>PVIH01000010.1:0-712408 GCA_004025045.1 Sigmodon hispidus
GTGTGTGTGTGTGTGTGTGTGTGTGTGTGTGTGTGTGTGTGTGTGTTTGTGTGTGTGTGTCTGTGATTCGGTTCTGAGTTCCTGCCTCTGCTGTCATGGGATCTAACTCTTTGTTTCTACAGTAAAATAAGTATTAGCACCTTTCTTTTTGGTAAACACAGTGTGGGAAGTCACTGTAGGGACTCCAGAAGGATGGGGTACTGGAGTGACCCTGGCCTGCAGAGGAATGTTAGCCAGCCCTTCTGTTTGATTGTGTGTAAATGGGCCTACAGGTAAGGCACATAGATCAGAAATCAGAAAATAGCTAAGCCCTTAAGCTATCCCTAGTGTGACAAGGGCTCTCTCTCAATACCTCTTGTCATTTAAAAGAAAAGATCTTTTTCTACCCAAAAGTGAATCATTCCACATACACCAGAGAAACAGCCTAAAGAGAAAGGAAAATGTAGAAGGTGACGATCAGTGGCTTTCTCATGGGAAAATTTGTCAATTTATTGAAGTAGAATGCAACCCCAAAACTGTTAGATGTGGGTGGGCCGTAGCGACTCCCTTCTCCCCCACCCCTGTCCTCCCCTCCTCCTCTTCTGTAGTTACCCCAGTTTTTTCTCCATTCCTCTCTCTCTCTCTCTCTCTCTCTCTCTCTCTCTCTCTCTCTCTTCATCCTTCCGCATCTTCTTCCACTGTCCCTTTTTTCTTTCTCTCTCTGCCAACCCCCTCCTTCCTTTCCATCCATCTCTGTGCCTGTATCTTTCTTTCTCTTTTTACTTTTGGAAGGACACAGGAGGTGATGAGTGTTGCTAGTCTTTTCTGTCTGGTTGCTTTCCAGCCTCTGGTTCTGGTGGCTACTGTCAGTATACTCCAACTCTCTTGTTAGTCTCCTGAAGGGTATCAACGCTGAGGCAAGATAAGTCACTGGGAGCTGATTTTAGAATTTAAACCCCAAGCAGAAGTGGAGGATTTAAAATTCTGAGCCCAGCACAAACCTCTTCATTTTCAAGTTCATTTACCCTCTGAGGCATGCAACCTCCTCTTACAGGGGAAGGGGGGGGTGTTTTAACAGGCTCATTTAAAAGGCTGAGGAGCCTTTTGGGATCTCTGCAAGCTCTTTAAAAACATATTTTGATGATATAAGTGTAAACAAATCAAAAGCATATGGATTGAATTTCCCTTAAATTACACAGGATTTTTTAAATGATGGGAGGGTGGAAATGGGTTTGGAAAAATATGTTTTTGGTTTTATTGACTCAGAAACATGTGAATGAGCCGAAGCTTTTGACAGACGTGAATGGATGGGCGGTTTGTCCCTCATGTGTCTGTGAGGCTCTGTCATCTTTCTCTGGGTTAGATAGCAGCAGTTTCTGTCAGCCTCTCAGAGAGGACAAGCAACACCGAGTATTCTCAATTCTGCCTTCTTCTTGAGGAAGCCCCCAATGAGGGCTCCAGCAACATGGCTCCTAATCAGGTTAGAAAATGCATGTTGACTTGTAACTAGGCAACCTGGACTCAGGTGCCAACGTCAGCCAGCATATTCCATGCCCAAGCCTGATTGTCATTCCGTAGCCTTTCGGCCCGTTTTACATATCTTCTGGGGAATCCTGATGTCATCACCATTCTTCCTTTATCTTCCCGCCCCCACATATCACAAGCTGGAAAAATAGGGGCCATCAACCCAAAGGACTGCAGTAGAAGTATAGCTGATGCCAGAATTTCAGAATGAGAACATACACCAAGAGAGAGCAGGCAGAAAGCAGAATGGATATGTCTTTAACAATCCTGATACCTTATCTATGGAGTGTATTTCCAAGCACCTGGCCAGTTCTAAAGGAAAAGCTTTAAAACCCAAGATACATACCATTTCCTTTGTTGGCAAATACATCGCCCAAGAGTACTCTTGCAAGGAAGGTTCCAGAAGGTGGGAAGTAGGCTGGGGAGGCGGGGCTGAGATCTGATAAAGAATCTATAACCAGCCATTTCATGACCCCAGTGAGCCTGTAGAATTATTTCAAGGTGAAAAGATATCTGTGCTTTTATCTTCATACATATAGCTTGGAGAGACAGCCATGGGTTACACTAAAGAATCTTTCAGTTGAGAAGCCTGAGTGGGGATACATGAGAGGCTGACCTACCCAAGGCAGGGGAGGAAAAACCAAACATATCTTGGCCTACAGCTATACCCAGTCCTTCTCTTTTTACATACATTTACAGCAAGAACTTAACATGAACCACCACACACAGCAGAGCTTTCTTTTTCTTTTCAGCTTCAGGGAAGTGCTATGCAAAAGAACTTCAGAGGAATAAGGGTTCTTTAGTAAAAATAGCTGCTGCCCCCATTGTGCCTGTTGTCCTGGAGACTCTGCCACCATAGTGAGTGTCTAACCAGTCTGTAATTTTAACAGCAAATTTGCATTGCCCAGGCAGCTGTCTGCCATACCAACTCTTTATGAAATCCACCCACAGCATTTGTCTCAACTGCCTCCCACAGCTGCAAATTCCACAGGTCTGCCACACTCTGCATGGGAAAGTATTTCTTTGAATTCATTCCAAATTTATTAGCCATTTGAACCATTTCTTTTAGTGAATTGTGTGTTTGTAAGTGTTCATATATCACTGTTTGGGGGCACAGGTTGTGGTGGCCTGCATTTTACTTGCAACTCAGAATATTAGGGTGCAGTCTTCAAAGGGTCCTTGTAAGAGCAAACATAGTGTGTGCACACCTGCTTTGTTTTAAGTTTTCTATAGTAGATGTCCTCAAAGCTTATCATCCTCACATTCATGTCAGCAGCAGCATATGAAGAAACATCCTTGAGGGGCTCAGGATGCAAAAGCTCAAAGCTCTCTCCAAAAGCATGACCTGCAGCCATATAAATGATGTTTCTCAGACATGGGTGAGAAAGCACTGCTTCAGACTAGGAGAATGAGGTACATATAAAGAGGTCACATCCCATAAGTCATGGAAGTAGCAAGTCCCCTTTGGGTACCTGATGGTAAAGACTGTCAGATCCCTTCCTCTCGGATGCCAGCATCTGAGGATCCATAATCCCTTTTATAAAATGGCATAAGCTGTTTGCATATCGCACCTTTCCATATCCTTGTATCCACTGGAACACCGCTAGTTATTGTGCTGTATTGTCTATGAAAAAAATGACAAGGAAGACAATCTATACATCTTTGGCTCAGACTTAAATATTTTTTAGTGCAACTGGTTGAACTTCCACAGATAGAAATGGAGTAGGAGTGGAAGCTAGCTCTATACAACAAGAAGGAATCTACAAGTGAGGCATTCTGAGGACCAAGTCAGTGCTCTCCCCTCAAACATAGAAAGCCTCAGGTAGAAAGTAAGAACAGTTTGTATAAAGAAGCTTCCTGGGCTAGAAAGAAAAGACACGTATAGCTTTCTGTAACTGGTCCCTCAGGGTTTTGCCTCTCTCTTTGATAGGGACCTCTTAATGCTCAGTGGGGAACCTTAGGAGTCCTGTCCACTCTCCTAGGGACAGTTCTCAAGAAAGATCCCCAAACATGGTCTGCTATCATCTTTGTTTGCCTGTAAAATTACATTTCTCAGCCACTGTTATTTTAGTCTCCCTGCCTTAGTTCCCACCCGCACCAGAACCAACCTCAGTTCCAATTCTGGTCATGGTGTGTGATGCTGGGTAATCCCCCAACTTCCCTTACTACAGTCTGCCCTCCTGTAAACTGAGATGCAGGGCACTCTAGCTCTGTAGTCAAAGATTTTGAAGTCAGCTCAGCCATTTCCAAACTGTACTCATTTAATCTCTCAGAACAATATTTACTCAATGCCATTATCAGGAGAAATATGCCTGATTTACATCATTCTCACATCAGTTATGATATTCCAGTGTGCCTAAGCAATGGTAGGTCGGTACACAGAGTAGATGATAAGGTAGATAGAGAAATAATAAATAAAGAGATAGTAATAGATATATAGATAGATGACAGACAGTAGATAATATATGATAGTGGATGATATGTAAATAAAGAGATAATAGATAAATGATGTGTAGGTAGATTGGTAGCTAGCTAGCTATTTAGATAATGATAGATAGGTAGGTAGGTAGGTAGATAGATAGATGATAGATAGATAGATAGATAGATAGATAGATGATAGGTAGATGACATATCAAACTGACCTTTTGCAAGTTCTAAACAGTGCCTTCAGAAGCTAAAGAAACAACCTTTTACTGATGTTGAAAGGGTGGCTCAACTTCCTTAATGACCCCATTCTGAAGTCAGATATAGTATAGACAATATCCACAACTAAAGTCTCTAGTCGAATCCTTTCTTCTTAATTAACAAATAACCCAAGGTCAACTTCTCATGGCCTGAAACACCACTACGTGATTAACAGAAATGGCAACTTTCTACCCAATTCTTCCTCCTACCAAAGAAGAAAATGCCAGTTGGAAGTGAATTTAACAATGACATGTTAAGCTGAGCGCATCTGCTTCCATTCCATGTCAAGAAATTACAGTCCACACTTGCTTTCAGCAATTTATTCTTTTACTAAAAGTTTCTTTGCTGTCATGTACATGCTATGTTTAGAGTTTATTGTTTCAAGATGGTTTTACTGTATAGGAAAATAAAAACAATCATGGGATATAGAAAATTCTATTGATGTTTTTTTGCATTAGAAGGTTGGAATTTCTTTTGCCTTTTCAAATAATACAATTTTTGAAGGCAGGATCTCATAAATCTCAAGCTTGCCCCCATACTCCCTATAGCGGAGAATGACCTTGATCTTCTGGTCCTGTTACACTCATGTTCCAAGTGCTGGGGTTATGCACACCATGTCCAATATATGCTTGCATGGCTTTGTGGATGCTAAAGAGATGCTCTACTGACTGGGTCACATTTTTAACCTGTCAAATTATGTAATCATTTAAAACAAAATTTTCCTTCAGATTCAGAACATTATTTTCTGATCATAAATTAAAAGTCTATGCTCAACAATCCAGGAAAACTTTAAAGATGTCTCCCAAAAGAGTACAACCAAAGCACCATACAGAAGAAGGATAATCAGGCTTTGTTTCTCATATCAACCCAATTTGCATTGGTCCAATCACCAGGGCACATTTCTTTTCTAAATGGTTATCTACAACAAGAGAAATGTTGGGATCTATTCATGCCATCCAACTTAAATTAACACTGACATTCTGCTCACTATGCCTTGTCATTCATATGACAACTAATACTTCATAAATTCATTTTATCTCAAGCACTAAAAGTAAAATCATTCAACATATTTTATTAAAGCATCAGTTTTAGACCTGTTCATCTCCATGGGGGCTTACCTTGGCTAAGTATGCATTATAGGAAGGTCAAAGGAAAATGCCTCCCAACTCTTGTCTTGAAGATGATGCAATTTATGGTATATCAAAGCTCTTTATGAGCTGGGCCACTATGTGGTAAGGACAGAACTAGACGCCGAATCTTTACAGCTATTATATACTTGGGCAAATTGCATAAACTCTTGTGCATCATATTTTTTGAAAGGCTGATGACATATAAATCACTACATGATTCACTCAATCAAAGTATAAATTTGGTGTTTTAGTATACATACAGGAATCAAGAATTATTTCTAAAATCTATTTTTGTCCTTGAATTATTATCTTTGAGGAGTGAAGATGTGCTGCATCCTATATGTGGAGGCCAGAGAACAACCTTCTCCTTTTACCATGGTTTTCAGGGATCCAACTCAAGTCATCAGGCCTGTGTGGCAAGTATCTTTTCCTATTACACCATCTGTCTGTCCCCAAGACCATCTAGCTTAAAACCTCTTTGCACCCTGACATACATACACTATGTACACATGAGCTGTCACTCACCATTTCCAAAAGGCCCCCACCACAGCCCCTGGAAACCACTAAAGTTTATGTCACTATAAATTTCTCTATTCTGAATATTTTGCTAAGTGTATTCATGTTCCATGTGGTGTTTTTATGTCCATCTTCTTTCTCTTGGCATAATGTATTTATGTTAGAGCATGTTTTGGTGCTGCCCTTTTTGTGACATTTCCCATTGTATGGTTATGCCTTATTTTCATGTTTGGCTTATCTATCTCCACCACTTGGTAAACACATCCATTTGAAGCTATTGTGCATAATGCTATGAGCATCTATGTGAAACTCTACACATTTAACTTTTTTGCTTATAAGTGTGGTCTGTATATGTTTAGGTATGTTTTCATGTGTGTGGTTTTGTACATATGACACATGCATATGTTTGAGTGAGTGTGTGTGTGTGAGAAGAGGTCAAAGTTTGATATTGATAGTTTTTCTTCATCTCTGTCTTATATAGTGAGACATGAGACAGCCTCCCTCTCCCTCCCCTTCCCATCTGTCTCTCTCTCCCTCCTATTGGGGATCTCAAATAAGGTTTGCTGACTGAGCAATTTCCCTAGACCCACAAGTTGATTTTTGGTTGCCCTTGTGTTGTTTTTTAATTAACTTTCTCTCCAATATTTAGCTATAAAGGGTTAGATTTAAAAGCTTTACTTTGCAAACTTTCACCCATTTCCAGAGGCAGGGTATTGCAATGAAGTCACCTGCACACAAATCCACTTTAACTGCTACCATTCTGGAGAAACTATCTCATCTACCCACTTTAGCCTCCACTTAACATCAGCCCCACCCCCAACCTTTATCTCCTCTTTTTTGAAGAATTTTAAAGAAAATCTTTGGCACTAAAGACTTCCCAATAAATACTTCAGCATATATCATCTAATAAAAACTTTCAAATAGTTGATTATTAGAGATAGCAAGATTAATCACCATTTTATATACTACCTATTAATCTGTACCAATATGTTTTTATATCATAAATGGGAATCTTGTATACCTTTGGGTACTTTGCTTTCTAAAGAACTCAGTTCTTAGATATCAGAGTCTTTATTCTATGTCAGTGGTTCTCAGCCTTCCTAATGCTGTGACCCTTTACTATACTCTCTAATGTGGTGGTGACCCCAAGCATAAAATTATTCTTCATAATTGTAATTTTGCTACTGTTATGAATTGCAATGTGAATTTTTTTTTGCAGAGAGAGGTTTGGAAAAAAGGGTCTTGACTCACAAGATGAGAACCACTGCTCCTTAAATCTGCAGTCTCTTCTGTGTCTCAGGGATACTTTTGAATGACTCATTCTGAGTCCTGCTTGATTCTAACAGCTTGTGTAGCCATACACTGAAGTAAATGCCTCCTAAGTTCTAAGGGCACAGACAGCAGGGACTCCTCACATTAGGCTCCAGATCCAGTGGGAGAGAGAGGGAAAAGGGAGCAGCCAAGATCTGGCCACAGCAGTTTCTCCAGCTATATTCCTTTATGAGTCAAGGGCCCTGCAAACTTATCTAGCTCAGGCCTGCCTGGAAAGTGGCTTAGATTTAAGTGACATTTCATTCTCTCTACTTGGCCTCTATATGATGAGTGGGGAATCCAAAGTGGACTGTGGTGCCTTAGAAAGCCTCAGCTGTATGTCAGTCTCCGCTGGTGCCTGTAGGGGCTGAAAAAGGGCCTTGGGGACCACAAATACAACCATTAATCCAAAAGTAACCACAAATATAACTATCAACTCAAAGCACAGAAACATTTGGAGTCTGTTCTCAGGAAATATTCATAGCAAAAATAGACATTACTAATATTACTAAAATTTAATATAATAATAATAATAAACCGTCAAAAATAACACCTGAATTTTTTCTCTGAGCCATAAGTAAATCAAATTAGAATAAATCAATGTCTTCTGAAGAAAGAACCAAAAATGAGTACAAAGTAAAAGATAATTACTTTTACTAAGAGGATATAACTTCTTAAAATAAAAACTAGCCATTCCACATTCTCCATGTAGAAAGATGGATGCTGGCGTGGCCTATGGACTCAGCACTCAGCTACCTAAGGAAGCTGAAATTCTAGTTATCTTCCTTTTATTTTAAACTGACAAGGATCTGACTGGAACAAGGAGGGAAAGCATTTGAATATATTTATTCTTACCTCCGCGTGTCTTCCCAAAACTTCTAACAGAATTGAAAGAGTGAGTTCATTTGGCAAGAAATGCTTGCTTAAATTCAGTCTCTCAAAGGGAGAGAGAAAACTTTTCCCCCCTGAATTAGAAAAGACATAAAGATGATGTCTTTTGCATTTTTACTTATAAAAGATACCCTGTCCTTATGTGCCTGTATGTATAGAATCTAGATGGCAGGCCATCCATTCGTTATTTTTTCTTTTTTCTCTTACGACATGAAAGTCGTCTTGCAGGGTGCTTCATCTATATCCCTTTAAAGAATTAGGAGCAACTCTTTATCCACATTATCTGGTGATAAATCCCCTGAGATGCCCTGCTAAACAGGTCTGTGGAGAGCAGATCAACCGGCTCAGCCTTCTTAGATTTTAGGATGATTAATCTCCGGTCCACACTAACAATCTTTCAACTGTTTCCTTTTTCTGATGCTGGAATTTATCATCTTAATGTACTTAGGGCATCTCTAATCTGCCCATTTCTATCATTGATGACTCTTTATATTGATTTGAAATACTCCTACCCTCTCTGCTTGCAAGCTCACTGTTCTCTCAATATGCACGTGTGAAAATTGCTTTGTAAACAGAAGTTCCCGGAAGTGTAATTTAAAACAACAAAATAAACAAACAAAAAACAAAGCAACAACAAACCTGTGCTTTACATGGAATCTTCTGCAAGACTGAGTATATGCTTAAAACCTCAGTGGTTTTAGAGAAATGTAGATGTTACAGGTTAGGGTCTAATTACAGTTTATTTTGGGTTATCTTTAACAGGCTGAATGCCACTCCTAGACCACATATGTGCGACCGAACATCCTTGTAGCTATTAGGTAAACACATTGGAATGTATGAACGGGCCACTAGTGTCTGGTATCCAAAAGACTAAGAATGCAATGAGGTAGCATCCCAGGCCTGGAGCAGAGATCCCTGATCTCTTATTACTTGTCTCTCACTGTTTCTACCAGTCTACTTGAACAGTACTCAATCTATAATTTTATTACTTCTGTTCTTATAATAACTTCCTGAAACTGTTACCAGGTTGGGATAGGGAATTTAGGACATCCTAATGCTGTGTGATCAGGCCATGGTCACTCACATTTGACTCCAGAATGTTACTTTGTTACCTGTTACCTACTTTAAGATGAGAGTTTTGTTAAGTTGACAATATGAGCCAACATTTTGATGCTTAGCTTCAGGCTTCCTTATTGGCTAGTGGGTTTGGGATGTGGTGGTGTTTCAAGCTTCCTTATTGGCTAATAGGTTTTGGGTGGGTATAGGGGTGTTCCAAGCTTCCTTATTGGCTAATGAGTTTTTGTTGTAGGGGTGTATTTTATTTTAATGCTTAACATGCTCCTACTTGCATTTGTATTTAATTCTGTCTTCATCAGGGATCACATTTCTCCCTAGTTAATTTCTAATGACCAATTTTTGAGGGCATCTGCACCACAGAGGCAGCAGCTGACTTCTATTATGCCCGAGTTTTCTCAGCAGGAACCTCCATTGACCTAAGCATCCCTTTCACAACACTGGCCCAGGCACAGCAACAAGCCCATGGCCTTCTAGGCCTTCAGCCTCCTTGGCTTAATGAGCTGCTACTTCTAATTACTTTTAAATTATTTTAATTGCTTGAAGCCATTAAAAACACACACACATAACATTTGTGTGTTTTCAAAGAGATGCCAGAGTCTACTTCAGACCAATATTTCCACTGACACAATATGATTTAGAAAGAACATCAAAGACTTGCAAACAAGACCATTTCTACTTCTCCACCCATCAGGACTCAACATTGTCTAAAAACAATGTGAATTCCAGAAAGACTGGCTAACTGGAGTCCCTGTGAATTCTGGTGAAGCTGCCTAGCACAAAAATCAAAAGAATTGCATATTTGCTTATTTCTTTCAGGAGAAAAAGAAAAAAATCAGAAGCTACTTTACTAAGATTCTGGTCTCATTTTATTTTGTGTTAGAAAAAGAAACACTCATGCTCCAAAATCTATACTTAAAGCCTAGGTTTGAGAGTGTCTCTTAGGTGTTGTAGGAATTTAAGTGAGTTTGTGCGGGAAGTGTTTGAAATTTGAGTGTAGTTTAGTTTAGGGCTGATGTCAATTTGGGGTAATGTTCAAGTATCATTCTGGCAGGTTTCCAAGCTCTGTGGAAATGCCAGCTTGGTTGACATAACTGTGGGAGATTTGCAAAGGAGCTATGTTGAATCCCAGGTGACTGTGACAAAGTGTGCTGAGTGCTGATGATGAGATGAGCTAAAGAAGCCTTGAAATTTGCCTGCCACTGCATTATCTGTAAGCCCACATTTGAGTCTTTTCTTACCTTCTTTGGAGGAAAGGCACACTTCTCCTCAAAGGGAGACTCAGTCTTTCCTCCTAAGAACCAGTCCCCCATCCCACCCTATTCTGATGACTGTGCCTTCTTGACACTCCTAAGGCAGGTATCATTTCTGACTCTTCTGATGCTGATGCTTGGCTTGGAGCATCCTCTGAGATCAATTTGAACTGCCAAACAATAGCCCTAATGATGGAACATGAATCCATTTTTTCTGTACCTCTACATCCTGCTTTTCCAGGGTTGGATTCACTTTGGACAAGATTTCCCTTATATTAGCAGGATGACTGTCAACACACTTCCACAGTATTTCCTTCCCTGTCACATACAGGCACACTTTTTTTTTTTTTTTTTGGCTGTAACTCTGTTCTTCCAGTCATTGAACTAAACACTGTGGTCAAGAAAGAACCCAACGGGTGTATTGATTTGAGCCATTCTCGAATCACTTCTAGAACTGAAGGTTGGGAAACCAGAGCTCAGCCTCAAAGGTAGAAAGGAAGAGATGGAGAGTTTCTGTCAGCAGAAATGGTAGTGGATGGGTAAAGTGGTGAAAGAACATGCAGAGCTTGCTGAGATGTCCTCAAAATTATCCAGGGCAGAGAACCACAAAAGATATTAATGAGGATCTGAAAACTGCAGTTTGTTCACATAGAAAGTGAGAGCATAAGTCACAGCCAGAGAAGAGGGCAGAGTCAGGAAAAGGCAGTTGGAACCTATTCACTAGGCCAGGGAACAAATCCATAAGAGTCAAATGAAGCAATACTTACTTAAGCTGGCTCATCATTAGGATCATATGAAGGCCATTTTTAGCTTGGTCTTGCTCTCAAAGATATAGTCTCAGTTGCCCAAGAACTCTTAAAGTGCAGAACTGACATGTAGAAGATGGGGTATCCTGAAGCAAGGAAGGAGTCTTTGGCCTGATGGTCAGCCAAAGAAGGAAAGCATCAATCCAACCTGCCTCTCTGCTCCATGCTAAGAGGCATGAAAGAGGCAAAACAGGTCTATCTTTTCTCTCCAATGGATAAACCCAAAGACCAAGTCATCAAGCAGCTGGACATACAGACTGAGCTGGCAGAAAGGACATGTCCAGATTGCTTGTGCCTTATTTCCAGGTACTTTGTCTGAGTTCCAGTCTCTAATGGGTCCATCTCAATGCTCTTAAATATATATACACAATATAGAGGTGGTTCGGCTATTAAAAGTACAGTAACTTTTCCAGAGTACCTGTATCGCGGTAAAAACCCGCCCTGAGATATGTTTTAAACAGGGTTTATTTGGTGAAAATCGCTTACAAAACAGAGCCGGTTTTAAGAGAAGATGACAGGATGAGATTGCAGCGCGTCGGAGCCTTTCTAAGGAAGATTCTTCATCTCCACGCCGTACGTCTGAACTCCCGGGCAGCTGGAGCGAACTGCGCACTCGGTCGGGGAACTCTCGCGAGAGAATGACGACTTCCTGTCCTGGTCCCCTCCTTCGAAGGTCTACTTCCAGAATCCTTTTCAGTTAACCACGCCCCGCTCGATCGTTCACATATATAGTTCCTGATTTCCCGCTACATACCTGAGTCAATTTGCAACATCTACATTGTATATCACAATAATCTGTTATTTCAGTTCTATGAGATCCAATGCTTTCTTCTGGCCTCCATGGGCACTGTAAGAACTTGATGTGCAGCCATGCATGCAGGTAAAAACACACATACACAGAAACTAAAATATGTTTTAAAATATATAATATAAAGTGAGATAATTGATAACAATTATTTAATATTTGGTGTATACATAACCTTAATTTTGTTTTTTAAGACACAATCTTTCTATGTTGCCCTGAATAGCCTGATATTTTCTATGTAGTTTGAAGGAATAGTTTGAAGCCATGGATGTCTTCCTACCTCAACTTCCCATTGCTGGGACCACAAGCTTGTACCACACTGAGATGAAATTGAAACCTTGAGTACAGTGATTTGGTGCTGATTCTTTTGGGTTTTTTTGGAGGGGGGAGGGTGTAGTTATATTGAAGATAAAAAGACTAGAGACACTCAGATCTGGGGTAGTGTTCACTCATCAGCCAAAGCCACTGAAATAAGTTCAATATGTATTTACTTCCTACCAACTTTAATGACTGGTTTTGGCCCTGCAGTAGGAAAAGAAAAGATAGAGGCAACTGAGAGTGTGGAAAGCTGGGGACAATATTTCAGATGCTCAATATAAGAAATGAAAATTCTGCAGGAATGACTTGGAATCTCTGATCCTTCCCAACTCTCCAACTGCCAGCATTAGTCTGGGTGGGGTAACGTAGGATCTAGCTGCATAACACAGATCCTCTTTTTGTTCTGTAGGATTGAGCATGTGCTTCAAGCCCCAAATCCTCCAAATGGACTCTGATTCCATGCTGATGAATGAAAGATGAGAAACACAGTAGCTTTCTGGTGGATTTTCTTGGGCGTCTGTTCTCAAGCCAATTGTTTGAAGATTTCTTTTTTTCCCTTTTAAGGCCCAGTTCATCTCCTTTGGGCTTTTCCCTTTCCATGGGAAGGAATCCACCAAAGACAATGTACCAAAGGCAAGGCACTAACTTTTTATCCTTCTGAGTCCTTTGTTTCATTTTGGTCAAAGATCAGCGTTGATTTAGGTGGTTGCCAGCTGCACAACAGCTGTGCAATTCAAGAAAACCACACTGGGCTCAGGAGGCTGAAAGGCTTTATTAAATTGGAGCGGGGCAAGGGAACAGGTTAGGTTATCTTCCTCACAGACTTTCCTAAAGTAAGTCTTTCCAATGCTGAGGATGTGATGTAAGGGGTAATGCAGATGTCACACCTTCAAAATTTAAGTGTTTAAATTTAAGAGTGTTTAAGTTAAGAGGGTCATTCAGTTTCAAAGCAAGAAACTTACTCTGTTTTGAGACTGGTGGGGAACACAAGGCATCCTTGTTTGTCTTAGCATGTCAGCAAACTTGCCAAAGTCACAAACTAGATGGGATATTGTAAAGCAATTAAATATGAAGTTCAAGCAGACTATTGCAATTAGACTTTATAGTACGCGTGTTACATGCTACTTTTGCCTGTTAATAAAGTGAACCTTCTAGGATCCAAAACCCAAGAAAATGATTTTTTTAAAAAACACTAATACTTATTACAATAATAAACTTCTGGAGTCCTTTGACTATAAAGACAAGCCAAGGCCATTGCTATGCTCTGGGCTCAGTGAGAGACGCTTCCTTGCACCAACAAATAAGGTATTCAGGTGCACACATACACACAGATACCCATCTTCATTAATGTGTTAATTCAGTCTGGGATAGAGTTGTTTTATTTTTATGATCAGTTACCTAGAAGCGTACAAAGGAATCATATTTCTATCTTGCAAATCTATGAGAAATGCAGCCATTCCTCAAAAGATAGATTTACAACCAAATATTTTGGCTTTGATTGTGCTGAAATGGTCATAACCAGTATAAGAACTAAGAGTTTTCACACTCCAACCCCACCTGGAGTGAAAGCCCAAAGCACACAAGTTCACAGCCTTCGAGTTACATTGCTGTCACCTCCCAGATCTTGACACAGCATTGGCACAAGATAATCATTTCCTGCCTGGCAACATCAAATATGAACACTTGAAAAATCACATAAAATACATGATGTGATATTTTCTTGGCAAACTCTCCTAATGAACTTTTGAATGAGATCCCTGGAAGCTTACAAGCAAGTAAAACCCCCAGTTATTTTCTAGGATGGGAAAATGTCTTCTTCACGGCAAGAAGCTAATACTGTGAATAGAACTCAGCCTATGGAATGTTTAGTTTAGGAGGAGGAATAAGTTTGCTTCTCAATCCCATGAAAACTGAAATTGGGGTGATATTCTTCTCAAAACAGATAGCTGGAGTCAAGGGGTGGTGCATGCTTATGGAAGAAGAGGGTTATGAGTGGACCTAGGAAAAAATTAATTTCTCACTTGGAATTAGAACTCTCCTAATCACCCTGGACATCTTTGTGAACTTCCATCTCACTTGGACGACCTCTGACTATTTTTTGAGAGGCAAGCATGTGCTCACCAGTGACTCGTAGCTCATTTTACAACATGCACAGTAATAAAGCCATTTCCAGCTTTTGTTTGGACAAGTGGAATTTCTGGTGAACAGAAAAGGAGAGTGTTAAACGTCTGTCTTTTGAGTCTAACACAGAGACTAGAGGCAGTTACAGACGTACTCTAATGTATACAACACTTTCTCCAGGAGTCTTCTAAAGGAGGAAGCCTAAGAAAATCTGAAGATTAAAAAGCTTTCTTTAAGTCTGCCGGTCAGCACTTACCTTTTTATTGAACGTTACTTTTTTTTTTTTTCAAAATGTCTAACTTAATAAAATGTTATCCAGTTCACAAAGACTAAATTTATTTGGTCATTCCTCTTCCAATAAATATTATCACAGCCTCTGTCCCAGGACTCTAGCAGGAACTACCACTTGGCCATTCATGTAGTCTGTGGAGTAGGCGATGAACATTCACGTTGGCCTGAGAATCCAGATAGATGCTGCTTCTGAACTCCACCCTTATCTACACACTTCGAACATCTTTTGTCCATGTTGCCATTTAACAGCTGTGTTTTTCCAAACCTACAGATGTTCAGCTGTCTTAATTCATTCATTTAAGCAAAATAACAGGAGTTGGAGATCTCAGCTTCTGCACTTGACCTTGCTCTGATTCTAGCGGCAAGTGTATCACATTTGCACCTTTGAAGATGGTTTTGCATCTCTTGTGAGGACACTAAGGACCCAGACTGCCTGACCTGACGGGGTAAGGAAAGTGATCAATGGTCTTCTGAGCAAGGTTAAAAGAACAAGGCCACAGTCAATGATTTACCATTAGTGTTCTTAAGAAAAATGAGATGGTCCTGCTTTGTGGGAACCTGGAGTTGATATCTGCTTGGGCTAACTTGATGTCTAAATAAATGATCAAAGCTGATGGCAAAAAACAGACATGGCAATAACTGGGTGGTGGTGCATATGTGTGGCACTCAGGGTCCGAGAAGATATAAGCAGGATACCCATGATCTCTTGCTTATTCAAGTAGTAAGGACCATCTGCAATGCCATGTAGCCTGGGGATTTACTGGTTCAGGCTCTATGTGACCCTAGAACCTTCTAAGGAAGTAGATACAAGTGGATGGTCCCAGCATCAGTGAGTCAATAGAGCATATCATCGTGTATCTGTAGTTAGCAGCCTCTGTGATGATGCTGCAGTTCTATTTCACAGCAGGAGCTGCTGACAAGCAGGCTGCCATGAAACCAGTTGTGTTTCTTAGACCCATATGAAGAGATACAGTGCAAAATTCAGATAGGAAATGTACTGGGCTTTCTGGGGTAGGAAAGGCTTATAAACTCTTGCAGAAAGTTCATCCTATTTGAAATAAGAGCATTATCTTGCAGCCCAGCCAATAAAATGGTTTGACAGGTTCTTTGGATATCACCTGAATGTGTCTTTTATGAGCAAGGTTCTAGGAAAAAGAAGACTATATTATCTTCTTTTTCTCTGCACCTCTGGCACTCCCTGTTGCCCCACTACTTTGTGTGTGTGTGTGTGTGTGTGTGTGTGTGTGTGTGTGTGTAAGGGGGTGTAATAACAGGCTTAACAACAGTAATAGCTCTTATCTTCCTCATTAACCCAGTTTCTACCTTCCTAAGTCGCTTCTCAAAAGAGCTAGTGTAGAAAGAAACAAAGCTAGAGGCTGTAGGATACTCTCCTTCAGTTGAAGGAGTGAGGAAGGCCTTTATCCTCACACTATGAAGTACCAGGGTAGACTTGAGGTTTCAGGGCTACCCAATTCCTGCAGGATAAAGAGAAGTCAAGAGGAATAAGAAGAGGCAGTAAAAAAAAAAAAGTGACACCTGATTTTCCAGGTCCTTTATCCCTCTACTTATCCATCTCTTTGGAAGCCACTAAGTGACCATAGAGTGGGCCAGATGTGAATATTAGTCTGTCTCATCCCTGTTAGGGGCCTTAAGAACTTTGGTTGCCTACACTTTCTTATACACCTGGGCTGAAGCTGCCCTTCCATAGTACCCTTTTGCCAGCTGTGAACATTCTCGGGAGTTACCTTTCTGAATTGTATAAGAATGAACTTTCCCCCAAAGCCATTTTGTTTTGGAGAGGTCTACATTCAAATTACTTAGTTATAAAGTCACATATTAATTATATAACCTATATAAGTAACTATATAAGAAAATGACCCTTAAACATGGGAACAAAACAGGACTAATAGGCAACTGGGGGACAAGAATGTCAGCACATGACAAGGACAAAGCATACACAAAAGTGCTAAAAATGAACCCATTGCTCTGTACACAAATTTACAAGTAAGGGGAATTAAGAGTAAAATTATCATTTTCAAAAAAGGGAGGGGCACATTAGCAACCAGGCTCCTAAGGGAGTCATACCAGTTTTATTGGCAACAAATCACTCACTAATAGCAAATGATCAAAAGCAGAAGCTTCAGAAAGAGGAAAACCCATCCACCACCAGTCCAAGAGCACCTAGGACAGCTTGTTCTAAACTAATTATAAAAGTGACAGGGTGATTTATTTACAGGTTCCATTTGCTCTGAATGGTTCAAGCACATGTTTCAGTATGTTATTACCCCACTCTCCTGAGTCATTAAAAACACCCAAGGAATGTGAAAGTGTTGATTTCCAAACTGCATCTTCTAGGCTGTTTCTCATTTGGGGAAGGAAAACATAAAGTTCTCAGTTCAGGTGTCGAAATATCCTCTTCAGTGGTTTAGGCATTTGAAGTTTTCCTCAAATGGGACTTAGTGGTGACCACACATGCCAGGAAGAGGACTGGCTTGGGTGCTTAGCTATGCTGTTCAAGATGGTAACCACTAGGCACAGGTGTCCATGGGAATAATTGGATTTCAAAGACAGCACCCAATATGAAATGTGGCTCATCTTTAATAGTTATAATGTATTATAATGAACAACTATTATTGATTAATAAATTATAATGTTCTAGACATAATTTTATGTTTTAAAACTGTAGCTAAATAAACATTTCACAATCAGGAGCTGGAGAGATGGCCCAGTGGTTAAGAGGGCATGACACTGGAGGATCATTGATGCCTACAAATCCAGGCCCAGGCACAAGCACATGCACACACACACACACACACACACACACACACACACACACACTTGCTATTAATCTTTTTAATTCACAACTATGTAGCAACTAATATATCTGTACTGAATAACATTGTGCAAGAAATTGTACATTCAACTTGGTATCAAGTTTGCAATTTTGCCAGCACGTTGGGAGGGTTTTTAAGAAACTACACTTTCCCTACAAAATTAGTTGTGTAGTTGGGACACTGCTCTGACTGAGGGAGAACTCATTATCATCCTGCTGTGTGAAATGTTGGCATGCTGCAAAGGAACACTTGTCACAACCTGGGAAAGCTCTCTCTCTTCCTAACACTCCTGAAACACACACACACACACACACACACTTACTTTTTAGAAAGTATGTATTTGGCTTTTTAACCAGTCCCCTGAATTTAAACTATATAATCTCAAGACCCTTAACCCCTTCCCCACCCATATTTTATAAGTTCAAACCCTCCCTATACATACAACTCAGAGACATGTTAGAGATATTAAGCAATTCTATTGCTGACCAGAGAAGACACTTCAAAATGAGTTTAGGGAGAGACACCATTATCCCACTTCCGAATGTTAAAGATAAAGGAATTGGCTTGAACTATCAGCTAAAACATCTCTGATAGCTCTGTTTAAGAGACGTGCTACATCTGGGATTTGCTAACTTGAGTCAGAGAAGACTTTCTATTTCCTCCCAATGACTTCCTGAAGTCATTTTTCACAAGGATCCAACTTTCTAAGATGTTGTGCCATAAATGCCTTTGCTGTCAGCAGGCAGGGAGCCTGCCAAAACTTTCCTTCCTGAGACATTTTCCTCATTCTCCTCTGCTCCCCAAGAGCTGAGAATGACGGACACTATCATCCTTTGGAGAGATACAAACCCACTTTGATCAGGTACATACTATAGTCAGTGTCAGGGCCCTTGAGAAACAGGCGGTTAGACATACTGTTCACATACTGTTACTGAGAATGGAAACACAGGAAGTGAAGACTGGTGACAGTCAACACACACCAAATAGAAAGCAGAGCTGTGAAGATGACCCACTGAGGAGGGAGTGTGACATTCTGTACACAGGACATAGAGTGTGACATTCTCATACAGTATACATAGGACATGGAAACCAAGTCTTTAATAGGTGGCCTTGTACTGGTGTAGAAAGTTTTCCCCCCCGGCCCGTTTGGGCCCAGAGGTTTTGTACCTGGCCCGTGGCGGAGGTTTGAAACCTGGTCCATGGCAGAGGTTTGAAATCTGGTCCACCCCACGGCTTTTGTCTCCCAAAGAAATGAATCACACGCTTATATCTTTTGTACTGTTTGGCCCATGTCTTAAGCACATTATTAGCTAGTTTTTTTATTTTAATTTAACTCATTTTTATTAATTTTTTCACCACGTGGCTCAGCCCGTGGCTCAGCCCATACCTCTACATGTTTTTCCTTCAGGGGTCAGATGGCGACTGAATAACTCCACCCTCCTTCTACCTGCTTGTGCTCTGATCCTCCACCCACTTCTACGGTGCTCTACATAGGCCAAAACAGTCCTTTATTTACATCATACAGAGAACATTCCCACCACATTGTACTATGCTGTTTTGACAAAGTATTCTCTCCTCTATAGCTTTTTATTTCTATTTGTTCAGTTGTCATTTTATTCACAATAAATTCTTTTAAAATTAGCATTTAAAGTCACAGGTTTCATTACAGCCCTTTGATACACACAGGTTACTGTACTTTAATGTTGTGGGATGGGTGGTTGCTTGGTTGTATATCTGTATACCACTAGCATGCCTGGTGCCTGTGGAGGCCAGTAGATCAGAATCCTCGGAACAGGAGTTACAGATGGTTGTGAGCCACTTCGTGGGTACTGGGACTCAAACTTGGGTCCTGTGAAAGAGCAGCAGCACTAGCTCACCTTCTCCAGGCCCTAAAGGCTGTCTGTGTTTTAAAACAGATTCATTGTTTAACTGAGCAGACTAAGACAATAAAATAAATAAATCAGCTGGTTTTCAAATTGAGAAAAAAAAAAAAAAAACCCTAATACTAACACAGATAGTATGTTGGGAAGAAGTGACAGACATTTGAACTTTAAGTGGTTGGAGAGGAAAAATAAACAAGCTCCCAAAGGTTTCATCTAGACAGTTGCCTAATGGATTTCTAGATATAAGTAAGAAGGTTATGTATACCTAGAAGATGAGAGCACAGAAAACAGGAACAATGCACAGGACTGGATTGCTTTACATCCCATGAGGCCTTCAGTAGAATCCTTTGCTCACTGTTTGCTCTATTGTAGACATAAAACTGGGGAAATGAGGAAACTCTGACCATGCCTCTGTTATTCTCCTAGCCAAGCAGTAAATGTTTAACAAGGAAATTGAGTCTAAACTATGACTTCTAGACCCTCCCTACTTGGTACTCTAGCAAGATATTACATCTTATGTTTCCACTTCTGGCCTGATGATCATAAACAGATAGCAAGAGGGAACAAATGCTCCCGAGACTGAGCTTCAGACAGCAAAGGTCCTTTGGAACATCATGGGTTACCATCAAATGCCACTGTTGTCAGTAACCATTACACAAGATTATATACACACATCTCCTACACAGCTAATATCTGCTCCTGTATTTAAAATTAGATTCATGCAATTGTTAGCAGTCCTTGAGCTCATTTTATGTATAAAAATGCAAGTTTCTTGTAGGGAAGGGAGTAATGCTTTTTCACATATTTTAATTCTCCCTTTATCCTGGCAGCAAATTGTAACATATTCCCTTTGCTAGATCCATATCTAGAAATAGCCATTGATTTGTAGACTAAAACAGCAATGCTAAACATTCACACTGCTCCTTTACCTCAGAGTTTCCGAGCCTGAGTCTGTAGAGCTGTGTGTCCAAGAAGGTGCCAGCTGCTCCAGTGAATTTACAGCCTCTTTCGGTAAATGGGGAAGGTAAACAGGGAGAGCAGAAATCAAATTTCTCCAACTGAAAAACTGACAGAGCACAAGTGTGCTCTGAGGAAATAGCTTTCATTGATGTGCTAGGTCTGAAGTGGAACAATTCCAGGTACGCCTGGCCTTACCCTCTTGTCTTCCCTCTGGATGAAATCCATATGAAAAGAGAACATTTTCAATGAACTTGAGTTTCCTGGAGTCATCCCCACAGCCCTTCATCCTCCAGCTGAGTGAAATGGAGGAAATTTACCTCCTGTGAGGCCAAGAAGAGTTTCCCGGGCATGCATTCATCCCGTTATTTGCTCATCTGCAGATTGCTTAGGGTATACCAAGGCCTCCTATAGACACATAAACTGTTCAGAAAATGCACTTTTAGAATAATTCTATCTCATCAAAATGAATTGCTCTCAATTATCTTTTCCCACCCTTATCACCCTGAGGTCTTCAAGTTGGTCTTAGGTCTATATCAAATGTTAGCCCTCAGAAGGCAAGCTTAACAAGGCTATCCTAGCCACAAATATATATTTATGAATTCTCTTTTTCTCTGGAGCAATCCACTGAATTTAAATGTTCTTTTCAACAAATAACCACTCGAGTCCTTGTCAATAACACTTAATTTTTTCCAAGTCCAGTGTCCCAATCTACTAAATGTTAAATAAGAATACTCACCTCACAGACATTTTGAGAACAGTGTTCTCAGTAATTGCATGAGTGGACTTAGCAGATCTTTGAACCCATATTCTGGATAATTCATATTACCTTGAAACCATTGTTCTTATTGACAAAATAAATTTTAACATTTTACAGGTGACTTTATTTTAAATTTTTTTTCCTTTCCCATTCTCCTTTCATGTTGATATTGATAGCCCCTATGTAGCTGAGAATGATCTAGAATTTACTGTATAGTCAAAGCTAACCTTGAATTTGAGGCTTTTCTTCATAATTTTTTTTTTGCATTTTTCAATAAGCTTGTGCTACTACACCCAGCTTGATCAATGACTATGGTTTTTCACTTATTATATATGTATAGATGCATACACATAATGTAATACGAAATACAAAACATGTGTGACATGTGTTAGCACTAATTAGTTGGTATTAATTGTTAATGTGTGGATTTTGCCCTTCAAAATATTTTTTTCTCATACACTGACTTTTATTTCCTTTGATCACATGCCTACTAACAGAAATACTGAGGATGCAGAATTCCATTTTTAACTTATTAAAAAAATTTATACCAGATCTTCTAGTTGGCATCCCATAGCACTTGTTACCTTTAGTCTTTCTGCTAAGAGCCATTTTTTTTTATATTATTATCATTCTTTTTTGTAATAGAGATTCACAAAAGACATTAAGCATCTTGAGATGAGGAGCCAGACTACTTTTAGATATGCAGTATACTGAGAGAACATAAGAAAGAACCTTCTAGGCTTCTTACTCATCTGTGCATTTGGGAACTACTGTTGGGCCTCCCAGGCCTGGATTCCACTATGCTTAAGAAAACCCAGATGAGACAAATACTCCCTGACCTACAGAAAGGTGGGGTATAGTCATACTTGGCCTACAAGTACAAGTGAGGACTATCTGACCTGTGACATCTGCCAAGTCTCAGCCTCCAGTTATGCAGTTTTCCACCTCCCAAAATGGCAGGCAGCTCAGAACGCAGGTGCGGAAAAATCATGTCCCACTCCACAACCTCACCTGATGTACTTGGATCTGCTTTCTTCCAGAGGAATTCTCTGGAAAAGGTGTGGAGGGTGTCAGAGTTCATCTGGGAACCTTTTGAAGAATGAGCTCAAACTCATTCTCATTTTGAACACCTTGTTATCACCATAGATAGTCTTACAGTGTAAATGACTTCCAGCTGCCTTTGGAGAAAGTGAGCAGTCTGTCCAGACAACTGTTCCCCGGTTACTGTAGCTTGTTATTAGAGCTCGGGTTTCATTACTAGACTAAAGCAGCAGAGCCTCGGAGTTCCCGATTTGTAAATTCTGTTCCTTTGAAGTCAGGTAAGATCTTTCTTCTGACTCTTTCTTTTGTTTCTTGGCTTCTCTCTAATGCCACCCCCACCCCCACCCCGAATCACTTTTAAACAATCAGGCACACAAGTGTCACCCTGGTATCTGAATTCAGAGATCTGGAAGGCTCTTTATTCTGGGAAACACGTAGGCTGCGCATTCCTGAAACGGAATCAACAAAACCTGTGCTCTCCCAGGTGGGAAGAGGTAATTGCAGGTGTAAACCAGCCATGGAGCGAGAACAGGCAATGGAATGTAATAAGCAAGCTGCAGCTATGCTTTGCGAGGCTCCTTGGCCGCCTTTTCACTTGAATTCATTTGCATTTCTTCAGCATAAGATGTCACAACGAAACACTCTTTATAAATTCTGCCAGGCTCATCAGTCTAAGACAGAAATGTTGCCTTTAGCTACTCTAAGTAACTTATTGGTGTGTGTGTGTGTGTGTGTGTGTGTGTGTGTGCATGCGTGCTCACCAGAGGCCAAAGCTGAGGTGGTATTGATTTGGATCCTTTACCATAAGAACAGCTTGTTTGAAAATTGTCAAGATGCAGGGTCTGGATGTTAGCACTCTACGGTGAATAAACTAAAATTCAAGAGAGAGTAACAGCCCCAGCAGAACCATGGCGGGCTTGACCCTGGGCCTACTGCACACAAGTGCAAACGAGCCTCTGTAGAATTTCTTCTTTCTCTCCTGTCTTTCTCTTTTTCCTCTTCTCGTTCTCTCCCTTTACCTAGAAGAAAAATAATGTCCAACTTCCACTTTCTTTCTTGCTCAGTGACTAAAGAATGTAAGAAAGATACTTCCTGGTGAGTTCAGATAAAAGTGACAGAGCTTTTGTTCCTTCTGCTCTGCCGCGGGAGTCTGTGGTTATCCTATGCACAGAAAAGGCCTTTAGTCCTTCAGGAGATTGTCTGCCAGAGGTTAGGAATGTAAAGCAAGGTCTTGGAATTTCCTCATGGGACCTGGTAAATGCATTTTGCTCAAGACATGTGACACGGAGGAACTCTACTGAAACCACATTTAGAACTCATTACAAACGGCTGCATTAGTTCCTATTAGTGCTGTAAGAAATCTTGTTAGCCATGAACCTTAAAACAACACATGTTGATTATTTGCATGATAAAAGTCAGAAGGCCAGAGTGAGGCCTAGTGGATTAAAACTGAGGGGCCGAGAGGCTGCTTTGCTCTGGAGGCTTGGGAAGACTGTTTCCTTGCATTTTCCAGCTTCTGGAAGCTACCACATAGCTTGTCTCATTATTACTTTGTAGTTAAAACAACCAGCATTTTGAAACTCTCTGATTCCCTTTTGGAATTCTTTTACTTTAAAGGATCCTTTCTGACTACATTGGCTCCCAGCATGCAGCAGAATCTTTCTGTATTAACATCAGCTGTTAAGAAAACTTGGCGCTATTTGGTGTTAATTTTTTCCCCTGTCATAATATAACCACAGACACAGGTGATTGGACTATGGACATCTTTAGAAATTCTAGATTATACTTGAAAAAGAGAAAAGAGAATATATAATTTGGGATTGTAAACGTATAGAAAATTGAGGCATGCTTATAGAGAATAGACACGAAGCAAAGAAATCTGCAACCTAATAATTCAATTCAGGCTAGAGGACATTAAGAAAAAGAAATAACACAATGAGAGAAAACAAAAGCATATCTTATAATTTTAAGTGCCAGAAGCGAGAAGGCTATGAGACATTGAGAGATGCTCACAGAACTCAGGAACCATTTAGAAAGCAAGCAAAGAACGCACAGAAATAAGAAGAAACATGGTTCTACTTAAACTCCAGCATTGCTCAGACCTGAATTCTCAGGAAGCTCTACTCTATCACAAGCAGTGTTCCTCAGCAGAGCACCTCTCTAGCAGGCACAGCATGGCAACATCTGCCTTATAAAACCTCATGGCAACTCTGGGCCTTCACCTCCTGTGCTTGAGTGTGTAAGCTGCTCATGGAGGCAGAAGAGCGGGCATACTGTTTTTACTGATCTCCCGTGCTGCTGGGTTTATCTGGCTTCTGGTCCCTCAACAGTATACCTTTATCAGCTCTAGGGTTACTGTCACAAGCTTCTCATTTTTCTGCCACACCTTTGAGGAGAGAAGTATTTTCTGTCATCTTGGGAGGACAGTGCTGGCTTATCACCATGCTTCCAGGAACTGTAGAATATTTCTGCAAATATTGGGTTGCCTGGAACTGTACACATAAGTGAACTGTAGCTATTAAATCAGCATTAAATATGAAGGACGTATCAGTGTGCAAATGTAGAGAGCCAGCAGATTAATTGTAAACTGTGTTACAGGTAGCTAGAGCTCTGACCTCTGAGAATGCCATTGAAACCTTCCAAGTTTCTGACACTGCTAGCCTAAGAAGAAAACAGTATGCTTGGGGAAACGGGTAATGAGAATTTGGCTACGATGACAACCTCACTCCACAGCCCCCACCATTGTGTTACTTGAGATTGAAAAATATCTTGCTAATGGCCATCTCCTCACCCCCCCCCATACACACACTTCATAGAGTACTAGAAACAGACAGCAAGGAAGTGAATCTTCATTTAAAATTACTACTGTAATACATCTAGAAGCTCACAAAGTATTGAATGATATATTTACAAAGTATGTGAGAACTATGCTTAAAATTGAAGACATAACAGGAAGAAGAGTATTAAAGACCTGGGTAAATAGTGGCATATACCAAGTTCATGGATCGAATAACTACATTTTTAAAAATATTTTTATTTTGCAATAATTTTAGATATGCAGATATACATGTTCCACGTGGATGACCTTAATGTTGATACTTATGTAACCATAATGCATTAATCAAAACTAAATTATTGATATGACAGTGTTAATTGAATTGTAAACCCATCATTTGAATTTCATCAGCATTTGCCACTACCTTTCTTCTTAGGAATGCCATCAAGGATATCTACTATATCACTCACACTCAAGGTCTTGTGTCCTTTCTAAATATTTCTGTTTTCTTTTATTTTGAACAATGTTTTGAAGAATACATTCCAGGTATATTGCAGAATATCTCAATTTGGGTTGCTGAGTGTTATGTTTGTTTGTTTGTTCTTAAGTTAGACTCTGCTATAAGTTTGTGGAAAGAATAATGCAGAGATGACGTGCCATGTTTAGTACATTATGTCCAGGATCCATGATGTGAGCATGACATTACTGGTGATGTGAACTCAGTCCTGTGGCTTCTGTAATATCTGAAAGAATTGAATTTCTCTATTTTCTTAAACCTATATCATGTAAAGACACTATGCATAAAATTTAACTCAAAATGAATAATAAACCTAAATGTAAGACTAAAATAATAAAACCTTTAGATAAACAAACAAGAGAAAAGAAAATCTTTTCAAATTTGGATAAGTAAAGACTGAAAAAACACATACACATTCATGTATAAACACTCACACAATTACCCAAATAATCATGAGAAAAAAAATCATAAATTAGACTTTAACAAAAGTAAAACCTTAAAAAAAGCAAAACCTTCTAGGTATGAGAGACATGGCTGAGAGGTTAAGAACAAATACCACTCTTGCAGAAGTCTAAAATTCACTTCGAAGCACCCAAACTGGTCACTCAGAACCACTTGTAACTCTAAGGCCAGGATCATCTACCCTGCTTCATCAGGCACCTAGACTCACATACCATAGCCCACACAGAAACCCACACATATGCAGAATATTTTTTAACCTTAAAATATTTTAAAAAGTAAAAGTTTCTGATCAAAAGGCAATATTTTAAAAATTAAAAGACAAACCAAAGCTATCTGGAGAGAAAATAGCTGCCCCACCTGTATCTACAAAAGACTTCCGAACTCAAAATGTACATAATAGGGGAAGTGGTTTGTACCACTCACAATTAAGATGAAATAACAATTTTTTAAAACTAAAAAAATACCTCAACAATCACTTCCAAAGGAATATACGTAATTTCCAATAAGAATAGAACAGATGTTAAACATCATTAGCCTGCCCAGATTAAAACCATGATGAGCTTCCATTCCATCCCTGCTAAGGAAGCCAACATTAAAAAGACAGACAATAATACATTTTGGCAAGGATATGAATTGCTGGGACCGCTCATGCATTTCTGGTGGAAATGTAAAACCATTTGGCAATTTCTTCTAAAGTTAACACATGGTTATTTTAGAAATCATCAATTCGCACCTAGGTATTCACTCAAGAGAAATGAAAACATACATTACACAAAAAATGTTCAAGTATATTTTAGCTGTGTTATTCATAACTTCCTCAACCTACAGAACAGTAAAAATCCATAGAAAGTGGGTAAATAAAAATGCTAAGATAGATCTATGCAATGAGAACCAACTTAAGACTAAATTATACTGCATGGAAGATGGCAGATCAAAAGAGTACACACTTTATGCTCCCACTGATACTTATTCTAAAGTGATAGTGATAATTTATTTAGTGCCAGACATGCAAGTACAATGGACACCCCAAAACTTAACTAGACTGTGGTATTGACTACACAGAACATTTGAAATCATTGGTGGTGATGGAAATGTGATATATCCTAACAATGTTGGAGGGCACCATTAGTTTACACACTTGTCAACACATACATTAGCATTCTAAATTGTAAGTAGAGTGTAAAAGAAACTATTTTTGTTTTATGTCATATATTTTATAAAAACAAATTAGCTATTCTTTTTCAGCAGTCTATCCTGCCTAGAATTTTGGAGAGCAGCCATGTGAGCCAAGGTTGTGCTTGAGGAGTACATTTCTTAGTGCTGTGGCCCTCCCATCAATTAAAGGAGATGCTACATCTTATTTCTTCTCCTACTACAGGTCTAAGGCTTACTTTGGGGTGGAGTTTGCTGAGCTCTTTGCTCTTTGAATACTCAACGTTGACAGACACATCTCTGGGTTGGACACACATCACTCTCAGAAACTGATTTAACAGTTTAAGTTAGAACTGCAAAATAGAAACGCACAATTTTCTGTCATCAAAACCACTTCATACAGTCACTCTTCTACAGCCCTGTGGACACCTAAAACCTCCATCTGTTTGCTGATCAGCATGTTTTATTGAGAGGAGGAGTAGATTAAGGAAAATGGCTTAACAGGGGTCTGCAACAGGAAAGATACAAAGTCTTCCCAGAAATCCTCTGTTATGAATTAAAACAAATTTCTCAAAGATTGATGGAGTATCTCAGCATGACCCAGGACCCACATGGAAAAGCTCTAATTAGCAAATACAAAAAACTGATAATAAAAAAAAAATGAAATTGTGGTTACAATATTTTGAAAAAAGGAAATAAATTATTTGTGTTGATTTTAAAAATAAAAAAGAAGTGAAAATTCACCTTAGGATGTCAAGGTATCAATGGAATAGTTGGTTCTTCCTAAGAATGCCATTAGTAGATACTGAAATTGTCAAAATCAAGGTTATAAAAGAATGGGTTAAAGAGACAGTTTCAAGATGTCACTAGAGTTGAATGGTTATAAAAGGAGAACCTTCAGAATGGAGAAATCAACTTACTTGCACAGTGATGAGTTATGTGTCTTTTATAGAGGCATGAGCTATATACTAATCACAGTTTTTCTGCAAAAATCTTTGGCTTGTATCTAATCATAAGAATTTGGAAACACTATTCAAATTAGTTTGGAATCCTACTATGTAACGATTATGTGAAGTTGAAGATAATTTTAAGAAGCTTGATAGTTAAATGGAATGTATGATTCAAAGCAGAAAAAGTGATACCGAATCAAAACTAATGGAAAAGTAAATATTGGAATATTACTTTGGTATTCATATTCTTAGTTTGACAATATTACTGTTTTCTAAGAAAATAACAAGATGCTTACTGATGAAAGGTTATTATTTAGAAGACATTCCTTGATGTAGGTAGAGTTAATCTGATGGAAAAGAATATGTAGGTGAATGCACCACAGCTGCATCTCACAGAGTCTAAATCTTTATCAAGACAGTAATGAAATAAAGAAGGCTAAAAAGGCCAGATAACAAGCTCCACCTATGAGAAGAAGAGGAGCCACAGTCATCTCGAATGAGCATTTTTATACACATTCTTTGCTCCCATTAATGCACTAGCCTCTGAAAAGTATAAATCATGGACAGTGGTCATGAACAGTTGAAAGTTCAACTATCAAGACATAACTTGTACACGAGACAATTTAAAAAACAATGCAAAACACTGTGTTCCTAAATGCCAAATCCTGAGGTTTCAGCTGAAGATGTGATGGGAATTCTTGATAGCAAAAGATCTATGTCAGTTGATGTGGCTGGGAAGTGGCTAAAACTATAGAAGTGGGTCTTAGAACAGTGACTGCCCACATGTGTGCAGAGGAAATCCACTAATTAGCAATCTATGTTCAAAGCCAGGTTGTAGTAATCAGAAGGGCATTCAGGGGAGAATTCTGAGCAAAATTTTAAGGAAAATGGAAATGATAGGAATTATTACATATATATTTTTAAGGGGACGGATCCTCAGAGGTCATCATCTTCCCAATTCCATATTTCTGTAAGTAGAAATAATCAGCTGCAGATGAAGGCTATATTTCCACAAATGAAAGAGAGATTTGGCCAATGTGAGAAAGCTAGATAGGACCAGAGACAGGTATGATTTGGACGTATCACCCAGGATTTCTAAGTCTTTAGTAAGTGGCAGACGTGCTATCTGCTGGAACGAGGTTTGCAATGCTGGTTTTCGACTTCGGGCTTCCTTGATAAATTGAATGCAGCAAGCAGAGCTCTGTAAGACCCAGAATTGTGTCCCTGAAACATTCACCCTCGGAACGCTGAGCTTCACATAGAAGGATCCAGCTGTTTAGAGGCCGGCTTGTGTAGAAAAACCAAGGTTCCCTAAGAGGGCTTAGAGAACAAGAAATATCATAGAGAAAGAGAACGCAGTCAAGAAATACCAAGGCAGTGGACAAGATTGTGAACGGCCCCTCTTAAGATCAAGTCCTCCAGCTCCAGATATCCCCCAAAGACATCTTGTGGATCAGAATTGGGGTGCTAATCTAAGTATGTTCTAAGTTCCTGATAGATCTATAGACAAGTAAAATATTTATTTTAAGCTGCTCAATTCATAGAAGTCATTATCTATGAAGCAATAATTTAACAAATGAATTGCTAGTGTCTCTTACAAGCCTCTCTCTCTCTATGTGCATGTGTATATATGTTTTGTCATCATAAAATCTTGCAAGAGAAAAAAATGTTTCAGATCTTTGGTTAAAAGAATAAGCAAGTAGAAAGTGGCAAGATGATTTGCATGGGTGGTAGGTCATAGAAGAATTACTATTGTTTGTGGGGGATGAGGGGATGCCAGAAATTCCCATTCTTATATCACTTTATAAGGATATAACTTATTTGTAATATTACATGCAATGCTATGAAGTTAGCATCTCTCTCATTGCATCCAAATTCTCTTTTATAAAAGGTGAGAATGACAATTCTGGTTCTTTCTGCCTCAAAGACTTATGATAGCACAATATGGCCACCACCCATGTTCTTCAAGTAATTTCTAGCTCTTCACTTTGTGGGTGTATGAAGAAATTGTACTTCCTGTCCCTTTGTGATTGAATGGAGTCACACGATTAGTTATAACCAATAGGTTTCATGCAAAACTATTATCTGCCTCTTCTGAGGCAGCACGGTCTAGACCTTCCAAAGTTCTGCTGATCTCTGCCACAACAGCCAACAACTGAAATCCTACTGGTATCATAGTCCTGGCCTTCTGAGTGAATTAGGAGTGAGTGGCTGCTGACAAAATATAATTGACATGTAATGTGAATTACAAATAAACATCTGTTTATTTCAGTCACAGAGATTTTGAAGATTACCTGGTACTGCAACATGGCATAAATAATCTGACCCATTCATGACAGAAGATTGGAAATGGCCAGGAAACTGCAAAGAGATATTACTACTCCAAAGGCCAGGTTTCAGCAGCCTCTAAGTGGAGAAGCACACCGCCTGATCATTCTGTTTCTAGGAAGCTCTTGCAGTTTCATTATACATAGAGTCATCCAGCTCCTGAGTCAAAGCTCTCTGCATAAGTGGCAATGGTACCAAGGATATTAAACTATTCACACTGTTCAGGGTCTACTGTGTGACTAGGAATCAGTGTACATACAAATTCCCATCCCCAAACAACATACCTGTTGAATGTATTATAAATATCCTATTTTAACAGTTGTGTACATTGACATTCAGCTGTACCAACTGCCACCCTATCTTTGAGTCTCTATTTAAGAAGAAGTCCAATGCTATGGTAAGGAAAAGTGAGGGCCTCCTCCATAAAAGACATATAGAACATGGCACATGTTCTGAACACATTATATTCTTGCTTTCACTAGGGTTTTAGTGGCAAGTTAAAGTCAGCTAGAGCGTCCTGGGTCCAAGTCATCTGGCACCCATGTGTGAGATGTGCGTGCTTGCCTATGTCCTGCTAGGATGGCATAGACATTAATTGCTTAATATGGAAGAGGCAGGAGCTGGGAACAATAATGCTCAATTCCAAAGTCAGCTTGATTCTACCTTCATGGGCCCCAGCATGATGCTACACACAGGCCTCTCAGGGCTTAAAAGTACCACTTGGAGCTTTGGCTCCATTTGGGGCATGTGGGGTTGGCACTGAGACCACAGTACCAACCTGATTAAGTACATGTGGTAAATGTGAAGGGTGAAGATGTTCAAAATATCCCTGGACCCACCCCAAACTTTGGGTGGCCTCAGATGCCAAACTCAGCCTGGAACCTAGCACTTGCATGCAGTGGTCTTAAATTAGAGTCTGTCAGATTCATTTCACAGTGTTTGGGGCTGCAGGAAGACATGAAGACATTTGGAGGGGTTTTGGGAAAGGACCAGAGAGACTTGCATTGATGTGACTCCTGATGGGATGACATGGATCGAAATTAGGCCTCATTGTGTTTCCCCTATTTCCCTGGGATTCAAACACAACCATTCTCTCCTCTTTAGTGATTCTCTGCCCTACTCTGTCTGTCAAGCCTCACCGTAAGCACAAATACCTCAGTCCCCTTCGGTCTAATTTTCCATGCTTCTGAAACTGTCCTTTCTTCTCTCCTCTAAGGTATCTTGGGAAAAGTGTGTCTGTTTCCCATGCCACGTGCCTTCTCTGAATTTGATATCCCTGGGTCTCTGTTTACCTGTGAGTCTGTTTCCCATGCCACATGCCTTCTCTGACTTCAGTAATCCTGGGGCTCTGTTTATCTTGCTTCTGCAGTTAGCCCTCCAGAGTTAGCAATTCACAACTTATATTGACTTCTTTTTAAAAAAAAAATGACTTGACACTACTGATTGGCTCAGTCAATCAATATTAGTTTCCTTCCATATAACATGTAGAAACTCAGCACTGGGCACATCAAGGAATCATGAAGACTTCATTCCTGTCCTTACAAATTTACTTTCTAACCATGAGATGCTCCCAAAAATGCCTCTGTCTTTCCCTCCTCCCTCCTCCAAACTCTTCTTTCATCTTTTCCCCTCTAGTCAGAAATTAGCCCTTTGCGGGAACAGCTGCCTCTTCACTGCTAGCAGACTTTAAGAAAAGGAAGGTCTATATGCACTGAGCACAGTATACGCACTGACTGTGGAGTTTCCCTGGTGATGTGTTTTGGCTTTTAGATTGCGACAGAGATGGAAAAGAACAGAGAAGAGAGAAAGATAGACGGAGCAAATCAGAGGGAATGTGAAGTGTTGCATTAAAAGAAAACAGTGAAATTCTCCTGAGCCAGATGTCCAACTCAACATGAACATCAGCTGACTGATTAACGAAGGGCAGCTAATATCCCATGGGTGCCTGGTATGTGTGCAGGAGCATTAGTTACAATTTAACAAACAAATTATCACTTAATCCTCATCCCAAACCTGGGAAGTAATGTTGAAAGAAGTACACACAAAACAGAGGACCATATAGGCCAAAGTGCTGCCAGAGGCTCTCTGTGACTTGCCTGATTAAGGTCAGCCTTGGCAGGGTGAGGGAAGGGATTCTCTAAGGATTAGCGATAAATAAGACAGGATTCTTAGTTCCTCTGAATAGGTGATCACAGGAAAAATGTGACTGGAACAGGGAGTAAGTATCTGAAGGTTCACATTATAGGAGCAGCACAGGTACATCCAGTGACTATAGCCAGTCTCACCGTACAACTGCCCCTGCCATAGTTACCACACGTTGGACTTCACCATGGGCTTCTAAAGGGCATTTAATCCAGGTTAATGTGCATTAGAGGTTACTTTGATCATAAAGGACAGTCAAGTTTTACTTTCATTTGATTTCTTCCATATCTCTACTCTCTGGCTAGTGCAAGCCGTGTCCAGCAGGACTCATGCCTGGAAAATGCCCCTGAATCTCTGTCCCTAACTTCCTCAACCCAGCTGCATCATCATTCAGTCATAAAATTTTTTAAACTCTTGCCAGAGGCTAGCTGTATTCTAAAATCTCCCATGAAGTAACAGAGCCCTGTCCAGCCTTGAACAGCAGTTAATATTCCAGAGCTCTGCTAGAACAACCTTCCTTGTTTTGTCTGCATTTTGTATGGTGCCCCATGTGACATTAAAAAAAAAAAAGAAGGCCAGTTATTGAAATTAACTGATGTTATTTAAAAATCAAGTCTACAGTTTGTTTAATTGAATTAACTAGTGAATGTTGTTTTGCTTGTACAGAACTGAGCTGAAAGGAAATTACCTCAACAGTTTTCAAATTTAGCCGTGTCAAAGAAAGATCATTTCCAACTGGCAGCTTACAGGGGAAACTAGTCTACATTGCAATGTGTTTTCCTCCCTTAAATAACTCATGGATTTATTATTGTAGGATCATTTATGAGCATGGTTGGAATGACCCCAGGGTCTGCATTTCCAAATCAAATGGCCTAAGCGTGTTTGTTCTTAGCACAGACTTACAAGGCTGAATGGAAACCTGTGTTATACACATTCAATAAATAATAACAGAAAGAATTTGGGGCTACTTGCTGAATGTTTTCTTGGCAAAGCTTAATCTAATTAACTCATTATCATAAACCTTTGCTGAGCAATTCGTGTATATTTTAATTTGGTAGCCTGAGTAGCTAACATATCTTTGGAAGGTGTGAACATATTATGCAGGGTCAACAGCTTGCACATTGGTGTGGAGGGGATTCCAGGAGAGAAACCATTTGCTCCAAAGTCTATGAATTAACTCTGTTTCCATCATTCTCTGTTTATCCTGCTCTAGATACAAAAATACTGGGCCCTACCCACTGACAAATCCATATGTCAGCTTAGAAGCTTAGGAGGAGAATGAGCCATGGAGGTATCTTTGAATGTGCCTACCCCAGTAGACCATTCCCAAAGGTCAAATCAGCTTACTGGAAATGATTGACTGTCTGGGTGATAGTGAGCAGTAAAAGCCACACCATTGTGATGGATTTCATCTGATTAAATCCTCTTTGTCTTCTCTGAATCTCAGACTGTGTTAAGAATTAGATGTTAAAGTGTAATGGGAGCCATGGGTTCAGAACAGGACTTCAAGAACAGACAAGGGACTGACTCCACTGTGTCCCTGTGGGAGAGCTTCAGGAAGAGAATGGGTGGGAAATATGAAAGTGACATTGAGAAACAACTATCTGTTCTTCATGAGCAATCCAGTTAACAGTGCCTGCTATAGGACTAAAGCAGTCGGTATGGGGTTTTGTTAATTATATTTTCACATATACTTCTTAAATAATTATCTGAGTTACTTTTGTGATTTAATCTTGGAAGACCTTGCCTTGTAAAACCCTTAACAATTTAATTGAATATCAAAATAATTATATTGAATTTTTGCGTAGAAAATTATTATTTTAAAAAAGAAAACAAAGCCCTGTTCTTTTCAAATCTCCGCTGTGAAAGACTGTTCTTACCTCTTTTTGTTTTATTGAATAAAAAAATATTTTATTGAATTGTATTTCCACTTCATTGTGAAATATAAAGTTATAATCTGATTTATCTGACAAAGAATAGCTTAACTAGGGCTGAGGATTTGTCTTAGTAGTAGACAGCTTGCCTAATACGTTCAAGGTCCTAGCTTCTACCCCCAGCACTTAAAGAAAAACACTTGCTATTGACCTATTGCTTTGACAGATACAATTTCTTCTTGATATGCAGAATGAATTTAAGTCAAAAATATGTTGAGTTTCATTTCTGTTTATTTCTATTGTTGTGATAAAATATTCTAGCAAAATAAACTCTGAGGGGAAAAGGTTGATTTTTCATTCACAGTTCCAGATTATGGTCCATAATTGTGGAGCAGTCACAGCACTGGGAGTTTGAAACAGCTAACCACATTGCGTCCCTAAGCAAGAAGCAGGTATTAAATTAAAGCATGCATGCTTGTGTTTAGCTCTCATTCCCCACCCCAATGCAGTTAGGGTTCCCTACCTAGAAAATGGTGCCCACAATACACAGGTCTTCATGCCCTGACTAATGTAATCAAAATGATCTTCCATAGACACACCCTCAGACCCACCTATCTACCCAATTCCTCACCTCTACTTTCTTCCCAGGTGATTCTACAGTGGATCAAGTTGGCAAGCAAAGCTGACCATCTCAAGTGCATTTTCGTTTGTATACATCTATTATAATTTTACTTAAAATCTCTAAACTATAAATGGGTATTTTTAAATAGTCAAGCATCTTTATGTTACTAAAACATGCGATATGGTTATGATGTATTTTTGCAAGTATCTGAAATAACTTTGTACTCAGTATTCTCTTCTTTTTATTATGATTTTCTATGATGCGCATTCCCATTTTTGCAAAGCATTTGCTGGCCTCATACAGTGAACTGGGTTTCTTTCTCCTGCTCCTTTCCAGTTTTCTAATCGTTTCTTAAATCTTGTGCAACTAAAACTTTGATTTCTTTTGTTAAAGCCTTCGTCAAATCATCTTCAATATTTCTCATTTCTAGGCCCATATATTTTTCCTTATATGTCTGTTTGTCTTGCCTCATGTGTACTTGTTTGGTCATTTCACAATTTCTCTTGATTTAATGGATCTTGTGCTTCTATGTGTTTTTACTTCCACTTTATCTGGCATTAACTGTGAATCAAACTGATTTTTGCATTGATTTTTATCATTTTGATGAGGATGAGAGCTATGCTCACACTTCTCTCTCATGGAGGAGTTGTGCATGTTGCTACCATCCATACTCACACTCAGTCATACCTGCACACTCTAATGACACCTCTGGAGATTATTTTGCTCCCAATTTGCTTTTAAAAAGAATATGACTTAGTGATGTCTCTTGTGGAGTCATTCCACCCGCCCCACCCCCGACCCTCAGTATCCCTCAGTGGTCACATCCTTGCTGTTGCTGTCTTACAACTTCAGGCAGAGAGAAACTTTGCAGTCTGTCAGCACTTAATGCTTCTTTTCCTTCTGAAGCACAGAGAATGTTATTCTATTCTGAGTCCTGGTGATTGTTCTCACCTTACATACCTTATTGTATTCATCTTTATGACATGGCATATGTATTGGGATGAGAAGACAGTATTCAGTCATGGCCTTCTGTATCACCCTGAATGGAGATCAACAACTGCTCTTGAACTGAATGAAGATTCTGATGTCAGTGTCAGAGAGGCATGAGAGTGTGTACTCTAGTATATGTACTCTAGCATACATACTCTAGGAAACATGCTCTAGGATAAGTACTCTAGTATACATACTTCAGTATACATATCCTGATATACATGCTCTAGCATACATACTCTGGTATACATGCTTTATTATACATGCTCTAGTATACATACCCTGGTATGCATGCTTTAGTATATATACTATAGTATATATGGCAGTATGCACACTAAATGGTAGAAGCTCAGAGCAGCATCTCTAGCTTCAATGTGCAGAGAACACTGAAGGACCTTGTCTCAGTGTGGGTTGTGATCCAGAAAGTTTCAGCTGGGGTCTGAAATTAGATCTTTCTAGCTAGTTCTCCAGTTGTGCTGATGGGACACACCTTGACAAGCAAGAGCTTAAAGCAAAGACTGAATAGGAAAAAGGGCTGGTTACAGGGAATGGTCAGAAAAGCAGCATGACCCTGAGAAATAGGCAAAGCTTAATAATGAAAGGTTTCCCAGCCACCAGGGGACACCAACATTCTGTCAAGAAAGCTGACCACAAGCTGTGGGTCCCTTTTATCAAATGTAACCTCTCAGCAGAGAGACACAGAAATACTGTGCTACCTAAAGCATGAAGGAAGTAAAATTAATGCACAAGATTTTTGCTAAGATTAAATACAATTTATGTTAAGGCAAAACAACTGAGCACAAACACTCATGTAAATTTTATTTGAAATATCTCAAATATGGAGATGACTTACACATCCATGCATGTCCATCAGCTAGTGAGTGACGGAACAACCATTATACACTTACCAGATGGCACAACTTTGTGGTGAAAAGGAGTGGATTTCTGATGTTCACAGAAACATGGATGGAACTCAAAGGGGTTATGGAGAAGAAGGGGTCAATTTCCAGAGCTTTTATGCTTCTCTTACATTATGGTCTTGAAAAAAAAAACATCATAGATAGCAATGAAAATAGTGGTTTTAATGCATTGGTACAGTAAGAAAAATCCTTGTGGTGACAAAATAGTTCAGCATGTGTCATGGTTGTGTGAACCTATCCACGTGGTCTAGTTGAAAGTGTGAATGTGAATGCATATACACAGACACACACACACACAGAGACACACACATGCCACAGACACACACTCACTCAAATGTAAAACTGGCAGCATTTTATTCTAGTTCCAGGTTCTTGTCTCAAAAATGTGGCTTTGCAAATAGGGTCAAGATCATAATGAGGAAACCCACAGAGATAGCTGACCTGTCTTATTGGGAGCTCACTGACTGTGAAATGACAACTGGGGAGCCTGCATGGGACTGAACTAGGCTCTCTGACTGTGGATGACAGCTGAATGGCATGGGCAGTTTATGGGGTCTCTGGCAGTGGGACCAGAATTTAGTCCTGGTGCATGAACTGGCTACTTGGAGCCCATTCCTACAGAGGAACACCTTGCTCAGCCTTGATAATGGGAGGAGGGGGTCCTACCTCAACTGGATATAACAGACTGAGAGTCCTTACCCTCTCTGAGAAATGAGTGGGGAAGCAGGGGAATGACTGGGAAGAAGGGATGGAGGGGGAATAGTGGTGGGTATGTTAAAAAAAAAACTGTTAAATAAAAATAATGTGGCTCTGCATGTGACACTTGTCATGCTTCTGTGAACCTAATCTGTCCATGTGGTCTAGCTGAACACACACACACATACATACACATACACACACACAGAGAGAGCGCTCTGTGGACACTGTACTAATGTTCAAAATAAATGTATGAAGATGTAATTTAGAAAATGAAATCACAGTCAAGTGGCCTATAGACATTTTAAACATCTTTATTTTCACATGTAATTTAAGGTGCAATCCATGAAATGACCGAAGCATTATCTTGGCAGTTTACAAGATGAGACAGTGTTTTTTGCTAATATTCAATGATAATATTGAATATTACTATGAATATTATAGTGCTATCATGTATATTCTTTTCATGGGGATGGAAACTGGTTCAAACTGCCAGGAAAGTCCACAACAGGAACAGAGCCTTCCACAGTAAAGTGCAGCAGCCAAGGGAAGTGTTGTGGTTTAGAAAGAGGCTCTCAGCCTGTGGGAGAGGGCCTACTGATAACAACATCACCAACCTTGAACTCCCTGTAGAGAAGGAATGCTTGTCTCCAGCTCAGTCTTACTGATGCAAAAGACAGTCATATGCTCTGTAACGGTACATGTGAAGGACAGAGAAAATATCCTGTCTTCCACTGACATATGAGCCACATATGTGTGGCTATGCTGTTAGAAACAATGTACAAAATTACTAAGTAAAAGAACAGCCATTCAATCCATCAAGGAGACCAGATAATAACTGATCATGATAGTTAGCAATGATGTTATCGGTTTGCTATACTTTTATGATTATTTTAGAGTATACCCCTACTTGTTTTTCTGTTTTTGTTTTTAAGTTAACCATAAGTAGCGCTATAAGGTTCTTCTAGCTTTGGAGCTGACAGCATCATGCTTCGAGTACAATTGTTCTCAACTTGTGGGTCGTGGCCTCTTTGGGATTGAATGTCACGTTCAGAGCAGCTGCCTAGGACCATCAGAAAACACAGATATAACAGCAGCAAAATCACAGCTATGAAGTAGCAAAGAAAAGTTTATGGTTGGAGGTCAGCACAACATGAGGAATCATACTAAGAGGTCTCAGTATTAGGGAAGGTTGAGAACCACTGTTTTACTGGAACAAGGTAAGTGGAAGAAAATAATATTGGCCATCTTGATCTTGAGTAGGCCTAGCCCAATGTGTATATTAGGTAAAAAAAAAAAAAATCATGAGCAGATTTACAAAGACAAAACAATTAAATCTTTAAATGCTAATTGAGTAAGGATATAAAGAAGAACAATAGCTGTGTATGGTTATACAATGTTTCTATTTTGAGTACAAAAGTTTAAACAATTTAAAAACTTTTAAATTGCAAAAGTTGCATAAATATAATGGGCTCTGCTGATCAAAGTGGAAGCCATCTTGGCTTTTAACTACTATGAGTATCCCAGAGTAATTCCATCGAGTTTCCCCTGCATAGCTTCTCAGAGAACTAAAATAGACAAAATCATCAGACCCCAGGCCCAGGACTGTGCCTGACTCCTTGCAATTTTCTTAAAATAAGCCAAGTACATTGTCTTAGGATGAAGTCACTCTTGTCCTAACCCATAAGCATATACTCTTTATGACTCAGACTGTGGTCATGCAATTGATCTTGCTGTCCTGGACCATGCCTCTCTCACTAACTCTCCTAATAAATGATATTTTATGTGATGTTTGATGTGGCTAGAGTTATGCTTGGAAAAATAACAAATGTTTATTGAATTAATCAGTGGCGAGTGAAGAAGGACTTACTTGTAACTGCAGAAACATTAAGGCTTCAGAGGACATTTGACTTTGAGATGATCTTATTGCCTTTGCTCTAAAGAAATTACAGTGTTTTGAAGAAAAAATATAGGTGTGAAACATTATGAAAATTTGTTCAAGAAGTGTTTAGAGAAGATATATGCAAATGTATGATGCTTAGTTCAATCTGCATTAAAATATAATGGACAGAGGGATACATGTACATGTAATAAGTTTAGTGAAGATAATTGTTCTAGCTTGAAGGTTAAAAAAGCTTATGTTCCAGCTGATTATTTTGTCACCTTGACACAAACCAGAGTTACTTGGAAAAGGGAACCGTGTCTTAGTTCCTTTTTTATTGTTGTGATAAGACACAATGAGCAAGGCAGCTGATTTTGAAAATAAAGTTTTATTGCAATACATTCATGCCCACTCACACACATACTGTCAGCAGTTGCTTTTGCACAAATACAGGAACTGAGGAGCTGTGACATGTAATGCTGAGCCTGCTATGAGCGCTAACCACTACTTATCAGGTCACCCAAAATCCAGCCCTGGTCCTTTCTTAATTCATGCCAACACTATCCATTCAAGTTCAAGTTCCACATTACAGAAAATCTCTGAATTCCAGCACTTTCTCACAGTGAATCTCTTTGCCCATAATTCACCTGTGATTATGTACCAAGAGGGAGTTCTAAATCTGATACCGCAGGAATGTCTCTGAACAAATCAGCCTATCAGGGCACAAGAGAGAGAGACAATTCTCATTCCCTGCGATGGTGATACAGATGAAGAGAGGTGCTGCTGCTGAGGTGTTTGGACTACCTGGGACATACCGAATGCCCTATAAATGATGGCACTGGAAACAGTCGATTATTAATAATACTTGGAATTGTGCAATCTTATGTATAGCTATATTCTGTGGCTTAAAAAAAACCTGCCATATAGTCTTTAGTCAAAATATCTTTAAATGAATAGTATTGTCGTTTTTATCAGGTAGCTGGAATTCATTCCATCACCAGCATCAAATACTTATTCTTCTGTCCTGCATTCAAATAATGCTTATCTTCTCAGTGAAATTAGCGACTCCAAATTAAGCATAATTTCTAGAAGCCTTTCTCTTTAAGAACCGCTAGACTACTGGCCACTCAGACTGAAAGAGGAAATGTCATGGCCACGTTCACCCTTCAGTACCCATGAAAGCTTTATACTATATTTTGTGAAATGCTTAATATTGAACAACCTCCATGAGGCTTAAACTCTGGGAAGACAGCCCCCGAACAGATTCTTCCAATATTTTGTTCATGGAGCCTAACCCATATTGGCACTCTAAACCAAATATAGTCATACCTTGTATAATATGGGAATGTTGTCTGAAAAACATGCTGTTATGTAATGTCCTCATTGCATAAATATCCTGGCTTGCCCTTACACAAGATAAGGTGGCTACAACCACAGTGTACAAGGTGATCTCAGGGACCACTGCCATGTCTGCACTGTGGCAGTGACCTAAATGGCATTGTACAGCCCACGACTATATTTTGATAGAAAGATGAATCCTTCCAGCTCTGGAGAATGTTTTAGCAAGTCATTGCATTACCTGAACTACAGGGCATCAGTTCAGAAAATTTCCTTCAAAATTCACTTAGTGAAGCACAAGGAGCAAGGACAGGAACATAGAATCATTCCTCTATCCTAGTGTCTGTGTCCTGTCTCCCCCCTACCATCACCGTGTGCTGTTATGCCCATAGCTCGACTCACAGAGAGACCACCGAAGCCAGAGAAGTCCGGAATGTCATAGCAAGGTTTATTGATAGCACAATACAAGCCAGGCAGGGAGCTTACTTGAAGCTTCTGTAATAACAGAGCAAGAAGTAGCTGGTGTCTTTGGTTACAAGAGACTCTTCTATAGGCAAAAGCTACAACAAAGTTGGTTGCTTGGAGACAGGGTGCTGATTGGCTCGTGCTTAGGGTCTTCCTTTCCCAGAGTATCTTTGAGCCCCACCTGGATGTACCCCATGTGGACCCTACCTAGGGTGGCTAGTTTTTCCCAGAACTGAGCAAGCACGAATCTATTTTCCTTCCAGAACTGGGCAGATGTCTTGGCTAATCTCCTCGAGCTGGGCAAGTAGAAAGCTATTCTCTCAGAAATAGGGACACCCGCTGTGAGGTCAATTCTTTTAGGACATGTTCTTTTCAGCCCGCCCCACCCCACCCCGCTTCCCCGCACCAAAAAGCAAGACTAAACTTTATTTTACCTTTTATAAAATAGCTACTAGAATGCAGAATGGGGGGGACTCTTGAGCTAAGCTTTCTCTCTATAGTGTGTGTGTGTGTGTGTGTGTGTGTGTGTGTGTGTGTGTGTGTGTGTGTGTGTGAGAGAGAGAGAGAGAGAGAGAGAGAGAGAGAGAGAGAGAGAGAGAGAGAAATGTGAGATATGTGTTTGCACAGATGTGTATGTAGATTATGTGTGGGAATGTGCATGCCATTCTACATATATGGTGTAGAGCTCAGAGAGCATCCTCAGGGATCTCGTGTGAAAGGCTCCACTTCCTGTCTTGTTTGAAACACAGTCTCCTCACTGTTCCCTACTGTGTATGTCTGGCTAACTGGTCAGCGTCTCCAAGGACTTTCCTTTCCCTGGCTCTCATCTCTGGGCTGGAGAACTGGGATTAGAGATGTGCAATGCCCCACCAAGCATCCCAAGGACTCTGGAGATTAGAACTCCGATCTTCCGAGTGGCGAGTGTCCTATCCACTGAGCCATCATCGCAGCCCAAGTTCAGGTTGATAGTTTTTCTTAAGACACACAATTTAAAAAATAATTTTTGCCTTTGGAGTTTAGTCCTAACCCCTGTAGTCTCCTCTCTCTCTCTCTCTATATATATATAATATATGTATATATATATATATACACACACACATATATACACACACACACACACACAAATATACTTTTCTTGGCAACATCGCACTAGAATCTGATTAGCACCATATTATATTATGGGTCGTTTTAGGGTTTTTTTTTTTTCAAGTCTTGCAAGCCAAAACCTAGGCAGTGGTTCAAGTGATCTTCGCAGTGGGCCTCTCCAGTGGAGCTGGGAGCTGGGATGCCAGAGTGGCAGGCAGAGAAGTAAAGTTGTGAGGAGACTTTCCCAAGCCTTGCAAGTAGAGCATCTGCTTCTTGGCCTCAGAAGTGAAACAATTCAATAATTACAGACCTCCAGGCTTTTTTTTTCCTACCTCAGGAAACATTTTACAACTAACTAGCAATTTCCAAAAATATGGCTCAAGTAACACGTCTCCCTATCTTCTTGTGTAGGAGAGGGTGTGAGCTGTAATGAGACAGGGGCTTGTTATCTCAGGAGGCTTTTGGCGAGGTGCTCCTGAGGATAACTTTTAATTGGGTAAGCACAGGAAAACAAGAGCGGGGGCTTTGAAACTTTCTTCCAGGAGAAACCAAGGCCCTGGTACCAAGTCTTCTCATTAGAATAAATTGAAATGTCAACTGGGCAGGTGAGGAGGAGGGTTGTGGGTGGGGAAGAGGGCAAATACATAGTTGGACATCTTCATAAGACTCTGTGGAAGCCAGAATTTTGCTTCCAATTTCTGAGAGATCCCAGGTTTTTGGAACCCATTCAGGAATAAAGACAAGGCTTCCAGGTGATCAGCCTGTTCACACTATAAGTAGCAGAAGGCCAGGTGCAATTACTATAAATGAAAAGATCAGTCATAACACCAAGGGACTATGCAGTGACAGGAAACCCACCAAGACTGGCATCCTCTGAACTTAAACCAGGAACAGAAAAATCAAAATTAATTTGGATGACTGTCTATCTTGGGCCTATACCAATATCACTCATGGGTTCCCAATTTCAGGGTCAGGTAACAGTGATGCATCCTTAGAAACTGAATCCTTAAATTTCAACATGAAAGTCACCTGTGAGCCAGAAAAACTGAAGCCGAAACTTAGCTATTAGTTGCCTCTTCCAGACATCTTTCTTTGGTTTAAGGTCCACCCTCCATGCTTCCACTGTATCCCGGACAATCAAAAGTCACAGAATCTTGTCTGTCTTCCCTCGTTTTTCTCAACCTTCCTAATGCTGTGACCCTTTAATACAGTTCCTAATGTTGTGGTGATTCCCAGCTAGAAAATTGTTTCTGTTGCTACTTTACAACCATAATTTTGCTACTGTTATGAATTGCAATGTTAATATCTGATATGCTAGATATATGCTATGTGGCTCTGGAGCACCATATTGGACTGGTTATTTATCCTAAGTCTTATTGGAACTGGATGATTTTCAAGGGTCTCTGTTGTTCTGAGCACCAGCCTGCCTGGGCCAATTCTTGTTTCAAGCCCACCTCCTCTTGCTCACAAAGGTAAGTTGAACCACTCACTTAAGATTGCTCCTTGTGGGTGCAGAGTACCCATGGCTGGAACCTGGATGACAGGAGAGCACTCAGGGGCAGGTGAAGGACACGGATTCCTGAGAACAAGTTCAGAAGGATGCATTGGCAGCTCACAAGAGAGCTGTGATTTCCAAGAAAGAGATGGTTGTTTCAGGAAAACTTACTTGAATTGTAAAATATGATCAAAAGACCTACTTTTTTCCCCAGAAAGTAGGTTAATTTGGATGACAGATTTTTAAAAGAAGGGTAAGCCTTTTTAGCTTGTGTGGTTGGTATGTTCTGTGCCTTTAGTGAAAATGAACACTCATAAAAATATGAGGTGTATGTGTGTGTTGCATGCATGTGTGTACAAGTGTGTGCAGGTTAAGAGTCAGCTGAGAACAGAGAAGGGCCTGTAATATCTTCTTACATGGTTCCAAGCATTATTTCTTGAGATAAGTTCTTTCATTGAACCTGCAATCTACTATGTTTGAGTAGGCTTATATCCAGCAGACCACTCTAAGTCTCTTGACACTGTTTCTCCCACAGATCACTGAGGTTAGGTGCATCCCTGGCATCCAAGGCCAAGTCTAACTTTTTTTAAAAAAAAGATTTATTTATTTATTATGTATACACTATACAGAAGAGGATACCAGACGTCATTATAGATGGTTGTAAGCCACCATGTGGATGTTGGGAATTGAACTCAGGTCTCCGGAAGAACAGTCAGTGCTCTTAACCTCTGAGCCATCTCTCTAGCCTCCTAAGTCTAACTTTTATGTAGATGTAGTTATCCAAACTCAGGTCTCCATGCTTGCAGAGCGAATGCCCTTCCCCACTGAGCCATCTCCCCAGCTCCAAATATGAGTATGCTGTTATGCAACAAATTGGACTGGTTAAGCTAGATGTGCTGAAATAGTATTTTTACTTTTACAACTTGTTCTGGGGATGAACTGGGTACCTAAGTGGTAGGATAACAGGTGTAATTAAAGAAGTCTCTGACAGACTTGGTAAAGCCTTCTTGGTGTATTTCCCAGAAGCCAGAGAAAGAAATTACTCTAATGATTTGGCTGGAAACCCTTTTACAAGCAATGTGGTTCCCAGTTCTCTGATTACACTGAGACTAAAGGGAACCTAATTGGATTGTCAGTCTAGAGACTATTAGAGGCCATTTTTCATGATCGAACCCACACAACTTCAAAGGAAATAGGTGGATTGAGGGATGTGGCTACAATAAAACTCTTTCTGTTCCATCTACATATTTATATGAACGAGCTTTCTCAATGCCTCCAATCTTTAAAAAAAAAATAGGAAATGAACCTATACTGAGCCCCAAGCTGTTAAAGCAAAGAGTCACATTCATCCACAGGCAGGAAAAAAACCAGACATAAAGGAAACTTCTCCGCATCATTAAAAAGGCTTTCCTTATAAATGTTGTATTTTACTCTTTGTGTCTACTAATTAATTATCAATATTTACACTGTATTTTGTGTACTAGTGCTAATAGTAACAACTCAATCTGGATAATTTTATTAAAATATTAGAGCGTTCTGGTGACATGAAATAAAAATAAACTTGGATTCTATGCCCATTGTTTGATGCATGTGTGTTTAACAGTGTGGAAAAGGCGTTATACATAAAAATATGTCACGTTGAGGAAAAAGTTGTACAGTGAAAGCTCAGTGCAAATAAGAGTTTAAGAAGAAAAGTTGGAAAAGAATTGCCTTGTGTTCAATAAGAGCTGGTTGTATATAATTTAAAGGGATGGTAGTAGATATTAAATTGTTATCACATTTAAATTCTCAAAAATGTAAGAGGAATACTTAATTTAAAATGTACTCCAAATATAAAAGATACTTTGTACTCTTGAACTATTTAAATATCACCCAAAATGAGGAGAGCGAGACATGGTGGAACATCCCTTTAATCCCACCACTCAGTATTGTGTAGATGAACCTCTGAATTCCAGGCTGAACTGCCTAGTTTACAAAGTGAGTACCAGCACAAGCAGGGCTACAGAAAAACCCTGCCTCAGGAAACAAAACAAACAAAACCACCAATAGAAACCACCATTCAGGTTCAGTGGCAGCCTACAGAATGGGAAAAGATCTTTACCAATTAAACTTCCAATAGAAAGTTAGCGTCTAAAATACATACAAAATTTAAAAAACTAAAAAGCAACTCAAATCAAAACAGGGGTACAGAGCTAAGCAGAGGGTTCTCAAAAGAAAACACAAAAGACCAAGAAACAACGAAGAAAATGTTCAGCATTCTTAGTCATCAGAGAAATGCAAATTAAAACTACTTTGAGATTTCATTTGACCCAATCATGGCCAAGATTAATGACAGCTCATGTTTTCAAGGATTCTGGATAAAAGAAACACTTACTCATTATTAGTGGTAGTCCAAATAGCCACTATGGGCATCAGTGTAGTAGTTTCTTAGGAAACTGGGAATATATCTACCTCAAGAGGTAGATATACCACTCTTGAGCATATACGCAAAGAACTCCACATCCTGCTACAAAGATACCTGCTCATCCATGTTCATTGCTGCTCTATTTACAATAGCCAGGAACTGGAAACAGCCTAAATGTCCCAAAACTGATAAGTGGATAATAAAAATATGGTACATTTACACAATGTAATATTCTGTTTGTTAAGAAAAGTAAAGTTATAAAACTTGTAAGTAATAGATGAAACCAGAAAAAAAAAAATCATCCAAGTGAGGTAACCCAGACCCTAAAAGGCAAATATTGCATACATTCTTTTATATGTGGATGTTAGCCTTTAGGTTTTTAAGATGTGTGCTATAATCCAAATAACCTCAGAGTTTAGCAACCTATAAGGGATCAGGAGGGAGACAGTAACCTATGGAAGGAGCAAGGCATATATTGGCATGTAAAGACAACAGGGGAACTAGAAAGGGATGGGAATAAGAGAAAAAGATTTAAAAAGGGAATCTAGGGATGAACAACTACTAGCACCAAAAGCCATTTGAAAAAACCTATGAAAATCTACTGCTGTAGAACCTTCTTAAATTATGTACATTTATGAAAAATCTAAATGGAGTCACCAAATTATAGGGGATACAATGCCCCAAGTAGACAGCTTATGTCACCAAGTAAAACCTCCAGTGCCAATATGAGTTATATCTTGTTGAGTTGACCAAAAGGGTCCCATGAAATCCCTCAAACATCAGGGGCTAATTGCCAAGGCTGTAGGTTATTTTCCACAATCTTACAGTAAGATTCTTTTTGCTGAAGATAACCCTTACTTATGTCACTGAACACAGAAAAGTTTTCTGGTACCTCACTAGAACCTTCACCCCTACTAACAAGGGCTTATGTACTCTGAGGTGCTCGGTGTGCTACCAGAGAATAAAGGTAATCATCAACCTCATCCAGATGCAAACTCTGTGACATACAACGGTTACCTGCCTGCAAGATTTCAGAATGCAATGGTGGAAAAAATGTTATGGGAGTAACCAACCACTTTCTGATTATATTTAATGCCAACTCCATGAAATGGAACCCACAGCTGAGACTGCTAAACAGCCCAGAACCTGAGACTAGATAGGTCATGGGCCTATGGGAAAACCTAGTATCAGAACCTTTATTCTGATAAAGGAACATAAGAATAAAATGACTCCTTATGAGATATGACTATGGCCATAGACCAGTGCCTTGCTCAGCTCACATCAGAGAAGCTTCTTACAGTATGTAGGAATCAACCCAGAGGTCTACAACTGGACAATGTGCAGAGAGTGAGAGACTTGGGAACTCTCAGTCCTAAATGGGATGTCTCCATCAAACCCCTCCCCTTGAGGCTTAGGGATCTGAGTGGAAGAAGAGAGGAAAAGAGTATTAAGACTTAGAGGTGATGGATAACTCCAAGGAAACAGTATCTTCCAGACACAGCAGGGCTGATGTACATATGACCCATAGAGACTGTGGTAGTGCATGTGAGACCTGCATAGGTTCATGTCAGATTGAGTCCCAGCACAAACAGAGAAATAGAGGTGAGGTCCCACCCCTACCTAAGAAGATATGTATAATTGATATCCAATGACAAAGGAAGAATTCCTTTTCTCCAGTGGAGTGTCACATGCCAGGGCTGGCCCCATGCCTAAGAGTAGTTGACCAAAACAGAAAGAACTCAGTGATATTGTTGTGGGTTTTTTTGGTTTGTTTGTTTCATTTTGCTTTGTTTGGGCTTGTTGATCTTTTGCTTGGTTTTTTTTATTTATATTTTAATGTGTATGCTTGTGCATTATTTTGGATTTAGGGTTTTTATTTTGTTTTGTTTTGTTTGAGAGAGAGAGAGAGAGAGAGCACATAATGTTGGGTGAGGAGGACCTGGAATATGGGAGGAGTTAAGGGAGGGAACAAAAGAACATTTTTAAAAAGAGAAGAGGGCTATTTTAACCCAGAGCTTCAGAATGCTCTACCATGGCATCAAACGCAGAGTAGAGCAGAGTGGCTGAAATAATGAACGCAGCAGAGAAAAGAGGAATGCTTCACTAGCTGGCTCATTCTCTTCCCTTTTTATTTTACCCAGGCCCCCACAAGTGGATGATGCCATTTATTTAGGAAAGATCTTCCAATTCAGTTAATGTTCTTTGGGATGCTCTCAGTGATACCTCAGGGTTGTGTCTCATAAATCTCATGGCTGATTCTAAATCCAGTGAAGTTCATGGTGAAGACTGATCATCACACTGGTGAGCCAATACCTTCCTTGTGATTTTTTTTTTTCATTTCTATCTTGATAATGGCTCAGCAGTTAAAAGAACTGGCTGCTCTTTGTAGAGAACCTGGGTAGATCACCAACATCTGTAACTTCATTTTCAGGGATCCAATACCCTTTTCTCACCTCCATGGGCACCACACATGCATGTGGTACAAATGCATACATGCAGACAATATACAACCAAAATAAAAATAAATGTTTAAAAAACATTAGAGCAAATGATACACATAACCCAAAAAATAAAGGACAGATATTCTTAACCAGGACTGTCCACTTCTTAGTCCTGGACTTCAAAAATAGTTTTCTATTCCATAATAACTTTGGCCTGTTCTATGCGTGGCTCTGCTTTTTCTATCAACAGGAGAGGAAACTGAATGAGAAGTATGTAGCAAAGAACCTTTACACTGCAATCTAAAATCATCAACCAAACAATATCTAACACAGTGAGACTTTTAAGTACACATGGGAAGCAGGCTTGATCCATGGGCTATATTGTGTAGTCCCTTTGCAAGACATTCCTCAAGATCAACAAGGTCTAACTTATCTCAGTATTTCTACTCTTTGAGTATCCCTGAAGAGAATGAAGTTCAGGCTGGGAGGTGGTGGTTCATGCCTTTAATCTCTGCACTCCAGAAGCAGAGGCAATGTGAGGCCAAGATAGCCAGAACAGCCAAGATTGTTACACAGAGAAATCCTGACCTGAAAGCTAGGAGAGAGAGAGAGAGAGAGAGAGAGAGAGAGAGAGAGAGAGAGAGAGAGAGAGAGAGAGAGAGAGAGAGAGAGAGGAATATGAATAATTCTAATCTAGGAACTTCCACTGGCTTTCAAACAGGTTTCAAACAAAGATATTCCTTCTGGCCTCTTCAGAGAAAGCAATGATCAGGACCAGAAGTGCATTGGCTAGAGACAGAAGCTAAGTAGAAAGTCTTGGGATGAGAATAGAGGAAACATTTTGTTTCTTACAAAGTGGAGCATTGAGATTAAATCTACAGGCTCAATCGAGGTTTAAAATGTCCCTCAAACAGAGAATGGTATTTGTCCCTTCATATATCTCACCCACTTCTATAGAATCCGTAGATTTAGGGGGATACCCATGACTTCTGAAATAAAGGCTAAGATTCCTAGCATCCTTTGAAGCAATGTACATCCAAGTGATCAGGTCCTAGCCAGTGATAACATACACAAACTGTGAGAGAGACAGCCGTAGGGTTCTTGCAGAGCTGAGGCTAACTGAGGTTTCTTTCTTTTTCTCTTCTTCCTTTTGCCTACTTGATGAAATGTGTATGTGCTGGGAAGCAACCTAAGCTGCTGTCTGACCTGAGTGAGTGTGAACAATAGGAACAAACGTGGAAGAGCCTTTGCCCATGGTGGCCTAGTATAGGATTGTCTAATGCCCTTGGAGAGTAGCATACCTAGATGTTTACTGAGCTGCTGCTACTTTGTGATGCATTGCTACTTTCGTAGAAGGGTGGCATACTTTGTAGAGTATATGCTTCCATAGACAAGTTATCAAGGCTGTCTGGCAGGAATTATTCATTGCCTTGCCCACTCGTGAAACCCTCTTCTTCGTGTAGCTGCTTTTTATCTACTCAAAGACCTATCTGACTTTTCTCATATTACTCACCCAGCTTCATACTTGCTCTGTGCTTTGCACTGCCACAGCTCTGCTGCCCTGCTGTGACCTTATGAATTGCAGCAGTGAGTATGAGCAGTAACTGCATCATACTTAGCTGGGAGAGGGTGATGATTCAGTTGGTAAATCGCTTACTCTGTAAACATGAGGACCTAAGTTGGGTCCCCACAATCCATGTAAAATGCTGAGTTCAGCAGCACGTGGTTGTGATACCAGCTCTGAGAAAATAGAGACAGAAGGATTCCTGGCACTTGCTGGCCAGGAAGTCTATCAGAATTGGTTCATTGAAACTCTTGTCTCAAAAGAAGAAGAGGGAAATACCTGAGGCTGATGGCCTCCACACGTGCACACACATACATGAACAAATACATACAGCACAAACACAAGAATCAAGCACACACATACATGGATGTATACACACAGCACATACAAGAATCATCATCAAACACTCAATACCTACACACTGCACAATGTCAAACCCAGACAAATTCAATCAGAGGAAAAGAAGAAGGAAAACAGACATTCCCAGTGTCCTCATGTGCAGTCTTTAAGAGACATTGTCTTCTGGTTCTCAACCTGTGGGTCACAACCCCTCTGAGCCTGAGTGACTCTTTCACAGGGTCACCTAAGACCATCAGAAAACAAAGATATTTACATTATGATTCACAACCAAGACCAAAAAACACTGTGATCCATAACCGTAGTAAAATTAGTTATGAAGTAGCAATGAAAATAATTTAATGTTTGGGGGTTGCCTCCTCCACGTAAGGAACTTCATTAAAGTGTCACAGCATTAGGGAGATTGAAAAGCACTGGATTAGAGGAAAGTTTTGCTTGACTTTTAGGGGACACAAAAGACACCTGCCTACTCACCTTTAGTGTAGCACTCTTTAAAAATAGGCAAGCTATGGAGCTAGCCTATCAACAGATGGACGGAGAAAGAAAATATATCACATATTTACAATGGCATTTCATGCAGCTGGAAAGAAAAATGATCGTGTCATTGAAGAGAACTGGATGGAACTGGAAATCACCACATTGGGCAAAACAAGCTGGACTCAGAAAGATGAATATCATATGTTTTCTGTCATAAAGGGAATCTAGTTACACACAAATACACACACATTAGGAGGGAGATTATGTGGTGGGAAAAGCGACTGACCCACACAGAGGCAGAAAGAAGGAGAGAAGGAAATTATGGGGTAAATATGAGCAACCTACATTTATAGACATGCATGAATGTTACAATGAAACGCAGTTTTTATGTTAATTTAGAAATAATATTATTATAACCACTGAAAAACCCACTAGGACAAGCATGGCCAGCACAGTTCTGAAATGGACTCATACAGGCATTGAATGTGTCCTTTTCTTGCCACCTGCTTCCAGGAAGGCTGTCATCAGAAGAACTTCTTGCTACTGTGACACTCTTTGGCTGGGTCTTGTGTTCATTTCCTGGGGTTATTCTAGCAAACTTAATTTAGCACTAGAAGCATTTACTTTGATTTTCATATTTCATCTGGCAGAAGTGAAGTCAATGAGTTAGGAGCCACATTCTCTCTACAGGCTGTAGGGGAGATGGCCTGTGTGGGCTGTGGGGAGACAGCCTGTGTGGCCTATGGGGAGATGGCCTGTGTGGCCTATGGGGAGATGGCCTGTGCGAGATTGGCCTTACCTTGTTAGCTGCTTGTGTCTACCTGGTTATGCTGTGCTGAGGATGCTCCTCTAAGCTCTGACTGTACTTTGTAGATGAGTTAACAATTTCCTCTGGGTGACTCCAAGTCAAGATTCTCCTTGACAGTAAGAGTAGTGTTCAGGCACATGACTGGCCAGAGCCCAGCACATGTTTCCCAGAGAGGAAACACTTAGACACTCAAACACTGCCACATAAATAATCCCTGGCCAAGGTTTTAGCATCTGGCTGGCCCTGTTCACTTGGACTAGCCAGTTGCTCAGTCATGAGAGCCTCCCTCCTCTCTCTCACCCTTGACTCCTTCCCCACATTCCCTCATTTCTCCCTCCATTGGTTATTTCTCTGGAAAATCTTGACTGATACAGTTTTTCTGCTCTTTTAAGTTATGGTGCTTGGGGGTGTCAATGCTGATGGCAGCCTTGATGTGATCTCTGCCTTCACATCTGTCCAACCTCCTTCTCTGTCTGTGTCCTCTCTTCATCTTCCTCTAACCGTACATTGGGTGAGTGCTATTGGGTTTATAGCAACCTGGGTAATCTGGCATGGTCTCATCTAGAGATTTTCAGTTACATCAGCAAGAACCCTTTTGCTTAACTATACCTTCTTCAAAGCTTTGAGATTAGACCTTTGTCACATCTTACAGCACCTACCAAATGCATCCCAGTCATTTTATATTTTCTTTAAATCAAATTTCCCATCTTGCTTTTCAACCCCAAATCTCCTAGCTGTGAATGTTCTTCTGGGTGCAACCTCCAGGTAGCTGCAGATGGCTGAGATACAGAGCCTGGAAGACAAGAATGGTCTCACTTTTAGTAAGAATTGAGAAGCAAAGCGCTGAAGGTGAGGCTGGGGAGTACCCATTTCAGGGTCTCTGTCTCATCTCTGGAAGGTGGATGAACAGAAGGCATTCAACCAAACATCAGAAGACAACTCTGACAGTGGAAGTCCATGTCCACTTGAGAACCAGGGTGGTCTCCATGGATACCGCTAGAGGATTCTTGAAATAAAAGTGATGGATGGATAGATAGATAGATAACATAGATAACAGACACATGGAAGTAGGAGATGAATGATAGATGGGCAAATAAATAGACAATAGGTAGATGGATGGATGGATAGGTAGATAATGGATTGATAGATGAATAGATAGATGGATGAATAAATAATAGATTGGTAGATGGATGGATAGATAGATAGATAGATAAATAGATGACATCCAAAGATGCTGAAATAGGTCAAGCCCCCTCTGAGCATCTAGGGATGAATCTGTTAGGCCCTGAACTGAGCTGGTGAATGTGGTAGAAGGCACTCTTGGAGCAAACAGCAGCCTGACTGTATGTCATTAATATTAAATGAATGAGTTTCCAAATCACTAAGGAATGACAATTGTGACAGGACAATGAGAGCCTTACTCTGAAATGAGGACACAACCCAGGAGGGCAAGCATGTTTACCTTAGGCAAGCACTGAGTGTCTAAGCTGAATTTGAAGAGTGAGGAGATGTTGCTACCCTAGAGAAGAGACTGAGCAACAGTTCCAGAGCAACATGGGAGACCATGAGGGACTAAAACATTCTCCCTTTTGCAGGAGTTATGGTCTGAAGACAGAACCTCCAATGTGATTGTGCATGGAAGAAGGACCAGTAAGTGCCAAATGGTCAGCCTTGAAAATATATGTACAAGTGACATTATATAAACTCAGCTTATATTTAGGAATATATATGCATATTTCATACATATATGCATGTAATAACAATTGAAAAAGAGTTGAGGGAGTATTTGGGAGAGTTTAGTGGGAGAAAAGAGAAGGAAGAAATATTGTAATAATATTATATATTTTTAAATTAAATTTAAAAAAATCAAATCTTAAAAAAATAAGGCAATAATAGTCGTGAGGTTGTATTAGCTTTCTGTCACTGTAATGAAATACTTGTTACAAAGTACTTATCAAGTAGGTTTATATAGGTTACACAATACTAGAGTTTCAAGTTCAAGATCAGGTGGCCCATGGGGCTCTGATAAAAGTGGCATCTCATGGTGACAGTGAATGATAGGGAAAAGCATTATGATGTCTTGAGCCAGGAAGAGACTAACATTCCAGAAGAGTCCTCAAGGCCATGGCCTAAGAATGACCCACTAAGTCCTACCATCATCCATAGGTTTTCTAAACACCACCAGCTTAGGAAGCACACCTTTTCATATGTGGGCCTTTGGAAGATAGTCAACATCCAAAACACAGCTGTGAGTCATAGGCTGAGGCCTTCATGACTAGCAGTAATGACCGGAGTTTGACAGTGGAACTTTGCGTAATTATGGTGTCTTTACATGGAAAGCAGATGAAAAGCTTCCAAGATCCTTATTTGATCTGTGTAGAGTTAACGTGTGAAATCAATACAACAGTCCCGACTTCTTCATCAATTCTAAGATCTGAATAGTTCAGAGACACTCATGATGATATCTTAGAAGAGACACCAGAGGGACAAGCCACTTTTTTCTTGTACCGAGAAGAAAGGTCATGTAAGTACACAGCCAGAAGATGACTACATGAATGTCAGGAAGAGAGTCCTCACCATCCCTGCTGACCACAAAACCGGGAGATCATAAATTTCTGTTGTTTGGTGTAAAACTATGGTATTCCACAAAGACAGCCCATGCAGATAAATATAATAGTATACATGGAATCATAAAGACTCAGTACCCTTTCCATTTTCTTCCCAATCTATTCTTGGTCATCTTTGATAATTTTGTAGTCCTTGGGTACAGCTGACGGCACCATTGGCAACAGAACTCATGGTTTTTTTTGGAATTTGCTTATGGTTTTAAATGCACTAAGGACCCCAAAGAACTTTCATTTATGTAAATTCCAACCTTTCAATATTTACAACATTAGAGATTAGAATTGAGAAAAAAATGTCTTTGCTTATTTAAAAATAAACACATTAAAGCTTTAAAAATGAAATATTTAAATATATAAAAATAACATATTCCAAACAACTTAATAAGAACATTGGTATCTAGCCTGGGAAGCTCAGCTGGTGGACTGCTTGCTTCACTAATGAATACTTGAACTGGATCACCAGAGCCCACATCCTTGTTTAAACAAGTAAAAATGGTAGTGCACATCTCTACTTCTAGCCTAGGGGAGGTGGAGATTGTGGATAACTACAGCTCACTGGCCTCGCTCATTAAGTGAGTTCTAGGCCAGTAAGTGAGTTTGTCATAAAAACAAAAGTGGGTAGCACCTGAGAAAGGACACCTAAGCTCTTCCTCAGGATTTCATGTGTACATGCACATATGTGCATATAAAATCTGTGTATCCCAGCACACATGCACCTGCATGCACATGTCTACATACTTAAGCACTGCCAGGAATAGTGACATCATTTTATGTTTTAGAATCTTAAGATTCTAACATTAGGTAGATGGATGCAACTGCTTCTAAGATCAACCTGCTTGGGATGATCCTTTGGTTGAATGTGTAAAATCACATGTGCCTCACACAGAAGACATGTGGATGCGACTGACAAACACTGGCCCTTTCACATAATTGTGGCTGTATATTATTATATAATACTGGACCAAAATGTAACAAGTGGCCATTTCTTGAAGATTGCATGGATTCCGAGACCATGTCAACAAGCTTGAAGCTTGTGTTCTGTTTCATGAAAGTTCACTGGTATACCACAGACTCTGAACAGAATTCATTATGCATGAATGTGTAACTTTATGCATTGGACACTGGCTGAGTTACATTCATCTTCCAAATATTGGCTTAATAAAATAATAAGTATGTGTATTACTATCATCATGGAATTCACTAAAAATACTTTCAAGGATTTTGAAGTTGTCATAGGAACAAACTCAACTTTTTCAGAATTTTCTTCATTCAGTGATGTTCAAGAAGCCAGTTCATCACCATTGTGAAATAGACTTGGGAACACAGGATTGTTTCTTTAGTGCCTTATCACCCTGGTACACGGCCACACTTTTTTTTTTTTTTTTTTTGTGGAAGTTTAACTGTGAATTTTGGCAGTGTGTCTTCTTCCTGTGTCAAAGGAGGCTCTGGGGCTATCTGAACTGTTGAGATCTGAAAACTGACTAATGAAATAATTCTATCAGTTCCATAATGTGGTTCTTTTTGTTTTCTTAAGAGAATGCCCTAGCTGTTCCGGTACTTACTAGGTAGATCAATCTGGTCTTGAATTCACAGACATCCTCCAGCCTCTGCCTCCAAAGTGCTAGGATTAAAGATTTTTGCCACCGTGCCTGGCCTCTGACTTTAATTCTTTACACAGACCAAGTAAGAATCTAGTAAGCTTTCCTTTGATTTTCCATGGAGGGATTGGTGATCAGTTATCTGCAGGGTCATCCTTCCTTGAGCCAGGTTATCGTGGCCTCCCCCGCCCCATCAGAATACAGCATGTTCTTACATGTCACTTTTTCCACAGTTGATCCTGTCACCACAGATGGAGATGCTTGGTCTCCCAGGAGCTTACTATAGTGAAGGTCATGCTCTCCAGACTTCTGAGTGGATAAACATAGTCACACGATTTATACCCTCTAACACTCTGATTTCCCTTGGCATATGGCCCTTTGCTTTGTAGGACATCAGAAAGTTCTAGCATTTCAACTTCCCTTAGAGTAGAACTACTTCGGGTCCATGTTCTTGACAAACAAAATAAATTATTAGAACCATTTGAACCCCTTCTGGGCTAAAAACATTCAATTTAGATTCTCCACTTGGTGAGTAAGTCTGTATCAATTAGTTCGGCTGGATCCAATTATGTATTTCTTCCTCCTTGATCCCACACCAGTAAGATCTACTCCCACACATGGTCCCCAGATTTCCATCATTAGAGTTTGGCCAAATCATTCACTTGTTGTGATGTCTATTATTCCCATTCATGGGTTGTATTTTGTATCTTACTCCTCCAGCATCTGCTGGAATGTGAGCTTGGTTGTGTGTCTAGAAGAAAAAGGATTACAGGGACAGGTCTGGAGACCCAGCAATTCTGTGAAAGCAGCTTCCTCAAGGAAGCTTGATGCGCTTCGGGCACAGTTGGACAGGCTACTTGGAGTGCTATGGGAGGCTTTGCAGGGTTTCAGAGCAATGAACTTAGCTTTACTGAAATGTCCTTGACCCTTCACAGCCCCAGCCCAATCTTTAGGGTCCTATTTCTTTACAACTATGCTGTAGGCATAACAAAGGAGACCCTTGCCTGCTGGAAACCCAGTTACCTTTGTAACACCGTTGCCTGTAGAATTAGGCTTTCTTTTCCTCCATGAAATAAATCTAGCTATTACAGGAAAATTCTTAATGGGGACCACAGCTTTCAGATCCTTTATAGAGACAATGAGCTGGCAATATCAAGCTTCTAATGTCATCATTTTCTTTATTGCCAAATTCTCTATCACAAAAAGGAACATCCAATCCACCCCATTATCTTCATTACCTTGACTAAAATATTGAATGCCAGTAACAAGTTAGTTACTTGGAACCTTCCATTAGTATGCTGCTACCAGGTATCAGCAAGGGATAAACCAAGCAGCTCTTTTCCTATAGAAAAGAGTGGACTAGTTAGACCCTTGCGCTCTGGAAACAACATATTTGATGCTTTACATCCAATCAGAACACAGAATCCATCCAAGAAAACTTAGAACCAATTCTATGAACTCCTCTTTAATATTTTGTCACTAGAGTAGCACTCTTAGGGCAGAGGGTTAAATCATTCTGCATTAGGTTATTATCCTTGAGCCACAGGTTCGAGGTCACCGGTTACAGCAAGAACACCCAGGAGCTTCATTCACAACTGGACAGACTGACACTTGAACAACACACAAATGAAATGTACAGATCTGCCAAATCCTTTCTCTGCTTGTGTTCTCAGACATTCTCCATTGTCCACTGGACAAGTCCAGCCTCACTGGTGTCTAGACCTCCATCCCCTGCCCAATATGTTTCTCATTTACTCACTGTTTTTAATTGGTAAGCCATCCAAATAACCTAGTGTTCCTAGAATGGGGGAAGCAGGGTCCCTGGATATTTTTGTGTGTGTGTCCTTACTTTTCATCTGTGGGAATTTCATTTAGAGCTTGCAATGTCAACTGCTGGTTTTATTATGAATTCTTTTCTGAAGGCTGCTATTTGGTCTGTAACTGCTGACCCAGTGATGTCTCTCTTCTGCATGTTACACCTGAGGCTGACCTGGAATGCATCTCAAACCTTGAATTGGATATGAACTAATGGTAGCAAAAGTATAAATTCTTTAAAAGTGAGAGTAAACCCGTTCAGTTTTCTTTACAGGGTGGGAGTGGCCAAGCAGCTCAGTGTTTTTTCTCAGGTTCTTTTTATGAGTTTAGGTGAAGTTGATTCCATAGGTGTGTATGTGTAGGAACGGATTTTACCCCGATGGACACATGGACTCTTATATTACTTTAGATGATCTCCATATGCCTGGGCTGAACATCCCACGATATTATGAATATGTATTCTTGTCAGGAAAACAGGATATGGTAAACAGGAGTTTTCCTTTGACAGGTCACGTCACAGATGATTTTACTTCACTAAGCTTGCCTCAATACTTTAAGCCAATTTTAACTTTCCTTCTTTCAAGAAATGGCTGACTCCATCTTGGCCCATGAAACAGGGGGGCTTGGTGCTTCCCTGCCAGGAAATGGCTGCTACAAGATGTGCTTGGGATTTCAGCTATCTCTGCAATCCCCTCTATCACAGGTGGAGTCTCCCTTCACTTCTTTCCACTATCCCCTTCTTCTGGGACTAGGTTCTTCCTGTACCATCTTTTCCCATCTCTCTTAACCCATCCCAGAGTCCCTCTTAAACATCACTGTTCAGCAGCCCTGTCCAGCAGGTGTACAACAGAGGTTCCAGGAGAGAATAAACATTTGATCTTAGACAGGCTGCAGTGGCCTTGTGAAGTAGGGTGATAATGGGGCGCCAAATTAAAGGTTTTCTTGAAAAGTTCCTTAGACAAGTTGAAAGGAGCTTTCTGTTCCTCTAGGGGAGACCATTGTCTGCGTGCCTTGGAAACACAGAGCATCTAAATTGCTTTCAGAACTGGCAGAATAGGCACATGTACATATCTTCGTTCCCTGGTCTCTGTATGACAACTGGGTCAAAGAATTGACTCCTCATGAGTTTGTTTAAAAATGACACTGCCCTTGAGCTACAGCCTGTGACATCTGTGCTCACTTTTATCTTTCTTTTCATTTTCCCATTGGAAGACATTATGGACTGTTCCGTCTCTGTAGCCTACACTCAGGTCTCTTCTTGGTCATTTATTAGAGGCTTGCTCTGGGAAGCTTGATATATTTCCAGCCTTTCCCTGTAAACCTCATCATATGACTCTGAGTATATGTTATTTATTCATATTAAGTCTCTCCAATGAGGCAATGAATTAGATCAGGTCAAATTAATAAATCTCGGTTTAATCTGAGTATAGCATTCCTGTGTCGTCCCAGGGGAAGAAGGGAAACCATGAGAAGGGGGTTTTAAATGCCTTCGGGGTGGAGCCTCTGATGCACCTATCTCTGGGGTAGGGTTTGGAATGGGAGGAGTGGAGATGGGTGGAGCTTCCCAATACATACTACTACTATTCATGTCACACGGAAAATTTAATGCCTATTTCTAGGAGTCTAATGGCTTGGATTCCAATATTGCCATTCCCTGTTGTGTCTCATCTGTGATATGGGAATGGCCATCATGTCCAGTTAACGGGATTGTGTGGACTGGCTAAAACAAGAACTCAAAATAAACCAGGAGTTGTGCTTTGTGACATAGTGCGACAATATATGTACATTATTTCTCCTTTCAATTACACCTGTTTGTGTGTTTTAATTCTCCAGCAGGAACATTTCAGCTACTTTTGGTAACAAATTTGCTTTCGTTCTGGTACCCTGCAGTTTTGATATAGGATCTATGATCCCCAGATGTTATTGCCCTGGTTTTTGTTTTTCTTTTAATTGAATCAGATGATCACAGACAGACACCAGACAATGGAAAAGATGTGTGTGGAGAGGAAAAGAAAGAAGCCAGGGCTGAACAAAGGCTTGGGGACTGGCAGGCTTTGGGGTGCTGGGCTGTTTGGAATGAAGCCTGTAGAAGCTGGTTTTGAAGAAGAAGAAGGATCATTAGAGAAAATGCAGTGGCCTGCAGCCCTCCAAGTGGTACCATATTGTGAATTAGGAAGATCCAGAAGACATGCTTTGATTCAAGCCAGGGAGTCCTGAAAAGCAAGGACCCCATCAGTACTGGCCAGTCTGCCTCTGATGGCCTTTGTCACTGGTATGGCTCAGGCCGGGGGCTTCTGTTGCTCTTTCTCTTTGTAAGGTGTACAAGGTGAGAGTAATTTTTTAGATTTCTATGGAGGATCAATGAAATAGTGTTTGTAACATGGTGAAGAAAATAAAGTACTTCTTCCATTATTGCTATGTTGGCAGTGTGAGCAACTTGGAGCAAAGATTAATAAAAATTCAGATAATGAAGGTTTGGCCTCAGCCCACAGCACTTTGCCCTCTTTGTGTATCACTTCCCAACATCCTCCTCACTCAAAGCTTCATCTCTCCCATCATTTAGAACGTTCTTCACACCTAATGTGTTACTGCTCATATGATGTCTTCCTATCTGGCTGCCATATTGGATCTTTCTCTCCTACTGCTAACTATCATAGCATTCTTTGCCATCCATGGCATGCCAGCTTCTGGCAATATGTCAACAATGTGTACACTGAGGTAGAATAGGAGAAGCTCAGGAGTTTAGGGACTCAGCTGAGAAAAGCCATCGAAGGGCAATCAATGGACAGGAGAGGGCTGAGCCATGAACCTGTTTGAACTTGGCGGAACTAGATTGACCCTTCAGGAGATGGCTCTGTGCAGAGATGAGTAGGCCCAAAGCCAGGACACTGGCTCCTGTAAATTAGACAGACAAGCCTAAACAAAATAATATGATTCCTTTCAAGACATACAGCTCCATATTCTTCACAATACTGGTGTGTGTATGTGCACGATGTGCACGTTGTGTGTGTGTGTAAAGAATGAAGGTTTCTCAGCAGGGGATAGATAGTGCTGGTGGGAAATCTCAAGCCTGTGGGTCTGAGTGTACATGGGCACTTACACTTTGCTCTTGGCTAGTATCTGTTTCCTGCTAGAAGCATTTGGGTTCCTGCCACTGCCAAAGCTATTTGACTTCTAAATATAGCGTAACAGATGTGGATGAGGACCATATTATTTTCTGCATTACACAAAGGCAGTCTCTCTCTCTCTCTCTCTCTCTCTCTCTCTCTCTCTCTCTCTCTCTCTCTCTCTCTCTCTCTCTCCAGCAGTTCGGGTTGGGCTCAGTGTAAGACACTGGGGGTGGTTTCATGATTTTTAAGTTTTGGTTACTTCACAGCAGATTTTTCTAAACCTGTATTCTGGAAACAAGTGTCCCTGCCTAGACTCAAATGCTGTTCATTAGGCAGGCCCTTAGAAAGAACTGCGGTAATGCTTGTGTTTTTCTTACAAAGTTGTTTTTTTCAACATATCCATAGTATGAAACAGCAACAGAAGGCACACACTGTTCCATAGGACGAGAGAAAGCTGAAGCACAGGGCCCAGCTATGTTTGCGGACAAATGTAGTCATCTTAGTGTAACAGTATTCCTCATCCCTGGCTAGTGGGTGTCTATCTGGTTTAACTGATAGGTTCTATGTAACCACCATTAAACACTAGTGACACACAGGCTGGTAACTGGTAACACCACACACCCCTGCTCCTAAGACCTGTGAATTTTCCTTGATGTTGTGAACTTGATGAATATTTGCTTATCAAGCAAATACCAAGGTGATTTTGACTTGGCTTGCCTACCCAGTCCTTTCAAAATGGGCTGTGGTTTTTGACAGCATTAGTGCTGGCCAGTGGAAACATGGACTAGTGATTAGTCTGAGGCAGGAGCATACTTATGGAACATGAGATCTAGCTGGCAGTGCAGGGGGTCCACGGTACAAGGTAACTGTGGAGTCCTGGGGTGATCTGAAGGCAGGCAGCTCACTAGATGCTGTTTTCAAGCTCTCCCTTGAAGAAGGCCATATGTGACATTTCCTGGGCTGTTAGGTAAAAGAAAGGTGGCTTGCAATTGAAGCCTAGAATAGATTTCACTTGATTTTATATGAATGGATCAAATTATGAGAATAAAAATGGTACCCAATTTTACCTTCAATGGCTCTTTCCCGTCCTCAGCACCTAATGTAATGGGGTGAACATTATGATATCTTCCCTGACAATCTACATTCTGTTTAAAGTCTAAATTCATGTACCTTATGTCCTTTGAAGTAAAACCTAATGTTTAAAATAGATTATATGAGACACTGGACAGGTGCCTGGTGCATTTCCTCTTTCATAGTAACAGAAGTTACATGATTAAATATAATACTAAAAGGCTAAATACTTGAGGGTCTTTTATATATATTTAAAACACACAGTAATAACATAAGAACATCTCAAATCATTTAAAAGGTTAAAAGGGTTATCAACCAAAATCTTTGGAAATTTCATAAAATTAAAATATCTGCAAACAATCCAACCAAGAGAAAAGGGGGTCAAACTCCCAACATTTGGCTATGGAGGGCACTTTACATGTGAACCAAATGGTATTACAACATCTTTCAGATAACTAGTCACTACACCCCTTGAGAAAGAATACAAGAGCAATATCAGAGACATCCCCCAAACCCAAGCACCCAGTTAGAACATTCCATTAAGAACTCCTTTGCCATGGGCTTTCTTTCATTGCATAAACCACGTTACATCTCTATAGCGCAATGTCAAGCAGCCTTCAAGTTCTGTAAATTAGGCTGATGTCCATTCTACAAAAAATATTAACTTATAGTACATAACACTGCATAATTTTAATCTATACAGTTTTCTCTCCCATAGGTGACACATATCAGTTTGTACAAGCTAGAAAAAAAAAATAACACTCATCTGGTTATGGTGTGATGGGGATAGTCTACGAGAGTATCAATACAGTATAATACTGCAAATAACAATAGGCAGGTTTTAACAAGTGATGCAATATAAAATTGTCCTGGAGTTTACTTATTTATTTATTTTGACTGAAAAGATCTAGGTGAGAATGTCCTGCCAAACAGCCGACCAACTGATCCAGAAGGTGAGCGCTACCGAGACTCAGCAACCCGCTGCACAACCCAAAATGCTGTCGCAGTTCAGGGTTCTTCAAGTGCATAGCTTCGGTGTTAATGGTGCATTAATCATACTCCTTCAATTAGGCAATCCTCTAGACAGCTTTCTTTGTGTTTTGCATGCATCCTGCTCCATTTTCATTAAGGGCATTTCTTCTTGAGGAACCATGAGCTTTGCTTTTCAATTTGTTTTAGTGATTTTTTTTTTAAATGTTTTGCTTAACTGTCAATACCTCCAACACTCAGAACAAATGAACAGTAGCTGTGGTCTTACAGAACAGGGCTGTGTGCACAATGAGAATGAAATGAAACGAGTGTCAGAGACGGTTTATAAAAATGGCACATTTATTGCTACAGAACGGTCATGTACATGACTTCATCGAATAACTACAGATGGGAACAGGTAATGTCTAGACCAAGCTGGGTTGTCTGCCTCTTGAAGGAAGTCCAGCACACAACCTGTTTGGACACTTCTACAAATCAGAAATACACCAAAAACATAAAAAATCGAGGCACTCAGCCACACATTGAAAACAAGGTGTAACTGTTTATCTTTTTTTGAAATATTTTCCCTTTTTTTTTCTTTTTTTTAAACAATTTTTTTAAAGTTTTTAATGCTGCAGCTATGTGTACAGTCGCAAAAAAAAAAAAAAAAAAAAAAAAAAAAAAAAAAAAAAAAAAAAAAAAAAAAAAAAAAAAAAAAAAAAAAAAAAAAAAAAAAAAAAAAAAAAAAAAAAAAAAAAAAAAAAAAAAAAAAAGTCCGCACTGCGACCTACAACTAAAAACAAAAACAAAAACAAACAAAAGAAGCTACCATACAGTTTCATCTCGGTAACACATGGTAAAATAACATCTTTTAAATAGTAAAATAAAGTAACAAACTTTTACTCATAATGATTCCAAAAATCTACAAAGAAGAAATATTCAGAATCTGACAATTTTTTTTTGTAATATTCATGGTATAAAAGGATTGCTCCTGCGAAAAATAAGCCAAATATATTTTTTATTTTTAAATTTAGGTTTTTTTTCCTACTAGGGTGTACTACAGTCTATTTTATAGCAAAAAGAGCACTGGACAGACAAAGCTTTATAACAAAAAGCCAGGCACTGATACATGGTAAATCTCTGCTTTTTTTTTTTCTTATCTTCACTTAAATTGCATCACAAGTAACAAGAATGAAAAAGGCCACAGTTCATATATTTCACCATTACATATGTCTATAATACTTGAAATGAGCATATGGCGAAACCAGCACTGCACGGAGATGAGTCACTTCAAGTCCCATGAGAAAGAAGATCTCGAAAGAAAATAAACATAACCAAAGCAAAATCAAAGGAGGCCTCCAGGCCTTGGTGCCCCATTGTCTTGGAATTCAGAACATTCCATCTTCACCTTTTTAGTTATTTATATTTTTACTCTACTTAATTTTTGCTTCCAGTCAGCCGGCAGACTACATTTTTTGTGCTTGTTTATACTGAATCCTTTTACTCCTGACTTAAGTTTGGTTTTGGACACAGATCATATTCATATTCTGCCTGTTGGATGCAAAGATGAAAAAAATCCTCTTACCCCCAAGTCTCAGTTCCTTCGACTCCCTCCCACTCCCCAACCCCTCATCAAAACAAATATTACAAATAATAATAATAATAATAATAAATCAAGAGATATGAAAAAAGTGGAAAAACTAAAGGAAACAGGAATCGGAAGACTGAGTCAGAATCCGTTGTATGACTGGGCGAACTGACAGCTGAATGGGCATTAGTGTTCCTCACAGCAACACAGAGACAAACGGGAAGAAGTACTAGATGGATAGAGATCCCTAATTCTGCATATTCATAAATTACTTGAATGTGGAGGTGGATCAATTGTTCCAAGTTGCTTTCAAAATCTGAATCTCTTAAACTGATCCCTAACCTACGTATCACCACATCATATATATCTAGTATGGTATGGACCCTTATGAAATGTGTGTATAATATATTAATCCTGTCTTCTGCTAAGTTTCTTTCAAAAAATCTATTGCAGGAATACCAATATCTTACCTGGGTTTGATAATTACAAAATAACAAGCAAAAAAAAAAAAAAAAAAAAAACCACATTAAAAAGGTCACATTCCTTTTCTTCTTTTCTTTTAAACTGGAGATAGAATTGAATTACTACAGAAAGGGTCAGATCATGTTTCTCCACCAAGCAGAATGCAGCCAGCAGCTTCTGGTGGCCTTTAGGGAATCTTGCTTATATTTCCAAAAGGAATTTGACAATAGCTGTATTATATTACCAAGTAATGAATACATCAAAGCTGGTGAAAAAAAATTGCAGCTTTTCCTCTGTTTGAGTAAGAACGAAATATAAAAGCACCAATTGAAAAAAAAAATCAAATAACTAAATTTAATTTTTTTGCTCTGTTTACGGATTTGAAAAAAAAACATTAATTCAGCTTTAGTAAGCACCTTAATGATAACATGTATCAAAAGTGCTATTCTGCAAATGTACATCAATGCAGGGAGTTATTTCCAGTTCCCTAAAGAGTAAACACCATATTCTCTTCTATACACTTATCCTGAATGTGATCAGAGTATACCTGCTTCCTATATAATAATAATGTTCCTAGGGATACCCGCCTTGGTAGACTATACAAAATGAGTGCAGAATGTATCACAAAAAGGAAACGGTTACCATGGAGAGAGAACAAGTACACATGGTTTCCATCATTAGGGAGGAGGGGAAGTGTACATTATTGTCTTCCACGTCCTTCTTTGAGCCTTGTTGTTCGCACATTTCACAGGAAAGCCCCTGAAGAACTTTTCATGAAATTTGATTTCTGCTATTCTACATTTTCAATCCACCTCCACATTTTAGAAACTTATCAACAAATCAAAGCATTTTAGTTTATCAGTACTGAACATATTTACAGTTTTCAACACACACATACAAACACACGCACACACATACACACATGCACACACACGCACACACATACACAGAGCTAATCAAAATGTTTATGGGTTTGTAAAAGGTGATCACGTGGTAACTATCTTATTTGTTCTTACATTTTCAGAAATGAACATAAATTTCAGATTCTTGTAGCTCACTATTTCATTTAAATGACTTTTTTTTTTTTTAAACCACAAAGTTTAGGAAAAACAAAACCAAACCAAAAAACCTGATACAATGTATTAAAACACATAATAACAAGAGTCTACATGTAAAAATATAACTTTTACATACACAGTTTCAAAATAATGATAGGTTTGCCATTGGTTGCATAAAATTTACAAATGTGTTTCATCACTATGTAACTGGTAAAACAGGACAAGGTGGGGCATTTAGACCATTTCCATGGATTTATGGCATTTACTCAGTGCTGAGAGGCGGAAAAACTACTTCAACAGAGATATTTTTCTTAATACATGCCAAGATTGTGTGGCTGTAAAAACAGGAATCAGTTAGGAACAAAAGGATGCTGACGAGTGCTCACATAGAGCACTGTCTCATTTACTGCACTACACACCAAAGTCAACCGTTAGGAAGATTTAGAATGGAAATTGGTTCAGTTGTGCCCAGAGTCAACGCTAGCTATCTGATGAATTGCTGTGCCACAGTTTGATCTATGTTTCTATCAAATGCTAAGTATAAACTTCATTCATACTGGCCAGAGAATACTGCACTAGCCCTCCTCATGAAAGCGTAACTTAATGCTTTAGGACTTATAAGGCTTATTATAATGCTGCATGATTGGTTGGCATTTTTCAGATAGAGGAGGCAATAAGTCATCTACTCTTTAGTAAACCCATTTTGAAAAAAAAAAAAAAAGAAAGAAAGAAAGCAACAAAATCAATCAGCTCGGTCACACTACTTGCAATTTTCTCATTTGACGGTTTTTGAACTTGACTCTTTTTTTTTTTTTTTTTTTAAAGTTTTTGTATTTTTTCCAAAAATCTGACCATGTATTCAGAAACGCCTCACTGCACACTACTTCGGCTACACAGGTAGGTAACACTTGAATCGTTTTTTTGTTAAATCACAGCCACTTTGATTATGTTATGTTTCCGATGATATAAACACTGGAAGGCACAGTGGTAACATTGTAGCATTCTAACCGTGTACCTCTGAAAATCCCAGGAGAGGGTCGCAAGGGCAGCGCCATAAGCCAGACAAACTCTCTTTGCCTTGCCTGGGCAATGCTGCATGTCATTTCTACACATGATGTGATTTTTAAGTCCTGTGTTCCCAAAAGACTGGAGAAACAACTTTCTACTGTTTATGAATGAGAAGCAACATGAGGGCCAGCATTTCGTCCTGCACTGCCCCTCCGGAAGCAGAGTTGGCACTACAGGTTACGATAACAAACTAGGAAAAGGGACAAAATCAGACAAAAAAAAATCCATATTTACAGTAAAATCTTTCTTTTAAAAAAGTTAATCAGTACTATTTTTTTACAGGAGAAAAAAGTCTGAAACAAATGAACAAAAGCTTACCATAGTCACTAAATTTTTAATATATATTTATATATATATTTATATATATATTTGTCATAGGTCTATAACATCCATCTGTCCCTCCTACCCTAAGGAATGGCTAATGTCATCATTTCGTTGCCATCAGGACGTTTGCTGGTTTTGTTATGAGGGTAGCCGGGCTTCCCCTATTCAATATCCGGTAATTACAAACACTAGCTGACTGGAATACCAACAAAAACGTTCAGGTCGTTTTCTTCAGAAGTACACTTTTTCATTATTGCAAGTTTACAATTTTTTTTTAAATTAAATATTTTTTTCAGACTTACAAATTAATTATATTTTTTTTTTCCAAAAGAAGTTTAGGCACAAATGCATTGCTCCACAGTGTGGAAAGATTGCCATTCAGTCTCTGGGCTGTGTCTCAGCCTGTACATACCGCTTCACACATTCAGAATGATATGTTAAAGAAGTCGTCCCTCAAGTTGCACTTTTTTTTCTCTTTCTTTCTTTCATTTTTTGTGTGTTTTCCTGCTTTTTGATAATTGGGAATGCTGAAACCTCTTGCGTCTGCGATTCATAACTACTCAGACTTGTCTTATATTACAAAAAAGGGGTTAAGGAGCAGTGTTTATGTGGGTTTAGGATAATACAGCTGTTAAGGAAGTGGTCTCTTGTTTGAATGAAGCAAGGTGGCAACTTGGACCTGAGAAAAGAAAAAAGAAAAAAAGAATTAATATAGTAATAGGAAAACATGAGTTCTAATTTTTTAAGCCCTCTTTTTCTGAACCAGAAAAATTATTGGCTAATCTGTGTGACACCAGCTGTTTGTGGCTCATGTGCCACTGAGAGCCAAGGGAGGGCAACAGAGGTGGAAAAAGGACTGAGCATACATACCCTTTCACATCTGTCCCATGTGATTCGCTGCATCTCCCATCCCCGGGTGTGGACCAGCCAAGGACAGAGGGGGAGGCTCCGAGGACACTTTCTCTTCCTCCCTTCTTTTCAGACAGGCAGCTTTCGGGTTCAGATTCCTTTCTGTGGGATGTGAAAGCACAGGGCACCCAATCAGCATGGCACCCGAAGACGGTGGGGAAGGACTCCCATGTCCATGCCAGACGATCAGACTCCATTTCCCATCACAGGATGAAGGAGCGGGACATACACACACACACACACACACACACACACACACACACATTAGTAGGTGACCCATCTGCCTGCTCATGAACTGCACAAAGAATCTGAATCACCACTTTATAGCATGAAGGCAGATGCATAGTAGCTTAGGCCTAAAATCTCTGCACTTGAGAGGCAGAGACAGGAAAACTGTAAATTTAAGGTCAGTCTCTGCTCTATATAGTTCTAGGCTAGGCTGAGTTACACAATAAGACCCCTTCCACAGAATAATGACAATCACAAGATGAACTAGGAAGATAGGTAGTTCATTAGGAGTGATGACCATGCAAGCATGAGGATCCGAGTCTGGGGCCCAGCACCCACCTCAAAGGCTACATGTGGTGGTAAGCTTGTAATCCAGCACTGCAGGGCAGAGACATGCCGATCCTTGGGGCTCACTGGCTAGTCAGCCCTACTCTAACTGATAAGCCCTCAGTCCTAGTGAGAAGCCCTGTCTCAGGAAATAGATAGCCCCTGAGGAATGATGCCCCGAGGCTAATTAACCTTTGACCTACACACACACACACACACACACACACACACACACACACAAACACACTTGGACTCACACACATCCACCCCACAAAAGAAAAGGATGAAATAGGTTGGCCAATCATGTCTAATAATTGACAGAACAAGCAGAAACACTGCAATACACACTAGCTACAAGAACTCTCTACAACTTCATTGCAGGCGACAGATTTTGATACAGTCCTGCATCCTAGAAATTCTTTGGAGGTGCTTAAGCATCTATTTTCTGACCTCTCACTTGCTGCTCCAGACTGAGGATGACAGCCACGGCCTGGTGGAGAATCAGGAGCTTGGTCTGTGGCTTGTCACTCTTCAGGTGGAGCTGTACCATGCGGCCCAGCTCCTTGAAAGCCTCATTGATATCTCGGACCCTCAGGCGTTCCCGGGCATTGTTGGCCATCCTCCGTTCCTTTTCACGTTCTGCCTTCTGCTCTGGGGTCAGGTCCTCATCATCGTTATTGCTATAGGGAGACAGGGATGGAACCTTTTATGACAGGGTGGGGGAAAGATGGCAACTGTATTACAGTTTCTTTGAGACTCGTTAGATCCATCCTTGGCGGAAAAGTATCCATTTGACCTTTATCTGACCTTGGGGTTGGTTTGGGAAATATACACATAAAACTTTTGGTTTCTCCCAGGGATTTTACCCAAATCAAACAGAAGAGGATGATCTGGGCTCCAGCAGAGTCATAGTGTGTCCATCCTGCTGTAAGGGGCACTGAAAGGGAGTGAAGACTTCATGTCCTATGCAATATGCACTACTCAGTCTTAATGCAGTGACCCAGGCTTCGTTTATGTTCATGAAAAGAAACGATTACTTAAAATAGCCTTAGATTTTTTCATATGTGATATGTAAAACCGACAGAAAATAAGTGACTGACAGCTTTTCTTTCTGATCGCAGTAAATACCAGCCATGCTAACAGCAGGATGAGATAGAAGCATCAGAGCAGACAGTGTCCACTTCCATACACTGTCTAAACCACTGACTTTGTCCGAGTCTTCAGTCTTCTTTCTTCTACATATTAAAGAAAAAGTTTGGGTGAGGGCATGATCTGTGGTCTTTCCTATAATGGGTGCTTATGATCTCCAAAATAAGTTGAGGCAACCTGAACTATGTAGCAAAATACAAAACCCAAGCTTTGCAACACAATACAAAACCTAAGGACCTCCTCTTTGTAATTGATCATGATCTCTGAGTCACAAAGGAAGCCAACAGGATTTTCTGTTAGAACTAAAATATTCTGTGACTCATCACAAAAGAATGGGTTCACTATGCATAAGGTTGGGTTCTGCATCTCTGGCAGTCATAGTGACCCATCTGAGACTTTGCTATAGAAGGTGAAGAGGCCGAAGAGCTATCTGGAAAACATACCTCTCACAGATGGATTGATGGACCTAAGATTGTAAACATTTTTAAGGACTATTACAAGGAAAAGGGGGGAGATGTCTTCAAAAGACTCATCAAAAAAAAAAAAAAAAAACAAAAAAAAAAAAACCAAAAACCAAAAACCATGAGCAAAATCTTTTCAGGATTTGAGAAGAATTAGGGAGAAAAAAAGGAAACATGAGTGGTGGGGTGGAGATGGGAGGCAGAGACGGGAGGAGGGGGCAAACAGAGGGAGAGAACTTTCAATCCAAGCTACTGGGTATAGACCCACTAAAAGAAGCTTAAAATCCCCTAAACCCAAATTGTTTAGAGTCAAGACGATGAATCCTCATTCTCAGAACTGAAGATGTGAAAGAATGTCTCCTCACTGTGCATGTAATGGATGCTGATTTCAGATGGGTATAACCTTGCCATGTGACCTATCCCTGAATCCCAGAAGTCCTCTTAGAATGCCCTTGCCCATGCCTGTATCCTGAAGTGTTTTCTCCAATTCTTTCTAATCTCAGGTATTACAGTCTTCCACCCATTTTGATCTTTGCACAGGGTGAGAGTCAGTTTCGCCCTTTGTCTGTGTGATTTTTTCGTTTTCCCAACACAGAAAAGGAGAAGCAGGAATACTAAAATGAAGCAAAGAACAGGAGAGTATGAAAAATGCTCAAAGTCTAAAGAAGGCTTGACAGGAAATGCCATTATGAAACCCATCACTGTGTACATGCTAATAAAAAAGAAAAGAAAAGAAAGTCCTCAGGTAGCATCCCAAGTACAAACAGGGCTGATTACCCTGGAGGAGCTCTAACCAGGAAAGACATTCTTGAACTCCATAAAGTACCCAAAGATTTAAGGATGCTCAGAAGAGAGCATGTTGGGGCAGGGTGGTGTGAAATGCTGCAAGGCTGACTTTATGACCTCCCTCCCAACCAGCATTGACTATGTTGCTATGAAAGCCAGCACACCACTGACTGAAGGCTAGTGCAAGCCCTTTCCATTTTCCTCTCAACTTTGCCTTTTCCCTTCCTAGAATTTCTGCTGGTGGTAAGGGAATGTGCAGACAATTAAATTGTTCCTGCATACCATTAAGCAAAGAGGAATAGCTGAGTTTTCGGTAGGCCTATTCAGAAGCAAAAGACTGGCAATATTTTTAGACAGTGACCACGTGTGAAACCTTACATAAGGGGAACTAGAAAATGGAAACCTGTCTTTAAAAGTTTTCAGGCTAATTACTAATTAGAATTAGTTATTCACATAAATAAATTGCTCATGGGCATAAACTAGATTTGAAGAGCACTCTTTGACTGCGGACTCTGCAAGGCATATATTATGAGTGGCATGAGGATGATCCCTAACAAGAAGACACTTATTGGCAAGTAAAATGATGTTCTGAAACTTCAAAGAACCAATTAGTATGTATATGTTATGGCCGCTAAATTACCAAGAACTGACTTGACTAACATAGAAGCTGTTCAGGATGTGAAATCCCCACCCAAGGATTTCTTGCCAGTGTGGTCACAAATCAGGAAACTATGACCGTGAGAGAGTGGGTAGGAAGCACTTAGCATCTCTGGAGTTAGTAGTAGCAGGAAAGAGAATAGAATTTGTCACTATAGTAAAGAGATGAAAGGCAGTGTGAACTTGATTAATGAAAGATGTCAACTGCAGCCCCCAAAACCTCAGCCTTTAAAGGAAGTGGTAGTCTCGGCACAACTGGGTAATCTGCAAAGAAAATTAGCCAAAAGGGATGAAGGCAACATTGGTGGGTCCCCAGGAACCTCAAAACATCCACCACCAGACTAAGGTTTAAACAGACACACTGCATTTAAAGATACCAGATATTTAAGAATCAACTTAAGGCTCTTTCCCTGCAGTTGTGTTTTTAGTAGCAGAAAGGAGAAAAAAACCAAACAAACAAAAAACAAAACAAAACAAAAAAACATTAGAATTTCTTTTGCATACTGCAACCTGTTTAGGATAAAACTAGGAAACCAGAGTTTTCCCACTTTAAAGATAAGAAATGAAACTTACAGTTATATATACAATCAATTGACTCTTTAAGATGGCTAAAATCTCCTTTTTGGAGATATTTTAGGCAAAAACACTTCTGATAAAATTTGAAGAATACAGTTTTAACAAGAAACTGTTTTCATTTGAATTAGGTACAAATAATTTTTTTATGGTGTGCAATTAGCATTGGGTCCAAATTTGTAAATTCAAAGGCATTTAGGCTTCACTAGAATACAGGTATCTGGAGGATACCTGAAATCCTTCTAGAATGGGCCTTTTATTTTCTTTTCATCTGAGGCTTTACCTGCCAGGAAAAAACTGAGAAGTTTCTTCCTGTTCTGTTCACTTCATCAAAGTCCAATAAAGGAATTAAATGAAGCGACAGTATTATATACTGTTACCTAGATCTTGACCTAGTAATTGATTTGATATCCTTCTTCTCATCATCTAATTTCTTGTCCTCAGAAGATTTTGTGTCTTGCAGGTTCTCATCGCCCTCATCATCAGATTTGATCTCAGAGCTGCCAGAAGACACACTCTGTCCCTGGAGACCCGGTGGTATTCCTATAGTAAAACAAAATTAAAAAAAAGAAGAAGAAGAAGAAACAGAGATCAGCTGATGTCCAGAATTCTATGCAGAAGAATATTCATGAGAAACGCTGAACCTTCAGCCAGACCACCCCCTGGGGAGCCTCCTGTCCCTTTCCCTTGCTATCTGGTGAAGTTTCAGAGATGCACCTGTGGAAACAAGTTTTCCCTGCACTGACTCCGAGGTTAAATTCTATTTTGCAATCTTTTGGAGTAGATGGTAATTTCACTGTCTACAAAACATCAACTTAATTGCAATGAAAATCATAATCATGAAAATCATACACCTCAATGTTCTGATTAAGAACCTGAGTAAATATCAGCTATTATATTGAGTTTCTTCCATATGCAATGATTTAATAGAAAAATGTCCTTAAAATATAATTCCCAGGGAGTATGCTAAATATGTGCAGTTGAGGCTTCAATAGATACCCTAATGATATTCTGAAATCATGCTTCTCTTACGTTTGGGGAGTAATCAGCATTTAAAAATGGCACCTATGGAAGGGAGTACACTGCTCACAGGAGAAATCTGGAATTTTAACTTTGCTCCAATGCTTATGTACATACAACATTTGAAGGGTTACTTATTCGCTTGTATGTAGACTCACACGTATGTACCTGTGAACACACCTGTTCTCAAGAGGAGGCCAGAAGAGAACATCTGATGTCCTTCTCTGTCATTTTCTGCCTCTGCCTTTGAGGTGAGATCACCCCCTAAAACCTGGAACTCATGTTTTCTTGGTTAGTCTGTAGACCAGCAAGCTCTAGTGGCCTCCCGTGTTAGGTCTCCTGGCAGTTGGGGTTATAGGTGTGTACAGGGTGCTCAGCTTATCATGTGAGTGCTGACATTTAGACTATGGTCCTCACTATTGCTCATCAAATACTCCTAATCACTCCCTAGCCTCCAGAACACATTTAAAGCATGACCTGAGTGTAATCTGTTTCTCAGGTTGATGCATATCTGTCACAAAGATCCTTTTGGTTATAATCTGGGTACTCTAAAAACTTGTGACTCAGAAACTGTTTCATGGGCCAGGAGTATTCTTACCATCTGGGAGCCCTAAGCAATGCATGGTCCCACTGCCATAGTATTCAAATCTGCATTTTAATTAGACTCTCAGCCTACAGTTTGAAAACCATATAACAAAGAGTAAGACAAGAGCCATGGGATTACTATTGGTTGGATAAAATGAACTACATACCTGTATCTATAAAAAGTATTCAATATTTGTAGTGGTTAACAGCTGAAAGGCTGGTTATAGGAATTCCCAAGGTAGTATTATCTTATTTATTTTAATCATGGAGGGAATGAGAAGACACCGTAAGTGGCATTGTTGATCTGGCCCATGAGTGGGAAATTAAACCCAGGTTTAGTCTTTGTAGAACAACTTCTTGGGGACATGAAAAGTCCTGGGGGGATGGGATGGGACATTGTTACCAGACTTTATTTCTCCAGAGCAAAAAAATATCCAACACAGTTCACTGTTTGTTCTTTTAGAATGTACCTACATTTCCGTCCATCTTAAACAACAACAATAATTTCCTCCCTATCCATTTGGAAACATCATTTTCAGGCCACAACTAACCATATTAGAGGGACTGAATGAGTAAAATGTGAAAATAGCTAAAATAAAATTTCCTCTCTTCAGCCTGTTGTCTCATTCGCTACTGAAATGGGACTGGGATATCAGAGGATGTCTGAGGAAAACATTTACAGAAGAAACACAATTAGTTGGCCAAATCCTCACTACCCTCCCTTTATTTAATACTTGTATACCAAATTTGGCTCTTGGTTTCCTGCCAGGGCCTCTAAGATGCTGCCAAGGACACTTGACATCAGTTTGAAGGCTACTGTTTATCAAAGGTCAGAATGCCTTCTGAGGTGACTTACCTCTGTAAGGGTCTTGGGGTGGGTTCAAGTCAGGGGACGTTGCAGACTGAACAGGAAGCTGTGGAACCGGAACCTGGTTTGGCAGGAGAGAATGGCTGCCTCTCAGAGTCACGCCATCTTCACGGTGGGCCCCGACCTGTAATGATCAAAGGAGCTAGAGTGTTGAGTGTGGACTGGAGGAACAACAGCTATTTTCCAGGAACTGGATGCAGAAGGGCAGCTTGTGAAAAACCATCCTCTCAATGCGCTTCACTAGAGGGCGCTGAAGGACCACACATGTACCTGCGGTCTGCAATTCTTTGCAAAAACCAAAAACCAAAACCAAAAAAAAAAAAGAAAAAAGAAAAAAAAAAATCCAACACTTAACCCTCAGTAAGATGCCATGCCTTACATCCAGTGACAAATATGGCAGAGTAGCTCAGGCAGGTAAAACGTCAAATTGTCTCCCAGGGTGCTGCAGTGGAGCGCACTGATTCGTACCCATCTGTCTTCTATCATGTCCGCCAACAGATCTGACAATTATCTTAATGCCCATATGCTTAATTGTGGGTTTCTCAATTCCCCCATTGCTATCGGAAATCCTACAGGAATTTCAATTTGGCATTCGACTTTCATTTCAGGGGATAAGATTCTCAGGCCTGCCATTTTTTTCCCCCATAATGCCAGCTAGGTCTCTGACAGCGGAAGCTTAAGCAGTGTGGGACGTAGCCCCTGCTCGGTACAAATATAATAAAATGTCACCTGGCTTTGCAAAACTGGCAGCCCATTCCAAATTAATGTTCACTGTATTTCATCAGCTGCTGAGTCCCGAATCCAAAGGGGAACCATTTCTGCCAATGCTACCACACCGGAAAATGGACCACTAAAGGTTTTATTAAACACACCAGTAATGCCATCATTGCTATGTGAGGGTGTTTGGACATTTTCCCAGCTTTCCTCCATCTCCGTTACTCAGATTCTAAGGAATACTCTTCATGCTTTCAAAAAAACAAAACAAAAACAAAAACAAAAAACAAAAACAAAACTATAGAGTTCAGTGTGGTTACTTGATTTAAAAAGAATACCACTGAGTTTCATGAAGTAGGACTACCTGTGCGGGGGCTCAGACATGATGAACTCAGAGTGCTGGGAGTGTGGTTGCTGACTTTGTAGCACATGCCGTGGGATAAAAGCTTTAAGCATTTGTAAACCAAGAGAGCAGGAAGCACTCACATTCGCCTCTGCATTTTCAAATAGCTATTTAGCCCACTATCTAGTAAGTATGTAGGGCAGACAGTGGGTCTAACTCTAAAATCGTTTATTCATGAATTTATACTGCTGTGAATCAACATTTACTTTCTAATAAAAAATAGAAACACACAAAGCAAGAAAGCATCAGTCTTTTTGCCACCATGTTTAAAATAATTATTTCCAAAGATGTGAAACCAAACTACCATATCGTTACTCAGGGTAGCCGAGAATTTCATGTCATCTTTGCATGGACAGAGACCCTGCCACACTAGTCATACAACACACACACACACACACACACACACACACACACCCCAAAGCAATAGAAAACAGTTCAGGACAGGGAACAGAGATCACATAAATTACTGTCATTGTTTAGATTCAAAGCACAGCTGGAGCAGTAGAGGTCTCAAAAGCACTAAATGTAAGGAGCATGTCTGCTGTGACACCAGGACAGTCTAGTTCTGTGTGCTTGCTGCATATGCCTGTGCTCAATATGAACCCTCGGAATGGTAGTGACCATATGGCTGCTGAGACCCTGCTCACCTTCCAAAGCAGCTTATTCTGATTTGAACACAGATTGGGATGGCAGTCACTCCCATCCAGTAGCCCCAGTGTTAGTCCAAGAGCTCCACAGTACATAAGCCCCTCTCCATACTGCCCAGGCCCTGCCTTTCTCTGACCTCAGCTCTTCTCCTGCAGGCAGGCCATGGCCACCTAGTCCTTCAAGCATGGCTCACCAGCGATTTATGCATTTTTATTTTTCTTTGGAACAAGAATGACAGTCATGTTCTAAGCAGGTTTTGATTTGCTGTTTTTACTTTGGAAATGCCAATGCATTCAATATCTTGCATTCATTCCCATAAGGGATGATTCTAGGTTGGAATCCCTGAAAGTGACTAAAGATTTGACCTCAGTGCAGATGAAGGCCTCATTCTCTTCACAACCATTCTACAGATGTGAACAAGCCTTCTCTGAAAGACACCTGTGAAAGAATTTAAGATTTTTTTTTTGGCGGTTTTCATTTAGAATAGTTCCTAAATGAATATTTAGGAGAGAGAAAATGAACTTAGAACCAATTACCTTACTACAGTCTTCATCTCAGCTGAGTGTGAGAGTTGAAAGAGGAAAGCAGAGCATCAGTGTCTCTGCTTTGTCTGTGAGATGGGAGTAGATACCATAAACTGCCCAAGCGCAAAATGATACAAATGACACCACAGGGCACAAATGATAAGCCCAGGTTTATCATAAACAATTCTAATATTATATGGAATAAGGTTAGTGCATAACACAATAGCTATGGACTAAGAGCTTTAACTGAGTATACTTGCATATTATACAAAACTGGGGGCCGACAAAGCTCAAGGACTCTCAAGACTCAGGCTAACTTTACTGATGGTTACTTTTGTATGAAGTATCTCGAATTCCTTTACTGCTATGGTGGGAACATAGTACAGATTATATCTGCTAATAAAGTTTTCTCAAATACATTTCTTTTTGGCTTTTAAGGATGCTTGTCACCTCACTTTTGTCTTTTATAGATAATTTCAAATACCATTCATTTCCCATATGGGAAGCAGGAGCCAACAGTGCCTTTGATGTGTCATTGTTTCTTTGTAACTATGTATATTTTGGGTTACATGAATAACCCAGCTCCATGTGGTAAGGAGCAGTAGCCTGTAGCTGTGGAATAATATTTCAATTTGAAAAATTAACTTTGATTGTCTTCTTGGCCACAGACAGCATTTGTTTATTTTTCTTTTAAGAACATCTCCTCTAGTCACATACAAACAAAGCATGTTGGTGGTGGGACCTAGTGCAAGCCCATTACAATTATACCTATCAAAACAGAGGAGCCAACACACACACACACACACACACACACACACACACACACACGAGAGAGAGAGAGAGAGAGAGAGAGAGAGAGAGAGAGAGAGAGAGAGAGAGAGATCACTTTTCACACAAGTATATGTAATTAGAAAAAAAGATTCTTTATGAATGGATTGATTATTAGTATGATATATTTTGTATATTTTTAGAAAAGTCTTATTTACTAAATTCCTGTTTTAATAAACTTCCATCTGGATTCAAGAATTAAAAGTAATTTGTGAGAATAGTTAATTTTACTACTACTGAATTAACTCCCCTCTACAGTTACTGTAATGTAGTTTGAAGTACTTACATTAAAAGGGACATTTAAAAATTAATTTATTTAATTACTATTGACTGAGTAGACACTACCTAGCTCACCTCTGTAACTTTACAGGTGCTATGGACAGAGAGATAATCAACTTAGGTGAATTCCCACCCTCAGGATCTTAAAACAATCCCTGTTAGCATATGTAATGACCAATTTAGTGTAGAGTTTTGATGGAATAAAACTGAACCTATTTGGGCTCAAATAAAATAAAACTCATCATAAAGGATTCTTCTGTAAGTTGGGTTTGGGGCCCAAAGAGCCCTGGGGACCTACAGCTGCTTCCTGCCTCTTCTCTCTAATATTATCTCAGGTCCCCACTTCTGTCACCAGAGAACCTTCCTTTCTCTGGTTTTGGCCATCCTGTCCCCAGGTCACACTCTTCCTCAGCATCCTTGGGAACATTCTTCCTTGCTCCGTATTTGCTGTGAGCATTTCCAGGTTCTGAGAATCAACACTGTCTTAAGGACCAGTTCTTCACTTTGAAGCCATTGAAATTCTCCAGCCTTAGTTTATCATTGGGGCTATTCACATATATTTAGACATATATTAACTTTTTGAATCATACCAATACCATCTAATTTAAGTAATCACATTTTCTGAAGAACATCAGACACATTATTCATAGAATATAGAGTTCAAGGAACTGGTGTGGTAGTTTTCAACCTGTGGGTTGCAGCCCTTTTGGGGGGGTCAAATGACCCTTTCACAGAGGTCACATATCAAATATCCTGCATATCAGATATTTACATTATAATTCATAACAGTAGCAGAATTATAGTTTTGAAGTAGCAATAAAATAACTTTATGGCTGGCGTTCATCAGAACATAAAGAACTGTAATAAAGGGTTGCAGCATCAGGAAGGTCGAGCACTGCTGCATTAGAAGGGCATAGAAATCAGGTCAAACATTACTTCAGAGAAGAAATCTAAGGGTAAGAATAGCTGAATGACTTACTCAACAATTAGTTGCATACCTAGAAAACATCTAAACTAACTCAGAATACTTATGATATTGAGCAATTTTACTAAGCATATAAATTGCATGTAGGAGAGGGAAGTGAGATAACAGACACATGGAACTTGCCTCTTGTTAGAAAACTCTATGTACACACACACGCGCACACACACACACACACACACACACTACATTCATGCACAGCTCTAAAGCATTTTATTTTTCTTTATTACAGGAAAAAGTAAAAACAAACAAACAAAAATCCTCAAAGCTGACCACCTCAGGCCAAGGCCAAGCTGTCTTAACTAAATTACAGAATTTAATATCTGCCACGACTCTTCCAACATAAACAGATTTAAAAGACAAGCAGTTTCAAATTAGGTGGCCATTGGCCAGGCTGATTCTACTCAGGGACGCAGTGCATCTAGGTAAACACCCTTGTCCTTATCCTAAAGCTAATGACAAACACTACAAACAAAAAAGACATTCAGTGCTTTAGCTCTCTTTGTTTGCAGGGAGTACTGGGAAAGTAATTATTCTGTTGTATTTAAAAGGTCTATTTCATGGATGGGAAAATGTATTAAATTTCATTTGGCAGTTATTCAATTCTAGTTAATGTTATCACCAGAGATAACTGCTTCCAAACAGGCTTTCAAACCCTTAGACCCTCCCACTCTACCATAATCCTTCTAAAAGAGCAGGATGGAGACTTTTGGTAAATGTCATCGGTCCATGGCTAGACCCAGGTAACAATGCACAAAACATGATATGTTACAGAACATTTTGGTTTATTGAAAACCAATGCTTGTTATTGATGGCTTCCAGTGCTCAGAAAGTACTAAAGGAACCAAAAAAGTGGATTAAAAAAATGTCTGATTTTTTTTTTCACTGTTCCCTCTTGTTTCTCCAAACACACCCACACCCACTGGGGGTGGTTCCCCGTTCTTATGACATATTGACATGGTGAACATTTTTGGTGCTCAGTGGTAATCTTCCTCTGAGATACCATTTATATTACAGCTAAAGGATACTCCGTTCAGCCTCCATTGTCTTGCTAGCTTTTTGTCATATTAGAGGAAAGCAAACTTCTTTTCTCCTATGTGCAACATCACATTTATGCCAAAGGTTCATAGATGCAGCACAAAGCCCATGAAAAGCCATCTGATGATCAATACTGTGAGGAATATATCAAAGACCGAGGGTATGGAGAAAATAAGATGTGATTCTAAAAACCAAACATCAGAGGAGAAATTCCTAACATCCAGAATATCTTTTAGCCACAAATATAATTTTCTATTTGCCCAGTTTTTAAAAATTATCTGACTTTTTTTGTAATAACCACATAATTAAAATTTTCTCACTGAAAGCAGGTCAAGGTCCCGTGCCTCTGTTTGGATTTGCCTCGACTCTTTAAATGTTATTGGGAGATGGTTTCATAACTCACATGAGAACATCTAATTGTTTTTTTTTCCAGAAATCTCACGGCTTTAATTACAGTTTGTCTGAAATTTAGTATGATTCATTTTTGTGTAATTCTTAGAGATTTATTTAATGCTTATTCTCCAGATAAAATATTTTTCAAGGTGATTTTAAAAATTTAAGACCAATTTATTTTATGTGTGTGTGTGTGTGTGTGTTTTGCCAGCATTTACATATATGAACCACATGCATGTAGTATCTACAAAGTTCAAAAAAAGATTCAGGTCCCCTAGTATTCGAGTTACAAATGATGTGCGTCACTGGGAATCAAACCTGGGTCCTCTGTAAGAGCATCCAATGCTGATAACCACTGAGCCATCTCTCAGATCCCATTCAGATGATTTTGTGATATGTTTCCAAGGACGTAAATGGATGAAAGCTGAATTTAGTTCATTTTTCTTTTTCAAGTTGTACATGGTGGAACTGCTTCATTTCTCCCTTCTGCATTCCCAGTGTCCACTGCTCCCAACTCTTTACTTCATTTCCTCCAATGGGGGTAATATCTGGGTGCTATGCCCCAAGTCAGGACTGTGGGGAAGCTTAAGGGGGCACAGTCCACCCCTGCTCCAGGAAGCAGGTTACCAAATCTGTTTGTATAGAACTGAAGTTGATCCAGCTGTAGTGAGTCACACCCATCTAGCATGGGGATTACAGTGAGAACCTGCAGTTACCTGTAAGCAGCTTTTGTTCTGTTTTGCTTAGAAGTCAACTGAACACTTTTATGTGCACTGGTAACTGTGGGTCCCCAAAGTGGACCTATGTGTGCATGCACACGCAGATGACTGCCTTGTAAAACATTCCAGAGACACATAAACTGCACACCATGACACTTAGCTTTTACTTATGCTTTACCTATCTGCGGGAAGCTGGGGAAGTATTGAGCACATGTATAAAGAGTAGACAAAGTCCTGAGGAAACATACATTGCTCACATAGACAGGACCTTGTCAAAGGACTGTGCCTCAGACCCATGGGGCCGGCCATCTCTCTAGTCTGAGTGTGAATGTTGACAGTTTGTGAAAGTTTGAGTGTTTATGACTGGTCAGTGTACACAATAACTAGCAACGACAGCATCCTCCTCTCAGATATTTCTATCTGGACACTGCTCCCCTACAGAAACCTCCTGTTGATACTTGCTAACCCCTCCCTCTGCTGTACATTAGAAACATGCAGAGTGTCCGGTTATTACTGTACTTTGTGCGGCTCCTTCAGAGCAAAGATAACCCATCTAATCCCAGTTCCCATGGACTCTTGTCTCTTGTTTCTTTCGTTCTTGTTCTGTTTTCACCCCCTCTCTGCTCCAGCCAGGTTTCTAGTACCAAGCTGTGTGGGACAAGGCACCTAATGAACTCCTAGAGTAAATATTTGTAGAAGAAACAGTGAGTAAAAAAATGACTATGTGAATGAAATGTATCTTCCATCTCTTTGTAAATCTTCATCTTAGGAAAGCTATATTCTTTTCCCCAGATTTGGTCCCTTAATTAAAGGTCAGTATAGTTAATGTTCTATGGATCAAATCTACGAGTCTCATCTTCTGCTCTTAAGCCTTTGATACCTGAGAACTACATAAAGTTTCTCTTGGTTTTAAACTTATCTGTCTGAATATTTTGCTCTCTCCTCATGGCCCCTCATCTGCTGAACTCTCTCTAACATTACTGTGGGCTAAGGACTACCATGGACTAGTCTCTTCTCCTGACAGTTTCTTCAGCTGTTGTCATATCTATAGACCCTTTAAGACGATGCTGATTGCCATAATTCTGCACTTTGCCATTACACTGCTGGGCAATGACTCTGGCTGAATCATTAAAGGCATCACACATTAAATACATTCTAAAACATTGTCACATGGCACTGCGTCCAGATTGCAGAACATCATCATCATTACAGTGTACAGGTGGATGTTCCCTAAACACCAATGATGGTACACATGTCACATATCCAGAAGAGGTCTGACATTATAACTTTTTATAATATCAAATATCCATTTTTGCAAGTTCCTGTCTAATAATAAGCATTCCATTTAACTTAGTAAATGCCTTTCAGACGTCCATATGCAAGGTACTCTTTAGGTACCCAGAGGGAAAAAAATAACAAAAGACAGACATCTATTACTTAACAGACACATTATAATGGTGGCATAATATCATCATGATATAAGACAAAATAAGATGAATGTCTTCTAAGAGAACAAGGCCACAGAGGGTTTTAAAGGATGATGAAGTCATATCTATTTGGGAAAGCCAGGGTGACTGAGATAAGTTTTGAATGACAGGGAAGGTTTTGATGGCAGTTCTCTAAATCTATCTGTAATAGTCCTATATTTGACACTAATTACATAATCTCCCAGCTGCAATGGGAAATTTATATTTTTACATCAATAAATGGCATTAGACTGTCTCTCTCTGTGTCTCTGTCTCTCTCTGTATGTGTATGTGTGTCTGAGTCTGTGTCTGTCTGTCTCTCAGCATATGAAGCAAGCAGTTAAGGGCTGTGTGTTAACATATGTTTTCATATTGTCAGACTACATATCTCTGACAAAAAGCAGATTTTTGTGCAGACTATTCTAAAGCTCAACAACTCTGCTACAAAGTGAACACACAGGGCATTGTGGATACACATGGCACCTCGCTGTACGTGCATATTATTGGCTCAAATGATTCACTCTTTTTTAACTGCACTGAAGCCTTTCATCTCCCAGCTATACTGTAATGGTTTCCATATGACCAGTGGCTGCTATAAATAAGATCAAAAGCAAAAGAAAGGATTTAATAAAAGAAAATGACATTAAGAGTAGCATTAAATCAAGAAAAAAATGCCAATACTCATTTTTTTTTTTTAATTCTACCCTCTTTGAGACCAAAGGATCACAAAGTACTAAGAACCTTGTTTGCTAAATGTTTCATGGAGGGTCACCTGCAAAGAGCAGGTGTGTAGAAAGTCTATCTGTATATGTCTGACCACGACAGAGATGCAGAGAAGAATGGACAAAGTGACTGGTAGGTACAGAAAGGCCCCCTTTGAATTGTTATGGAGAAGCGTCAACAACCCCAACAGCTAGTTTGATACTGTAAAGAGTATGAAGAATTACCAACAGCAAAAGCCTTCCATCTCTCTGTCTCTCTCTGTCCTAGTTAATGGGGACAAACTTTTTGGTAATCCTGAGCTTCTCAGAGAATCATAACATTGCTCAACTCTATTACATGTGTTCTGAGAAAGGAAGTTTTTTTTGGCAAAGCAGATTTGATATACAGAGCCAACTTCCCAAACAAATTTTCTTCTAGTTTAAAAAAAAGTTTACAATGTTAATCTCAATTTCCGACTGGATAAACAGCTGCTAATAACTGCTGCACTCCAAGGAGGGGCCTGTTTTCTCTCATCCTCAGGGTAGTGGGTACCTGCCCTGCCCTGCCCTGATTTCTAGTGGTCCCTCATGTTTCTTGTTTTGCTTTTCTCAAAACTGCTTCAGTGTGGATTCTGCCAAGTGGGCTTCATTTCTTCCTTTTCCCTTAGACAGTCTCAAAAACAAACAAACAAGCAAAATAAGAACAACCCCACTCCCGATCCTGGCAGGTAGCCTATGGCTTATTTAAAATAGTAGTTATTCACAACTGGTGTGTTTAAAGAAGAAATTCAAGCACTTAAAACCTCCGAGAAGCAGAGGAACCTCAGTTCCTTGGAACTGTAGCCCTGTAGAGGAAATGACCATTTTGGATTCTTTCATACTGAGCTAATTACTCACTTGAGGGCTAGCTGTGTTCAGAAATTTTCAGTTTCTAACAGGATTGCTAATGTGATTACTTACTTAGACCAGTTGCTATCCTAAGTGGAGGAGCAAACTTCAACACTTTTTCCTCTTAGAGGAAGTCCCCTGCAGCAGATTCCTGAGCCAGCCAGCCCCCCTGGCAGTTTTCTCACTTGTCCGTAAGCACCTGCTTCAACAGTGACCTCAGTTCTATATCTCAAGATTCAGACAGTTCTCAAAACAGCTTTTAAAACAAAGCGCAGCTGTTTCCCATCTAGTCTGCAGGAGGAAAATTGGGCAGCTTACAGAAACATTACCCAGAGACTACCATTCTCCAATAACTTTCACACACTTGCAGCTCCACACCAGAGCTGCGCGTGTGCAGAAGCTGGAGAGAAGGCGCATTTGAAAGAAAATGTGCAAACTCCGTTCTGTGGCTTTTCACAATACATCCAATTAGCTGCTTCCAAGGGCCATTGTAGGACAATGCTTCCCCTTGCTAATAGTGGACAGATCTTTTGGCTAAAGTCAGCTTTACAGTTCTTGGGTGATTTATGGGTGGAGGAGAAGCCAGAGTTAAACACAACTGTGAATGTCAACCAATTAGGTCTGACAGAAAATGCAGCTTCCTACCTTTCAGTTTTTAACCCCAGAGCTGATGTTTTCCTGAACCCCCTTCTTGCTGTGAACAAACTAGCTTTGCTTTTCTTTTTTTAAACACATGTTTTCTAACCAGCTAGGATACTTTTGATTTGAAAAATTTACAGCCACAATAAAAGTTAAGCTAACACAACGGCCATGGAATTTGAAGAAATATAAAATGGCCAAAGCCTAGTCTTGGCTTTTAAATGGTGCCAAGCTACACCAGTATTTTCTGTTTTGGTATGAATGACATAACCGAATTACTTCATGAACTGCTACTTTAATTCCCAAGGGTGGAAAATTCCATGAGTTAATTTAATTTGGATGTAAAAAAAAATATACATGAAAACTCATTCTTCCTGTGGACTCTCAAGTGCAATGCTCCAGCCAATCGCTGGAGCTGCTGCTCTGTGGAGGAGGGGCCTGGAGCAGCCTGGGCTACCAGCTGCAAGGCCAGACCATCAGGCAATTTCCCCATAGCTCTTTGAGCATATAATCCCCTTTCTCTCTTTCTTTTTTTTTTTTTCTTAAATCATGTTTATGTCTTGGCTTAGCAATGGTTTGACCATCATGCCCCTCTGTAACTGTTAAAATTCTGCACAGATTCTTGCCTAAGTTTAGTCTTTTCCTAGTTGTGGCACTCTGTAATTTAACCTTGTCCTAACATGAGGCACGTACTTTACTGTAGGTTGGCCTGGAGAGGTTCCCATGAAACCCTAGACTCTCGCACCTCTGAGGCCCCCACTGCATCTAAAGCAAGCCGAGATACAAGGGAGAAAGGGAAGGAGGATTTCAAACTTGCACAATGAAGGCTTTCTCTCCAGAAGAATCTGCTCTGACAAAGTAGAGGCAAGGCTAAGGTTTTGTTTTTATTTTTTCTTTTTTTTACAATACAAAGGTTGTTCATATGCTAAATTATGGGCAATTTAACGCTGTGTTCACACATTTAATAAAAAAGATGGCTAGGGTACTGAAAGTATTTGTTTGCCGTTTCCTCTATTATTTAAGAAAAAAAATAACCAACAATGAAAGTATGATGAAGCAAAGGGTTAATTTTAAATGTGCATGTCATTTTTCCATATGAAAATGGGGAATAGGAAAAGGATTTAAAGTTGTATTTGCTCCTAGCACATGGCTATAGGATGTTACATACATGCTTTGATTTGTTTGTTCTCGGTGCACAGAAAGCAGGGGGTTTGGGTTATACTTATAAGCAGATAGACTGAGAGTTTCCATGTCATGGGGCCTGGATTTAAATTAAACAGCTATGGGAGAATGAAGAGAATGTATCCAATGGACACATGGTGGTATGAACAGGACTGGAGTTCCAGCCACTGCTATTTAGGTGAAATGGTCTCAGGGAGCTGATTGAATAGACAGTCTCCAACTCTAGCTGAATTAACGTAGAACACAATTGTGCCATATGCTTAAGAACTCTATTGTTAAACCAATAATCCCTGCTTGAGAGGACTTCCTCAGATTCCTTTACTTCTGTTTCCTTAAAGTTAAAAGTATGACAGGAATATTGAAAAGAGATCTTTCAGTTGAGGTTATTAATCTACTCTCAGGAATATTTGATAATTGATGAGATTAGAAGATACAGGGGAATGCTAGAGACAGGCAACTATCCTGATTTTAAAAATACAATATCCCCAGCAATAGAGTAATGGCTGAAATATGATACTAAAGATCACAATCCTTGGTGAGATTCAATAGCAGGCTGGTTAACAGTGTCTATGTGCTCTGGAAGACAGCAATGGCCCCATGAACTCAGTGTGCTTTAACCAAGAACAAGTATCTCTAGACAAACCCCATTTCTTCCCTCACAATGGGGGAGCAGGATGCATGCCTGGACTCCTACAGCAGGGGGATGGATATCATAATAGCAGCCCCATGAAAAGAACTAGGGAACAGAACTAGTGACCGTGACAGAAACCTCCAAGATCAGGAACCAGTGTGGAGAGAATGAATGTTCTCTTGAGCCTTACGATTTTTTGGTCCATGTCCTTTCCTGGCCAACATTTTTATTGGTGGCTTTGATGTGGACTTTAAAGGAACCCATCACATCTGCCGACAATAGAGCTGGCAGTGAATATATCTGAATGAGGATATAAAGTAGACCTATGGACTATAGACAGATGGAAGCCTGAAATATGAAATTTGAAGGGGTTATGTGAAGTTCTGGTCAGGTATGACACTCAGGACATCAGGGCGGAGTCAGCATGGAAGCTTGTATATGGTTTATAGGCTGCAGGTTCAGCCTGTGTCAGTAGAATTGTAAAGGCATTGATATTAGCAAATAAGACATATTTGACAGAATGAGTAGGAGGCAGGAGAGGATGTATTTTCACTAGTCTATCCTGAAAATTCCTTGAGTGCCACACTCAGATAGATTCCATACACCTAAAAGTTCCTTAAGGCAGAAAAAAATCTTAAATAAATAGTTCCACCTGTATGTACTGGGCTGGACTTGGGAGCAATTCCAGGGGGCAGAAGAAACACATTGCATGGGGTGGCAAATGTGGGCTAGGTAGAGGTGAAATTAGCAACCTGTTGATAGAGACAGGTTTTACAAAGGGGGAAGAGGATGATCAATGCTCTGGCAGATAATATGTAGGGAGATGAGAGTTGAAATGTCATGTAAAGTCTCTGGGTTTCTTCAGCAATGACTTTACATCTTGACACATGTGCCTAGGCACATGTAGAACTTGATGGATTTGAAATCGACAGAAACTTAAGGTGCATCTGCTTACCACTTGTCAGGAAAAGCTCCTAGTTTCTATGTCCCCTAAGATGATCTGCCAGGAGATGCTACCAAGGCAGCAAAGTGATAGCACCCGATGGGTACTCCATGTTGTTGTTCAGAATGATTAGTAGAGCTAAAGAGAGTCCAGGCACAACTGAAGAATTGAATTCACTACCTAAGCACAAGGAATAGGATGGTTTTAATACCATTCATAGTTTTGAAAGTGTTAGGGTAGGTACTGGGTAAAGGGAAAGTGTAGTGTACAGGATGTGGTAGGAAGAATCCTGGGACCAGGGATATAGCTCAGGGTAGAACCCTTGCCAAATATGTACAAGTCCTGCGTCCAATCCCCAGTGTTATTTTTAAAAAAGTGCTGGTGCAGTTGCTGGCCTGTTTGTCTATTTTAAAACCTAGCTCAACCATTAGCTGGTTGAATCACTTCACCTTTCTAGGTCTTGGAGTTTAGTAGCAAAACAATGGTGATGTGCTAACTAACTTTATAGCTGCTTTCAGAACCTAAAATTCAATAATCTAAGCTCAACTATGCAAGCAAAAGTAAACTGTCTGTCTCTATGAAATCTCATATCCTATAAGTTCCTATGCTTCAGGCCAGCTAAAGAAAGATTATTGCTCCTTTAACATGAACTAATTGAATAAATTTTAAAATAAAAAACCTCCCATGAGAGAAGGAAATGAAGCTAAGATGTATTTGCACTAAAAGTTTCTAAAATGTTCCTCACTTCTACCTGAGCTGAGGAGTCCAAGGTGGAGGCTTATGGGATACCATGGGGGACATGCATAGGAGACAAGTTTCACAGGACTCCTCCATCTTTTGGTCAGCCACAGCTCCTAAGAGATTACTACTGTTAGGTCCTGTGATATATGCTTGTAAGCTTAGATAATATGGAAGCTGAGAAGAGGAGTGGAGTTCAGGGCAAACCTGAGTACCATAAGAAACCCAACTTCAGATTTCAAAAACAAAGAAGAATAAAGAGAGATGGGGGCAGGGCTACAGCTCAGTGATAGTGTACATGCCTCATATGGACAAAGCAAAGGCCCTGGGTTTCATATACAGAAACACATACTCCTACATCAAGTGACACTGAGGCTGTCCCTTCTAGGTAGGAGAATCCTGTTTTCTTATAGGGTCTAGTGGACTAGTACAGAGCAATTGGTTAAAAGGTAGTGAATGGTTCTTTCCAACTAGTTCTGATCCTTCTTGAGAATAGAGAACATACTAAGCATGGTGGCTGATACTTCTTACCAAAGCTAAATGTTCCTGAAATGAACAAGCAGAATCTACTCAAAAAAGGAACTGAGAACCACAGTAACTACACATTGATAATAAGTGCAGCATTGCTGAGTCTGTCTATCCAGGGGCACACACACCGGGCCATAAGAAGACATGCTTGATGTTCATTTTGTTTCATGAAGAAACAATGTGAAATCATTTGAAAGGCTCCATCTCTGAGAATGAATATCTGATGAATTATGAAGAGAATTGCATTTAGAATATTACTCCTAGAGTAGTTTATAAGAGAGTGAATGACTTAAATGCCAAAATTAACCATGAGTTGGATGAGGTATAGAATGGGCCTCAAAGTGTCAAGATTGTCTAACTAGGTAAGAGACAAACCTGCCTATTTCCTTCTTTTTCCATATTCACAGATTTATGCTTTGATTGTGTCAGGGAAGGAGGCTGTTATGGTAGGAAACATTACTTGATGACTTTAAATAATACCCTCAATGATTCCAGTGGGAAGAGTTCACAGTACTTGGCCATCCAGCATGTACATGGTGCTCAGGTAAGAATGCCTTACAGTGAGCACGCAAAGCCCGAGACCCACTGGAAAGAACCTAGCTGCTATGGGATTTAGACCATAAAATGCCCAGAATTTTCTCTGTTAACCAATGTTTACCAAGATATGAAAATCACAACCTCTTTATACTTAAATTTGTCCTGAAAGAGTGCATTCACACTGTCTGGGAAGGAGGCATGGAAACAGAACAGGACAGGGACTCTGGAGTGAGGTCTCTAAACTTAAATGTTGTGTGTCTTGACCTGACTGAATTTCAGGAAGTTCACATCACCAATCCTGAGTGCCAGCATGGTACCTCTCAGTGGACTTCTATGAACACCACCTGAGATTTCGTACTCAGAGCCTAGGCTAGAGGGGTCAAGCTAGTCTGTCTTCTTCTCACGGAGTGACTACTTCTAGAGAAGGAGGGAAATACAAAATGTAGCACTCAAGGAATTGACACCTGCCAGTCATACTGAAGTTGCCCCTATAACAGATCCACAGTTATGTGAAAAAGGGTAAGATAAATATCTAGAAGTGGTGTGGCCCATTGTGCTTATGACACAGGGGTGCTCTGTGTGTGTGTGTGTGTGTGTGTGTGTGTGTGTGTGCAGAAAATGACTGGTAAAGACAGAAGCAGCAAGAGATGGCTTCCTGAAAGAGGAAGGGTTTGTCAAAACTCTGACCAAGAATGAGAAGAGAGAAGTGGACAGGGCGGATGAACCCAGGACATATGCAAAAGAAGTATCTAATGGGGCCCATTCTGGTAATGTGCACTTGTACACACTGACTTGGCTGGAAAACCTTTGCATAATAGAATGGCTAAATATAAGGCTTCTGGTGAATAATCAAGGGTCCTGGCTGATGAGCTACAGAGCTGATCCTATTCTTACAGACAATGGCAGTTCCTTCAAAGTTTCTGAGAAAGAGAAAGCACAGTCAAATAATGTTATCTAGAAAGCCCCACATATCTGACATTTACTCCAGTGGTATAAGCCTTGCCCATGCTGCAGTGGGAAAAAAGTCCCTCTCATTGTATTAATAATTAGTAAATTCCCGAAGACCAAGAAAGACATTTTGCAAATCGAAAGCAAGGTTCAATATGTGAGCAATTAAATGAGATAACACAATGGCTGACGCAGAAACACAGTTTTCCCAAACGCAGAGTGAAGCTGCTGGGGAAAGAAAGGCTTACATCATCTCCCGCACTATCAAGGCATTTTGTTTTGATTTTCAGGAGGCGGAAAGGGAAGAAGAAACATCACGGAGGTCAAGATCATCTGAAGTCGTCTATTCTTTAATCAGAAGGACTCATGAGACAGAGTTAGAACAGAGATTTGCTCCAAACAAAACCAGCCTTAGGATGAGTCTCAAGTTTCTGCATCTCACTTCCACTCTAGAACAACAAAGGAAGGTGTGTAGCTGGGAGCCCTTCTGCCCTGTTTCCGGTACATACCTCCCACTGCTGCTTCCTGCAGCTGGCCAAGGTTTGAAAGCCTGTTTCATGTATTAAAATTCAAATGTGGAAAACATTACCAGTATCCTCCTTGGATTTTTGCTGTTGTTGTTGTGGGGGGTAAAGGGGGGCTTTTTTTTTCTCCTCTTGTTTTTATTGTGGAATGTATCAAGTGGTCAAAGGCTAACGTCAGACTGACTAAGTTAGAAAACTATTTCCTTTGTTCTTAGGTTTTTGTTCCGAAATTCATATGGGTTTGTGTTGAGAAAAAGATATGCCAATCCAATCTCTATCACACACATGAGGCTTTGGGGATGAGGAGTTCAGATTTTTAGGGGCTACATGGTTTCTAGGAAGCAAGGAGAGTGATATGGTCTGTACTGGGTTCAAAAGCTGCTGACAAGTTGGTCTCTAGAACTAGGGACACTTCTGGGGGGAAGGTCGAGATCTGGCTGGCTCCAGTTCCGAGCAGCAGTGAGAGGAAACTTGTTTTGATCTGAAAACAGGTAGCTTTCTTTAATTCTTTTCTATAGTATCCAGAAACCATAGCAAACCGGTATCTGTATACAACTGGCCAAATATTTTCTTTTTAAAAATTGTTCTGTTCTATCTTCTTTCTTTTCTTTACATTGGGGTCACTTCAACTTTCCCTCTCCAAAAATAATTCTAGTGTGTTTCTTGTTGGGTTTTATTTTTCCCCTGTCCCATTTCAGAATTAGACTCAGCGAAGAGGCAACTCAAAGGTCAAACAATTCCACACAGCATCTATGTACAGTTTACTATGGTAAAAAACTACTTAGCCTCCATTTGGTTTTTAAGAACAAACTACATATTTATGGAAAAGACAGTCTCTCCATCAATGTCCTGGGTGCATGCTACATCCGGCTAACATATGCAAAGTGAATGCAGCTACAGAAATTAGACTATTTTTCCTCTTGATTAAGAGCAGATATACATAAATCGTTACAAGTTGCAGATCTGGATTTTAATAAAGCCAGATTTCTTAATTAAAAGCAGTGTTGTTTAAACACTGTAGTTGGAAAAAATAGGGGGAGAGAGAGAGTAGTACAAATGAAAATCTCATATATGCATCCCAAGTGTTTAACACATTACCTGAGGCTAGGATAAATTAAAATCTAGACTTTCCTTTGTAAATGCTTTAGCAACTGCCAATAAACACACAATCAATTTTTACTCAATGATGGATTTTTAGGGTAGAGGTCAAGTTAAAGAAAAAGTCAGAAAAAAAAAGTAGCATTGGTATTCAAAAATATCTTTCCACATTTTAGAAGCGAGTTCACTGCTTCTATTTATAAGCCCACATTTCGGGTTTCTAATCAGTTGCAGGTTTCAGTGTTATACTGTGCAGGGTGGCACTCTTCATCTCAGTCAGCCAATTAAGAGACATTGAAGAAAGACCAAAAAGTATTGTTGGAACAAGAGCTCCACAAGAATTCCTAGCTATTCTGCTTTTCCTTTTGGAAGCATCTCCAAATGAGAGAGACTGTGTTGAGAATGGAAAGCAGTCTTGCACCTAACAGCTCTGAAAACCCTAGAAAGGTCAAGCAGGGCAACAAGATGTTTAGCGCCACCTATGTGCAAGGAGCAGAATTACACAAAGCAGTAATAAAGTAAAATTTATCTGACTTATCAGCTAATTGTTATCATATAATATTTTTGTTATAAACATTCTCTGCCCCCACAAAAGGTGAATACACAACTTATTTCTACATGCTAACCCTGAGACTAAAAGGCATCATTTTGGTTTCATGAAGCAAATCAAACTAAACTACCCCATATTCGGAATATCACTAATGAAATATGAAGTTGAGTTATGTGCTTTGATCAAAGTTATCAATATGATAACTGAAAATATGATCAGTGATCCAGCAACTTACTAGTACTTATGTGGAATAAAAACATGTGTCCATATACAATCTTGTACATGGATACTCAAAGGAATTGGTGGGATTTTTTTGTTTGTTTTTTAGTTTAGTTTTGTTTTGTTTTTCAATAACTACCAAAGAGCAAATATCCCTAGGACCTGTCACCTGAAACAGGGGGAATATAATGGCAATAAAGACAAATAAAGCTTTAGTATGTGGGAAAACACATATAGATCTTAAAAAGCTAAAAGGAAGAGAAGCCAATCAGAAAGGCCAGTCCACAGTATAATCCCATTTAAATGAAATGCCCAGAACCTATAGGAACAGGAAGTAGATAAGAGATTGCCAGGAGTTGATGGGGGTGTGAGAAGGGCGGGGAATGACTGCTTGATGGGAATGTACCTTTCTTTTTCTTTTAACAAGAGGCAAAAACATTCCAGAATTCACAGTGGTGATGATTGCACTATACTATACAGTATACAGAAGATGGTACCAGAAGTCATGAAAAATGGTTATGAGCCACCATGTGGTTGCTGGAGATTGAACTCAGGACCTCTGGAAGAACAGTCAGTGCTCTTAACCTCTGAGCCATCTCTCCAGCCCCAGTTGCACTATACTATAAACACCCTACAACTGAACTGTACACTATCGATATGTGAATTATCCATATAGTGAATTATATCTCTATAAATCTTTTCTCAAAAACAAATAGTAACAGCAGTAATTACACTTGAAGTTCTAATTCTACGTAAATAGAGTTCATGTATCATCATCACTTACCATGAGTGAATGTCTGTTGGCTGAGAGAAGGCCAGTTCCATACCCTGAGCCCAGACCACCCATTGCTCCATTATGAGAGGGTCCAATGATTCCATGCATGTCCCCATGGCCACCAGGCACAGCTGTGGATGGGCCCACTGCATGATTCCGGAGAACATGAATTGCATCATCCAGTCTCTCTAAACGGTCTTCAATTCGGCTTTGCTGTTGGTTTGCAAATGAAGTAAAATCTCATTTAGTTTGAAATCCATGCACAGGTTACACAAGCAGAATGCTAAGTTGCTACAGACCACACTTTGGGTTTCAGAATATATGTTGCCAATAAAATTTGTTTCCTTAGAACAATAATAAAGATAAATAATGTCCTTCCTAGAAAACTGGTGGAAAGTGTTAATGTTAAAATTACAGTGTTATTTTTCATGAACAAAGTAAACTCAATAATTTTTTGAGGACATTATTATGTACATACGCTATACTGGACTACATTAGCTTGAATGAGAGTTTAGATTTATGTTAGAGAGAAAAACATGTATTGAATTTGAGAAAACCTTTGGCAAGTACTGCTTAAAGAGCTGCAATATTACTAGGAGGAATATTTTTTTTTAAATTTTGGTTTTGGAATAAATTTTTCTTCAAGTCAGAGACAGGTAAAAGTTTAAACAACTTTGACCTTCCCAAACCTACTTTTTATATGTTATCAATATCAATTTGCATCTGTGGGGGGGCACTCAGAAATTATTACAGAAAAAATATCTTAAAAATTCTGTTCCCTATAGTGATATGAAACCATAAGAGTAAAAAATAATAAGATTTAGTTTGATCATCTACCCAGGACTTACAGCTGATTTCAAAGTCTATATTGCAGCAGAAAATTCATTACCTTATGCAATTAAAAGCCAATCATTCTTTTTCCATTCTAGCCCTTAGGACCCTAGTTTTCTTCAACTAGATAAGGCCAATGCTATAGCTAACAGCAAAGAAAAAGAACACAGTTACGTCCTCATTTTTACTGTGACAAATAATCAAGCATTACTTGCCAGTGTGTACACATTAAAATGCATCATCTCCTCAACCCACATTCCATGTGCATTCATAGATAGGACAGAGGTGCTCCTTCCATGAAGAAATGAAAATGAAGGTCAAAAATTAAGTGAATTAATCACTTTGTCTTATTGCTAAGAAACAGTAGTCAGAGTCGGCATCTATGTGTTTCTTCTTTTATTTTTATTTTTTTACTTAAATCTAGTGCTGCTTTGTACTAGAACATGCTATAGTCTGTTTCGTTTTTGAAAGCACCATACAAACAGATGTGCCAGCTCTATGCCTTGAAAAAGCAATTTCTAATTATTCTATACGGACAGGAAGAATGTGTGTCTAATAGAGTTAGTCTATGGTACAGAAGATTTTGATTTGGTGGGCTTGGGGGTTATATGATCGCCCTAGTCTGCTGGTTGTGCTACTTATTTACCCAGAGAACGTTCTCTGATAATGTAGTTTTTAATCTATAAAAGCAAGGGTGGTATTAGATAACTGGGTCAAAAGAAATCATTCTGGTACCTGGCATACTTCCTGGCTAACAGTTTCCTGGTAGAGAGTGAGATCTCTATTTATGAATTCCTGTGAGCATTCAGAATGTACCAGGAATCAAAGGTGTGGTCCACAGCTTTGTACCACTCTCCATTCTACAGCTGAGTAAGCCTGGTTTTGATTGGGCTATGGAGAAGAGTCTCCCAAGATTAAGTACATAAAACAACTGAGCTATGTGAATGTAGTCTGTAGATGAAAGAGCTGGGTTGTGGGTATGTTTTCTCTCTGTGCAGTTTTCTTTATTGGCTAAAATGCATAGCTAGATCATTCATACAGTTCAGAGAGGAAGAACATGAGGAAGAAAGGAAACCTGCCTCTGTATTTTCATGTGCAGTTTCTTTTAAAAAGGCAGTTGAAAGGGAAACCAGTAGCCTCTAAGTCATAGGTTATTGGGCAGGGGTAGGGAAATGTATGCTTTCCTCAGTGTTACATCTCAGAATATGAAGAAAAAGAGAAAAATTCAATCCCCAGGGAAAACCAGCTCCCTAATACTTGACTCCTGTGCTTAGCCAACCTGCACAGTGCAGGGCTGGTTCTTGCATAATTTCAGCTCCACCCACCCTAAACTGAGGAGGATAAAAGTGCTAGACTTTGAATCATCCTGTGATTATTTATAATATGAATTAAACTCATGGAAAGGTTCAGCTTTTTCCTTGGAAGAGTAGTCACTGCTTTACAAGTAAAAATTGCTATATAAGAACCAGAGTGGATGGGAACAGAAATGGTAGGTCTCTTGCTTGAAGTTAGGTGGAAATGGCCTACTGTTATCTGGCAGGAAAGGTAGAGGGAGATAGCATCTTCAAGCATTCCAGACCTCACACTTGGTACTCATTGCTCTGGAATTTTCCCATAGAAGTTGGGGGAGGGCACAACACTGAGCTTTCAGGGTGAATTTTTATCTCTTGTCAGGTCCTAGGTATTTAGAGCCTTGAGATTCCATTCTAGTGGCATCTAGGTCACCACCTCCACACAGAATGAGTACAGCCTAAAGACCGGCTCCAACAAGTTAGTGTTTTCCTTTAGGCCTTAAATAATGATTACAAAATAGTAAGAATCTTCAAGTGATAGAAAAAGGGAGAAACTGGTTGGAAAGTAGCGAGATAAGAGATGTGGCATACCAAAGAGTGCAGGGGTCCTTCATAGTTAGGAGACGACGAGGCCTGGCCTCCATTCCTAGACCAAACAGCTGTGCCTGCTGATATCAAAAGGAGAAATACAATCAGACCCGTGTGCACTCAAATCCATCAATCCTTAAAAAGGAGCAATGCTGATTTCTATTAGTCAGTAAGACAAATACACTTAATCTTCCTGGGTGAAAATCTGGGGGCCAGAGAAATCTTTCAAATGTAAAACATGAAGTCTTTTCATGGGCTCACAGTGTCCCCAGGCTTCTCTGTAAAAAGGAATATTTTATTGGATCTAAGTTTCAGCTAGCAAAACTCCTCTGGGAGAAATCTGTCATTGGAGAATGGAATGTCGTGCTGCTTTTAAGGGTACCAAAGAGAACGGGTTATTAGACCTTTATTGGAGGCCAGATTGTGTTCAACCAAAATCCCCTTGTTAATACAGGAGAACTTGACTCTTGTTTCAAAAATGTCTATGGAATGAGATAAACCTTTAAGACGTATTTATTCATTTTAATGCTGGGGATCGAACTCAGTCCTTAGTACATGCTCTGTACATACTCTTACATGGGTCTGCATGGAAACTTCTGGAGGAAATAAGGTTAGTTCTGAGCTCTTCACTAAAGCAGAGAACTTAAAGGTCACTAACAATAACAGCTAAAGAGTTTCTTCCCAAGAGCCTTTTAGAATATATTCCCTATATCCAACCTGCAAAACAAGCACTTTTAAAATAAAACCAATTTTAAAGTTCATAGATATTGTAAAAAACCTAGAAAAACCTATAATTCAAAACAGGAAAACAAAACAAAACAAGTAACTGTGATCTCTCAAGATCTCATGCTCTGGTGCTGCCAGCACATTCAAAATCCATTCTTTCTGTCTTTTCTGGGCATGTCTGTGTATTTTTTTATGCTAAATATAAATAGAATATTTTGTTCAATTACTTTTCTTGACAGAATTTGGACATAGCCGTTGGTGTGAAAATAGCAATCTGTCCCCTTATTTATAACTTCATAAAAGCTTTTTCTTCCTAACATGTGGTCTTTCAAAATGCATTACAAGGACCCCCCAAAAGTGGCTTCAGCAGGCTTGTTTTGTGTGCCTTCTACCTAGAGTGGGCTGCTGGGGTTGAGGTGTCACTGAGGGGTTGTGCATCCACCTCCCAGTCTGTCCCTAAAATGCAGCAGCAGCAGGAACATGAGGACTGGGATCCTGGACAAGCTCCCTCATTGTTACTGGCATACCCTTGGCAAACCACCCAGCCTTCCCTCACTTTGGTACACTTACACACAAAACCAGGACATCTGACATTAGCTGTTCTCACACATCAAGACCATGGAACTCGCTGCTTTGTTTGAAGTGGTAAATGTGGCGGTCCACCTGTTTCCAGATTCTACTCCTATTGTCTCAAGTCCTTTGTACCTAACTCTTCTCTGGTTTGGGAGATTGATATTTGAGATAATTTTCCAGAGCCTAAGTACCTAGTGCCAAGCCAGAACAGTACAATATTAGCTATCCTTTTCATTTGCAGTGGGGGGTATTTGGAAGCTGCCCTGCATCTTCCTACTTTCAATTTGATCACACAGAACAAACTGACTTCCGGATCCAGTTGGCCGCATTACTTTCCTGTTCTATGAACTTCCTATATCACAGAAGCTGAAATCCCATCTATGTTACAGCATCATTTCTTAAAGTTGTTTAGTAGTTTGAAACCTCTCACTTTCTACAAGGGAGTCATACAAAACTGCACAGAGGGAACAGTATGGGATTCAAGGATACGTTTGGGCAAAGCCAATCTAGTCTAAATTCCTGTAAGTTTGGGTACCACTGTGACAGTTTTTTAAGTAAACCTCTTTGCCTTCATTCCAATGATCTAAGACATGAACAAGGCAAGGCTTTCTGAAGCTTTCATGTAAGAAAGGTAGTAAGTCATTCAAATGTACCTTGGAAAAGGAGAATGTTTTACTATATAACTGTACAACTTCTTATTATGTGATTAAAAGTCATACATGACAGTAACTAATTATAAGGACAAACATCCCCTTACTTTACACAATTATATAAAATTTATATAAAAACATAATTTCCTCTAAAAATTTCACTAGAACTAGGGAAGACTCAAATGTCTTCAGGAAAGGAATCATTTATATACCCTATATTTGATAATTAAGAAATAGACATTGATGACTAAGTTAACTATTTCTTTGAAATATTCGATTGGAATATATGATTTGGCTGTTGATCATTTTCTGTAGATCTAAGCAGAATGTAAGAAATGTCTTATCATTTAATTTTTAAAGAAGAAAATAGATGCAAATGCACCTTCAGATTATAATTTCTGTCATCCACCCCATTCTATTGCTCTACGGAAATGCTAAGTTTTGAGATTTCTTTAGGCAGTTGGGGTGAAGGAAGTGTTTTCTGCACCTTGTTACAATTGTGAGGGCAATCTTAGAATACAGTACCTGAGAGCGAAGGTGGGGAGCCGACGGGAGTCGAAGGGTTCGATGAAAAGCTGTTGTTAGTGTGATCTGGAGAATAGATCTTCAAATAGTGGGAGGAAAAGAAATTCTCATTTATTCTGCATACATGATGTTCAAACAATAAAAGTATCCATGCAGTTAATTTAAAACTCACAAGTCACAAAGTGTGCGTGGTAGTTAACTGTACTAACAACAATCAAAAGTGGGAAAAATGCAACACAAACTGCAAGTTTGCAAAAGAATCATGGCGATGGCATGCTCTGCTAGAAAAAGGAACTGGGCTTAGCCAGCTTCAAGTCTAGTCCTTTTCCCACCCACCCCTGGATGTGTGGCTGTGGGCAAGCCAAGGACAAGCCGCTGTCTATTTTCCTTTCTTCCTCCATAAAACAAGGGGCCAGACAGTATCGTGTCTGCTGCAAGTAAAGCCTTTGAAAGCAGGACACAGAGGGCCCAGACTAAATAAGTACTTTCCCTTGGAATTCAATGCTACTATTACTTGAACTTATTTTATGTTCACGATGGGAAGGAAAATACACCTAATGACACAAATCTTGGAAGAACCAATTTGCTCTTAAAAGTGTAAATGATGATGTCTGAAGACAATCCAAGGACCAGTACTTGAGTTGAATGAATAAAGACTGGTCTTGTCACTAGGGAGCACATGAGAATTATTCCGCTCAGCTTACTGGCCGTGAGGGTGGGCAAGGCAGAGAAGTGAAGTCCCTTAGATGCCAATGACGTGACCCGTCCCCAATGGACGTCAGCTATTGTCATTTTTTTTCCCAACTGTCTTGCAACTAACTCTTGAGTCAGTCTTAACAGTCAATGGCATCGATAATAATCTAGAGATAAAAACAAACAAACAAAAAAAGGGACACAGAAAAATCTATGAGCCAAAAGGCCCAGAGAATAACCCCAGAAGGTGTCTGAATACACGTGGGAAAACAAGATAAAAAACAAGATTTAAAAGGCTCACCCAAGGAGGTGAAATCGCTCTCCCTCAAAGGCGCAGTGATCCTTATCCTCCACCCACCTCATCAAAGCTATTTACATTTATTTCCTAAAATTCCATATGTCCACTTCTGATTAAAGTTCACCCTGCTACAAGCAGTGCCTGTGGAGTCCAAAGTCAATATTTCCTCACCGAAGCCAGGGCTTTCCCCAGAGCGTCTCCAGTCTGGGAGCTGCCTGCTGCCCCAGCTCCTCTATTCGCTGCAAAAAACAAAAGGTAGAATATGAAAACCAGGCAGTGAGACGTCTAACAGTTTTCTATTCCTGGTCCATTTACTCACAATTTAATTGCATTTTTAATGCTAATTATAACACATTAATCTTTAATTAGCATTAATTTGTTTGCTGAGGTAGATGTCAAATATATTCATGTTACATTTTTTTTTTCTTACAGATAAAATATAAGCCTGACACCTTGATTTAAAGACAAAATGTTTCCCCGGCTATTACTGGCCCTAAGTCACTGATGAGTAGTTAGTTACTAAAGACAGATACCAAGCCAGCCCTTAGTGGTCATCATCACTAAGGAAAATGTGATACTTGCAGGACTTTGAAAGTTCCTAAACTCCAATGTTCTTTTATATATAATTCAATTATCATCACAAACAATTTATACCTATCTTCAAATAAAAAAAAACTTTGATAGGCAGCAAAATGGAGTATTCATCTTAGTATTTGACAGTGGGTAGAGCATGAAAAAAATCTGCAATTGATCTGGCTATTGAAGAGATAATATTTTTATTATTTCAGATATATATTTTCCATACATAAAACAAAAGGTATTACCAATAATAATGTATATGTTCCAGTCTATAACATAGCCAACTCCTTTGTTGAAGGCATTGTGCTGTTAGAACCATGTACTGAAACTTGGCCGGGAGGTGTTTTGAGCTTTTCATTGAAACAATGGCCGGACTTGGGAATACTGACTAACTTACAGCCTCAACACTAGCAACAGACTTAAAGATAATCTATTAATGTTCTAGGAAAATTTTTTTTTTGTAGAGTGAGAAAAGGAAAAATTAATTGAATTAAGCAGGATTTCACTATACATGTATATGTTTAAATCCCCCAGGCTTTCTGAGCAGGAGACCCTTAGCTAACCAACTTGCTTGACCAACAACATGTGATGGCACATGATCAAAGCTCCAATGGTCAAAACTACAGCTTCTCTGGGTCTAACTTTATTCTCTGGACCTCTGATCAGAGTAATTAAGGTGTGTTTGTAACTTTCATACATTTACATGATGGGCATGTCAGTTCAGACCTCTTGCATGTGCTTTATTTGATAAACACAATCCCCCAAAACTCATTTGTTTACTCCCGGGACACTGAAAGCTATTACCTGTATGACAAAACAAACAAAATATCTTCAGAGAAAGTGAACCTCTTCCTTTTCTACCAAAATGCATGATGTATATGAGTTATGCTAAGTTATATGAATTCTATGGATTACAGGTATAAAAATATTTTCAAAAAGTGTGTCTAATATCACAGAACCTGGCAAATAAAAACAGCTTAGAAAGGTATCAAGTACATTAAAATATTTAAGATAAAAAATACCTGTAATTTTTTCTAGTATGGGAATAATAATTTCTGAATTAAAGAGTTTTAGAAGCTAAAGATGGTTCCAAAAGAACTATGATAAAGATGTGAAGACACAGAAAGCACCTCTCATCAATATGCATTATTATACTATCTGTGGGAGTGCTTATCTTTTTTTTTATCAAGCAATATTATCTTTTCACTATCATATATTTAAACAGAGGTTGCAGCCAAAATAATTTGTGATATTTCCCTGACTTTAATACAGATCTCCATAAAGTGAATGTTCATAGAAACACTGGTGAAGGAAAAAAAAATCACATTTTCTAACAAAGAATCTAAACAAAAAGAGAGAAAGAGAACTAGCTGATCAATAAAATATTGCCAAAGCAATAGTATTCAGAAGATGGACTCCTCTTGAACAGTTTTTAAATGAAGATTATAAAATATCTCCTATTCATCTGTTTTTAAGATAGAAAACAGAAAAACTTGAAAGACCAGTAAACATATTCTAAGAACATCTACAAAGTAAATTATGTATACATAAAATCATACTTTTAAAAAGATAGGATACTCTATTTTTTAAATCTTTAGACTTATTTATTTTATTATTTAATATGTATGAATGTTTTTCCTGCACGATGTATGTGTGTGTGTGTGTGTGTGTGTGTGTGCACCACATACATTCTTGGGGCCGAAAAGGTCAAAAGGAAGCCTTTGATTCTCGTAGGACTAGAGTTACAGACGGCTTTGAGCCACCATGTAGGTTCTGAGAACTGAATCTGGGTCTTCTGCAAGAATAAGAGCTCAACAGTGATTCAACTCTCAAGCCCCATTGCGATTTTTGTTTTAAAGCACTGAGCCTTTTAAACTAAGCTATTAGTGTCTTCTTTATACAAAGAGATATTAAGACTCAGGAAGTTGAATCAAAAATAGAATCAACTCCTTACCTCATCTGGTCATAAAAATGTTTCAGAAAACTACAAAGGCTATTCATGCAAGCCACAGATAAGAACGAACTATTTTTTAACTTGAAGCCATTTTACCTTGCAAGAGCTGAACAGCCCAGCCCAAGGGCTTAAATTTCAAAGCAGTTTACGGGGGCTAGTCTACTGTTTCACTGGGCATGCCTTTTGTTCTGTTCCAGGAAACACGGAGGGAACACATTTTCAAAGTAAGCTTGGTCTGCTCTTGAAGATGTCTCTTTTTATTTGTGTGACCAATATACAAAAGGTCACATAGACTTGGAAAGGAGATACATTTTTAATTCTCAAATGGCATAATATTTGATCTTGGTACTGAAAAGTGGGTCATGTTTAGCAAAACACATATTAAATTCACCGTTCAGGCTTCAGTGTATTAGGACTTTATTACTATTTTAGTACCAAGTTTCTGTCAATGACTATTATTAGAAATCATTAATATCCACATGACAGAAATAAATATAAAATCCAATGTCCTTATGTGTACCAACTTATTTTATTTGGTTCTAATAAATTTCTTTTGATCAACATTAAAGAAAAACAAATAAGCCAACAACAACAACCACATACACACAAAACAAAACCACAACACAGCCTCTAAATAGAAGCACAATATAATATGAATGGAAGATGAGCAATTATGAAAAGCTTTGTAATTCTGTAGGCGGGATTGATACTGCCAGCCACTCAGGTATTGTTCTGAGGGCTCAGACACAGGGGCTGCTGCTGGCTAGAGGAAGCACAGGCAAAGGTTTCATATCCTGGGCACAGTAGTGGACCACCCCCTGTTAGTCTCTGCTTTGGGGAAATGGCGATTCCCATCAGAACACACCCCAAACAAAATACCAGGATGAGTGGTGCCTCGGGATCAGCCCTGCAAATCACAATCTGGAAAAAACGTTTTTCCCTTTACTGCACACCCATAACCCGAGGCAGGGAACAGAGGACATCAAAGGCAAAGGAAGTATAAGTCAGTGTGTCCTCCAGAGAAAGGCTGCTTCAACATGAGGCTTTTCTGAACTGTGTTCCAATGACCCTCGTGCCATTAAAATGGTAAGAAGAAGCATAGCAACACCATGAGTTTGTCCGCAAAGATGACATAAAATGGAACATTGCCAACATTCCTTTAAGCCTCTTAGAAGAACCTCCAACATGGGTCATGATGCACTAATGCCATGTGGGAAGGGCTCCAGACATTCATAGAGGAAGGTGGGCTTCCTGACTGTGTGCAGGAAATGATGGAGAGGCTTAAATTAAACTCATTTATTGCTCTCCACTGGTGGTCTTTCTAACTACAGACCTGACAGTGCTGGATAAAACGTATCTTTTCCTCTGCAGTCTGTGCCTGGTCATCACCCAAATTCATCTCAAGCCCAAGATCCTCATAAAACACAGACTGGATATCATGTGACTAGTTTAATAAAATTACTATGAAACCAAGCCCTCTAGGGAAAAGGGACATGATGTTTCTACTAGGAAGCCACATCCCAACATGCTTCATGTCACACAAACATGTCAGGAGGAGAGAAAGTTGTAAGGCAGATTAATTCATGAACGAGATAGATATTTTAAAGTAATCTTTAACACATGTTGCATTAAATCAATCTTAGTAGCCTGTTCCTTCAACACTACATAGTTTGAGGTTTAAACGAGAAATACCATCTTTTTCTTGACTCAAATGGCAAGACAGTTAAACACAAACAAAACAAGATTGGCTATTATAAAGCATTATGTTGTTATATGCACAATTCCCTGTGAGGGCCAAGGAGGGTGTGTGGCCTCCAGTTCCCAAGACTACACTGTCAATGCACATAGATGGCACCTCCCAATGGAAGGGACAGATTGCTGGGTAGCTCTCAGGTTTGCAGACCCTCTGTGACCTATGCTATAGCAGAAGGTCCTCTCCCTCCTGATCAGTAAGAACTGGTCATTCAGGAAGAAGCAGGAAGAAAGCAAAGTATACTACTCTATAGAAATCTCTGTTCTATGCAGCCAGCATCTAGTAACTGCTCCTGTGTGCATACTTGGACCAAGAGGATCCGGGCCATACCACTTCTGACACACAGCTGCCTGGCATTGAAAGAGTATTTAGGGATGAAGCAGAAGAGATGCAAGCAACTTCCTAAAGGTCCTTGGTCAGCTCCCATCTTGCCTAGGTAGGTGCTAAACCAGCTGATCCATTCTACACCCTGTTACCCCCACTTAGTCCAGGGTGTTTCAGAGACCCTTCTAATCTAGTAATAGCTAATATAATCTCCAGGATGTGCTAGTGTTTGCTAGAAAAGATAGAAATCAATCATAAGCCACAAGTGAAATATCTTATCATGAGTGGATATGTCATTAAAAAAAAAAAAAAAAAAAAAAAAAAAAAAAAAAAAAAAAAAAAAAAAAAAAAAAAAAGCTCTAGATGCTTCTCAGAAGAACTAGAATTGGGCATTGAAAATCAAAAGGAAAACAAACAAGGAATCAAAAATAGAAGGGGTGGTCAGTTGTCTCTGAAAGACAGATGATGATAAGCCATGCTTAACCTAAGCGAGCACTTTCTATCTTTGAGATGCAGCAAACAGACAAGAAGTAAAAGCCAGGCCTAGAGAGGCTGTGTCTTGAAGTTCCAGAGCTCATTTCTCTCTCTCCACAGATAGTGTGAGGTTCTACACACTTTAAGCTAATGGTTGACAACCATGGTAAAATATTATCATGTGATACAAAGACACAGGGTAGTCTTCTGAACTCAGAAAGCTTCCTCAAACATCAATGCCATGTCTGAATGGGCTGCAGTGTCCTGTCACTTTGTGCCAAGAAAACTTGAAAACTGGGCTGTCCATGTGTTAGTGCTTGAATCCATTCTTATGGCATTGGTGCTCTTAGTTATTTTATTTTCCCTACAGGATCATGTGTGTAATCTCAAACATGTGTCAGGCTATGTGTTCCTTATTTACCAATTATTTAATTAGCCCTGTTTGTTCTTTGAGATAGAGGCAATGTAGTATTTCTTTATTTCCTGCATTCGAGAATGAGTGAGTATATGCCAAATATTTTCAAAGGTCTCCAGATGTATCCCATTAGTCTTCACTGTGCTAGGGAAGCACACTGACATCAGAAGGCAAAGCTCCTCTTCGTGTTATGTAGACATGCTGCCATTGCTGCCTCCCGCCACACACCAAAGCAAAACCGAAGAGAATTTTACTTGAAGACACATGACTACCAGATCACCCTGAGACTAAAGATTATAAGTGGACTTCAATTTTCCTCTGCATTGGTACACAAGGAATTAAAAAAAGCAGTATTTTAAGGCAGAACATACTGGAATATTCAAGAACATTCTCCCTCAAAGTAGCTTTAAAGTAACATTTGTGTTTATGCAAATTTAATAAGGGTATTTTCATAATGCTAAATCACCAGATGTACTTATTTTCTACGAAGTTATGATGCCTTTCTCTATTTTTCTAATAGACTTTTGACAAGAATACTGATTCTTGTAAAATAATTTGTAAATTTCCTAAAAATCCTTTGTCTGGGTTCTAAAAGTTTTATATTTTTTCATTTAAAATTAATTTTTTTACTATTGTCTGGACCCTTAACAGGACATAAGGCTAAGTTCATCTTTAGCATGCAGCTGGACTCTTTGTAGGAGTCACCCATCCCTCTATTCTGCCCAGGTGGCCCCTGTTTGTCCATAAGCTAATAGGGTAAAAGTCATCTAAAACAAGTAAATTTATTCTCACTGTATGGGCAACTAAGCTGTCCAAGATTCATCCATAGAGAATAACCTGTACCACATTCTCTTTTACTCAGTGATGCATATCCCCGTCAGATAAAAACTAAACATCAAGTCTACACAGTAGTTTCTAAAAGAGTGCCCAAGTGCGCTTTCCTGAACTCGAAGGTCTGGTACACCTCCATATCTTCCTTAAAAAGAAAATGACTCAAACCACGAGTAGACAGGAAATCTGGCACGTCCGAGGATGAATGACTGGCCATCCTTCATAAGCAACCTCATGACTGCGGAGGGGTTTTCCGTCTGTCAAACCACACTGAAGTGAAATGCGCCCCTCTCGGTCTTTCGGTTCTGCACTTTTCTTCCCTTCTTCTTGTTTTTCAAACCTGCCCAAACTTCGCTGGTAGCTAATAAAACTTCCCCCATGTGACTTCTGTCCATAACTCTCCAAGGTCAGACTGCACAATACACTTGTAAAAGTTCTCTTATGGAAAGTTCCAGAAATGGAAACTCATTCCTAAATTTGTTTCTCTGCGAGATGTGATAGGAGAGAGCTGCTAGGTGGCTCATCTCAAGTGTGAAATAAATTACCGAATAAGCAAGCAAGGTTATTAGTTAGTCAGAAATTATATTTTAACATTTTAATATCATCTCCTTGACCAAAAACTCTCTCACAAAAGTGTTTCACACAATTCCCAAAGTACAAAGAAAAAAATTTACAAAAACTAAAGCAATAAACAGCAGCATGGTGTTTTTTCTACAACATACCCTGAGTTTTTCATCAGTAACCCTCTGGGGGTGATCTCAAAGGCTAAGCTATTACAGTCTGAATGAGAAATGTTCCCCACAGGTTCATGTATCTGAACACTTTCTTCCTAGTTGGTGGTGCTGTTTTGGAAGACTGTGGAAACTGTGAGACTTTGGGCCTGACTGGCAGACAGGCAGGCACACCACAAGGGGGACAGCCTGGCTCTGTTTATGGTCTCATCTTTGTAAGACATCTGATCCACTGAGATGTCATAATCTACCCACCCAAGTTATTCTAGACTGTGTGTCTTCAAACTATGAGCCCAGATGAAACACTCCTCTATTAAACTGCTTCCGCCAGGCAACAACTATCCAATGCACCTGGCAAATGTGTTTTAAAGTAAAACAGAGTGGGCTTTGATCACCAAACTCTTGGGTCTTGTGAAGATCCTGGAGTGTGGAGATGTGCTATGCATGAGAATGAGAAGCTTGTTGAGACTGATCCACAGGGAAGAAGCTGCCTCCTTACCACCCAGTATCTTCTCTATAGGAGCAGCTGAACACTCTGCCTAGTTAGCTCTTCCCTCAGGAAAACAGTACTGGTAGAGATCCATCTGCCCTAACAGACCACAACAGACATCAGAGGACAGGAGTGGATGATGCATTTGGCAGCAACAATCTTCCTGAGCCTAAACTTATTACAAAGCCCACAGGAAATGATTTCTGGACCACTGTTAACTCAGACAGCTCTTCAACGTGAACAAGTCCTATTTTTCTTCAAGGTCTCCTAATGCTATGTTCTCTGAAGGTTAAATTCATCTAGCTATTAAAAGGACTTTTAATTGAAAATTTCATATAAACAAGTCTTTGGAAGACAGTGACATATCATGATTAAGACCTTAGCATAACGATCAATCTCTGGAAAGTGGTAAATAACTGCTGCTATTAAGTGGCATCATTTCCCTTATCTCACTGGTCTTCTATGAATAATCTTAAGAATAATTCACTTGCCTACTGTTTGAGAATGTGAGATGCAACAGATTCTGGGTCTTCTTAAACTGTTCTTTAACTTAATGACTCATAATGAACAACAAAGTCAAGTTTCAGTTTCTTGTCATGGGGGTGGGGTGAGGTGCAGTGGGGAGATTATGGGCAAGGCAGTGATTATTTCAATTCAATACATTCATCTGTTCACTCAGTGATGTGACAAATATTTATTGCCTGCCTGTAATTCCATTATGAGACAGAAGGAGAGCCTTCATTATTAAGCCCTGCCATGGAGCCCTGGCCTCCGGACTGACATGCACATCACTCACCCATTATGCTGTCTGTCCCGTTGGCAGGAGGTGTGCAGGAAGAGGTGCTGTAATGGTTTGTGCCACTGCGATGGAACGTGGACATCGGAGGAAGACTGGAGTTGATGTCTGCTGAGGAGTGGGATGGGTAGCTCTGCAACCGGGAGCAGAAAGAAGGTTACGTTCAGTCACGATATGCTTAGCTTTCTGATCCTTCTTTCAAAACCCACTGTATTGCAAGGGAGATGATTCCAGAATTTCAAAACAGTCAAGCAAACATCCTGCTTATCTCTGATAGCTTTCATTTTCTAAACAACCAAATAGATAGAGAGCCAAAGCGATCTGTGGTTCCATCAAATGTCAAAGAATATCATGGCAACTCAGGACACCAAGAAAAGATAAAAACTGCCAAATCTACAAATCATTGGTTTACAAAAATCATCTCATATACTTCAGAAACATACACAACTATTTCAGTTATTTTTCTGTGGCCTACTGAACAAGTTCAAAAGATAGTACTACATAATGAATACAACATACAGATCTCCAGGGGTTATGTTATACTGGATCCCAGCCTCTATCTACATGTCAAAGTAATGGGAACCTTTTTCTTCCCCAGTTGGGTCACCAGACTGAATGAATTTCAGCATCAAGAACAAGAGAGGAAATGAAAAACTTTTAAGAGAATTAAAAGCTAAATCTCTCTAAAGTATGTATGCAGAAAAACTTACTAATGATTTTGATGAATTGATTTGGGACCCAAAGGCTTGACTATGCTGCATTTCCCTGGGGGTTCCTTCTTTGCATGCTTCGTGTGCTATTTAGCTGACTATGAAGGAAGAGCATCTTTAAAGGATCACTTGACTTAAGGCTTGGCTTCAAATTCAATTGCTATACAGTTGCTCAAATGATTTAAGGTAGTACATTAGTTGGTCTGTATATATCACTAAAGTAACACATGCATTTATAAAGACATCTCAAGTTATTTTTTTTATATAGACAAAAAACAAAAAACAAAAACCAGAATACCCCAGGAATCGAAAATTGCTTTCTTTCAAGTGTTCTCCTTTTTGTTTTCATAAACATTTAGATGTTCTGCAGATATGCTAAAGAAAAAACGGGCAAAAATAAAGTTTTTCCTGGCATGTAAAAAATTAAGTCTACATATTTTTATTATATCATTACTGCAGATACATTTAATTGCTTAATTTAAAATTAGAGACTGGGCAATGAATCATTATTGTATCATGACTCGAGATGCTTTTAAAATTAGTTTTAAAATAGAGCTAGTAGGTCCTGCAAACACCAGGAAGTACTAAAACCTAGGCATTTGCTCACAGGCAGAAAAGTGGTTTCTTGGTGCTGGCCAAATGATTTGGAGAGTTCTACCTCAACTAAAAGACCTTCTGTTTGCTTACCCATCTCCTATGAGTCCAACCCAGATAGACCTGCATTGGGCACCATGCCATCTCCTACTCATTCGTATGCCATTCATTGTTTGCTGTTCAAGTCTATTCCCATAATATTGTGAACTCCTTTAACAGGGAGGGGATGGAAGCTCATACCTCATCATGCTAGCGGCTAGGCAGTAAACATACAGTGACAGTACATATTAATGGACAGTGGACTGAAATATGATTTATTTGAGAAGACTACTGAAAAGCCCAGGTCATACATCTACATTTCAGAGCTGGATCTGCCAGGGACACATGGATCTCTTTGAAAATATCACCTCCATATAACGAGACAGATAAATTTAGATGTCAATGGAAAGGTAAAGGTGATACATTTGCCCCTGGGCCTCTTGTTAAAACTCACACTTCGAACTTGAATTTCCCAAGTTGCCCATACAACATTCTCTAAAGAATAACAGAGTAGGCCTATTCTACAGTACAAATAACAAGAAAGACTAGATAGACTGCAGTACTTGGAAAACCAAGCTTAGAAGAGTTGGAACATAGCTACTTCTGCTCTTAAGATCAAAGATTATGATAGAGATTCAGAGAGAAAAAAAGGACCATGTGGGAAAGAATCAGATAGAGAAAGATGGCATAGCTGTACTTTTATGTAGTGGTATTGCTTGCTGGGTTTTTGCAGAAATAAGAAAAAGGATTTCAAAAATGCAAAACATCTAATTGATTATAACAATTAGAAGATGTGACATGGAAAAAAGAAAATCACCAATGAGACTCTTTGGACTCTTCTAACTTTATGAAAAATGGAGGATAACTTAAGATATGACATACAGAGGGATAAAGCTAGATGCAGAGAATAAGGGGAAACCAATGCAATCCATACTCAATCAGTTATTTTTTAACAGACACAAAGAAAATTAGATCCTGAAACAAATTAATGAGATTTATAACTAAATTACTTTTCAATGATAAGTATCTTGAAAACTAACATTATTCAGAGAATTAAATAAAGCACTGAGACTATTAATGATGGGTGTCTTTCTTAGAGGATGCAAGGATCAAAACTCTTAAGAGATCTTCATATCTTTCTTCAGCTATTACTGTCCATCCTGTTTGCTGTGAGATATGAGAGGAATGTGGTCAGTTGAAGGGTTATATCTTTCCACGCCCATGCTGTTCATTTTTTTTTAAATTTCCCGTACCCAACCTAGAATCTATTAATCATGCATGTATTATAAACATTCATGTTGGAGCTGTTTGTTGTTGATATATGGGTTGGTGATTTGATTATTCAAAAATCTAAGAATTGGTAGTATATACTAAGAATGAAATCACGCTATAGACAAAGTTAGGGGTTCATAGTCTTGGCACTCATGGACTCTTGTGACATAGTAACCTCTGTGTGTAAGGTTACTAGGATCTCTGGCCTCTACCCACAGGACTGCATTAGCATCGATATCCTCACTGTAACATCAAACGAATTTCTAAGCACTGTCCAATGGTTCCAGGGGGTAACCTTACACCCAGTTGCAAAGTACGGATGCACAAAAATAAATGACGAAAGAACTTCCTTTATGGTAAAATTTTAGATTTCTCAGGACACTGTACTATGTAATGGGAAAGCAATGTGCAAGTCATATCATGTAGTGAAGACTGTATCCTACTTTTTCATCCATCTTTGCCAAGTCATTTCAAACATAAATTTTCTACAAAGACCCATTACAAAGCTAAACCACAAACTCTATTTTTCAGGGTGGTTCTGTCTATGCATCTGCAACAGGCAGTGATGAGCCATGGTGATTCAGTTGTAAAATCTGAAACTGTAAAGGGGAATTAAAGACTTAAAATTGGTAACTTGACATTTGCAGGTGAGCTGCATGGAACTGAAACGTCCTAATTACACAGTCTATTGTAACATGGCTAGTAATGTTTCCAAAGTGTTTTACCCTTACAGATAATTTGGTAGTGGCCAAATAATACCCAAAATAATCCAAGGAACTCTCTCTTCTGCATCAGCTAGCCCCGTTCAGCCTGGCATTAGCCAAATGCTCCAGAATGGAGCTGTAGGGCACCATCACTGTTTTCAAGATGAAAGATTCTGGCTGCTGTTGTATATTCAAATTATTCCCAATCAGTGTCAGAGTCTTCAAAGTCACTTCAGAGAGAGATTGTCATATGGCTAAATACTAAAATTACAAAGATAACTAGATGTAATAATTCAATAGTTTCACTCTCAGTGGGAAAACTCATTAGGATACATTACCAGAGACCTTTTTCATTTACCCTTTAAAGCAAAACTCTTACTCTCTGATATTTGCTAACTGATCATATTAAGAATGGAACCTACTTCTGTGATGGACACATGGCTTCACCAGTGCAACTTCTAACATGACCCACTGAGAAATTGGTTATAAATGATTTTTCTCTCCAGATGATGATACTGTTTTGATTCATTAAAACTTTTTCTAAAATGCACTTGGTTTCTGATTTGAAATCGCAACTTTTATGCATCTCCCCATGCAGTGAACTTAGTGAGATAGTGAGATAAAATCATATCATAATGCAAAATTATAAACATAGTAAGAAAAGAAATAACTATAGAGGAAAGAAAAATAACATGTGAACAAATCTTCAAAGGATTGAAATTCTAACATTTAATATACTGCTCTGAATTTTAATTGGTCATCATTAACTTTGCTCATTTTGATTATGAGTCCTAGGGAAAGCAAACAATGGTGGTAGATGAGTAAAAATGTTACCAAAAGAAAGATATTCCATTAAAATTACAGCTTATAGTTTTCTAAGCTGCTTTTACACAAATGTCTTGAAGTTGGGGGTTGGAGAAGAGTTATATGAAACTAAATGATCTGCTATTTGCTGAAAATAAACCAACATTGGAGAGATAACAGGCCACTCCCATCACTACGACCTGCTTCCCAGGAAAGTAGAGGCTAAGTGACCACGAGCTAGTTATCCAGAGGTCTAGGGACCAACTAAAAATGGATTGACAAGGCTATCAGAACTTTTATAACTGGGATCTTTCGGTCATCAGAGAAGGAAATACAGTTCCCTGCCCTCTTCTTCTATACATGCAGAGGTTGAACAAGAGAGGTGAGACCACAGGAATCCAGAAAGAATGTTCCTGATGAGGACAGAGAAAAAGTAATGAATGTGGAGTGAGGAGAGGAGAAAAAAGGGGGTAACAAGAGAAGTTGTGAAGCCATAACCGTGGACCACAGCTTCTAGGGCTGTTTTGTTAACTGGACTGGCTGGCCAGCAAGCTGCTGGGATTGTTCTGTCTCCCTTCCTTATCTGCAGCCCCAGTGCTGGGGTTCTAGACACAAACACGCATGCCCAGCTTTTTGCATGAGTGCTGGGAGTTTCTTATGCTTACAAGTGCTCTGGCCTACTGAGAGCCATATTCCCAGCCTGCGGAATTTTATTTTCTAATTGTATGTTAGTGAACAATGAATTAAGTCTCATGTGACCTGTATCCCATATCCAACTCATGATCTACACATTCTCCTTCTACTGAATGATAGATTTAAGATTCTTGGCTGCAGCAGTTTTTATGCCTAGAGATGGCTGATTCTTCTGGGACTAGAAAATGTACTGCACAAAGGTGAGTAAGCAGAAGACAAGAGCAGAGTGGAGTGGGAAAACCTTACGAAGAAAAGACTTAATATTGGAGAAGCCAGCGGCTTTCACTGTGCTGTTCAGAAAACCAGAACATGAATGGCAGTTGTGTGGAATTCAAATTAAAAATCCAATGTATGTAGAAATTCCAGTTTCCTATTCTCAACAATACTACAAAGAAAACATAAACCCTTCCCTTATAGTAGGTCAGGAAGGGTCAAAGCTGACATGGAAATCCCTGTGACCTCAACTCTTTCTCACCCCACCCTCAGCAGAGCATTCTCCAGAATCTTAGACAGTAAAAAAAAAAAAAAAAAAAAAAAAAAAAAAAAAAAAAAAAAAAAAAAAAAAAAAAAAAAAAAAAAAAAAAAAAAAAAAAAAAAAAAAAAAAAGCCAGGCACTGCCATTGCTAAAGCCCGGAACTCAAAAACACTGTTTACCAACCAAAGGAAGCTGACATCGCCATAAAGAAAACAGAACAAAATACAATAAACAAAAGAACAATGACAAAGGAGCTCTACAAGGTTTAGAGAGGTGATCCGCTTCTGTTGAGCCTTTGATCACAGAAACAATAAAACTCTAAGAATAATAGGCACAAGCTATTTTTTGTCTCTTTGCAGAGTCCTTGCTTACACAGAGATGAAACTCCCAAAGTGGCGGGTGCTCACCCCATCCCCGTGAACCATCCTTACCAAACGTTCATGTGGATGCAGGCTACAGTAGCTGCTAGACTGCGGAATATGAGAGGAATTGCCCAACATTCCTCCATAACCAGGCTGATTCATTCCACTGGAGGAGCTCCAAGGGTCACTGCTGTGATGGCCATCTGCAAAGGACCAAGAAAACCATGACTTTTCTGAGGCATTCAGCTCTGCCTTTTAGAATAGGGTTTCTTCATATACTTGAAAATAACCTCCTCTGTCTACTCATTTTTGTGTTGCTTCACTGATTACATCACAGGATAGTCATTACTATTTTTTTCCTGAGTGGCTTTTTATATTGTCAAACAAACAGAAATATTTAAGTGTTCTTAGTAAAAATTCAACCGAAAAAGAAAAGAACATGTTTTTATGCAGAATTATATCAAGTCAGCAAGGTAATTCATGCTGAAAAAAAAAAAAAAAGAATTCTTAGAAACCCCTGACTCCTACTTTATGAAAGTCATCTAAAAAGTTAAGTCATACCTAAGCATTGAGGTAAAAATAAAATAGTTGAGACATTACAGACTGGGCAGGGTTACAAGTTTTAAGAGGTTACATTGAAATGACTACTGGAAAAGCACAACCCAAATTTAGAAGGTTGGGTTTCATTTCATTTCTGTGCTGTGTACAGCACACAGAATTAATGTTGGTATTATCCTACAGTAAGTGGGGAAGATATTTCAGTCCTAGGTCATCTTCAAATTTGGTAAATAAGTACATAGCTATCTTAAATCTTCAGGAATAATGTGAAGAGAGTATATGTGTTTTAAGATAGATAATACAATATAATTAAAGTCTCTTTTAGTGTTCAGGTAATCTTTCATATTAACAGCAAAATAGAAGACTATATAGATTGCAATTATTTTATTTTGATTTCTCAAAAATAAAAAGACAAAAACAAAACAACACCCAAAAAACAAAACCCTAAAGGCAAGAAACAGCCTAGACCCCTGCAGATTCCCCCACCTTCTCCTCTCAGTAGCCGAACAATAATGGATGAGCACTGGGTCTATACCACATCATCAGCTTTACACTGAATATATACAAGTATGTCTTGTTGAAAACAAGCTTATTTTCACAGTAACATGTATATAACCACAGCCTCCTTAAATCAGGCAAATTTTATCTGATATTTTATTTCATAAAGCTGTGATTTTTCTCCCACTAAAATTTTAAATTCTGAAGTTAGAATTTCAGAATCAGTCTGGTTGTAGAACACAGTGGAAGAGATAGTCGATTTCTACCTTTAAGAACTATATAAGCAAACTCATGCCTGCAATTTTGAAAACTATAGATTTATAATCAAAGGCTGAAAAGTGAAGGTAAAAATAAGAGATCATAATAGTAAGTTTAAAATGTTCCCACAACAATCTCCCATTACTCTTCAGCACAGTTGCTTATCTGTCCAAGCCCTGGGAGAATCACCCTGTACTTGCTTCCTTGAAGGAATTGATATCTGTAAGACAGAATCATCAAGCTACTGTTCCTGTGACCATCATGTGCGAATTCAGTGTTTTTAAAAAGTGAATTGTTTTGGAAGGGGGAGTGTGTGTATGTGTGTGTTCATATGTATGTGGATATGTGCAGGTGCAAAATACATGGGAGTTCATGCATGTAGGGGCCAGAAGTCATTCTTTTGGGGCTAAGTTTCCCACTGAACCTGGAGCTTTCTGGTTTAGCTAGCTGGATGGCCAATAAGCTGTGAGGATGGACCTGTCTCTGCCTCCCTAGAACTGAGTGAGCATAGAATCTTCTGGAATCTAGATGGGTACTAGGGATCCAAACTCAGGTCCCTGACTCATCATACAGCAAGCACTATCTCCTCTGAGCTATCTCTCCTGACCCAAAGTTAACATTTCATATACTTTAGATTTTGAATGGGATACAGAAGTTTAAATGCACCTTAAACTTGTATATGAAGTTCAAGACCACTAACACTTTAAATGGAGTATGCATTTGACAAACAAATTAGGAAAATGTATCACTGAATAAGCGTTTTCCTAAAATATTCTGACAACTCAATGCATGGTGTGGCAATACACTTAGGATTGTTAACACAGCGTACTCTACTCCATGCAGACTTATAAAAATATGTATTTTACATAAATTATGCTTTTCAGAGTAAATTAATATTTATCACATCCCATGATCTTGGCATAATGTTGTTTTGAAAGAATAGAATTAGATGTGTGCAAATTAATTGTGCTCATCATAAATGTCAACTGAAGATTTTTTTTTGAGTATTCATATGCAGAAAACTAAATCTGTTCCCCTTAGTTTACTGGGTGTGTTATGGGAAGGTACTTTTACTGCTTTAATCTACCTGGTCTCTTTGCACAGTTCAAGACAAGCAATTTCTCAAACACAGAGGAATTTTATTCTTTTCTCCATTTTCCTAATGAAAACCTGATTTTTGACGTAAAGAATTCTGAGATGGCAGCATCTCCCGCCATTCACTGTTGAAGGCAATAAGCCCACTGTCATGGCACAGAATGAACTCAAGTGATTAGCCATTGTCCCTTTGAGAGTTATACCTAGGTCAGGTCACAAAGATCGAAAAGACCATGAGCTCAGTAATGTGTGGAACAAATTCTCCCTAATCCCAAGGGGCCCACTGCATTCTATTATAGACATCCGGTAGAAATCCACATGTACACCAGCAATTTAAATGAGCTAACCCGGAAGGGAAGGATATTGCAGTAGTTTTGAATATGCCCTCTGCAATTTCAGTGAGAAACCAGATTGTTCCCTCCAAGTAGTAGTACTGCCCCAAGTGTTTTGGGTCCCATGTGTCACTATCCTTAAAGCAGAGTCCCTTTGCACTGTGCCAAGGTGTACTCACCTAAGGTAAACTATCAAGGCAGGAGCTAGAGTTGTGTATTTACAGGAGTCCCTAGTAAATCTCACCTCTAACCTCACAGTATCTTGGGATTAATACCATCATACTTTTAAGTACCCTAGAGATGGCAAGAATGGAATTCATAGCTCCTTCCTCTGAATAGACCATGTGTGAAGTACCTGGTGCTACTTTGATGATCCTGGTCTTTTCCAACTAACAAGGAGGAGCTAAGTGACCAGAGGCAATTGTCTAGGTGCCAGGGATATATAACCACCTGTCTTCTAACTAAATACAGTCAATAATTAAAAGGACACATAGTCATTATCCACTAAGAAGCGGAAATGTCCCTTTCATGTATTCCTTGTACCCCTTTCAAATTTTTCTTTTACTTTAAATAATTAGTATGTGTCACTGTGTAACATTTCATGTTTCAATGGGTCACTTATTCTTAAATGAAACCCTTGTTCTCACTTATACATTAATAAGTGGTTAAAAACTTTATAGATGGTTAGACCCAAGAGGAAATCTCTTTTCTCTTGGCCAAATACAAGCCCTCCAAAGCATAGCCTGAGCAGGATGAGACATGTCTAAACATGCACATGTTTGGGAGATGGCACAGATACTGAAGACCAACAATCTTGGAAGACTTACAAGGCATTTGTTTTATGTGAAGCAGAACCATTGAGTTACAAACCATTAGAGGTCAACAGGCTTTAATGCAAAAGAAAAACCATTTTAGGTAACCTATATTTAATTAGGTAAGGAAATCAGTTCCTAAGGGGGAAATACCTCTATCCCTCTCCACACTTGTCTATGATTCCATTTCTTTTGCCCAGTATCTAACACTAAATGGCTCATCGATTTCCCAGCAGGCTAAGTAACTTACCTTGCATGAAGAAGGAGCTAGGGAAAGTGCTGGCCGCTGGTTTGGAGGAAGGATAGCCTGGTGAGTCCCTATTGTAGTCGGCAGTGCTTGCTGAAGGAGCGTAGACCTGGGAAAGGAGAATCGCATGAGTTTTGCTTTCTACATTGATCAAAGCATCTCTACATCCATGATCTGGTAAAAAACTGGCATAAAACAGAAAATTTGGATGCTCTAAGAGTCTTAACTTGATACAACTCTAGAAACACTGCGTCCTTTGAATACAGCAGGAGAAAAGTTCTGTATATTTGTGTTAACATAAAATAATTAGGTATGAGATTTTCCAGTCCAGGCGAGAACACCACAAGCCATGTCTAGTGGTAAATAGACTTGGCGGGCCAGAGTAGCCCTGTCTACAGATTCCTTTCATTTTTAAACACAGATGGCCTACGAGCATGTTAAGAGTAAGTCCTGCATACAGTCTCTCCCAAAGGAAAGACCAGACCTCTACCTTTCAATTAAAATTTTCACTTGCAATGCAGGAGAAAGGGAAGAGGCAGACAGAAAGAGGAAAAGCGGGAGGAAGAAGGGGAGAGGAAGGAGAGAGAATAAACATGCACCATGTATGAGTGATAAGTATATATATCTTGGACTATTACATCCACACAGTGTCTGTAAAAATGTATGAAAAAGGCCATTAAGAGCCTGGATCAACATCAGGACCACCAACAATCAGTATGTACACAGGAAGAGGAGCTGTATTTTTTTTTAAGTGCTTATTATATTTGTGTGTACAATAAACTTTAAAAGTGTGCCAAAAACCTAATTTACTTAACATTCGTTTACTAATCCTCATGAGACTTGGGGAACCAGTTCCTTATAAAAATAGTCCTCATGTTTTCTTGTTTATGTTTCCTTGAAGCAGGACAGCATCACAGCAAAGCATAAATTCATAAGGTATAGTTTAACTTTAATTGCTTCTCTCCCTTGCCTTTTCTGCTAAATATAATCTTTTCTTTTTTTTTTTAAATTCCCATTTTCTTTTGCTCTAAAAGTTCCTCTCCAGATGGTTGGAAAGACTGAACGGCTCATCCTCTTGATGAAAATGGATACCTTCCTGCCTCCATTTTGAAGCAGGCAGCGGCTCACAAACTTGGCAGTGAGCCTACACTGATATTCACAGGTCACAGTGAGAGGAGAAGAAAATCACCAACAAAAAGGCTGCAGCAGGATTACACAGAAAAAGAGCTCCATTTTTGCCATAAATCAAACAAACACCCTAAAAATTATATAATTTTCTTAGAACACCCATGACTCATAAAGTGTGAGCATTAATACCAGGTTTAGGATTTCACAAAGGGTAGGTCCACAGAGACAGATGTGGGAAATGTGCATCTGCATCCATACATCAAATAAACGCTCCACACGCCCTTGAAAATCTGGAGGTCCTGGATGTTAAACAAAACAAACCACAGGAGAAAGAGCCACTCACGCTGTGGACAGCAAACGAGCTCCCCCACAAGACCCAGTACCATTTTTTATAGTTTGACATTTTGTAATTTTCCCTACTTCCTAAATGAACGGATGGTAATTTATTTCTATTTCTACAAGGCTCATAAAAAAGGGCTGGGGGAAGCTCCACTTCAACCTAAGTGTCTTTAAGGAACAAAGCGTGAACTGTGGGGTAGGGGTCCAGTATAAGTCTTTTTCTGGGAACTATATAGCCAACAAACAGGTGAGATGCTACTGTGTGACTCAGAAAGAACCCAAGAGGAGGATAAAAGGGTGAATGATTCCTTTCAGGAAAAGGACAAAGTGATCATTACATCACCTCCTTCAAATAACAGAATGGGCACAACAGGGCTGCAGCAGTTCGCATGCCTCAGCCTGGTATGCACCTGGCTCACGAGTCTTAATGTTAGCTGAGGGTACTCAGTACTACCTTCCACATTTCCAAAATCAATACATATTTCCGGGGAAAACTGGCCTTTTCATACTATTCTACTACCTGTGTATTAAAAGTAACAGAAATCAACTCTTTAAAGATGATTTATAGGTGAATTTTAGTAACTACTTGCCACTGTTATGTTTATATGAACAGTAGTTGATCATATTAAGAGAGTTCATCTCTCTCTCCCTCTATTTTAATTTTAGTGAAATTATTTCAGACCTCAGAGAAAAGATAATTTTTTAAATTAATTTCATTTATATATAAGAAGGCTACCTTGATTCTGAATTATGAATAAATAGAAATAACTAAGGGTAAAATTGTTTAGGCAAATCTATGAATACCACCTGCTTGTGACAGATTATCTACAAGATGAAAAGATTTTAGCATACACTATAATAGGTAATTTCTGATTTTCTGATGCTGTAGCCAGCTGGGGATTTTGCTTGTTTTTGTTGTTTTGGATTTTTGAGACAGTATTTCTCTGTTATGTAGTTCTGATTGTCCTGGGATTCAGTATGAATTAGATATCTTCCTGCTTCTGCCTCCTAAGTGCTGAGATTCAGGCCTTTTATCACCACACCAAAGTGGAGATTCTTAAAACAAGATGAACATTTCTGTAAACAGAGAACATTTTTATGTTTTTTTAAGAGGTAATTTTTGTATGTCTTCTAAAACATGAAGTTGTTTGTACAGCAACTTCGATGTCATTCCTTTTCCCTTTAGATAACTGCTTTTCTCAAAAAAGTCATTTTAAGGAAAAGGGTCATTACTTTTGTTTATATAAGTGAATACTGCACAGATACATTTTTGAAAAGTTAAAGACACCAATGAATTTATTTGCTTCAGCTTCCCACATTTTATTCATTTACTTAGAGCTGACTGATGGTGCTGCTGGAGAGGAAATCTAAGGCATGGTATAGCCGAGGGAAGCACTTTACCATTCAGCCACATGGCAGCCCTCACCCACAAGGTAAAATATGAGTTTTAACCTTTACAAAATTCAAAGTGGAAGTTCAAGGAATTAATAACAATGGCAGCCAGTGGGCTGTGGTACTGTTTCCACTTTACTTGATTATTTTCTTACTTTCTCAGTGCCAAGTGATCTATGTAGCATTTTCATAAATTGTTTTATAATGGTATAAGTTCCATTAAGGCCTCATATATTTGCCTTCTCATTATTTTTTTTAGGTCTATACAAAAATTGCTTACCTAACTGAAATTGTTTTTAACAAGAAATACCAGAAAATCAGCCTTTTAAAAAATCATCACAATTTAAAAGAAAAATCCAAAATTACTGCAATACATTTAAGTGAGCTGCCTTAAGAAGCACAGGAAAATATCACAAGAAACAAAAGCTCATACTCCCCCAGAAAGGCAACTGAGACCAAGATAGACAGTGGACCCTGACCCTTCCCACAAAAGGAAGGTAGTTAAGTATGAAATATTGACAAATTGGAATTGGAAAATGTTGGCTGGAGCTGACAAGTCATCATGCTTCCACCAAAATCATTTGTTAAGTAGAAGCCTCATCGAAATTTAATAGTATAATATATTTCACATCAAAGTTAGCATCACCATCTCCCTGTCAAATTCTGAATTTAAAGTAAAATCATAGAAGCTGTAAGCTTAACAAGGATTTCTTGATAACACTAAATCACAGACTGATGAAAGTATAAAAAATGGTTCCATTTTACAGATAGAATTTCTATTGTAGCCAGGTGGTAGTGGTACATTCTTTAATCCTAGCACTCTGAAGGCAGATACAGTTGGACCTGTGAGTTCAAGGCTAGCCAGCCTGCCTGATCTACAGGACAGTCAGGGTTACACAGAAAAACCCTGCCTTGAAAAACCAAAACCAAAACAAACAAACAAACAAAAAAAACGAAGGAAGGAAAGAAAACTAAATTTCTATTGTAATTTGAGAATTACAGAAAGACATATTAGCTGTACCCAATGATCTTTCCTAATCACCAAGAAAATGATTTAAGTTCTTTTGCTCATTAAGAAACAGGTTCAAACAGGAATACCTACCCACCAACCAATTGGAGGGGTTGTGTTCCCTACTACCCTTTCCTTTCTTGGCCTATGGATTTCATTTAGGGAGATTGAAATATAGCAAAGGTTATATTGTTCAGGACCTCCAATGAACAGTTTGGGGGTAGAGGTTCAAAATATAATTCTTTTAACTTTCATAATGATGAGATAAGATGGTACTATCAACAATGCCCTTCAGTTAATAAAGCTGAAGAATGGTAGACAGGTGAAACATAGTGGTCCAGATGAGCTTGAGACAGTGAGGTCCATCATTCCACTTTAACCTCTCTGGTCTCTAGGTTTCTCTCTGTAAAATGGGACAATAAGTTCTACTATGCAGACCTGTGAGAAGTCCCATTGTACTTTAAGTATAAAGTGACTAGAATTGATCCTGACACACAGCAAACATGCAAAAAAGAAAAAAAATCAAGCATCTGTATTCATTTTTTGTTGTACCAATTTTTATTGAGCATACAAATATAATTTAGAGAAGTTTGTCTTTCCGCATTAAAACTCTTCTAAGTAGCAATAAGGCTGAAAGAGTAGAACTGCTCATCAAAGTCTACATTCTATTAAAACCCATGCTTCCTCCCCTTTAAAAAAACTTCTAATGGTTTAACAATCAACATGACCTTTACTTTTGTGATAGTTAACACAAAGTCTTGTGGAATCTCATTAATCTTTTTACCTCTATACAAGTTATAGTGCATATTGGAAGGCATCCTTATGGTGAAACCATGTATATGGTAAGTATTTGCTTCCTGCAAAGGAAACTTTAACTCTGAAGAGCGGAGAGAAATAGCTTCAGAGCATGTAAAATAATGGATGGTGGTCACTATATTGTACAGAAGGTCTTTGTGGTCCTTTGATGTCATCACCTACTTGGTGATTCACAAGTACAATGTGAATGTGTAATTTCCAAAAAGGATTGTAATAGCTGAAATGGCACGAGGCAGGAATGAAAACAGGAGATGATTTCAGATACTCACAGAGAGTTAATATATGACCCACAGTGAATAGAATAATTCCACATTAAAATAGTGCCACAGATGCCCAAGTGTTGGCTACACACTCAGCCTAGATCTTGAAAGGTTTTATAAATGTTTTCAATTGTGATAGTCACACACTCACACAACAAAGAGTTTAGCATGTGCTTTGGGGTCTACTGGCCTCCATATGGTGTCTGAAACCTTGTAGTTGGCCAACTCATCATTCAAGAACAAGGTAGACTCTCAATTATTAGACTCATTTTTTCAAGGACCTGGGTCTCAGCTAAAAGACAAAATAGCTCACAGGCAAGGTTGTGTGTCTATTCACAAGAATGAGGCATTCAAATGTCAGGTTCTATGTGACTGTGTTGGAATGAGATTGTCAGCTGACACACAGATAGGAGAACTAGCCTCCAGACCAGACATTCATAGGTTTGGCAGGTTCTGGAGTTATTACTCATCTCTAAACTGGACTCACAGGGTTCAAATTTCCACTCTTACAATTCATTGTGAAGATATGACAAAGCAATTGATCTCTTGGGGCCTTGGTGTCCTTGTTTGTCAAATGAAGCGATTCTTACTATGTTGATGAGTGATATCATGCCAATCATAATCCATAATTAATCATGTGCACTCCATAAACAGACAAAATTTAAGCTCTGTCAGAAGAGCAACTTACTCATTGCCTTCCAACAATGTGTCTTGAAAAGTACTGTCCAATATGGTTGTCACTAGTAACCTAAGGTTTTTTTTCAATTGAACTTAGTGAAAATGAAACAATTTTCAGTTGTCAGTCATCTTGGCCATGTTTCAGGTACTCAACAGCCACAGGAAGCCATTGGTTACCATATTGGCCAGCATGAGCAGAACTGTCTATATGTAAAAAATCCTGCCAGACATGCTGGGATAGAAGCAAGACTGTCCATAAGGAGTGGCTGGGTATGTTGCCATCCACTGTAAGAAGATTTACCTCAGCAACAGCAGCTTAGTTATGAGTCATTTTCTCCCAGAAAGCAGAATCTGTTTGGTTGAAATGGTGGGGGAGGCAAACTCTAGGTACCTCCAGTATAGCACATATAACTCATAATGAACCAATTTCTATCTGATAGGATGGTAGGGTATTGAATCTACTGGCTTTTTATTTTTAAGATCCTATGTACCATTACATAGTAGAGACTTTTTTAAATAGCCATCTGCTAAAATGATTGCAATTGTGCTAGGTAATATACACTATGGAAGAGTAGCTGCAAGTCCTGATCTCTGTCTATGCTGGAAATAAAGTTTACAAGCTACAAATTCACTATTGGTTCTGATAAGGAAGGGAATTAGAGTTAGATATGGTACCGTCACCTTCCTTTTGGGCTTTAACATAAAAGATTTCTACATATTTCTGATCAGTTTTTATGTTATCAGTGACTAGATCCCCTTATACAACATTCTCTGCTTTTATTATTTTGATTTTCTTAAGACAATTCTTTATCCATTATTTAAGGCTCTCTTTTTCTTGTAGCGTCACTTCTACACCTGCCATCCTCTGCTTCACTTCCTGGTTTTATGTTTTCAAAGCTCAAATGAATTAAAGCTCATTTTGCAAAGGGAACAGAAGTGAGAGGATCTGCCAGGTGTGTGTGTGTGTAGGGAGCCAACTCTTCCCATCCTCAGCATCCTCTTCCAAAGCCTAGTCCAACTTTCAGATCGAAAGACTTGAAATGGGCAGCAAAATGGCAAGGAAAGTTAACAGGTTCAAATAACAATTCAGTCACATGCACTAAAATGGAAAGGCAGTTAATCATGCTCAGAGATACATAAGAGCTCAAAACCCGAGACAGGAGCAAACTTCAGGAATTACATCCCTCCAACTGACATATGCTCAGCTTGTACTGAAAAGTCAAGGAATACTGAAAGATGAAGACATTCCTTCCTTCACATCCAAGTGATGGTTAAGGACCATGACTGAAGAAATAGCTATGTTTGGAGACACAAACAACAATGTCCACAAATCTTGATTGACATACAGGACATGCTTCTTACAAACAGAAAAACTTCCAAAGGTACCAGATGATGAATTTGTGAAGAATTTATTTCTAACTAAAGCCCTTGAAATTTTTAAAGAAATTAATCAAATAGTTCTAAGTGTTCTAAATCAATACACAATAAAGATTTTATTTCTCAAACAATTTTTATTGCCATTCTGGGGCTCAAGTAGGGGTGTGTAGGTAATGGGAGAATATTTCATGACTTTCCAAACATATATAAAATTCACCAATTATAGGTGAAGCACCTATATTTTATTTCTATTAACAAGACAATATTTTCTTTACAGTCTACCAGGTTACGTCCCCCCAAAAAAATGTGAAAAAGAGGATCTATATATATTTTCCCAAAGAAATTCTATGAACTTGTAATACATTTAAAATAAATTCCCACAAATGCATATCCATACATCATGTCATAGACGCTACATATCAATTTTCCCCTCCAAATAGTAGCTGACTCTTGATTATCCATCCATAAGGAACAAAACCTGAAGCTAAATGCTTTTAGTTAATTGTAACCAGATTTTTTTCCTTACCAAGCAAATTTCCATTTTTTTTTTTCTGTTAAAAATCCCGAGAATGGCAAGGAGTTCTGTCCTTTCCTTGCTTATGTCTACATGAATAATACAACAAGTAGAAACTGTCAAGAGGATGCAGAAGGCAAGAGGGAAGGGGGACCTAAGCATGCTCAGATGGGCAGCCAGCAGCCAGTGTCCTCCTTCCCTAGCCACTGAACTCGGCCTGCTAGGGGCTATGTGATCACACAGACGACACTCACATCAATGCTAAAGTACAAAGCCCACCAGTAGCTGCAAAAAACCTGGTAGAAGTTACGCTCCTTCATCTCTGTCTCATTGTTTGCTCTCTCCAAATAAAAAGGCAAGATTATTGTTTCCATTTTCCCTCCTGCTGATAACTTCTGATCCCAAAATCTCTGAAGCACCTTCCCAACTCTAATTTAAAATGAGTCTGGTGTAGCCTTTGTAGAGATTTATGGGAGGAGGGGGTACATGAACACCAATAAAGCCCCTGCTTTCCTTAATACAGAAGCATTCTTAAGACAGAACTGCTACTGATAACAGAGTGGGCGGTCACAGTGCCCCTGAAATGTTTACAATGACCAGTGCTTTTAGAAAACATTTTTAAAGTGGTATCACTGAAACCCGGAGGCAGTAAAATGCACAGCAGAGACTAAATAGATTCTCTAGGTTATGATGTCACATACACATTTGAGATTTTGAGCGCCCTGCGTATTGAAATCTCACATCCGCTCTGCCATAAGACAGGCAGAGGGTTATCAAAGAGAAATAAAGGAAAGCAATTAATAATGGTGCCCCAACTTGACACAACTTTCCATAACAGCAAAGAGACCCATTTCTAAGGTCTGTGAGGATACAAGTTCTTGTCATGACTGACAGGGTCAACTGATAATATATACTGCTAACATGTTTCTTTTGATAGGCCAGACATGGCTCCAGCCAAATTATGCATATTATTTTTTTCTTTCTCTTAGTTCATTCTTTTATTCCCATTCCAGTTTGACAGATAAAAACCCTGAGGCACCAAGAGTTTACATAACTGAATATCTGAATTTCATACAGTTAAAGTGACAAATTTGAGATTCAGAACCCTGTTGTCCTATTTCAGGCTTGATGTTTTAAATATTGCAATGGTAAGTTTTGATGGTTGTGCATACTCTAAGCTGACTGACAATGGGCCCAGACCAAAAGCTTTGCAGAGTCCTAGATTGATCATGACCCCAGCGGTGAGACAGCCATTTTGTTAAAAAAGGACATTGGAAGTTTCTATACAGCAGAACTCATAGGGGCTGTAACAAGCAACATAACTTTCAGAGGAGTTTGTACAAAAAAATGGCAGCTTACAAACAGAGTTGTTTAATGGTTCTGCAGACACAGAGATACAAAGTCATCTGCTAAGAGTTCCATGGGATTCAGTGACAAAAATAACCCAGGACTAAATACAAAGACAATAAGAAGATAAAACATTATGACCTATGTACTAAAACACAGTATGGGCATAGATTTGTCTGTGTGTACTAGTCTCTAGCTCCAACATTTCATTTTATTTTTACAACCTCACCTCTCTTGCACTTGGTACTAACTGAGCAGACGCTGTGTGTTTGCTATTTCATTCAACTTGGTATATCACAAAAATGTCCACTGCCAAAATCATGAGCACCTTGGCTTGAATGTCAAGTGTCTTAGACTAATCGAGTTACTTCTTGCCAAAGGTCCCTTGAAACACTGACTTGCATCAAATCAGGACCAGCTGAAATCCGACTTCTTCCTGGCTCTACCCCTTATGCCACTCAATTCCACAGGAGGTAGCTGTATCACAGGCTCAGCATTGGCACAGAGAAAGTGTTGTAGATGCTATGCACATCACAACTCTTTAGTATGTTACCCAACTTTTATTTATTGAATGCTCATCAGAAAATTAAAGGTAATGCTAAGAAGAACTTTTTGTATCATCACAACTACTTTTCATCACTCTGGTTATTTGAAATCATCAATAGACGTGATTCTATCATAGGTTATATTTTTATTTACACTAATCACAACAAATTCCTGATCTTCAGGTATGTATTAACAGATCATCTCCTAACCAATGCTTTCCTCACCTTCAGCAGCCAAATGATATTTTTATGATGAGAAGAGCTGTTCAATTAGGAGGTGTTGAAACATCAAAATAGCATATGTTGTTATCTGCCAATAAATAGCCATATGACCTCTAGAGATACTATTTTCTCAGTTAAATAAAGGCTGCGAATCTTCAGGAAAGCAATTTCTATGACTCTACAATAATGACAGAATTGAACTCTAAATCTATTGTTGATTATTGATGTTTATGTTACATTATAGTGGCCTGCAAGAATAAGGCTATCTGATCTACCTGGCCACAGAAATAAGAAGGTTAAGAGCTTGTTTTTAAAAAGGAAGTTATGCTTAGGTATATGTGTGAGTCTATAATGCTGTACCACAGAGGTTCAAATCTCACCAAATGTTTTGATAGAATCATGAATAAAACAATACATACAAAATACATATCAGAGTAAGAATATTATAATAACATAGGGAAATATCTTAATGATTACACTTATTGCTGTATTTATTGTTGGGTTTTCTTTATCTTTTTTCTTAACATTTATTTACTATGTATATAGTGTCTCTGCAGGCCAGAAGAGGGCACCAGATGCTTGTGAGTCACCATGTGGTTGCTGTGAATTGAACTCAGGACCTCTGGAAGAGCAGTTGGTGCTCATAACCACTGAGCCATCTCTCCAGCCCCAAGTATTCTTTAGAAACTGGAGGAACTATGATTCTGAAAGCATCTTTCTCCACTTTTTGCTTTTAGATGCTAGTACCTAGACCCCCACCAGAAGCATGGATATTAACTGTTGTTTAACTTTACAAGGGACTAGCTCAAGTTGAGACACCATTAGGTAGATAAATCCATTCCACTGCTGAAGGCTGAGGTCAAGGCATATGACTATGAAGAATAAAAGCCTGAAACACTGAGAATATGCATGACTACAAGATTATTATTTAGTACATCTTCCATCATACCCATCTTTGGGAAGCAATGCAGGAAAGGACTTGAAAAAAGTAGTGAAGGTATGATGAACCAGGGAGGTAGAAAGAAAAATGTTAATGATTTTATAATTTGACCTTGTGAAAGCACAAACGAGATATCTCTACTTCTCTAAAGCCAAATGTCTTCAGTTGTTGTGTCTACATATAGTAAATATAAACAGCTGCCAATCCCAAGTAGCCAGTTCTTGTCAGGATGTGAGAAGGGGCAGTAAGAAAGTTGTTTTGAGCACAAAAGAGGATCACAATTTCAGAAGTGGAAACCCAAGAAATAAAGACATTAGTTAGACTTGGACTCCAAGGAAAACTGAGAAGATGAGCTTGTAGGTTGTATAACTAACTGTACAGATACATGCTTTGACAACTAACTTAATTGCATAAAAGGAAATTTGATAAAAATTCTATGATTAATGATCCATTCTTCAAGGTTTAAACTGTAAAGATTAAACAATCATTCACAATCATTCTGAGACCAAATGTCTATCCAAGTAGTCGACCACCCTACTCATACTGTATTATTAGGAAATATCAGGCAAGAGAAAGGTTAAATGTCTAAACATCCCTGTGGTCATACAACTGAATGAGGCCAGGAATTGGGCTATGTTCTATGTCTTTTCAGTTTAAACTCTAGGTCAGAAGTGACAGCTCTTAATCCAAATAGTCTAACAAATTGCTAATGGTCTAAGCTACCCGAAGGCCAACTTTTATATTAGTAAATGATGTTTACTGATGGTGAGTGGAATTACCAACAAATGCTACACTGTGATTTGAAACATCAAATTTAACACTGATGCTTCAAACAGATGCTTTCCTCTCCTGTGTACCAAGAGAGTTGTCATGAACACCAAGTCTCCAATCTGCTAGAGTTCTGAACAGCCATGGTACACTGCAAAATTATTACCCCATCTCTCCTTTCACTGAGCTGAAAAATAATGTAGAAATTATCTCTTTTCTGTTAAAACATATGGCCTTAACTACTTTCAATGGAAAACAAAGGCATGAAATAATTACCAAATTTAGGACTCTGTGGCACAGATTGAAATTTTTTTTTTAAAAAAGGTATGTAAATTGTCAACGCAACCAATCAGCTTACTCTCTGTTACTTATTTCAGTGCCTACCTCTCCCCCATGCTCAGGGAAAACGTAAAGCAAAATCAATCAGCCATAGTTCCCCAATTTAACTCAGAGCAGAGCTTATAGCTAGCACAAGGGTACAAGTTTCTGTGTGTACAAGAGAACTATGAGGAAACAATAATGAAAAGTTATTTCAAAACTTCCTAAAGGAAATGAGGGATCATGAAAAACCTAGTATTTCTGACGAGAGACCACATAATAGAAAAATAACTAGTCAACAATAATTAGTTTGTGTCTTCAGGCATATGCAAAACATAATTAAGTTGGCTTTCTTTAATAGTGAAATTCCAGGTATTTTTTCATATGATAAAATTTTTCTTAATTTTGGAGATAAATAGTTCAACTATTTACTACTAGCTATCTTAATAATATTCTGGAATAAGGTCAGTATAAGTAAATGTAAACAATAATAATTTCCTTAGCAATATAATTATAGTAAGTATGCTTCTTTGATGTCTAAGAAATGAACTTTTAATAGGCATCTACTTTTGTTTAAAATCTTGGGTTTTCAAAACAGAAATGTCAAACCCAGATGATTTCTTAATATGGATAAAAGGGGAACAACTAAGAAGTTCAGCCTTTGTTCCCATAATTATAAAAGATTAGGTCTTCCTGTCTGCAAATTTCTGATCAATAGACATTGATTAAAGAAAAAGAAATTGATGAGCATCTTGTATATATACAAAAATATGTATCTGTGTATAGCATTAATGTCAAAACCTTATAAAGTACGGGCAGAAGGATAGAACATAGCTGTATAATGGGGCAGGATGTTTCTTTGGGATCACGGAAGTGTTTAAGAACTAGTAAAACGTCATGATGGTTGAGCATCCTGAACATACTAAGTACACAGGGATCACTCATTTCATACTGGTTAACTTTATCTTAACAAACAACCAATCAAAAATGAACAAATATAAACTAAAATAATACAAACTAGGTCTTAATTCACATGCTGGACCTAAGAAAAGAAGTTTCTTCAGACCCATGTGTAGAGCAGACTCATGAGTAGGGACACAGATTGAGGACTGCAGCTCTAAAGTGCTCAGCTTTGCTGTAATTTTCTAGACAGACAATTAGGCAACTAATGTAGCTAGCACGAGGAACAGAGGCTGCCTTTCCAGTGGAATGCAAACTACCCTCCTGCCAAAGTTCCTCACGATCTTAGTCAGCAGGATCAATACTCTCCTCTTCTACAGAAATGAGCATGTACTCGTTTCAACTACAGGTCCTAAGCCAGTCCACTAGCTATTAGGATTGGCCACTCTAAGCAGGAGACCACCTGTCTAAGCTTGGCTCTATTTATTACTAATGAGTTGTTCACAGGGCGGTCATCTACTCTGTAATGTGACATTCACTGAAAAATGGGACTTAGACCGAGATCTAAGGTCAGATCTCGGGGTGCCTTGTTTGAAGAGCCTGCCCAGAAGCTGAAGCCACTGAACATAATTCTGACAATTTTTCTTAATAGAAAACATCCTGACACCTAGGCAACTTACTCATCTCTTTTCTCTGACAAGTCCAAGGAGAAATGTGTATTTGTGTGTGATGTCAGAAATGATATGGGCCAAATAACTATCTGACAAAGGCTATTGCAATAATGTTAATGGAAGATGTTAGCTTTTCTAGATTATTACTTTTAGAGATATGTCTCTTGTGAAATTATGCAGGCCTGATCTACCACAGAATACAATGCCCCTCTAGGGTCATTTTAGAACTGCATTTTAAAGCTTGACCAGAGCAAAGTTCTTTCTAGAGTAGAGGCCAATAAAATCTATCAAATAAATAAGGAAAAAGAAGCAAAGGAATGGAAAGCAGGTCCTCTCTACTTGCAAGGTTTTTCCCTCAGATTATCAGCTTTGAAGATGCTTCCCAGAATCTTTCATATGTCTCATAAAAACAAACAAACAAAAACTGTTCTCTGAACCATGAATGGGATTTTCAGGGGATCATGGGTAAGAACATCTGCCCTCCCATGAGAGAGAAGATGTCAGACAGAGATAACACAGCTGGAAAGGAAATCAGACTGCCATTCAAGTTACCCTGAACTGATGTGCCAAGTTTCTCAAGGCTTTCACCAGCGTAAAGCCTATGAATCCGACTTGCTGTGATGGCAGTATGTGGGACTCAGGTTCATATTCCATATTCTCAAAATAATATTCCAAGCAGCTATAGAAAAATCACAAGCTGATTGATCATTTTCACTCACCTGCACCACTCAATCTGAAACTAAACCACAGCCAGGAGCTAGGAAGCAATACATTACTTTGGAAGTGCTTGCCATGACAACTCAGAATTGGGGTTCACGGAGCAGAAGACAGCAAAGAACAGAACTCTTGGTTGCATGCATCCCCTAATATAGCTCTCCCTTTCTCTTTCTGTGCTTTCAGGGATCCACCACTCCCATCTGGTTGGCCTGGGCCAATTATTCTGCCATTTACACATGCTCTACTTTGCTGATAGAATCTGTTTTACCCCAGCATATTTCAGGTCACAGGTCATGTAATTCTTCTTTCCACCATTCATTTTTGTTTTCTAGTAAGCACAATGCTGAGCAGTTATCTTCCAGCTAGTATCGCTGCATTTGCCACCTTGGTTCCCACTTGACTTCCATTTCTGCAGGCGTCTGAAAGGTGCCCTTGTGTATCTTGCTTCTGAGGCCTGAGTTTCCCAATCAGTGTTATCTGAGCACACTAAAGATGTCTATTGACTTTCTTCTGTCTAGCTTGTTCATACTAGACATGAAATGAGTTATCAGTGGGATTGCAAAGCTTCTAGCCACCCCTAGATAAAGAACTTAGGAAAGATACAGTAAAGTGTTTTCTACAGCAACCAAAATAAGTTGTCCTTAAATAGGAAAGATAAAATCTACTGCCTTCTTCTAACTTCAAACTGATAATCTCAAGTGAGAAAGCTAGTCCAAAGAGCAGATACAGGATTTCAGCCAAGTGCATGTCAGAGACTTAGAGTTGGTGGAAGAAGCCTGAAACTCTGGCTATTTTTGTTTCCTAAATTCCCTGTGTTCTGCTCCTGTACTTAAAGACAGATGCGGAAAAACACAGTATCAAAGAGAGAGGATATAAAGGCTCTGAGGATTCTGCAACTGTCCCAGGATTTGGAATCCCTGATGTTAGGTCTGCCCGGTGCAGTGTGTGAGAAAGAACAAAAGCTTCCTCTTCTAATATTTCCTCAGAGCTCAAGAATAAAAGAGAACAAAGACTTAGCTAGGATCTCAGATTGGTAATACACCATCCATCTTCCAGGATGGTACAGTTGAACCACAATATGGTTCATGCTCATCCATTTTGACTGCCACTGGGTTTTGGCCTATGTTTAACAAGCAAATTCACATTGGTGCTGGTTTTCTAATAATGATGCTTTTCTTCTGTTATTTATCAGTTTCACCAGAGAGTACCATCTCAACGTGTCTGTTGTTAAGATGAAATGATCTCTGATGTTCTCTAAAATAGTTTGCTGTAAACCCACTGGGTGAGAAAATGCTACGATTTTCATTTCCTTGAAATGTGATGCTATTTTTGAGCTTCTAATTGGAAAAAAATTAAACTGCAAGCAATTAAATGTGGGGGAGTGCACCAAAGGTGGCTCATACTTGGGCACATGGTAAATTGATTTGCCATTGAACTGGGAGGCTAATATTAGGAATGGGTGAGCCAGGCCATGGTTTATGTTTGTTCAATGTCTCATACTATTTTTTCAAATGTCATGGGCTCAGCAAAACCCAAAACACATTTCCTCAGCACTTCTCCCTTTTTCAACCCATGTGTATTTTGAGAGAAGTTTAATTCATATGTTTCTGATTTATTTACATGCAACTCATCAGAATGTTGTTTTGTACTAGCTGTTTCATGTCCAGGAAGCCTGTTGAGCCATTCCTTTGAGGTTCTCTCTCCCTACCCCAGGATCAGGAAGCAATGATTTGCAAATAGTAAAAAAGCTGGAGAAAAAAAATTGCTCATCAGAATCTCCAACATTCCTCCTTAAAGGTTCAAATTTTGTTCAAAACCCAGATAACATTAACTCTAAGAATAATTCTAACTTGGCAGACTACATTTTGTTGTTTCTAATTGACACTGTCCTTGAAGTTACTCTTCCCTGTGGACATAGAAATGCATACTTGCAGTGGATGAATACCACAAACAGATCCTAAGGAGGGATGACAAGCTCTTCAGGATGAAGTCAATTCCATGTATAACCTGGTATCATGGACAAGGCCTCAATCTCCAGGAAGGAAGCTTAAAAGCCAGGTTTCTCTGATATAAAAACAAGCACAGGGTTTCCCACATAGGAACTGCTCCTTCATTCTCTGCTCCGATGTATAAAAAGGAACTGACTCAACTATGGGCTAGTGGTTGATTGCATACATTCAAAAGTGCTCATACCTCTATAAATATTTCTTCATTTGCTAATTTAGAATTTAGTCAATTAACCAGTCAATCAATAAAACTGCCTAACCAAATAATCTTCTTTTTGAAGTTTTCAAGGGCAGACAGAATTTGAAGACATGTGTGTAATCTTCCACAAAGCAGCTTTTTCTTTAATAAGGATGAAGACACTGGTGTATTGGGAAAAACATGAGAAGATTTTTCATCTTTTAGCATCATTCATGTTACTATAAAATCCATCATTTCAACTGATACTGGGGGGATGGATTTTATAAGTCCATATCAGATTTTAAGAGCTATTGGTAGTTATCTGTGTTGCTCTTTTTTAAAAGAATTATATATAAAGCCAGATTGTCTCCTTGGTAAGCTTTCCTAAATGAACATCGCATTGGTGTTTGGCAAGAAGCAGAGAGGCAGTCTTGACTGGGACCTTCTGCCTCTGTAGTAGTCTGACACACACAGGGAGCATTTCCCACTGTACTCTGTGTTGTTGAGGCAGGGAGGCAGATTGACAATGAGGGTAATTTGGGGAGGCCTTGAGAGATCTTCACACATACCCCTTCAAGATGGAGGTATCTCTTTTTCAGAAAGCTCTTTTCCTTTTCAAAGCCAGAATGGTTTTACAACTGAGAAGATTCCAAATGTCTTCTCAAATCAAATTATCTACCCAGCACAGCTGTTGATAAGTGACCTTGCCTGTTCCAAGTCAGCCAACAACTCAGGCACAGATCTGTTTGCAGCAATGAGCCACTGGGGCTTTCAGGAAAGCAGTGTGTGTATGTCTTTTTTGTGTCTATTTGTCTCTGTATGTATATACACATGTATATGTATATATATATATATGTATACACACACATATACACATATGCACACATTGTTAGTTCTTGTTATGTCTCCATATCAGACCTTTCAATACAACTCTCCCCAAGAAACTAATAGTGGCATAAAAAATAGGCAGAAATAATTCATCTTTATATATGTATACATTAAATTAGTCAAATATTCAAATGGCAGTTTTCCAAGTATTGACTGTGTCTAGAGTAGATCAACTAATAGCTAGTTGTTTGGAATATAAACAATTCCTAGCATTTATTCATATGTAAGATTACAAAATGTCAAAATTAGTACCATAATCAAAGTCCAAAAACTCAGTCATTTAACAAAGCAAGGCTTCCACACAGCGAAGAACTCAACTTAGGCAAATACCTGGAAACATAATAGCCTCAGAACAATATGCTTGCTTTTCTCTACAGAACCCAGTATAGACCTCTCCATCCCAGTCAGGTTCATGACCTTTGGATAGACATAACTAAGCTTTGTCGTGCAAAGCTGGTCTGGAGAACCAACAATTTAGCACCTTACCTTTTTCCTTTGTTGTTTTCTTTTCTTCTTTCCTTTCTTCCTTCCTTTTTTAAAAATAGGGTCTCACTGTGTAGCCCTGGGACTCAAGATGTAGACCCAGGTTGGCCTCAAACTCAGAGAGCTGCCTGCTTCTGCTTCCCACATGCTAGGATTAGCTTGAGTATCCACAGCTAGCCAACCTCACATTTAAAAAAACAAAACAAACAGAACAACAACAACAAAAAAACCCAAAACAAAAAACTTTATTAGGGGGATACCTAATAAATTATAAAAACTTTTATTAGGGGCTTTTGTAATTCAAGTGTTTCTGGTTCTTAGGTTTTCAGCTGAATGAAATTCTTAATAGAAACACACACACACAATATATCACATTGCCTTTGAAATATGTAAACTACTAATTGTGTGTGTTATTTTCAAATGTAATAGTTAGAATGAAAATGAAATTTCTACCTACTGGGCTACATGTAAATCTAAAAGCATTACAGAAAATGTTCATGGGCAGCATGAAGCAAATCTGTGATGTTCTTTCTACCCCAGTTCACTTTACCTATCAGGGATGTAGTCCCGGATGGGCATCAGTAATGAGGAGCCTTTTCCTGGGAATCCCCTGCCATTGCAAATCCTGTCAGAAAGAAGATGCTGCATGTGGTAGGCGGGTGGGTCTGCAAGCATCTTGTTTTCCTGATCTTAGGGTTGGTAATGCATGGGCAGATGCACCCTGATAAAACTCCTTCACTTCATTCCTCTTCGTGGCATGAGCTCAAACCAACTCCAAGAAGTAACTCTAACACACACACACACACACACACACACACACACACACACACACACACACACCCCAATGTCTACTGCTACTATTTTTCAATGTCATGTCAATGTTTAACAACCTTAACCAAAAGACTTTTAAAAACACGTCCTAAGCTTCTAGGAGAGGAACCTGCAGCCGCCCTCACTTGTTTTTAACTTCAGCACACTCATGACCATCTTGATAGAATGACCTGCTCTAGGATTTTAACAGACCAGTGGACAATTCTTTTTGTTTGTTTTAATTGAAGGTCCTTAATGTGGGCCACATGTTTCTAGTGGTGATTTGGACGTGCCAAGGCGGCAGGGCAGGGAAAGCAGAGTGGTAGAGGGGTGGGGGACGGTGGGGAAGAGAAGAAGGTGGGGAGCGGGTGGATGATGAAAAGACCAGTTCCACAAGCAAAGCACATTAGCAGCCCAGAGTGGAAAGGGCCGGAAGGAAAACCCACCCACCTCACCCCTGCGCTCATTCTATCAACCTGCAATTGCTGCAATCAAAACCATATGTCGGTTCTTCCAGATCTTTCTCACAGGACAAACATGCAAAGGGCCTCAGGCCTGGCGTTGCCATCAAATGGTAATTGATACCATATGAGCCGCAAAATAGAAAAGCACAAGCAAACAGTAACCTCTCTCTCTCTGTGTAAACCCCCACCCCCCACAGGCCTTTCTCGGCCCCTTGAGAGGGATGAAATTGCAGGTCTTGCCGGGCTGCTAAGTGCACCATGCACCACGAAAAACAAGTGTACAAGACTCCAGGAACCACCTGTAAATGAGAGAGGGAGGAGGGTCCACTAGGCACAGACTCAGCCCTGAGAACAGGCAGAGGCTAAGGGTCACCCCGGGTTAACGCAAGGTCATCGATCATGGAGGGAAATGGGCACAGGTGTGAAGCTGATCACAAGCCTAGAGCGGGGAATGACCCCCTGGTCCCTCTGCACATCCGGGTAGGACAAAGCCTGTCCCTTCTAAACCACATCTGTAAGGGGGTAGGAAAGTGGAAACCACTCCCCAATTACAAGGCAATTAGAAACAAAGTGAGCCCAATCCTGTAGCTGCTACTCCCTTTGTCAGAGGCCCTTCTGCATGCCACAGTTCTCTGTAGGAGAGAGAAAGAGAAGGAAAGAAAAAAAAAATCAAGCAAAGGAGCAAGCTGGAGGTCCTGGCAGTTGCTGGCTGGCTGTTAATACAGTAGGTAAAATCCGACTCTTATTTCCACCCGCACTGACAGAACCGCCAAGTAGCATGCGGCTCTCGCCTCTGCATGTATATATTTTCTTATTAACTCGATCGGGCAGAAATTTGCAGAGATTTGTTTGGATCTGGAAGTCACAACAGAACGTCAGTTTTACAAACCAAGGCTCATTCTGTGGTGGAATGTACAGCCCTGGACCAAACCATTCCCCCACACAAGCTATTTGTTCCAATCCCTCCAGCAGCCGCTTCCGAGCAAACAACTGAGTCTAAACACAGGCGATGGCTCTTGGTTCCCTCCCTTCTGCCTAGCAGCCCCTTATATGTGGTATTTTCATCTTATAGATCGTATGAAGTTTAAATATTTTCCAGATGGGATGAGGGAGTACAGAACCCTGTAAACACTCTAAGTTATAAAAGGACCAACTAAATACTTAAAACAGAAGAGGATGACAGCCACATGGTCCCTCTGCCAGCGGGAAACCGATGAGTTAACACTGGCAACCGTAGGAAGGGGACAGAGAGCAATCCCCAACCCCCAGACTCAAGATGGGCTGATGCCTCCTCATTTAGATTGGATCTATTTATATCTTTTCTCTGTAAACCAGTTCCAAAAAAAGATTGAAACTCAATTTAAAATTCAATACATCTTAGTAGTAAGCAAGCCAACTATGTTCATAACCTGAAGATAAATTCCACTGTCCATCAGTGGGGAAAATTAATAAAGCCTATTAATTCCATACATCTGTCCTGATCCCAGCAGCCCTTTCTCCCTTTAAGTGTGGCAAGACCTGCGTAAGGTCCTGCGAAGGAGAGCTCCATGATAGCACTGAGCCAAGAGGCAGAGGGATGAGTAACCGGACTGAACAGAGTGGCCTCGCATGGGAAGGGGCTGAAAACAGAAGTTGTGGTGAGTGGCAGCAGAGAGAGGTAGGGAGAGCAGATGGTAACAAGGCAAAGCAGCAGCATCGCTAGGAAGTGTCAGGCCAAGCAGGCTGGGGACAGACAGACCACTCTGGGGAGACTCAGGCCTTACCTCTGCTCTCCCTTCGTGGTCCAGGCAACACAACCCTGTATTTGAGCATCTGCATTGTTTAAATTTCATCCCGTAGTGGTGTTTGCTGATTGGTCAGGCATGGCTGACAGCATCAGAATTGCAATCTGACAGACAAGAACAAGCAGGACCATAGCCCAGAATTCATAGTGGGAGGCAGAGAGGCGACTTTGGACTGGGTAGATGTGCTTCAGACCTGCAGATGTCAGCAGCAAGGCCTGGGGCTGACTTGGGGGTGGGAGGGCCCAGGAAGAGGCTGGGAGGAGTACATGAAGAGGGGAGGTGGGACAGGCCAAGCCACCCAAATGACCAGGCTCCAGGCGTTGCCCTGGCGTGGGCCATATCTAGACTATGTTTAGTAAGTTCTTTCTTGTCACTTACTCCCTGCTCTTCTCAGCTCAGAATCAGAGCCATCTATTCTGAATCTGTTTGGACAGAGTCACACTGATTGGTACTTCCAATCTGGGGATACTGTAATTAATTTTTCAGGTTCATTTATTTATTTTGATTGAGATGGGGGTACCATGTAGCTTGGGCTGGTTTCCATCTCACTATGTAATGAAGGCTGGCCTTTAACTCCTGATCCCCAAGTGCTAGGATTAATGGCATTTGTCAGAATACCTAACTTTTTTTTTTCAAATATTTATTTCTCAAAAGTTTTGATGTTTTCCCTGGGATACAGAGATTCCACCTCACAAAAGCCCCCCATCCAGGTAACTTAAGGGGTTACCATATCATTTTACTGTAGGTGATAAAGCAAGCAGGGAAAAGACAAGGCGGCTGAAGGTGCTTGAAACTGAAATTGCTGGAGAAATAGTCAAACAAACAGAGAAGAAATAAAATAGACTGAAAGGAAGCCAGGAAAGATGAACCAGGATCTCTGAGTAATAGATGATATGCCTTTATTTTGAGCCACTGTCTATTTGTTTCTAGGCCAGTCTTCGGAACCAAGTGCAACTCTCTAAAAGTTATCAATGACTGGCCAAAGCTAACCCTCTTCACTCACTTCTACCCCCACACCCGACTACTGTCTAACACTACAGCTGAGGTTACCTTCTATAGCCACGGTGCTTTGCCCTCCTATGATCTTCAGCCTAGTCTTCCTCTAGCTTATTGCCTGACTTCATGCCTGGACTATCTAGATTCATGACTGTACAATTCTGAAGTAAACTTAGAATTGAATGCGGATATCACACTGTGTACCTTCCTAGCACTTTCTCTTTGGAAAATTTTGGGGGGAGGAAGTATCACATATTCAATGATGATAAAAGGAGATACAAGGTGAACCAAGGACAAAAGCAATCTAAGAGATGGAGAAAAGTAGGAGGAAATTGTGGGTCAAACATAGACCCAAGAGACTAAAATTACTAAGACCAACAGGTTCAATGGGTAGGTGGCTAAAGGAAAAGAAAAAAAAGATGTTTTGGTTGAGGGGAAGGTTAATACAACATGGAAAGTAAGATTTAATGAAAAAAATAATCCACCACTGATCTAGCATCAATTCTGAGAAGTGAGCTTTTAGAACAGGGAAAAATACAAGCATCTGGTTAAAATAAAATAAAAACTCTACTATGATTAGTCTCCAGAAGAAAGAAAAAAAATCTCACTTCTCTTTCTTACTGTATAAACACTGATTACATGGATTAACTTTTTAAGTTAAGCTGGGAAGACACACCCCTAAAATGTGGAACACAAGCCTCTGACTTGTAAGAAATGTATATGAAAGGGACATCACCAAAAGGTTAGGGACATAACCAGAAGTCAGATTAGAGGGTCTAGACAAGAGAACTTGTGGGACAAGAGAACTGAGGCTGTAGGCATGAGAAGGCCATGGAGAAAGAGGGGGTTAGAAGACCTACATTTCATACAAAGAAAAACCCAGTGCTATAGAAATATGCTAGGCGAGTCCACAGAAGGGACTGAGCAAACGTGAGCGTGAATGCAGGAATGTGATAGTAAAAGGAGGTATGGATACAGTGGAGCACAGAGCAAACAGAACTGGGGAAATGACAGTTCATCAGAAGTGCAAAGAAATTCACAAATTTTGCTGAATGTATGTTATATAGAAGAAACTATAGGACTGAGAAGAATATAAAAAACAAAAAAACAAAGAACTGCATACTTCCTTGACCTCCCTTTTGAACTGTAACATGTCCCTCTATAACTTCCAGGACCTGTTTATAACTTCAGGAGAAAATCAATCACACCAAAGGCCCTAGTTGTTACAGGATGTCCATCAGGAATGAACCTGGGTGTTTTGCAGATGGTTGTTTTCCTGTAGAGTTCTTCATCATCCAAAACACTCAAGGTACAACCTCTTTGAGGGACTATTCAAGCAAGCATCCGGCTCCCAAACCAGTAGCAATGTGATGGGCCTTATTTAAATGTCAAAGTACATGCCACACTCCATGCACTCCTAACCCTAGTGGATTTCAGTGCATGAAACATCCTTTAAGAAGAACATGGTTTTCATGTCAGTCCTGAGGACCTGAGCAGTTTTTCAAGGGCCTGGCCTGATTTTTTTTTTTTTTAAACTCAGTAGAGGATCAAGTTGGTTTTAGTGATAAACCAGTAATTGCATATTTGGTGGAGAGGACTCAGCTCTGACAAGCAGCGAAGGAAGCCGGCTGACAGCAATTTCAGGTGCTGGGACGCAATAAAAACAATGAAGAAAGAAAATGTTTGCTTTTTCTGTCAACTGAGATGTCAGTACCCATTAATAAATCTATCTGCTAAATCTACTCTTATTCATGTGGGACATCACCAATTTAAAGTAAAATAAATTATCTTTAATTAAATGGAATTGTCGTCTTCCTCCCGTATCAGCCCCAATTATTCTCCTTAATCAGCCCTTTAGGGAGAAGGCGAGATAGAACACTGAAAGGCACACTGACTATAAACAATTTCTCTTTCTGTCAAGGGATGAAATTTTTAATTTTGGTTACAGTTTATAACTATAATTTTTGGATATAAGGAACGAAAACTGCAAAATCTTATCATTAATGGGAGAAGGAAATAGTACATGGTCATTTTCAAACTTTCTTTCTCTTACTTGTGAACATTTCAGAGGAAGCCATGTATGGACCACAAATTAAGTATTTCATTGTAATGTATTACTTTTATTTCTAATACAAACATCACTGTTTTTAATGAATGCCTTAAAGTACACATGCTAACTCAATGACTTGAGGCTGTTAAGCTTTCAAAACCTGGGATTTCTGAATGGTATCTATTTATGTTTAGACAAGAGGAGCATATGCACTTTAAATATTAAGACAGAGCACTGGATAACAGGCAAGGCTGAACCCATGCTAGCTAGTCCATAATTCCTCCTGATTCCCACGTCCTTTCCAGGGTAGAGGAATAAGTGCACCAAGACTCTAAGAAAAGCACTAGGCACTTTAATCAAGTGACATGCTGCAGAATCACACCAGTTCAGCCCTTATGTGAACACAGCAATGCCCTCTAAAATAAATGATGAAATCAACAACCAATTTGTGTAGTATCTCATCCCAATCTCAAAGGTACAGAGATGAAATATTATCCCATGAGCAATGAGGAAGGGATGTAGGAGCAACGGGCCCATCTCTGTAGCAGTCACCCTTGCCCTATTGAAGTGACACCAGGTAGGGGTGGGTGTGTGCGGATGAGTGCGCACGCACTTCACTTTTTTATTATGATTGTGGTTCTCTATTAGGAGAAACAGGAGTTTGCCTATACTGGGAGAGTGAATATTAATTATTTACAGATAAACGGGTTAGAGCACTGACTGCTTACTGACTACTTACTGTTACTTTTAAAAAAATGTATTTTTTTTTCCAGGGTGTAGCACTGTTTTCATTTAGCATGCCTTTGAATTGCCGCCTACAGAAGTAAAAAGGAAACCGCAGCTATACAAGCCTGCTGACTTTCTTATAAAAGAACCAGTTTTAAACTTGTTTATACTACTGATTCCAAATGAATTCAAGATGGTGGCTAGTTAAAGAAAGAGAGTCCATGCCAGGGAGTTTGATCAAAGAACTTAAATTCAGCAATGTTCAGTTTTAATTGACCGCTAATTAAGCTACATTAGTCCAAGAAAGGTCTGTATCACTTTGAGTAATAAAGAAAAGAATTAATTTAACCCTGTGTCAGTCAGCTTTAGTAAATTCATCTGAAAGCAACTTCTCAAACGACAGGCATGAAAGACGTGTCCAGAGCTAAATGCCAAAAGTGGTCTTCAGAATTCAGAAGAGAGAGGGGAACTCGGTTCTCAAGTGCATTTGTCACTTCAGTAGTGATGTCACCTTGCAGGTGTAATTATCTTCATTACAGATACAAAGATGTCAGCTTCACTCCCCGGGTTGCAAAGGGTTGCTTTAAAATTGGATTCAAAACATGGCAGCCGACCAGCCAATTTTAACTTTCCTGTATTCTCGACAAAAATAGAGTGGATTTGCAAAATCATGAGAATTTTCAAAGGCTTGGAACTCTCTTCTGGGAAAAGTGAGTTGAGGGGGGTGGGGGGGAAACAACTGCAATAACACCCCCAAAAAAGCTCATAATTAGGAAGCACAAGCTATGACAGCCATGTAGCAGCACGCAGGGCGCATGTGTCAAAGTAGTGGCGTTCTAAAGAGCCAGTTGCAAATTTGTAATTTTTCCCTATGTTACCCTGCAAACAAAAAAGGAAAGAAAAAAAATTGTTCACTCTTCTTATAAAGCATTCCAGAAAAGGAAGGGGGAAAAAATCATAAAGCGAGGGGCGGGGTGAGAGGTAAGAGGTGGAACCACTTCAGGATTTGAAACCAAAACGTAAGCTTTAAGAACACATTGCTTCACGACTCAAGTCTTTGTGACTGTTAAGTCCTTCACGTTAATCCTGAGGCAATGCCCTATGATCTCATGACAGATATCAAAAATGTAAAATATGTTTAAATCTTAAAAATAAACACTGGTGTCAATGTTATGCTGGCTTGTATTTTATATTAATTAACCCCACCCTCCGTGCCTGTGTGAATAGCATTGATTCTTACTGCACTGAATGCCACAGGGTCACATACTCATAAGGAGGGGCATCCCTGTGGCCTCAATGCACATTATATTTTGCTTTAATGATTTCTGGCAACCAACTGCTGTATTTTCTACAATAGTATTTAATGAATAACCTTTTTATCATTCTGCCAGTACTCATTAAAATGCACTTGTTTCTGAGATGCAATAGCTAGCTATATGAAACCAAAATATTAATGCAAATTGGCATTGCTAAGTTTAAAGTAGTATTTGCATTACAGGAGCTAAACATGGTCCAAACTGAAAAAGTACACAGAGCACAAATGCCTCTTGACACGATGATTATGATTGAGAGAAACCATGGCTTGTGATACCATTGATGCCCAAGAAGATAGCACCAGAGCGTATGCCAACCACCTAGTCTGCACAGCCAGGGGAGATGGGGAAACTTAGGCAATCCTCTCAGCTAATCAAGAGGGTATGTACAAGGTACCAAGGAACTAATGAATCTGTTCCCCGGCTGTATGAACACCTGAATATTACCCATCTCCAGGAAAGTCTAACTTTTTGGCAGAACAAGGAGGGCAAATATAAGTGCAGTCTCTCTTCTGTGGAGGTCATGAGAACCTTCCACTCAAGGCTCTGCCTTACCGTACAGAGACATGGGCATACACACTAGATGCATCATGCTCTTTGGGCTGAAGAAACATTTCTTGGTTGTTGGTGATAAGTTAATGGATATGGAAAGATGCCAGAAGATTTGGTGGGTCCTCTCTTTCAGAACCACATTAACTGAGACAGAGGAAAGGGTATCAAAGTCCCCACTCTGCAAAAATAGACAAAGGAACTGATGTAGAAGAAAGATGGGTGAATCGAGCACTAACTTTCCATTAAAGAACAACAAATACAATTGGTTTGAGCATCTAAGATAGTAAGAGGCCTTAAAATGTTAATTCTTATCTCAAAATTTATACAATCTTACTTAAAAATCAAGAAAAAGACAAAATACCACATTGAAACATATGACAGAAGGGATTCTGGTTCTTCACGATTTATGTGACCTTTCAGCAATTTACTGAATTCCCAAGTGCTTCTGTTTCCCAGACCAAATCTTCCCAACAAAACTTCCTTGGATGATATAAAGGTTTTCTGAGGTATCCCACATAGAGACACTAACCTCATATGACTGGGGACTTTAAATGTAGTTGGTGTAACTTGGAAACTTAGTTTTTATAAATTTAATCAAATGGTAACAGCCATATGTGGCTGGTAGCTACCCTATCAGCCAAGGTAGCATCAGCCATTAAAATGGGCTAACGACAATTGAGGCACCTGTCTTAGGGTGTGCAGTAGGTTACATTACTTTGGGAGGTATTTGAGGACACGTTCTGAAAGAACAGAGGCTGAGAGATGTATTATATCAAATGTTAAGACTACAATAAAAGATTTAGTCTAAGTCTTATCCTAGATTTTCAGTACTTGCTGCCTAAACATTAACAAACAGATAAGCTATAAAATACGCAAATGTCACATAACTTGCCTTTACAAAGCACATTCTGAAGTCAATGGTAAGCATGTTGTTGGTTTAAAATTATTCAGAGGATTATACTGGAGTTCATGGAATATCAGAGAAATACTGAGAGCCTAGTGCAGATGATCAGTGATTGATCAAAATTGAAAACAAGGTCAATGATCCCTAATATACCCTTTTCCTTAAATCCATTGACAACATTAAAAAAAATCTACCACCTCCCAGAAAGACAGAGAAATCCTCCATTAAATGAAATTATTACCCCAATGGTAACTTGTAATTCTTACATGGAAATAGGTAAAATGCCATCTCACTAGCAGCTCACTATGAACCTAGAAATCCTGTACTCTATGAGACCAAATGTTCCAAATAAAAGCCAATGTAGGGCAAATTCATAGGTATCTCTGAAAGAGGTGGAGCCAAAGCTAATTCTCTAGTTGTCTGTGGGATTCCACTAGTACTGCACAGGACGGAGGTGTCCAGGGCTCCAGGAGGCCTGCAGGGCTCAGATGCAATCCCATGAACCAACGCACTGAACACTAACTAAAATACCGCTGGACCAAAGGTCTGCCAAGAGTCCAAGCTGCTGATCTTCGTGTCCCCGTGTCCGACTGCCATGCCTTATCTACTCCCATTAAGCACTGGAGAACCTTGCATAGCCTCAGGCAGAAGCTGAAGGGTGCCACAAGCTACTGCCAGACTTGGCAACTCTTTCCAAAACTTGGCATCTAAGAAGTGAGGTGTACTGGGTTCCAAAATTGGCAGGCATTAAGGCTCTGCCATCAGATCCTTCACCCTTCCTGCACAGAGTGCTAGGGAAGGCAATGAAGGTTTCACTATCACCTTCCAAATCACAGCCAGAAAGGTACAGTGATGATGGACATGGGCAGTGACAGCATGAAAGGTCCCTGCTGTCAGTAGGGTAAAAAGCTGCACTGTTGGGAAAGCTAAAAAGATTCCTTGAGGTTTGCTTTGATCTTCCTAAATGTATATATTTAACATATATACGTTTAACATTTAACCATATATCTAACAAGGGTTCAAACAATATCCTTAATGCTCCCCTCAAATATTTTTATATAATTGTTAATTATTCTTTAGGCTAATTTCCTTTTTCCTTTTTATGTCCTCCAGTGGAAAAAATAATGTACTTCTTTTAGGATTCTATGATACAAGGAACATAGATCTAATTCCCAATAGTCCAAAAGATAAGATGTAAGTATATATATTTAGTGTAAGGAGGAAGGGTCCCTTATTGACACAACAAAGTCTGACAGTTGTTTTGAACCCATTCCAGTTGGCTAACAAATAATTTACTACATTGACAATACTGCAAATGAAATATTACATTCTCTTGATAAATTGTGGCAATATATGTTCAATACTCTAGAGTACAGAGTGATATATCAAAAAATAAAAATAAGAGGAAATCGGTTGGAGGGGAGGAAAGGATATGGGGGAAGGGAAGAACAATGGGAAAAGAAGGAGGAAGAAAAAGGGGAGAAAAGGGAAGTGCAGACAGAAATGGGGGGGAGGGAAGAAGGGGGGCTGGGAAAGAGCAGGGTGAAGGAGGAAGGGAAAAGGAAACAGCAGAAGGAAGGGAGGGAGGAAGGCAGAGGGACTCCATATGTGGCTCACATGGAAAGGATTAACTATAAACGTTCAGATCCCACATGTCTAAAGCAGGACGCCATCACCTCTGCCCTGTGGAGGGGCAGTCCTGTGCAGTGCACAAGCTTTAGCCTCTGGAATCATATGCCAGTAGCAGCCCCATGCCCATGCCCATCCCCATAAATGGGACAATCAAATCTGTTTCCATTTGTCCCCTGTGAGGCACCACATATACATGTTTCTAACTAGCGTCTCTTAGCACCAAACAGCCATTTGGATTTTCTGAAGTTTTCTATAAACATCTCTAGAAGAATCTTTTGTCCTCCCCGAAAGTAAACGTCATTTATGTCCATGATCATTTTGAATGGGATACTATGTCCGGTAGCACTGAAATCAGCACTCTGTGTTTGTTCTGGAACTCTTAAAATCAGCTCTATAGTGATCTGTAGTATGTAATAGAAATGTTTATTATTTTCAAATGACGTGTTCTCATCTTTATGTAATACCCAAACAAATACATTGTATATAACTTGTGAAAAAATAAACAAGTTTGAGCAATAAATAATTGACATAATCTATTACTCTCTAGTTATGTAACCTGTCCATTTACCCACCAGCCATCCATTCTTTCTGTGATCCAGCCCTACATTTATCACAGTAAAACCTGCCCAGCTTTCGATGCTGATTGAGTTATGCAGGTGAAAAGCAGAGGGCTAGCCAAAGAGTTTAATCTACATAGCTCCCTATTGGCAATGCATCTGGGAACACACTATTATCCATAAATAATCCCGCACCAGGCCAGCTGTGAGCTTTACACACCACACCAAAAGACCTAGAATGGTTTCATTGTTAAGTAGTCAGCCCACTGCTACATCAATGCTGCAAAACACAACCAACTTCAGACTAGAAAATTCTTGAGACCAATGGCACCTAGGAATCACAATTTAATTTTGAAACATATCTAAAGGATATGCAGAGTAGAAGTCAAAAGTGTAATAAAGGCTCTAAAAATAAGGGCTAGCCTAAACCTAATCCAGTATAATTTGGTTCTCCTTTGCTATTGTTTTCCCTTTTGTCCATCATCTCAAAGTGAAGGAGGAAAAGGCCATAAAATCAAACCATCCTCCACAAGGGACAGGGAAGTGTGGTTTTGCAATTCTCAGTGTTGGATCTGAAAGATAACTCAGCCTCTGCAGCTTACAGGTCAGGTTCTCATAATGATTCCTGTAAGCCATCTTTCTGGGGGTTAATTAGGTAAAATGAATCCTAAAAGGTTTTATTAACAAAACTGACACTGTAAAGTGGCACCAGGAGCATCTGCCATGACATGAGTCCTCTCAAAGAGAAATGTATCGAACTAGCCAGCACATCTTAGCCATTCACTGCCAGCATCCCAGAGGTTTTGAGACCTCAGGGAAGTGAGGTCACTAGATGCACATAAACATACCTAATTTTATGCTCATGTTATTTAAGTTTCTAATACAGCACAGGGCTTTCTTTTTCAGGTGTTAATAGAAAAATCAATTTTAAGTCACAACAGCTGTGAACATTTTAAATATCACAGCTGTCATAGGCTGAAAATAATCAATTTGAGCACATACATTTCTGTTGCAAATACAACAAACTGAGAATATGATGGAATGTTAACTTCAGCTCCCGCTGAAACAGACTGTCTAATACAATGGCAGAGGACTTGCTTTAGCTTATAAAAATCAGGCTCCCATTTCATTGCTGACCTCACTAACAGATGGCTTAAGAGAACAGTGTGGAGCATGGATTTTAAAAAGTAGCCCTATGGCAACTGCTGAACATGTTTAATTATGGAAATAGTATTAACTTAGAAGGGACTAGCTAAATAGTCAATATCAAATTGAGAGTTCACTTATGTAAACATTTTGCTATGAGGACAAGGGGAGATTAAGTAGGATCCGTGCTACACATTAAGTGTTATTAAAGTCTGAGTTTCAATTATTATAGGACAGAGTCTAAACTCCTTTGAATTGGTAGGAACTACTGTCTTTCAGGAAGTAATACATTTCATCCACATCTTTACAAGCTCTGACTAGCCACAGCATGGGACAATATACTTTCTTCCCTCTCAATACAAATCTAATGCCATTACATCTTAAGAACAGAAAGGCATTCTTAAATAATATTTAAAATAGAATAAAATAAAAGACAAGGATTCAGCATCAATTATCCCACCACGCACAAAAGTTGAAGAAGGTTTGGATGACGTGTACAGTGAATAATAAGTACTCTCAAAAGTCTAGAGTTCTATTAGCAAGTACTGCCATCCTTGCTGCAGAGAAATGTAACTCATGTTGGGAAAATGATACTCCAGATTAGGAGCATAAGGAAATAGGGAAAAGACCCACCCTTCAAGAAAAGCACTGGCAATGTTCTAGGACTCTCATAGAAATCTCTTCCCATCTTTCTTTCTAACCTCTTGGCAGATACATAATCAGAAAATAAAAATCTCAAGTATTCCTTCTAGATTTCTAAGATGTTCAGTATAAAGTTGAAGAGGTGGCCATATCTGCCACTGAACAATTTCTACTAATATTCTGACCTTCAGTTGTCCCCAAGGAGGGCCAGCGCATCAGGTACAGAGAAACCATAGGTCCTCTGATATTTGCACACTAATTCCAAAGCTACACGAACTACATTTTAGTCTTTAATCACAACAACACACACAAAGGCACTACAAAGTGAAACTACACTTGTTAAACATTTATACCAACCCACACAGCACACAAAGGAAGCCTAAGAAAAAACATCATCCACCCTGTTCAGAACTGCTAGGCTCTTCTGAATTGTAATAGCAGGTGCAGAAATAATAATGTGCTGGCCAATCAACTTTTCGCTCTGATTTGTCAGTTTATCTTAATAATGCCATTAGGAATGTAAACATTTCTGTAATTTATATTGAAAAGTCAATAAAATAATGGGGTGCAGAATTTATCCTTTTTAATTTTTAAAGTAATACATTTGATTATTTTAATCACTTCAGTACTTAACTGGATAGAGTTTAAATATGCATGTAACATCAATTTAATTTGGTTTATTCGCTAGAAAAACTATTGAGTAATACACTGTTATTCTCCTTACTGAAAAAAGGCATAATTTAGGGAGAAAGGGAGTTGAGAACACATTTTGATTTTGTTACTTTCTTGGAGGTGGGAATCTAGTGCCTTCCATTATGAATACTTTAAAATGGAAACTGAAGGGGTGAGAACCTAAGAAGAGGTGAGAGAGTCCATGACATGCTGACTAGATGGCTAGCAATAAAAACATGGAGGGGGAGTGTTCCACACTGTGGGTAAACTTTATTGGGCTCCAGTAATAGGGCTGTGGTTGGTAAAGGCATCAACTATTTTGAAAATGGTGTATGAGCTTTTCCCAACATACTAATCCCCCCTTGAACACAATCATTCATTATTGGTGTAGTCACTGAGTGCTTTATAATCTTCACCCTTAGGTTTGTGGAGGTGAAGGCCAAGTCAAATGTTAGCCACCATTGTTAACATCTCTTGTTCATTTTCAGGTCGCCACAATGGAAGCAGCTGGAATTCAATTCTTCCCCACTCGGTCCACCAATTACCCCAGTGTGCTCTCTCTCAGAATGAGTGTAATTTGGTCTGGAGGAAGGCACAGCTCTAGGTCCCTGGGGGAGGCCAAGCAAATCCTGCACACACCCCCAAGCAAAGTTGAAATCTGACCATAAAGTATCTTGCTCACACTTCTAATCTCCCAGGTGTTTTAGCTTAATCTCTAGCCCAACTTGGGGAGAAGAAATCAGGATTCTCTCCCAAATAGAAAGTTACAACTACACTGCTCCCTTCTATGTCATGTGGAATAAAATGTTGCACTACCTTAAGAAGTAAGAGATGATCTACGTAAAGGTGTGAAGGTAAGAAAGGCAGCCTGGGATTAAAGACAATATTGTCAGAAGTCGGAAGTTTTATATTCTAACTAACACAAACATACCTGTGAACACAAGTTAGTTTGGAAGTTAGAGATCTCTACCTCTTCAAAGAAAGTCTCAAGATGCCTTTCAAAGTACCTCCAACTCCCCAAAGGGAGGTAAATCAACTTTAAGAACTATTCTTCAGGAGAAATATTACTTTGCTCAATAAAATGAAGGAATTATCTATACTGTTTACCTTACATGATAAGATGACATACTACATGAGTTATTATCTATTTAAGCATGTTTAAAAGTCTGCAGGAATTTCAGTGTTCTAAAAACTCCAAAAGTAACAGCTTCGCTTCAGTCTACAAAATACAATTCTTTCATGAAAATGTCTGCACCACCTTTGACATTATTTTTTTTTTTTCCTGGATCATTGTTATAAAACCCTGCCACTCACCAAAAGAGTTTAAAAATGATTTAGGAACATGTAAGATTTCATTTTTGTCATTGTCCATAATTTTTATTACATAATTGTGCCTCTGACATCCTAAGAGTTATGTTTGAAAGTATTAAGGGTCAATAATGAATAAACAAAAATCTAATTAGACATATAAAAACTTGAAAACACTTGATCTCCCACCGTTTTTCACTTACAATGATGAGAGCAAATGTGTCTTTGTGTAAGTCCAACAATATTGGAGAGGATTAAAAAAAAAAGAAAGAAAGAAAAAAAAGAAGCCCCATTGCTTACTGTATGTACTAGGAGGCAAGCATTCAGGTTTGCTGTGGGAGCAAACATATGTTCCCATTGAATTCTCTTCTCAAGGTAAAAGTAACTCAATTTGAACAACTTTTAAAATTGCCCCAGACATTATCTAGAAATTGATATATTCTCAGTGGAATGGAAATTCACAGGCTTTTGTTCTGGTACCGACGAATCTCCTGATGACAGACTGCTAACCATGGACATGGCTCACCATAAAGAAAGGACACAGTGGCAGAGCAGTGACAGAGTTTTCAGCTGCTCTGGGGATGAAGACACACAACATTTGAAATCAGAAAATCTGATAATGTCTGCAGTTAAAGGAAGGTAAAAGCTGTTTAACCAGTAAGGTATAGGAAAAAATTAACTATCCTGAAGCCTTTATAATGGCTTCTCAGTTTCACCACATAAATATGAAGGAGCAACACTATGACATAGGATTGTACTGGGAATCAAGGACACAGTGAGACAGGAAGCATGCAATTCTCCAGCACAATTTCCTGCTGGTCATTTGGGAAGGCATTTAAACAGCATCCAGCTAGTTTTTTCCCCTGACCATTCTTCTGCCTAGCCCTCCTTTTCCTATTCCAATGACCTTCCTCTGACTCCTGAAACAATGCCATCACCTAGCCGGATGCTTCCCAAGTGTCAAAACATTCAAACCTACCAGAAAATCAGGGGTTAAATAAAGCAAACCACACACATATTTTCTTCCTAAGAAACTAGCCTCCTGGCAAAAATGTTCAAACTGGAATCTGTGAATCTCAACCAGGGATTTTTGGAAATTTAATCAAAGGCAGACGAGTAAGAGGTAGTAGCTACAGTTTCTACAATCTCAACATTAAGTATCTGGTGAATATTTACCAGCTTAAACCTACAGGACAAAATCAACATAATTTTCTTGTAAGAAATTAAATATAGAGAGAAAAAACAATTTTATTGTCATCTTAAAATCACTAAATTAAAGTATTCTGCATGTCAGTAATACCAAATAGCACTTGAGTGCGCACACATGAGCACACGCGCGCACACACACACACAAATCCTAAGTCCTACATGCTTTTTCTTTAATTTTTTTTTTAGATGAGTAGACAGCTAAAAAATTAGATTTGTGTTCTAAGCAAATTTTTTTTTGTATTAGCAGCTAATCCAACATTTTAAAAATTAAAATGCAATTATATCAGTTACTTTTATTTATAGTAAGGGTTCTGAGATAGTAATTCTTTAAAATATCTTTAAAAATGTCAACTGCAATCTAGATAATGGATACACTATGGAAAACTTTAAAACCTACTACTTATTTATCTGTAGCTGCCCCAACCATGATTTTTTTTTTAAAGGGCCATATTAAAAATGTACTTAGCAATGTTATTTCTGGTGCTATTAAAATATTAATCATTTAATGTTGCCACTTTCCATGGCAAATGCCTAAGGGCTGAACGAAGCCCTCGTACCCCACACTTCAGCTTGGAAAATGAAGCTGGCTTGCTGTGATTGTCACTTGTGTGTAGGTGAACTGTGTTCCAAGAAGGACTGTGAGCTGTGAGGTCCTGTTAGTCAGATGTTCCTGTGTTTGGGCGGCCTTCATATCAGAAAGAAGCCTGCCTTCATTTTCGCCTTTGAACTTTCTGAAGATGAAAGCCTGCATAATATGACCAACGGTTGGAATATAAACACAACGAGTTGGTTCTCATAAGCCTTCTGAGATTTGATGACTTGACAAATAACTATTTCAAAACAACTAGTTTGAAACACGTTTTGAAGCTTGTTAGTATGAAGCAAAAAGAGCAATTAGAATAATCACAGGTTTCCCTGTACGGCTTAACACATGCACACGCTGGCGAGAGCCGATGGTGTGATCTGAAATTACCAGTAGGAAGAAATTTTGCCACTTTTGTTTTCAATTTCATTTGCCAGAATTTTATCTATGTGGAATTGCCATATTTTTAGATATTTTAAGCTCTGTGGAATTTGACCAAATAATTACTCATTAAAATTTGAATTTGATGATCACATAAAACATTAGAAAAAAAAATAGGACTAGAACCATTGCTTTTTTTCTTTCTTTCCTTCTTTTTATCTTTTGGGTAGACCAGGCAATACCCTCGGATTTCTTATGGCCTGAATAAAGACAGACAGTGGCTCGATTTGACATAACACTTAAAATAAACATTTCTTCAATAGTTGAAGAATAATGCCTTCAAATTCTTATTTAGCTGAAATTGGGATTCACTTACATATAAAGCAATAATGCACAGGAGAAAAGGAAATCTCTCTCTCTCTCTCTCTCTCTCTCTCTCTCTCTCTCTCTCTCTCTCTCACACACACACACACACACACACACACACACACACACACACACAAAATTACTTGGCCAAGTTCACTGACCTCTCCCCTGGGGCAAAGCTGAATTTTACACTTTCACGTTTAGACTCAGAATGTATTCTTCAGTAGCTCTTGGGTTTGGATTATTTAATGTCTTATTTTTATGAAGTTCACACTTCAAGAGAAATCACTGTCCTAGATCTAAGTGTGGAAGCAATTTGGGCATAGTAACCGGGAAATTTCCTATCTTAAGGTAACAGAGCCCATCTACATTTCCCTTTGTCTTTCCCAAAACATCACTGATTAAAGGGTTTCTCTTGCTAGGAAATTGAAGAAAAAAGATTTTTACAATTCCTGTGTGTTTGCTGGTTCAAAAAGAAGATAATCATAATTGTCATGCTGTTCTGTATTCTTGATTCAACCAAAAAAATTACAGTGTTTGGGAATGATTTTCCATTTTTCTTCTTTTGTTTATTCACAGGGAAAAACCTGCTTCCTCCATCCTCTCTCAGTTCAGAGAGTTCAAACAGAATTTAAACAAGTAATTGACTTGTCACTGGGGGAAAAAAAGGAATTCAGTGCTGGGCTGTCTTCAGAGGAAAACCTGTACCACAGAGATGACCAGGCAAAATAGTGCAGGTTGAAATACACAGCTACACAGTGTGTTCTCTCTCTCTCTCTCTCTCTCTCTCTCTCTCTCTCTCTCTCTCTCTCTCTCTCTCACACACACACACACACACACACACACACACAAATAGTAAGACCCCATGCAAACAAAAATTCGAAAAAGGTAAAGTCGAGTCCATAGGCATGTTGAACAATTAACGAATGGCATATACAATCTCCACAAGATGTCTGGCATCAAACCAAACACAGCTGAATGTAGAACTGGAGCCAGTACAATACACAGTGTAGAATAAACAGAAATCCGTTTCCCCAGGGTACACACGAGGGTGTTTTTGGAAAATGGTCCAGAACTGGCCCTTCTGTGGGGTACATACAACTGGACTTTGCTGACCGCCTCATAAAGTTACTTCGAAGCACTGGTTTCCAGCATTTTCTGCTCTGGCTGTACATGGCTATTTTTTCTAAATATATGTATGTACAATTTGCCTCTTTCTAGTGTTTGAATCAATAGAGATACACATCACCAGATTTGTTTTTAATAAATGTCTTAAAACAGTTCCTATAAATACATTTCCTGTGACAGAGTGATCTTGATTTTATGAGTACCATCCTCTCAAAAAAAAAAAAAAATCTAACAACCAAAATATTTGGCAACTGCGAGGGCATATTAGTGATATGATGTCATAGTCAGCATTTTCTTATGGTAGAGGCAATTGGCAAGCTGAGGGAATGGAATACATATTTTTAAAAATTCCTTTGGGCAATATGGAAATTAAAATGCCCAAGCCTTAACTGAAAATTTGACAATTCAGCTGTTTAAAATGTAAAACTAATAATTATCATATAAAATTCATATCACTGGTAACCCCTAAAGTTAAAAAACATAACAACTTATATTTGTTGTAATACATAATATAACATATAATCTTTTCATGAATATTCATGTAATATGTATATACTACATAATATAAAATCTTTTAATGCATAGGGGCAATAGGATTCTGGGTTCTACCTTACTATTTCTTACAGAGACATTTATTTCTCCATACTGATCACACTGGCATTACCATTTTGACATTTACATAAAAGGTACTTTAAATGATACTGATTGTGGTATGTAGGAAAATGTCTAAGAGACAGCAGGCAAAAATCCTAAATAAGTAAGAATGACTAACAATTGCAATTCAGATATATTTTTTTAAATGAGATAAATAATCCCAATACTTATGATCACTGCTTTAAACACTGATCAACTTAGAATCTAAGTCATATACTTCAAAACCTACTTCATTTACCACATTTAACTATTGTTCTGATTATATGTGGTATTCTTTTAAAGGGGTTTTAAAAAAGCATAGTATTTATAAGCTTGTGATGATTGACTAATACTTCAAAATAAATTTAATAATAATCCAACAGGCTCATTCAAAGAATTGGATGTTTGTTAATCTCCTAAAACTACATACCCATAAACTTAAGTATATATACTAATGCAGCCCACTAGAAACAAACATTGTGCATACATCTGTGTGTACATACATGTGTGTATATATAAGCTTATATGCATATAAAAACATACACATATTTAATTTGCTTGCGCCAGACAGTACAGCTGAACTGGGCCTTCTTGAAAGCTCAAATCGATCCCTTTTGGCCCAAAAGCACAGTGTGATTAAGATCAACCCAGATGATCTTAATGAAAATATAAAATGAAAAGAGTTCATAAATGGCTGCTTTTCATCCCCACCACCATTTTTTGGTTTTGCTATTTTAAAGTGAAATCTTGCTCCTCCATTGCCCAACTCTTTTAAGAACACCACATACCAATTTAAAAAATATTGAAATCCCTTTCCTTCAGAGGGCCCAGGCAAAGGGGGAAAAAAAAATAAACCTCCAGATGGCAAGTATAAACCTTCTGCTGAGGTTATGCACAAGATCCCAGACACTTTCCCCCACTTAGCTAAAGCCTTTCTGTTAGAAGGGGGGGAAATAGAGGAAAAAGCCACACAGCACAAATAACTTACAATATCGTTACATGCACAAACGGATCCCCCCCCCTTTCCTTTTTTGGGTTAAAAAATGAGCTTATATAATCTACCCCATTGGATGTGCCAGTTTTAAATTTTTGGTTTATTTTAATCTCTTATCTCCTCTCCACTACCCATAGCTTCCAACTTAGTATGACTTTAGACAGCACAAAACCTCAGTCCGGAGAGAAACTTACCCCAATTTTCTCTCAGGCTAACTTTGATTTCTCGGTTCTCTTCATAATCTGCTCCTCCTTCCAAACATTTGAAAGCAAAAAGAATTTGCCAAAAGTCCCTTATATTATTATTATTATTATTATTATTATTATTATTATTATTATTTTAAATCGTACAAACTCCTAAAGTTTACGTGACTGCAAACTTTCTGGGATCTACTTCCAGAAGCTTTGAAAAACATCTACGATTCTATACTAGGGGGGAAGAAAAAAAAGGAAGAAGGCAACAGTAACATCCTAGAACTCGCAGAAGATAAATATTTCATGGTACCGAGAAAAGTGCGGCAGTCCTGCACAACTTCGCAAACAATGCTCCCCGCCTAAGATGCTCATCCCTGTGACCATAAAACTTGTCCCCAATGCCCCTCTCCGCCGAGTTCGCTTACCGCTTTCCCATTATAGTAGTACATCAAAGAGTTGCCGCCCATGCCCGGGATGGTGTATGCGCAGTACATGGCCTCGGATTCTTTTTTCTCCTCAGTACCACTCTAACAACTTTTATTTCAAACTCGCTGTCCCTTTTTTCACAACAATTCCTTCAGTTGCATTTTCCCATATGGCCGGGCCAAGCGTGGTGAATATGCAAAGCAGGAAGAGACCATTCCTGGCGGGCGGGGGAGGCCGCGGCGCTGCTGTCAGACGCTCAAGTTCGCGCAGGCTGGAAGGCGGCCCGGCCTGTGCAGCGCTGCAGCCGAGCAAGCACTCCAGATCGCTTCAACTTTTCCGAGGGGTTTTTATCAGTTCAGTTCCTCGAATAATGCCGATCCCTACAAATTCCTGCAGGCTTCACCTCTTTTGCTCTCTCTCTCTCTCTCTCTCTCTCTCTCTCTCTCTCTCTCTCTCTCTCTCTGTCTCTCTCTCTCTCTCTCTCTGTCTCTCTCTCTCTCTCAGTCTCTCTCTGTGTGTCTTTTTTGTTTTTTGTTGTATTTTTTTTAAGCACCCCTTTTCTTCTCTAAAATTTCCACTCAACTGCCTTAGGGTAAAAGTGGAACAGGGTCCATTATTGAGCAGAATACAAATGCGGTTAATTGACTCCCCCTCTCTCTCTCTCCCTCTCTTTCTTTTTTGTTTTAATTTGATTAAAAAGCGAGTGGCAGGAAGGGAATCGTACGATGCACATCTAATAACTCTGCCATCTGTCTCTGCTGCTGGCTAGCTCCCAGCATTGTACGCAGCTGCCTGAGAACTCGATTCGGAGAAAGGGGGGGGGGGTAGTGGAGGAAGGGGAAAAAAAACACCACGTCTCTGACCTCGCTCAGACAGAGAGAGGGGGCAGTGTTTTCTGGCTGCTTGGTCAACAACCTTACAAAATCGGGTTGCGGAATGAAACTCAGCAACGGAGCAGCGGCCTGGGGCTCCTGAAGCCCCAGACTCTCAGACCCGGGGCAGAGGGTGGCTGCCCGCCGGCGAACTTCACCTTGCCACGCCAAGACCGGCTGCATAGTCAAAAGCAAGCTAGGTGAAAGCCATGAGGCCAAGCCTCCCCTCCTTAGGGCTGGGCACCCCAAACCCACACACCCTGCAGTCTGGAGTGCTGTGGCAATGAAGAACCCAGCTGCAACTTAAGCTTGCTTGTCTGCTGCGTTCTAAGGCAAGTTTATTGGTTAAGTCCGAATCTACCAATAGCTCACAGCTGTCAATTCCTAAAAAGGCACCTTAGAGACCACGTTTTCAGAGTTTTGTCTCATCTCAGAAGCCTGATTTCTGCATAAATATTTTAACAAGCGTTCGATGCACGTTTTTTGTAAACTTAAATTTCACTAAACTTTAGAAAAACAAAAACCTTCCTTCACCTTTATTGATCACAACCGAACAATAGAATTGCAAGGTTTCTAACAAGCAAGAGGATATTTTTGTTGTCTTTTGAAAAATCTATCAACTAACAAAAGGGGAGTTTTTTTAAAAAAAGGAAAGGGGTGGGGGGAGATGGGCTGATGTGAGCTTGCCAAATTCAGAGCATCACAGGAAAGGAGGGCCTCTGGGAATTGATCCCAAATGAAACTAAATCATTTGCATATGCCGAGGCAAATGCCACTGAGCACACATCTCCTCTTCAGAATTAACTTTAATAATGCAAAGCACCTATTTCCTTACAACTCAACACGGTAACAAAACACATTCAGTATTAATAGACAACGAGGGGCTTCGGTGGACTGAGGGGCAAAGCCTTGCTAAAGAGTGGAAAGTTTCATGACACTAGTGCGTGTACGTACACACACACACACACACACACACACACACACACACTCGGCCCAGAGGTTTGTCTACCTCACTTGCTTTGCATTTATTCGGAAGGTCCCCAGAGGTTTCTGTAAACAGTCCTTGAATTATAATCACACATTTCATTCAAATTTCATGCTTTGAGGATTTCTTCCTCATTAGAACAGTTAGTTGTCAATCTGACAGGATCCCATTTGTACCCTTTAAACCACCCTCGATGTTTAACAGGGTGCTCACTACTAGAGGACAGTGTGTAAAAACCAGAACTCAGAGAGTTACCTAACTTTCTGGATGGGACTGCTAGAAACACTGAACTATTTCCATAAACAATTATCTCTTTTATCTACATTAAATCTCTTTTCTTGTACATTTTGCAAACATGTAAATGTCTCTCCACTAATTATATAAACTCATATTTCAATGGGCTATAATTCATAGTATTAAACATAAAGTTCTTATTTCTTTAAGAAGATACAAATAAATAATTTGATAAGGTGAAATAGACTTCAAGGTCTTTTGAATTGGTAAGTGAAATAAAGCAATTAAAACAGGACCTAGTGCATTAAGCTTTTAGGATTCATTTACTGATGCAAAAAATATTCTAACATTTCAAAAGTGCACATTTGCATTAGTTAACAAAAATTACAACTTGGAAGGGTTATTTATGAATAATACCCAGGGAGACTGGGTGCATTATCATCCAGTGGTATCTGGGTTTTGGTTTGCTAACCTTGGAATATATCTCAGTCACAGAACTCAGGTCAGTGCCATGTCATCTGAGACAGTTCTTCAATATCAGACTTTGAAGTTGTCTTTGTTACAGAAATACCATTCATGATAAATTCTGAGTGTGATCCATGGGCCTGAATGCAGACAAATAAAGCTATATGCAAAAATCCATGTGTTTGATAGCAATTTTATTTTAAGTATTGATCTTAAGCAGCCAGTTTAGTAAGAGACCCTGAACAGGCCTTCCACTGGTTTGTGTCAGTGGGTACCTAACTAGCAGGGGCTCAGCAGAGAGGCCCCTTTCATCACTGAAATGACAGCTAGGCTAAACACTGGGCCAGGACCCTCTCTGGCATTTAACTACCAGGCATCATTGGGGATGCAGGAGATGGCGAAACTAGTCATCAATATCTATTAAATAATAAAACTGATTACTGAAAGATGTTCATGCCATTTTTTTTTTCTTTTAAAATCTAGTTAACTAGGTGTTGTTTCTTTCCAAAAATTCCTTCATAGATACATTTGAGGTAAAGCATGTTTGGTACTTGCAACATACATCTATGATTTCACACAAAACAGAGGGTAGTTTGAACAGATACCCTAAAGGCAATGGTGTAACATCCCCAGGAAGGGAGGCAGACAGTAAGATCTTGTGGAGCAAATGAAACACATTACAGAACAAATCCTATAGTTTATGGAAAAAGACCCTTGGTTAATATATTCAGTCAACCATTCCCCAAACACTTTGTAAATGATTTGCATCTTCCAGTTAAGCTTCATCCCAGGAATGATTAAGACTCTGAGATAGGTCAACCCTCTTCCTAACGGAGACATGGGACCATGTAGCCAAGAGATACAAGCAGACTCCTGAAGACAATCAAAATTATGACTAATGATTACTGCTTTAACTCAAGTAGAAATAATCTTGAAAACAACTGTGAAGAAAATAAACTCCAACTACAGAGCACATTAAAGAAGAATGTGCTTCTTTTTCCCCAAGAAAAATAACTGCAAAATTACATAACTGCAAGTCCAAATAAATAAAACACGCACATACATGTAAGCTAAAATAAAGTGTGGGAAGGGGGTCTAAATATGAGCTATAGAACAAATGTATGGGCACATAATGGATGACTGGATGGATGGATGGATGGATGGATATATGGGCGACTGCCTCATGGAAGGGATGTCATGCCCCTATCCATCATATAACTTGGCAAAACATGACCACTCCAAGCCCTTGTTTAAATTACTAATCACTTAAATGTTCATATGTATTCAGAATTCTTGCCCCTTTATTATTGTCTTTTACAATACTGGCCCCTTTATATAGCATAATTGCATTCAGTAAATGTCATGAATTAGGATATGAAGATATCTATCACTCCAGTGATTAACACTGAAAAAAGTAGTAAGTCACCACGTTTGGCAAATATGTGTCCCACTGATTTTCTTGTTGAGAAGACAGTACTCAACACATCTGCAAGAATAAACAACCTATAGAGGAAAGGTCTTCGCTTGTTTAATTTTCATAACAGATACTTTGTGGGGAGTGTTTTCATTCTTATTTTCAAGATAGTAGATTAAAATTGAAAAGACTTAAATGACATTTCATAGATCAAAAGAGATCAAAGCAACAGAACCAGAATGGGAACAAAGTTATGGCACCTAAAAGGCTCCCACTGGAGGATGGACTATCAGGATAAGGGTGACACCATTGTTACTCTACAGTGGAGGGACCTTGGCCAAGCCAGACAGTCCGGATGTAATCCTTGTTGTCAAACACTGGCTCCTTCTGAGGCACAAAACAGAGAAGACAGCTCCCTCACCAGATCATCTGTGTGCTATATGAGAAAACATTTCCTCATCTCCCTGTCTCCTCTGTCCAAGAAAAGATTCACTACCCTGAAGTGTCTTAAGTCCTATAAGTTTACTAGAAATGAAGAAAAAATACAGCCTAAAATTACAAAACCAAGTGAAACTCTTCATTACCAAGCAGACACCCAATCACATTTATTCTGGAAATTTTAGATTTGAGAAGTATGTATGTACTGTAAGATATTGAACATTGATTTCTAGTGATGCTTTAGGATTCAAAGGTATGCTTCCACAAAACAGGAAACCTTGCCACCTGCAGCACCTGAGGCACCAAGAAAATGAAGAGTTAGTGAGCAAAGTTGATTCCTATCACTTACTCTCCAGCAGGAGTCACTGCAAACGAGGGATCTAACTCAGAAACTAAGCTGATGTAGGTCTTTACACAGGAAATGCTTAGATATAAACTGCTGTACTAGGAAATTTTCAAATAAGCTCTGATGGTTTATAGTTAACTAGGGATTAATCTTTAATATCCAAATAGAGTACAGTGGCAAATAGCCTATTGGATGTGACTATATACAACTGTATTAAAGATCTAGTTACCTAAAGAATGGGCTAAGTACAGAGAATCTCAGACAAACAGACAGGGAAAGTCAGGCTTTCTCCCTCTCCTTCTCCTCCCTTGCCCCTCCCACCTTTGCCTCTCTCCCTTCTCTCTTTTCTAACTCGCTGTGATGACCATAAGTTGAGACACTTTTGCAATCCAGCAGCAAACCCTGATAAGCCTCGTTATCTTCATCTCTCTACTTCTGTCTTGATACTGAGGTGTTTAGAATGCAAAATATTTTTATGTGCTCATAAAAAGCAATGATGAGTTCTACTACTTAAAACAAAATGTTTTCTTAGGGGCAAGAGAAACTGCTTGGTGGTCAAAAGCATATGCCTCTTTTTCTAAGGATCCAAGTCCAATTCCTAGCCTGTACTATTGCCGGTAACTGCAGCTCCAAAGGGATCCTATGGCCTCGGTAAGCCTCTGTACTCATGTGTACTACAGCTCCAACACACACACACACACACACACACACACACACACAGAGTATATATATATATAATAAAAATGTAAAGGTTTCTCTCATTAGATTCCTTTTACTATGCTCATCTATTAAGAGAATATATTTAACTCAAAAATATTCTTTAAAAAAATTAGTGAACCTGTTTGAAATAAATAAATATGATATTACTAACTCTTAGATAAAGGTTGGCAAGGTGGCTAAGCACATGAGGGATTTTGCCATTAAGCTCAACTTTCTGGCTTTGGTGCCTGGTATTCACATGTTGCAAAAATTGATTTCTACAGATTATTCTTTGACTTCCACATACACAATGTGGAAGGCACACATATGAATATGCATCTACACACAATAAATAAATGAATGTAAAAAAACTAAATGCAAAAAATTCTCAGACCAAGTAAAAGCCTTCACAATCATTTCAGTGACATGAACATGCTCTCAAGGCACAGTAGTCTTGTTAATATAGGCTACCATATACATTGGTTTCATTTGGAAGTAGCTTTTTCTACACAAATATATTAAAACATGAGCAGAAACTATGAAATCGAATTTCTTCCATGGCTTCCTGGATGTGAATTGCTATGTAATCTTCAACTCTATTCTTTTATGGCATGGGTTCATGTGTAGACATTCAAATAGCTTATGACATGGCCAAATATTTGTTTTCTCCAGGGCTGGACAGAGAGCGTGCAGTCATATTGATCGTAAGGGTTTCATACTGATTACTAAGGTAAGCAGTGAAGGATATTTGGTTTGAATGAGATTTGTTCCATAAATATTTGACTTCTGCCATGGGATCATATTCTTCCTCCTTGAGAAAAGCATTCCAAGTTCCTCATTTTGTACTGGGTAGTATTATTAGCAACTGCACAGACTTGCTATTTGGGAGACACACATACAACCACTGTAGAAACCAGGTTCTCAAATCCTGCGTGTATGTCCTCTGACTTGACTCCCTTTCCCACTCTACCAACTTCGACCTTTCTGTGGTAAAGAATGCCATGGCTATGCCCATTACTTAACTAAACTCAACAGCTATGCAATTCACTAAGGCAGGTGTTTAAGATGCCATTCCACTTAGAGATGGACCAGCTTGAGCTAACCAATTATATGTTGAGATAATATTGGACATCGGGTTACAAGACCAGAAGACACAGGCAGGTCTGCTTCATTCTGAAGGGAACTGTAGGCTGGACACAGATGGAAGTTCATACATCAGATCCTCCAGTTCACACAAGTATGAGTAACTTAAATACTCAGACACACCATCCAGTTTCTCAAAGAATGAAATTATGATAAGTCAAGCAATGCTTCTGAAGACAGAGAGGATACCTTTTTGAAACAGAGAAAATTCATTCTGCTTTTAATTCCCCATCCCACCCCTAAACTCCGGCTATCATCCTCTTTCCCCTGGTAGAACTGATTTTTTTTTTTTTTTTTTTAAATCTTTAACCTAACCCAGTGTGATCCATAGCCAGTCTCTAAGCATCATATACAAACAAACCACTTCTATTTTGGTACAATGAGGAAGAGTCACACTGGACAATATGAAAACAGCGGCTGAGGAAGCTGACGCAGAGCGCTGTACTTCCTTGACTGCGGGCATACCGAAAATCTGAATCAAACAAAATGTGAGGACAATCACATCTTCATTCTCATGCACAGACTTCAAAAAAATTGCTCCAAAGTTAAAGGGGAAATTCTGAGCCTATCTATTGTTATACTAAGGAATTATTTTTGAAAACTTACTATTTTTTATTTTTACTATTTGTACACAGAATTAACAACAGAATGACATGCTTTTTAAAAACTTGCCAATAGATATTTGGTTTCTCAGCACACTGCTCAATAATCGGGGTGGGGGTAGTATCACAATGAAAGTAATTTTCATTCAAAATAGACTAATTGTCTAGGGCTTGTGAACCCCCTCTGGAGAGTGGAATTCTAGCAATTTCCTGAGGTTTCTGTTGATTACATTTAATAGTTTGACATCATTGAGCAAGAAGAACAGCAAATTGCTGGACAGAGAACAAACAACTTTCAAAGCCTACAGAGACAATCTCTGCAATGCTCACAATAGAACATATAGAAAGAGGAGTGAGAAAACTCTAAAGTGAAGTATGTACAAGACAGCATCATGTCGATGTTCAAGTATCTATCTCATGTTCGGCTTTTATAAAGATACTGCTTAGGACAGTCTTTTGTGTAAATGGAAGCCAATCACTTTGTGCTAGAATTGAAGGCATTTTAAGGAGGAAACAGGAACAGAAGATGATTAGTCTCCCTAAGGGCAGTGGGATGGCTCCCACTGGTCAGTGACTCATCCCTGTTCCAAATGCTGTGCTCCTCAATTCTAAATGACCGGGAAGTGACCTTTGCTTCTATTAGTCTTTAGTCCTCATTCTACACATAAACACAGGTAGGTCTATATCTGCACATATGAGATAAGTCTTGCGTCACCTTCATCAAGAGACCAGGCTCCAAGCAAATCTCAAGAGGGTCTCAGAAGAAATGTTTTGTAGGAGCTAAGTCACAATTAAGGAAAATTCTGGGTCTCTGCTATGTAAACTGAAATAAATGCATAAGCATTTATCAAATACAAATATTATAATAAGAACTGCTCAGTGATAGTTTGATGCTGACATCTGCTTTTGACACTGGACCAATTTAATCATGATGAGTGGTGACCATCCAGAAGGAAAATGTAATGAGGATCTTACTTCTCTTCTTTTATGGCTGGGCAAAATAATGGATTCAAAAGGGCTTAGTAGAACTTTTTTACTTTTATTTTTACATTTATTTATTTGTTTGTTTGTTTTGTGTGTGTATGTGCACACATGACCAAATTCGAGCATGTGTATGTGCATATGTGCCTCTATATGTGTGTGCATGTATGTGTATGCAATGGACAACTTATAAAAGACTATTCTCTCCCACCATCATGTAAATTCTAGGGACTGACCTCAGGTTCTCAAGCATTATTGTTATCAGTACCAAACTGCACGCAAACTGCTTTCCAATTGATGATGTGAAAATTAACCTCTATTCTTTCTGACAGTACCTTTGTTTTTCCACCATGTCACCATTTGCTTTTCTCCAAACACAACTACAAAGTACTTAAGTTGAAAAATGGCTTGAATAATTGGTCCAACTCTTACCCTTAGTCCTTTATTATAAAATATGACACATACTTTGACACCTGTTCAGAATGTGAAAGTTGTGTTTGGTTACCTATGTATTTAATGCCATCATGAAGTAAATGTGGACTGTGCAAAGGGAGGGGTCAGAAAAACACACAGGAACTTGTCAGCTTTATGCATTTAGTACAGACACTGTCCACCCTTCAGTTATTAGCAATATCAACTTGCCTGTAATTGGTAGTTTCTCATAGTTTTGGTAGCATTATATATTTATTTACTTTGTAAAATATATATTTTTCCTAAGGTTTCCTAAAGTTAGACCTTCCATATAGAAACAGTAGTACATGTATTAAATGTTTATATATTTTATGATGAAAATTATTAAATAGGAGACAGAAAAAAATAAGTTGATTATATTTGTGTTACTTGAAGAATTTAATGCCAGGGGTGATGGAATATGCCTTCAATCCTAGAACTCAGGAGGCAGAGACAGGCATATCTCTGTGAGTTCAAGGCTAGCCTGATCTACAGAGTGAGTTCCAGGACAGCCAGAGCTACATAGGAAAACCCTGTCTCAAAAAATCAAAATCAAACCAAATCAAAACAAAAAAAGATTTGAGCAAAGCTAAAGCTTTAGGCTCTTCAAGAGATCGTATGAGTGGAGATGCCCTTTCCCATCGCCAGTACGTGTGGCCTCACGGGACAAGTGCCAGGGTGTCGAGGTAGAACGGAAAACAACTGAAAATGCTGGGTGAATGCTTTTGAAATCCGAACAAGTTCTAGTCTATCTAGATTTATTCTTCTTTATAAAAAAAGAAGTCATAAAGCTTCCCCAACTACCCCACCAAGCGCTACAACTTTGATTTTTTTTTTTTTTTTTTTTTTTTTTTTTTTTTTTTTTTTTTTTTTTTTTTTTTTTTTTTTTTTTTTTTTTTTTTTTTTTTTTTTTTTTTTGTAATAAAGGACCACAGGAAAATCAATTCAGACCAGGCAAAACCTCACCTCTCCTATCATTCCTGGGATTTCTGTGCCAGACTGTGACCACAATGTATGTGGTATCTACAAGGTTCTAGGATCTAGAACCACGATGACAGACATTTCCAGATGAGGACGATTCAAGGATTTGTTTGTTATCCTAAAAATATTCAACAACATGAACTGCTACTAAATAAATCATGCCTCTATCTCACTGCCCCAGCACAACAATGTTACAGATGTCATAAGACATAACTGTAGCTCTAATACATTTGCTCACTGGGTAAAAGAAATGAACAAAACATATAGTCATTTGTCTCCTTTCCACAATGATATGAATCAAGTCCAGAGGATTGGAGACATATGTAGGAAAAGGCACCTATTGTCAGCCTGAGAGCTTGAGTTTCATCCCCAGAGCCCACGTAGCAGAGGAAGAAAATCAAGTAATGAAAGCTGTCCCCTGACCTCCACAGGCAGATCATGCCATGCACATAAAATAAATGAATAAAGTATAATTTGAGTTTTTTTTTAAGGAAGGAAGGAAGGAAGGAAGGAAGGAAGAAAGAAAGAAAGAAAGAAAGAAAGAAAGAAAGAAAGAGCCAGATGTGGTTGTACACATTGTTAATCTCAGCACACAGCAGTTAGAAGCCAACAAGGCCTGGTCTACATACTGAGTTCCAGGCCAGCCAGGGCTGCATACCCTGTCAAAAGAATAAAAAGAAAAGAAGAAAAAAAAAAAAAGAGAGAAGAAAGAACTCAAGATCAGAGAGGAGATTTCTCATATAAACAGCTTAACTAGCTTCAATTTGTGACTGTCTTATTAAAATAAAAAAATAAACATTATTAAGTCAAAAAAATTAACAGCACCACATATACTTTACTGATAACATACAATTATTATTCCACTAGCTTTCAAATGTTCTAATAAGTCTTATCTTTCTCTCACTTTTATGAATAAGCTACTGAAATACAGAGGTAGAGCAGGTTGTATTTGATGGGCTGGCAGAAAGCATACTCATTCACACATGCACTCTACCAAAGGAGGCTGTTGAAGGACATAAGCTACCTTCTTTTCTGTGGAGCAGTTAAAAGGGCCAACAAAATGCCAAAGGCATAAAAATGGATATATGCATTGTCACTTCAAGAGGTAACACTGTTAAGTCACTGAGCATGAGTGATGTTTACTCCTGTTCATTTCACAGAGTCTTAGTTTTCTTTGGCAGGTCATCTCTAGTTAGTTAAGCTATTGTCTGCCTTAAACATCTTATCTCACAAATCTTTCCTTCAAAGGACACCTCATTCTCATATGGTTGTACACTATTGCCCTTGTTGTGGAAGAAAACAATGAAGAAAGTCTTAATATATCATTCTCATCTACTTAACTTTGGCTTTGTTTTCTTTGCCAAACATTCTATTTAACTAGATTGCAGGCATTATAGGGGGAAAAAATTCCATGTTATTTTGCCTCATTGTTAAAAGAAACATGCTGATAACAAAGAAACTCAATAATAATTGCAGTGACATATGGCTGGTTTTGCTTCTATGTTGCATGGTATGCTACCATGGGAGATGTGATTATATTATTTATGATGTAACTGCAATCACTGGATTTTTAAGAGTCATATAATCTCTATTTATTACTCTACAATGAACAATACTGGTGCTAGGCCTCTTTAAAACAGAATAAAAGGTATGCTTGCTTGTACAAACAACTGAGGTCATCTATGTGTATGTCTTTATGATGGCTGCCTACCAACAATGAAGTCTAGCACTTATTAGATGTATACATAATATTTGTTCATTTTTGTACATGACATTTGATCCTTGAGATGATTCTATTCTAAGTAGGTATGTGATAATACAAGATCACTGAGGTCCACATCTACTGACTGGTAACAGTTTCTTAACCTTTAGGGTGTTTAGATACCCTTTATATGGTAAAAATTATATAATCCATTCCTAGTTATCTCTCTGATGCACTTTTCATTACAACTAGAACTTCTTACTAGTATTATATAAGAAAGGGACATTCTGTAAAGACAAATATAAAATACTCTTCAAATACAAATATGTATTGCCGTAACTGTTATCACGGGCTTACTGAGTTTAACAGACCTACTATAAAGGAAGTGTATACATATAATTATATAATACATATACATTTAATAGTCTTTACTAAGAATATTGTGTCACAAAGTAAACACTATACCAAGCTATTGTTCTATGGCTTAATCTTTTAGAAAGCCTCTTAACTTATTGACGTCACCACTGAAAATACGCAGAAGCAACACAATAATGTAGGCAACTGTACAGGTTGCTCTGTAAGTCCTAATTATCAGATATTTGGAAGGAGACTGCCAGAATCTTACACTTGACATTGCTTAGCTATATGGAAAAATAGAAATTTCATTTAACTCTCTCTTTATATTCTTATGTCTTCTTAAAAAACCCTGCTAAACATTTTAAATCAAACAACTCATAAAATGACTTTCCATGATTGAGATATTTAAGATTTTGCAACAACAACAACAAAACCTTGCAGAAACAGGAAATCTCAACTCTCTTCTACATCTCCAGATACACCTTCATTTCTTTGAATGAAGCACAGGTGTTTCATTTCATATCTCGTCCAAAGACTGTCACTTAAAGCAGCTATGTTGCTGTGATGCTTAACACATCGGCATGCACAATGCTTCTACTGTGGGAAAAAAAAAAATCATGCCATAGCACCCTCCTGTGTGATTCATTTAATCTGGGCTCTGTAATCTCAATTTGTGATTATTCTTTTGTTGTTTTTGGAGGCTGTGAGTTCTCCATAAAGTTGAAAGGAAGATGAGCTTTATTTTCCAATGAATATTGCTTTGCTCTCTGTTGTTGAGTTGGAAACACAGCTGTGCACAGCAGCTTCAATGAAGCAAGGGACAGCACGGAATATCTCTGCCTGAGTTCACAACTATAGGCTCCGTGGAATTATGTGCACTCCTTAGACTGAAAACCACGTGCATTAATTTAAACCTAAAATTGGCATCAAGTAGTCTTGATTTAGGTAGATCTCAAGAGTATTTCTTTCCTCTAATTTTATCCATTTTTCAGAGCAATATACAAAGACTAGAAATATTTCTATTTTGTACATAGTTATTTGATACACTATTTTTTTCATAAATAGAGTGGCTAACAGTAGGAACAAGACCCAAATTGTTAATTCACATAAAAACATAATTAGGAGCATGGCCTTTTAAAATTATTCAAGTAAAGCATACTTCATTATAAAAGAATATATTACAATACAATATCCTGGATAGTTTTTATTTATAATATGTAAGTTTAATATTTACTCCAATAATCAAATTCTATAATGGACCTGACATGACCATTAGGTGGAGTCTCCAACCACACTGTTCCAAGATTCATCAAAATGGATAAGTGAAGTATTAAAACTCATGGGCTAAGATCCACAGCTTAGAAAGAAAATTCCACTCAGTGCAACCTTTTAATTTCTTAAGATGAGCTGTAAATAGAGAAGGATCTGATGCCTTATCTGTTCTAAAAATGACAGCATACATTTCCAAATGTAATTCAAAAATAAAAGTGCTAATGATTATTTGAATTATCAGGTTGAATTTGTAAATTGCGACTAGACTGATATGGAACTATAATTTGTAAATGTCCAAAATAATTTACTCTCTGTTTTAGAAAACACTTTTATCCTGGACATGAGAAAAGTTACACTTAGGATGGCCTTTCCTATTTCAGTGGCCAAGAAGTGCTCAATTTCCATTGTCAAGAAGATCCATTTAAAAATGGCTTAGTATCCAAACACATACTGATGAATTATTCAGATCTTACTTTTGAAATGTGGGAACAAGAAGAAAGTTTGGCAAACTGGTGCTATATTTTAAATTTAATCATAAATCAATTCTTGGGAATTACAAATAATGCCTTAGAAGGCGGCTGAGGACCAGATTTGGTCACTGAACACTGAGTGCCGCAACTGCGAAAAGGAAGAACAAGGCACACACATCGGAGCAGAGCATTCGGCCACATTCATGGGACTGACACCCAGGGAAACCTGTCCTTAATTTATCCCGTTGTGTGTAGATTTGGCAAGGATCTCCAAACATCATTTACATACCATATGCCCCGAATTACCTGGGCACAATGACTGTGGATAAATCTTTCGGATCTGACTATTTGCTTCTTTTATGAGTTTTTCAGCTTTTACTCCATTTTCATGTTGCTAAATAATTTAATATGGTATTTTATGCTGCAAAACAATGTTTCGCTAAATCATTAACTAGTTTTTTGTCTTTTTTTTTTTTTGACCTTGTAAAGAGAAAGAAAACATTCCTGAGGTAAGCAACCAAGGGATAATATTTCTCCTAAGTCAGATTCAAATAAAGGAAATCAGCTATTTATGTTTTTGTTTCATTTTAATCTCTGTATTTTTATGAGACATATAAATGTGACACACTAGACAGTAAAATAGGTACAAGTCAGATGTTATGACTGTTGCAGAATACAGAATGTGTCAGCAAGTTTTCACATTTAAAAGAGATTTCCCAAAACACATCCTTCTCCTTTCTGTGCATATTCTTATACAACTGAAGCAATGTAACAGGCCTGTGCCTTAGTTTCCCTTTTTCCATATGATAGTGTCCAAATGAATTAACGTTTTCCATATTCTCAACCTAAACTGAAGCTAATTTTAAAATGTATACTTAAATAAAAAAAGGTCAGTAACCTTGAGCAGAACTGTGTACATTATTTCTCACTGTGTGTTATGAATTTAATTGTAAATTTCACATTAAAATGACATCAACACCTTCATTTTGGATAATATTTTGCACAGTAGGAATATTCATTAATGTAAGACAATAATAAGAAGCTTAGATATTAAACAAACAGGAAAAGGCTAGTCTACCTATTACATGAAGGAAATAAAGCTTAAAAAATCAAATAACTAAAAAATTAATTTCAAAAATATTTAATGATGTTCTCCCACTATGTCAAATAAAGAACAGCTATGTTACAGGAATTTTCAAATATACAAATCTGAGAACTACCACAAAATATTCACAGTCACTTTTTGACCAGACATTAATTTGATAATAATATTCAGGAAAGAATAAAATGGTACAAATAATTATACTTATATTAATTATATTCCTAAATAAAATGTATGTGCTATCAATATATATTTGTTCTAACCATGCACTATAAAATATCTGAAATGCAAGAATTCTTCCCACACTTGATATAAGAGGAAAATCTAGCAGCTATGAGGTTCATATACATAGGTCATTTCTTGATCTTTAACTAGACAATATAATGTGCTCATATAATTCTTAATTGGATGTTAAAATAAATGACAGAGGAGCTGTGTGTCTATACAGAAATATAGAAATAAGCAAAAGATAATAGTGTTATTTGAATTCTATCAAATACTTGTCTTTTTTTAGAACAAAAAAAAAAACAAAAAAGAAAGAAGCTGCTATTGGAATATTGGCAACTAAAGGGTTAACAGACATATGCTGTATAATTAGGAGATGCATTAATGATTATGAATAGTAAATGATTTGGTGCAAAGAAAAAAATTTAGTCAAAGGGACATGTACCTATCTTACATGTTTATTAGTAACTGTATATAACTAGAGAATTCTGCTATTAAGAATCTTGCATTATTGGTGTAAATACTTCCAAGGGTACATCAAATTGTAATCTTTCATACGACATCCATCAAACCAGGCTGGAGATTTTGACAAACATTAAACACAGTAAGGAGGCAATTATGTATGCATGATTTAATCTGCAACTAATTAATATGCAAATTTATTCATATGTTAGTTACTAAATTAAAAATGCAAAGAAGCCCTTATGGTGATTCTCGAAATTTTGCACAAACAGAACATTTAAAATGTAAGAAAAATGAAGTTTTTTTGAAACCTACACCACACTTTTGGTGTCTCTAGAACCTGTTGCATTAAGAACACTAAAAAAATAGTGTTTAAATACTAGATAATAATTTAAAAGGTGTGCTAATTTCATGTGAGAATGTGGGAACAGAAAGGTTAATCAGAATTCTCTCGAACTCTTAAGAGATGCTGTCTAATTATCAGACAAATGGTATTCTATTTCTAAGCCTCCTGCCCTGCTCTGGGTTGTCCGAGTTGGTCATCTTCCTGATATCTTGTGTAAACATTTTGGAAGTTTTGAGAGGAATAAACACTATCTGAAAGCAACCATCTATATTGAAAATTCCAGAGTAACTTTGAGACCATTTGGTGTTCCCTAAACATGCAATTCACTCCTCAAGATGGCAACTCGCTCTTTTCGCCTTTGGGGAGTAGCTTTCTGCAAACAGACAAATACTACGGAAATTGTGAAAAGGCTAGAAATTCTTCACAACACTTTCCCCAGAATCTTCAAAGATAGAGAATGGCTAACCACAGAGCAAAAGCCTCCCCAAGGAGGTCATTTTAGCCGAATCTAATCTGACAATTTTAGCCCTGCATTTCCAGAGTCCAAAATTGATTTGAATCTTTTATGTGAAATGAAGGATGTGGAATTGTGATAATTTAAAAATATCTTTGGATGTCTGTGTACTTGGGAGCATCCACTGAAGTACAGGATATTATGCTTTGGCATGTGACTGCTTTCTGGAGAATTAAATTTCCCCAGGCCTGCTTATAGATCAGCAGCAAGATTTTATGTGGACCAACTCTCCTCTATCACCTTTTCATCCACAGTATGGCCTGATGGCCATGTACACTCATCTCCTGAAACTGGCTGCTGGAACATCTGTAGTGGCCTTAAGAAATCAACATAAGTCAACTGCACGAGAAAACACAATAATAGCTTCTCCGGCTCTTCCCAGGGCTCTGAACTCTCACCCACGCTTAAAAAAAAAAAAAAGAAAATCTCTGTCACCGTCATCTCTGCCAAGTGGCACACAAAAAGGAAGGTAACCATTGGCTGTTACTTGCCTTCCCAGTCTGACTCCCATTTCCCAGCTTCCCTTAGCCCATTCTGATGCCAAGCGGACTACAGCTTGCCCATTTCATTTTGACCATGGCAGCCAAAAAAAGCACTACCCTACCGTGTGACGACAAGCAGTCTGTTTTGATATTAGTACCTCAGTATGTGCTGCAGGAGAGTCAGATGTCCCCAAACTACATGCCCTGCCCTGAGGGACTCTGTCCTGGTCCTCCCTGGCTAGAGAGATGGTGCACATGCCACAAACCCTTAGCTGTGAAAACACAGGGGACAAAAAGGCGCCATTTTTAAGGGACAAGGAGAAATGGCCACTAGTGCCTCTTCTGCTGGGGACAGGATTCATGCATGTCCTCTGTTCAATGTTGGCATCTAATTAGAAATATGAATTCAGACTCTAGTCACTCCCTGCAGGGCCAGCTTCCATGGTGAAACTGAGTTACATAAGGAGCCTTTTTGTTACATAATTAACTTGTAGTAAATGCTAGCAAGTCAGTATCAGGTTTTCTTTCTTTCTCCCCCCCCCACACCGAGAAAAGTAGGAGAATATTTAGGTTCTGGAGGAAAGGGGTGTTTTCCTTTTATTTGCTTGGTTTTGATTATTTTTTCACTAATTATGGGGGTATGGTAAGATGGTAGCAAAGTCTTTTTGTCTCAACACATGCTGATTTCTCTGCATTAAATGCACAGGATCAAAACCTAATACCATATAATAATCCCTGGATGCCTCCATCAATCTCTCGATCTTCTCAGCACTAATATACTGCTTTGTGAACTCTCAAGGCTGAGGTGAGCGGGACAACTGCTGGGCACTGCCAAAGTCTGAGGACAATAGGGTCATCCTTGAGCTTTTTTTCAGGTAACTCACTTTTTGTTGTGACCAAAACTTAACATAAAGCTTTTAAAAGCTTAAATGTACACATTTCTGCATTCATTACACAGTGTTAAATCTAATTTGTTCTTTTCACTGTCACAGGAAGCACATGTTTAAAGCAATCTGTTTCCTCATGTGAATGCTTTCCTGTCTGTTTAAAAAAAAATTGCGACATACTTTACCCCGAGTAACCAAGAGGTGATCATAAATATCCCTAAATAGCATTAAACAGATATGAAAGACATTAACACTCTCAGAATGCCAAAGTAGTATTAAAAAAAAAAAGAAAAAGAAAAAAAAAAAAACTCTAACAGATGCTCCTAGGTCAAAAAGTGAAATGTGTGTTTCCTGAAAAAAAAAAACACTCTCATCAGAATCATAAATGAAGTGCAAGCGGAGAGGTTTGGTGTTGCAGAACAAACAAGGATCATTTTCGGGTGGAACACAAGCCATCCACTGCCAGAAAGTACTTGCCATGGAAAGCCAAACTGTGATGAAGTTTGGAGAAAGCCAGTATCTTTTGTAATCCACAAGGTGGCAATGACTCTAAAAGAAGGGACATCTACTGTGGACCCATCATCTTCCCTGGAGAATGACATTCTCGGTGAAGCATCACTCCATTGGCTGGGGCTCACCAGCCACAGACCTTTCCTGAGGAACTGAACCTGCTGCCTGGTTTTTCACAAAATTAAATTGCCGGGAGAAAGCACTCATCTTGGAACGTGGAGCCCAGGCTCCTCCCAACCCGCAGCACCTGTAGAAGATTTATTTCTTTTATTCTTTAAGAGTAAGAAGAGTTCACTGAGAAGCCCTTGTTTTATTTTTAACTGTTTAGTTTCTCATAGGTGATGAGCATAATTACTGTTTCTTTTGAGGATTCAACAGTGGCACTGAGAACACACACACTACAATAATTCAGCAAGGGCTGGAATCCAGCAATCTCCAGCTTTGCTTAAAAGTATTAGTACAAGAATAAAGACATATTTAATGTCAGAAATGCACCTGAACTACCCAAAAGACATTTAACTCTGCTATCTAAGAGAAATGCAGGCCAGGCAGGCCACCAAGCCCCAGCTGCTCCAACTGCCAGATGCAGTTAAAAGACCAGGCCAGAGTCTTTACCTGGGCTAGAAATTGGAGTCACATCTACAAAGGTAGCCTGTACACCACTCAGAAGGAAACAGGTTTCTGACTGATGTGAGCATACAACTTAGTCAGAGAGAAAGAGCATGTATCCCTCAATTACTTATAGGCAGAACTGACTTAGACATAAACAAATGCTCCCAGAAAGCAAACTGTCAGGAGAGTGCTAGGCTGGCATGTTAGCCTCCTGCCCCACCCACTGCAAGAGCAGCAATGTAGCATGTACTTCAGACAGCACCTACGCAAAGCTGTATTTTCTTGACTACAGAAGGCTGACTGAAAGCTTAGCAAGGCCAAGAAGAAGGGACACGAGGGCATCTGCAGCAATGCCTAATTTCAGATAAAAAAACAAGTAACCCATGCTGGGCCACGCTCTTACATGCAGCTGCGTCTCGGTTCTGATGTGACCTGTTCTTACCTCAGCTATCCTGTCAGATCGTTTTTTTCCTCAAATACTAAAAGACTGGTAGTGACCTTGTTGCTGAAATTTCCAGTTCAACTGTATTAGTAATTCTACAAACAAGCTACTGCACACATATGTCATTTGTGGCTAGTAAACAGGGCAGCAATCTCGGGGAAACCAGTCAGTCTCCATGCCTCAACTACCCTTCCATCTTGTCTCTATTACAGAAAATGCTCTGCTGGTGCTTCACTTTCTCCATGGAGCCACTCCACAGAGATTGTACACAGCACCACAGTAAGGCATGGAGGGTCAGTTTCCAGGAGGGGTGAAAGCCTTGACATTTTAATTTAATCTGAATAGTCAAATGCTTTTAAGGTGGTGACGGCTGGCTGGGGATCAAACTAGGGGCCTTGTGCATGCTAGGCAAGTACTTCAACTACTGAGGGACAACCCCAGCCCTTGCCAAATGCTTTCTAAGTTAACAATGACCTTGGGGTAGAGAGCTTTTCTGCACTACAGAGGCTGCTGAATAGCTGTAGGTAGCAGGGACAGTACCTTGGTTAAGGACATAGGATCTTACAGCCTGTGCAGACCTCAAGGACAGTTCTGCCACACATGAGCAGCATGGCTGTGTCAATGTTCCCGGTCCCTACAAGCCTCAGCTTCTTTACTGAGATGTACACAGTTGCACCTACCTTAGGAGTTTTATAGGATCACATGATGCAATATAGTACTTACACCTGTGATAACGGGCAGCCAATAGAACACTGCTATCATGCTTTCACAGGCACTATGTTCATACCCAGGCTTGTGACCCAGCAGGAACACTGAGAAGAGGAGCTCCAGCATCCAGTTGGGAAGGGTTGCTACTCCTACCAGGTTCCTTTCTTGTTATCCCAAGATTCATTCTAGTGGACATAGGCTTGCAAGTCACATGCAGAGGAGGTGTGTTTAACGTGTGTGGGACAGACCAGAAGCACATGCCTTACCTTACCTTAGGTGTTGACATGGGATTAAGGGAATGATAAGAAGTTTAAAGGAACAAAGGTGCACTTGTGGTGTTACATGGAGCTTTTTAAAAATAGAATAAGATGAAAAACTTTTCTAAAAGGCCAGCGATGCTCAAACGCCAGTGACACCACATCAAATTGCATGTAGAATGAAGAAGCAGTCGGGTGACACTGAAATCGAAGTCATGGGTGGTACTGTATGAAGCATCTAGTCTTCATGTCAGTGGAAAAGGAAATGTGACAAAATATAAATGAAGAAGGGACAAATGCAAGAATGGAGCTGGGGAGAACGGTCCTTTCCCTCCCACCGGGAAGTCTCAAGCACAGACAAACATGTGGGTGTTCTTTACTAATGAGAAAGTAAAAGGAGATTTGCTTATAAAATAATTGCCCATTATGATGTGAGTCTTACAAATCCAAACTATTTTGACCTTCAGAAAATACACTGAACTCCATTTCCTTTTTCCCATGTATCATTGAAGCCATTGATAATGTGGACCGTTATCTTGGGTACCTACATAAATAAACTTTATGTTAAAATCCTATCTGAGGGACCCATAAGCTTTCACCAATAAAATTTTACTACGAAAGCATATGTCTGAGTATCAAGTGGCAGAATTTGTAGCTATTTCATATCATATTTTCAATCAGTTCAACAGTTACTGCCATTTGTTGATTTCCTCCTAACCTGCTGATGATTGCTAGGCCATGTACACTCAGCTCCCAGCTTCTGTGTATTGAGAAATGAACTGAAAACCCCGTGTCTCCTTGCCATGCTTTGATTCCCCTCTTAATACTTCGTCACTAAAGTTTGTTAAAACAGCAGCCTGGGTTTTATATGCGACTTGTTATTGAATTATTTTGTGCCTCAAAGTTTGTTTTATAATGAGCAAACCAGAAAATATTATTGAGCCGTGTATTAATACACCTGAGCACCTGTGCAAAAAGCCCAATTCCCCAAACAGGGTTACTTGAAAACATCACTGCTAAGAATCAGCCACCTACTTGAGGCTGCTTTCCCATAGCAGCTAATGATATAATGATATACTGTGCCGATCAGGAGAATGAAAGCCATTACAATATTATTATAAGTACGATCCAGGAGGCATATTTAGAATGATATGGGCTGTGAGGGAGGAGGATGCTGCAGGCAGGCAGATACTCTTTCACAGATGATATCAAACCAATTGTTCCAAAACAGCACTGTTATAAAATCTCTTAACTGGAAACAACAAGTGGGGATGGTGATTCTTCTCTTGTGTGTTATGAATGGTACCATTTTTCATGACCAAATGTTCCACAAGGTTCATTTTTTTTCTGAGAAAATACATTTTTCTACTATGAATCCATGCCCTTCACTTAGCACTAACATGGTAAGCCCACCAAAACATTTTCCCACAGCTGGCTTTGGAGGCAGGTCCACAAAGCCGAGACATGCCCCTGTTTCCCTCTTCTGCTGAATAATCAAAACACATTTAGTGAAACTTCATACACCCAGAATCTCTTCCAAGAGCCCCGGAAGAGAATGCTTATGGAACAACTTCTCTTCCTAGCAACAATACTGAATTAATTCTGAGGCTTGCAATGGTGGTTTTTCTATGCTGCTGAGAGATAATTTTTAAAAAATATTCTTTTGTAAAAATTACAGCCTTCACATTCATTTTGGACTGAAATCTAGACACCTGGGCAGAACATAGCCCATTCCAATTTAGGGGCTGTGAGGTCGTACATGGAATCATCTGCATTACCTTAATGTCCCTGTAGAGGGAGCATGTGCTCAAGTGAAAATCAGCCGACCTGCTCCACCTATGAAGCAGCTTTCAAACTGAAAACAATCTTTCGCATGTAGCTGTTCTGAGATCAAATAATTGAGTATTTAAAACTACAGAATTTGTCTGCATTTTGTAAAAATTTCTGCTCTTTGAAAAGGAGCACAGAGGCTACAAAAACACACCCTGGACAATACAGACCCAGGCTATTCCTTTGAAATGCAGGTTTAAAATTCAATGCAATTTACTTTTAAAAAGTAACAAAGCAGGTGTCTGTCAACAGCCTAGCTATAGCTATTTATTCTGCCTCAGTAGAATACAACTTTGCTCTTTTTGATGAAATTCCTTATTCTTTTAGAATCACTGACACTTCTAAATCGTATTTAGACCCCCAAGGTCTTCCACTGATTTATTACTTCAAATAAAAAATTTTGAATTTTGTGAAAGGAAGAAAATACATCTTGGATATGCAAAAACTGTCACTAACTGAAATAGGGGAATTTTTTTTTTGCTCTGTTAGAATATATGACTGTTTCAGTCAGTGAACTTTTAAAAGCTGTAGAGAAATGGCTTCCAACATAATATCAAGTCCCCATCTATATATGTCCATAATTGCAAAATAAATTAAAGTCCTGGGACCATTCTCTTCCTGAGGTAAAGGAGCCTTGCAGCCAGTTCTTAGATTTCTGTAATTAAACCACTCAGAGTCCAAATTTCCACACCAAACTATACTCTTCAGTATAAAGTGAAAGTGAGAAAATAAACTGTAAAATAACAGTTCCCTAAAATGTAGTTCTCCTTCCTTAACACGTGAGTACACATGTATTGTTCTAGGTGCTGAACCTTAAAGAAGTGCAGATGAATCTTAATTGGTGACTCAGAATTGGAAAACTTCATCAGAAATAATCACACAAACTGGAGAATGGTAAGAACAGTGTTTCATGTCTACCTTAAGAGAGCCAGCTAAGAAGACAAATCAGACTCACTCTCTCTCTCTCTCTCTCTCTCTCTCTCTCTCTCTCTCTCTCTCTCTCTCTCTCTCTCTCTCTCTCTCTCCTCTTCTCTTACAGGAGAAATAAAATGGTATTGTTTTCTTTCAGCCTCTGAGGTTTCTAACTTTTTAATTTCGCAAAGATAACCTTTGAAGACCTCACAAATACACACATCTGCCCTCCACAGTGGGCCTTAGTCTTTGTGTCCCGCCCGCCACTTACATTTCTTTTTTCCTTTATGTTTAAAATATGCATGCAAGAAGTCTCTTTTTGAAAAGGAGGAAAGACTGTGTTCTGAAGTTGTAAGAATTATTCCTCAATTCCTAACAATACAGAAATCTTTGAGGAAACTTCTGGAAGACTAAAATGCCCAATGTTGATGGTGCATGTTTTCTCTGTGTGCCTTTTGAAATAATGAGTCCCCAATGCAAAGATCTTCCTGTACTAATTTCATATCTCAGAATCTCATACAAAACTTAACTTTGTATTTAGCTTCTAAAAGCAATGGAGAGGATAAGATTGATTTCCAGAAAACTCATCACTAAACTTAGAGTTTAAGGCTGGATTAGTGAATCCTGTATTCGCTACATGGCCAAATACATACTTAGTGATGAATATTCTCTGTTTTCAGTGTCCCCAGTGTCGGGCTGTATATGCTTTTAAACTGGGTGAATGGTTCTTGTCTAATTTGCATGGTCTAATTGCATTACCATGTAATCTCCTTCCTCCTTATATATTTTCATAATTTACTGTCTTCATTTATGTAATCAAATCTCATATTTTAGTATCCTTAGCTAGAATATGAGCACACTAAGTTCAGAGTTGAGTCTGTGGGCTGACCTAACGTTTTAATGTAAAGTTATTAGTGATACAATTGTTTGTATCGCTACAGGAAAGGGCCTTGAAGACATCTTCTGTTATATCTTATCACATACTGTTTCTAGATTCCCAGTACAAGCCCAAGTCCAGGTGCCCTATGCCATATTTACTCATGATACATTTAATACTGTCACAGTAATCTTAAAGGGGGCTGCATTACTGCTTAGGCTAAATTGTGATGAGATGAAAATGCACCATAAGATACAAAACAGTGTGTCTATAATTTTCTTATGACACCTATCAAAAGTGATGAGGGCCTATGTGTTTTAAATACTGTGTTTTTTAACCATATACCTTCTGGTTTCCTACTAAGAAATAAACAAGTTGTTAATTCCTCTTGAAAAAATTATTTGAGATTTCTTTAAGCATCTGAGGAGAAAAGAAAACCTAAAATGCTTTAAAGTATGAATTCAACAGCATATGTAAAACACTCAAATAATTTTTTAATGTGATAGAAAATATCTAAGGAAATTAATCCTATCCACTTCCATTGATGTATCTGATAATCTCTATAAAGTACAGTTAGGTCCAGACTTGAAGCCTTTATTTTACCTCAGAATTCCTGTTCCTTGGGGATATCAAATGGTATCAAATACAAGTTACAGTTTTGTCTTCTCCAATCTACCTAAGGAGCCACTCAGGCCTCAAATTTTCTTGGAGATGTTCCAATCTTATTTTAGAATCCTTTCCTCAGGATCTGTGCATCCAAAATTATCTCTGACCACTTACAGCTTGCCAGATCCTCCTGAATTAACCATAAATAAATAAACCAAAACTACAATTTTGCATGGAAATTAGACTTTACTGAAAAATTCAGTTTTGTGAAAAATCTCCCATATGACAGCGGCAGTCAGACAGCTCTTAGGGTAGACCTTTGAATTTCCCAAATCTTACAATGTTCCAAAAAGCCTGAGTGAGCTTCTGCTAGAGTTCACAATTAAAGCAGAGAACAGCTCCAAAAATGTCTGAAATGCAAAGCTGTACCTCGTTGTCACATTTTCTAATAAAACATATATATAATTTCAATTTGATGACCAGGGCTTTGCATGTTTACATGTTAGTGAGCACAATAAAATTTCTAAATGACAACTGTTCTTTTTTCATTTTCTGTGCATTTGATAAGAATATTTTAAAACAGTATACTTTGAAATCACACTAATTTCTGATTTAAAAAAAAAAAGCATGGATCATTTCTCCTAAGCTGTAATTTAATAGTGTCCTTTTTTCTCCTGCATAAATGCACAACTCAGTGTGTATGATTATTAGGCTACTCACAAACAAAAAACTTGTTGAAAAGGGTAGTAAAGCTGCAAACAGCCCAGATCACAAGGAAGTGTACTTTAAAGCAGAAAACTGAGGTGCAAGAAGTTCTTCTGTAGATTCAAACAATTACAAATGCAAGATGCATGCCACCATCTAGCACAGACACAACTTTATCACTTACGTTCCCTCAGAAGAAGCCTATGAGAAAGTGGGTCATGACCCAGGACAACTTTTGACAGCAGGGTTCAGTGAGCAAGGATTATTTCCCACAAACTTTTCCTAAAGCAATCTAAGTATCCTAGATATCATTCCAGACCTCTGCTCTCCAGAAAGTCTGCCTTCTCCTCCACTGTGGTTCTAAAGACTGTAAGCCTTGTGGATGATTTTTCTACCATCCTATGTAGAGCCTTCAGGGTGACTCAAGGTCTCTAGATGTGACATGCAATACAAGTGTATGTTCATGCTTCTTACAAAATTATGACATAATATTGAGCCAATTCTCCCCCCCCCCCTCCAGGCAAAGCAGAGTTTTTAAACAAAGCTGGGCAATTCTCCCCACCTCCTTGACCCACATAGCCTGAAAGAGCCAGCTTCAGGACAGCAAGAGAAGTCTATGCGTTTACAGGATACCACGCTGTAAATGTCCCTCTGTTTATCTATGAAAGAGAGAGGGACCATTTCACTGGGTATGGGGATGAGTTGACATAACAGACTGCAACAAATTTATTACTATTTATCATCAATATGTATCTAAGAGAACATAAGTAATCACTGTAAAATATAATCACTGTAAAAGAAAGCTAACCTAATCCCTTACTATGTGTGATACATATACTTAAGAATAAGTTGAAACAGGTTTAGAAATATCTTAGACACATTTCATAATTTTATTTGAACTTAAAAATAAGGGAGACAGAGATCTAAAAATACAGAAATCTAGATCTATTGGAGCCAAAGTGATACAGTGTCTAGCACAAGCTGCTTTCTAAAACCAAGTAAAAATACACACTTTTTTTTTATGGTGGCAAGATGTGGGATCTCATTATCAGTAATAGAATAATACAACAAAGTTAATGTACTCAAAGCAAATTGCAACTGAAAGAGATGTTCTAGAATTACCAAGTAAAGTGGTGACTGAAGTGCAAAATAGCTAAAACTTATTTTCTTCTTTCTGCTTAGACCTTAACTGAATTTTCATCTTGTTTCTTAACTTTTGAAGAAGGGCTATTTGTCAGTGTATCACATGAAGACATTGAACCATGAAAAGTCTTCTCACTAGGGTTAATCTTAAACTGTCCATCAAAAGCCAAAGCTTGAATAATATAAACCAATTTCCAATTTCTAACTGTCATGTATTAGAAGAAATATATTTTCTGAGCATAGTATAATGGATGTACTTCAACAGCAATAAAAATCCCTTGAAAATGGTTTTTGTAGAGACCAGCTAACTAGAGAGAAATACTTAAATATGTAAGGAGTTAACAGAAGTTACTGATAATTAGTAACACCTTAAATACTTCAAGAACTCCTAAGAAAGTAAGAAGATTTCTGCAAAAAAACCAAAACAAAACAAAATAAAAAAAAAAAAAAGAACAAAGAACAAAGTTCATTTTAACCTGAGGCATAAATGGAAGGAAATAAGCTTAGTGTTTTAGCATCCCTACACAGTCACATTGTCCTGTCTGAACAATCAAAGGCCCTCTTATTGTACTTAATATTATATGTTTAAAATGTAAACACCTTCAAGGACTTTCTCATTTGAAGCTGTCATTAAAACTATTAAATTTTCATCTACATTAACTCTACCACTAACTTCAATACTCCTTCAAAAACAGCCAATTTTAATAAAATATAGAAACTCAAGGAATAACAACATGGTACAGTTTTAAGTGACATATTGATATTCCAAAATGACTATTTTATATGCCATTGGCAGTTTTATTTACACAATATTTTTCCATATTTATGGTTAATTTTGTGGTGCTTCTACAACATTATCAAGTCTGATAATCAGCATACAAAATTTGTGGGGTTTTTTGATATGACTTATTCTGATATATTCATTTAATAATTTTTTTTGGATGAGCTGAACCGAAATCAAGTCAAATACACAGGTGTGTGGGTTAATCTAGCACATTTGCAAAACCCATTATTCTTCTAATTTACTAAAAATGAAATAGAACCAATGAGAGCACTGATTGGTAATACATTTTCAGAAATCTAAATATAATTTTGTCTTAAAGTCTAAGAACTTATAAGGCCCATTAGTCACTTTTAAAAACATACTAGAAGGTTAGGTTAAAACTGTCTTTACGTGTGCAACACAAGAAGGAAAGATTGAAAAAAGAAAAGAAGGAAAGAAGAGAGACAATCATTTTTAAAAAATTTTTACATAAGGAGAAAATTACTAGCAATGGATTGGTTATAAACAAATTAAATACCTCCTAGGACCTAAAATTTGCAAATGCATGAGCTCAAATCAGTATGTCATGGATTTCCTGTGATTACAACCAACTTTTCCTAGGTTGGGGCCTGGGGCCTGATGCATCACAACAGCATCCTGACATAGCTCCAAGTATTAAAAATGTCCAGAATGCTTTGCTTACAGCTGGATTCCTCCATCCTCATCTAGCATTACAAAGCAAACAGTGACCACCTTGGCACTCTGTATCCATCAACCTCTTCAGAAAATAGAGACATTCTCCTTGCACTCTGGGCTGAAACCCATGTAAATTTTCCCTAAATCCGCTCCACAAATCTCCTTTCGCATGCAAATCCATAAATCATCATAATACTGACAAAGAATTTAACCAACACATGAAACTAATACTCATGCTCTCCAAAGCCCTGTACAGGTAAACCTCTGCAACTTGAGGTACCTTTTCAAGGCTCTCTTCAGAGCTTAACTTGCTGAATACCAACATAAGCCCTCAGCCTTCCAGCAGGGGCAATTAATCACCACCGCGAGGGTCAGGTAGCTGGTCCTTTCTACCTCTTCACATTGTAGATGTGCACACAGCTCGGAGCACATGGAACCTCACTGACTTCTATTGCCTTCTAATGATACCAACAGGACACAATGGACAAAGTACGGAGCGAAAACAGGCAGTACTTACTGAAGAGGGCAAACCTGGCGGGACTTTTCGGACTTTCTTTGTCTGCACCTCTGAAAAAAACAACAACAACAAAAACGAAGAAGCTGTGAGCTCCCACATGCCCAGATCTCCAAAGGGAAAGATATTAAACCAAGAGGCTACTGAGGTTAGGGCAGACATGCTAGCTCGCTCTCCCTACTATCTCACCTTTAAGAAATCAAATTCTGCTTTGCTGGCGAAATTGAAGAGACTAGATCTACCTGTGACTGCTTTGTATTTGAAAACACAGGTTTCTTGTGAGTGTGCAGTCAGTGACACGCTAAAATAAGCAAACATTTAAAAAGTTATGTTACTAGGTAAAGTGTTGCCATATCCCTGGGGGATGGAAAAGGCACCAAGCTGAGGACTGAATCAATGATGGGGGGGTGGGGGGGAGGGTCCTTCCTGGGACAAAGTAGGAAAGCAGGGGTAAGCTGGATTTATATATGTGTGGGTGTGAATTTAATGGACTCCGGGCATTCAAACAGAAGAGGGCCTTACCCATGGCACCACTGTGAAGAGGCCTCCGCCGGGTGTTATTGCTTGAATACTGATAGTACTGGGAACCAGGCTTGGTGGGCGAAAGGGTTCCTGGATTGCCCATATCCATGTCCCCTCCAAGGAGACTCTGCTAGAAGGTGAAAAATACAAAGAGAAAAAAACAAAAATGGAAGTTTAATTTTTCACACTTACCACCTCGCAACTTGATTTTGAGCAGAACAATACAAAGCCCACCATTTGCTGAGCTAAGACACTTACCAACTGCTAAAAAGCAAAAGTCACTGAGGAGGCTATCATCAAGGTCAGTATTTTTAACCCTTTACTTTGAAGACAGTAGATGGTACCCCCTCAAACCATATATTTTTTAAAAAGTCAATTCAGATGGCTAGCACTTTAATTTCATATGAAAATATCATTTTTAACATGAATGTTTTCTTTGCCCGCACGTAGTCTCCTCTCTGGGAACGGTTCACACACCCTTGTTTCTAAAGGACTAGCATGAATATCATTTTTGGGGAAAACATACAACTTCCCCAGTTGTACACGTTGGGGATGATTATGGACTGTCCACTCTCTACAAGATACATCCTGATTATTCAGGACTTTGCAAAGTCTCCACAGAGACCAGAACACCAGAGGAGTGGAGAACAAATTCAAATCCCAGGGCAAACTTTTCAGATTATAGCAAGAGTAGGCATCCTCAGCGAACAGAAAAAACCCTGAGGACACAGCATGCTCTCTTGAAGACTACCAGAAACTGAAACAAATCTCCATGGATTAAACATTCACCTGAACACTAGCACATTCACACAAATATCATTAAGTTATCACAGTGTGACAAACTGCTAAACTTTCAAAAGATGATGACATAAGACAGATTATATAATATTACATTTTCTAAAAGCTACACAGAAACTTACCCACAATATATAAACCGCCTGATTATACTCTGCATTGAACACATTGTTCCTTTAATTATTCTGATAGGCAATAAAACAAGTGTAGATAGTACCATTTATATTAAGAACAAATTTGCCATTTAATAAAGAAATTTTAAAATTAAGTACTAAAAAATCTAACTTTATCGTTACTTGTAATCAACTTTTACTGATGGAACTAATTACTGTCCTTGATAAAGTACAGAATGTGTTTTCCCTAATCTAAATTCTAATCACCATGTCACTCACAACAGACTTAGGGATGCTTCACTAACACACTATTCACATGCAAAATACTCTAAATAGGCCAATTATGACTCTGCCCCTGCTCCCTGGTTAACCCGCTGAGAACTGAAAAATTTCACAAGGCAGTCACCACCTAAAACAAAGGGTCCTTGTTTTAAATTAAGACAGTCTTTTTGATTCCTAAATAGCTCAACAAAGTGGCATGTCTTCCAGTGAAAGCAGTTGGTCAAATATGACCCATAAGCTGGAAAATCAAAAATTCAAAGCTCTCCTAACCACCACAATATAGCGGAATATCATCCAGTGATCTTGCAATGGAGAGGGAGTTCTGTGCCTACTGATGGACAATATATAACAGGATAATCAGCCACTGGCACGCCTGTCTTCCCTGTTTCCAGTTTATGACTTTTTCAAGGAATACATGATGAACATTACTTTAAAACAAAAATGAAGAAAAGATTCTATGAGTGAAAACGTATTACTAAGCAATCAGTTCATTGCCAACATCTTAGTTTCATCAATAAATGATAAAAATTAGATCATTTGCTAAATAAAAACCTAAGATCAGCACACTCAACTATTGCATTTCTAGAACTTTCAGAAGATAGAAAGGTATTAATAATGGCAAACTAAAGCACCAAACATACTACAACCAACTTTTCTACAAACTAGGGTAATTAAGAGCATAACATCAAACATTTATTTTTATCATATTAGACATTCAAAAATTAGAATTTCTACCTGAAATTTCACTCTTGATAAATTCTTATGAACAAGTCTATATTTATTTCACCCTTAAGCCAAGAATATTTTTAATATTTCCCCGATAAAAGTGTTGCTATATGAAGTTACTATCTCTCCACGAGTTGATAAATCTACCACTGAGTCTTTATTTTACTGAGAAAAGAGTTTGAAAATAATAATATGTTATCGTTGTTGTTACTATTTTACAGTCTTTTGAGCCTCTCTTGTATTCTAGGCAAACGGTCTAGCATTAAGCTGCATCATTTATGACCATGAAATAAGACTATCTTGGTATCTGTCAATAACATACACACTGTATTGGCAGCTACTACATTTGTTTTTCCTTTTCTCTTTTTTTTTTCCCCAAAAATATATAAAATTCTCAGAAAAAAGGCTGAACAAATATGCTAAAATATTCACTTCTCTTTTCAATGGGCCTAGCCATTGGTTGATTCTTATTGGTCTTGGAGGCAAAGATTTCACTCCCAGAAAAGGAAATCTATGTAGTAGGCCAACATAAAAGCAAATGAGAAAGCTGCTCTGTGTTTTAGTAGCATTCATGATAGAGCTGTGAAAAAAAAATTATGATAACACAGCTAAGAGTTGCTGACCTGCTTGTTGTGGATTTCAAAGAAAAATCTTCCTGTGGACCAGTCACAAGCAAATAAGTAGTCTTCTACAAAGCCGTATGAACTATGAACTATGTGCCATGACAGCACTAAAAGCCACAGAACACTTCCAGAGACTTCTGACAATCTCACTACCACCACTTTAAAAAAAAAAAAAAAAAAGCACATTCCTGTCTTTCTTTTAGAATTGTTTGCCTCCTCCCACTTTTTCCCACTGGACAATGTAATCATTCTTCTAAAGGAACAAAAATAAACATTTCCTCAAATTTAAAGGGCCACTAATCACCCCCACAGGGAAAATGAAGATAAAAATATATGTGCTCTTATTATAGGGTCTACTTGTAAAATGAACAATGACTATTTAGTATTGTTTGGTCTTTATGTCACACGCTTCAACCTCTGTAGTAATGAGAAAGATTAAAAATAATTTCCACTGCTGAAACACTTGGATATATGAATGTTTAAAAGTCAATGACATTTGATTAAGGCAAATTAAATAAACAGTACACATAAAAGATAAAGCATTTATCTGCTTATAAAATTACCTCCAAGGATGTATAGCTTTGAAAACAAATTTATATTTCATGGACATTAAGTTTAAGAGCTAAGTCTACTTTCAAAATGGGTGAATGCCTCCTTGTCTTAAACAGGATCAGACAAGTTTAAGGGTCCTGTTTTTTTTTGGGGGGGGGGTTGTTTTTTTGTTTTTTTTACATTGTACAATCTTGTGCTTTGTGGTTATTCTGAGTCCACAGCAGTTAGCTGCCCTAGTCTACTAGGAAACCCTGGAGCAAGATGTGGTGTTTCACAAGGCTGACCTGTAAATCTTAAAGCCATGCTTGTGGCTCTTTACCTGTCCGTGTGTGATGAGACCAGCCCTCTCCCTTCTGCCCTTGGAACATAAATCAAAGAATAAAATGTGGCGACTTTTTTCGCTAAGCTCAAATAACTGGAGAGTTCACTCAGTGCAGCCCAGTCACCAGCAAAGAGCCAAGCCGGGCATAGTCACTCATGCACTGAAGTCAAGATCCTGAGAGAGTTGCACCCATCACTTTGTTGCTGGTTTCTGAGCAGGTCTGAACAGGAGGATTTCTAGCATCATCTGAGCCCTGCCTGCCCTTTTTCCATTTGGGGCTGAGCAAGTGCCTTCACTTTGTGATCAACTACTAAGCATGACTAAGGATGGAAACCATGAATTAAACTTGGAAAACAGAGAAGTGGCATACATCTCAAATTAGATTTATAACTGAATGGTAATCAAAAATAGAAGTAAATGCTCAAAGCTTAAATTATCGACTTTTTTTTTCTTGTTAAACTAAAATCATCTTGCTCTGAACTATTATTTCATTTCAGTCAGCACTTTAAATGTAATGGGTGGGTGGTTCATCTCTAAAAAGGAAGATTATATTTACCCTTAATTATAGATATGAGTGAGATCAGAGAGCTAGGCACACTGCTTTAGGGCATATGATTAATTTATCTAATAGGTGAATGGCCTTAAATTTCAGAAGTGGGTCCTGGAGAAGCAAAAAGACAAGCAAAGGCTAGGAAATCTCCGAGGGGGAAAATGTGCCCCTTGCTTTCCAGGCTTTCTCTGCTTTTGCGTCATTACCATTACGTTGTGATCTGATATCAGACACAACATCTTGGGGGAGGGGGAGATGCTGCAGAACAGAGAAAAGCAGTCTCAGATGAAACCAGATTAAGCTCCTTTTCTGAACTTTTGCCAAATGCGTGTGCGTCTAATTCATGTTTGGGTATTCTAGCACTCACACAGCTGCGATGCCATTCTTTCATCACAGGCCCGAGTGATGTATAGTGGCTTTGTATTGTGAGCTGACTCCATAAAGACAGGGATTTGTTATTTTAAAATGGAAATAAAATTCAGCATGGTCATAAAATGTTGGATATCTGCATAGGTACCTAATAGACTTTGCAGCATTAGGTGCAAACTAGACAAAGAGAGAAATTGCAAAGTTGATGTATTTAAAAACACTTGATCACAACCGAGGAGGACATATCTACATGGCTCACTGCATAGAATTAGGTTTTCAAAGACACTGCTGAACAAGATTCTTAACAGCCATGGGGAAGTTTTTGCAAATCCCTATCGAATCGCTGCTGCTGAATTTGCCATTTTGACCACACAAGGGCCATTGGTGACTTACTTAGCAGCAGGAGGGGCCATAATTCTGCTGCTGCTCGCACTTCCTCCGAAAGCTAAAATCTATCTTGCCCAAAGGGCAATGGAGAACACAGTAATTCCACCTGTCCACTTTTAACTTCAAAGCTTACAACTGAAGGTCAGACCTTGGACAGTCTTTATCCCTGGTCTCTGAAGATCTAGAAAGGCACTGTTATAGCTTACTTTGATTTCTGTCCTGGACTTAGGTTCAGCAAAAGAGGACTTGGAAGAAAAATTAGAAATATGGGATGGCAAGGAAAACCAAGGGCTTAGATGGTTCCTGTGTGACAGAAAAAAATCAAATTATTGAGACTGTCATTCAGCAAAAAGTTTCTTCGATAAAATTTTAGACACCACAAAAAAATAATAATTCATATGAAATGTCTAATACACATTGAATTACACAAAAAATCAGAGATAAAGTTCTCTGGGCCTGGTGAGGCAGTTGTGTAATCCTAAGTATTTAGGAGGCTGAGGGTAAAGGTCTGTAAATACAGGGCCAGCCTGGGCTACAAAGTGAGCAACTTACCAATATCCTATCACAAAATAAAAAATAAAACAAGCCGATAGAACTCAGTGGTAGAGCAGTTACCTAGCATATCAAGGCATCAGACTCTTTCCACAATAAATGAAGGAAGGGAAGAGAAAGAAGGATAAAAAGAAGAGGAAGGGAGGGAGCGAAGGGAGGAGGAAAGGACAGTGAGTTTCCCACAGAATCCAAGCTCTGAGGAACAAGGACAGTGGGAGCACTCTTCTCTCCCCCTCTGTAAAGGAGGACTACTGAATGCTTTATCAGAGTTCCTGGGAGTAGAGGAAACGAAATATATACAATGTCCAGCAGAAATGGTACCTAACAAATACTTCACCTTCCTCCCTCTGCCCTTCAGCACAGTTAAACTTGTTAAAACTCACGACTTCAGAGTCACCTGAAGCTGACAATGACTACTAGATCCTCTTCTCCACTTTTAGAGAAAAACAAAACAAAACACTGAGCTAATAATTTGGGAACATCACTTTAAAAAGCTGGAAAGGATTAAATATGAAAGTCCACATATACAGTGACAACTTCAGGGACTTGGCCACACTGGAAAAATGATAGGGACCCCACATATTTAATAAAGAAATTTGGCAATAATCTTGAAATTTGAGAATAAGTGCCAATTTTCTCAAAATGCAACAAGGATTTCTTCAGCAAATCATTTGATTTTATTTTTCAACAGAGAAGTAATTTGCTGCTAATTTGAGTCAATGCTAGATAAAAATGATTTCAAGTCAGTCTGCCATTGGTACCAAAAAAAAAAAAAAAAAAAAGTTTGACATAGGATGAGTTAAACTCTTACTTTCTGTGTTGGATACTTATAGATGTTTACAAGGGTTGTCTGATTTTTATTTTTTTCTTTTCAAAACCAGTTATGAGAATTTAGTAGCTATGTATTTGATACTTAATTTTTTTTATTTTCTTCTTCCATGATATAAACAAATAAACTTCACAGTTTTGGTTGGAAATTTGCATAACTCCCAAAGAATTCAGTAACCCTGAACAAAATTATTTATTTTAACAGCAATTAGATTTTACTAAACATTTCAAAATTCAAATATATTGTCTTTCCTTGTAAAGAAAAACACCTTACATTTAAATGCTATAATGTAATACAAAGGTTGCTATGGTAACTAAAACTTAATGTATAATGGGGTAATAGTCAAATAAAAATTCATTTATTTTTAATGAAAATTACAATTGCCAAGGATGGATGAGATTTATAACCCACCTATTTGACTTCTTCACAAATTGAAAAAAAAAAAAAAAAAGACCAACAACAAAAAACAAAAATATTTCTTGTATACACTAAAAAGAGAATGATTTTCTGTATTTCATGAAAATACATTCTGGAAATCCAAGTCATCTATTACATATTAAAGAGAGGATTAACTTAGTTCTTGGGAGATGCAAGTTCAGGGTGGGGGGCTTTAAAAATCTTATATATACTATACAGAATTTTAAAAAGCAATTAAAACTCTCAGAATAGTTCAGGAAGATCACTTAATTTATAATTTGAAATGTCATCACATGTCAGTAGCATATAAACAGTATTTTCCTTAAAATGTTGTGTGTTAGCAATAGTGTACCACAGTAAAATAGAAGAACTTTAATAGGACCAGGTAACATCAAAGCGAATCAGCATCACTTGTGTAAAGACACGGCCCTAAGAAACACATTGAGCATTTTGCTTGACTCTGTTGCTCTTTAAGTAAAATAAAAGTGTAACAATACTTTTTATACTAGATGGGGAGAGTTCTAATTCAAGATTGCCTCTCTAGGCAAGAATATAGAAAATTCATTTTTATGGGACTAGCCTCTCTGGGAACAGGAGACAGGTCTCCTTCATGAACCTACTAGGCTGCTCAACGATTGCCTAATGGTCAACTCTCCAAGCCACCACTTGATAAAAGAGTGTGACGAAAGTTCTGTACCTGCAAACAGCGTGACAAACTCACACTACTACACGAGGAACGTATCAGGCACAGTAATAGATGCCTAATGCAATCTTCAAAGCATCCTCAAATTCCTTCCTTGTAAATATCCAGAACTAAGTCCTCTGTCTCTGGGTACATTAGCTCTTTGCCTCCCAACATGTCCTCTTTCCTGAACGTGGAGCACAGAGGCCAAGCTTGTTGATATCAAGGAGGAAATCACTGGATAACTCAAAAAGAAAGAGCGTGTGAGTGAGTGAGTGAGTGTGTGTGTGTGTGTACCAATCTGTCCCTCCAGAGACACATACAGATCCTTTAGATACTAACATGGCAGACACTGCAGTCTCCAATATTCAGATGGGGTCATTTAGAGTGGTTATGTGTCCTGACCAATACGACATGGCTAGCCTGCAGTGGGGCCAGTTTGACTTGACATTGACACATATGCTTGTCCTTTATGCACCACCCTTTCTATGCTCTATCTTCTGCAAACCCTTCATTATATCCATTACCTGGACATATCAATCAGGGTTAGGGAATGTTGACTTTGAAAGTATCTCTTTTCTTCCCGCAGAAGAATATTCTAATGCAGTGGAATCCAGCAGGGCTACACGTGCGTGTCACTTGGCCCTGGATAACCTGAACATATAGTCTTAGTGGGTATCAGGCTCTTTATCTGAGAAATAGTAAGATCACACTCAAAGTTCTTAGAAAACTTGCTTGTCTGTGATTTCTCACTACTGACATGTGGTCCCTCAAGGTGGGAAGTGAGCTCCCTTGTCTCTGTGATCTTGACATCTGGCACCGTGAGAGCGGGTGCATAGTGTGCCTGCAGTAAATGTCAACTGATTTAGTTAACTGATTAGCCAGGGAATGTGCTTACAGAATTTCAATCATTATTGTTAAGAACATAATTCTCTATTCCTACGCCAGTAGACACATGGTCCCTACATTTCAATAAGATTTTTCTCCTCCCACATCAGATGTGCATCCCTCAAAAGCTAAATGCAGTCCCCACTGCCCAAGTCTCACCATATCTCATGTCTATCAAACTTCTTTCACTTCTTAGTTTCAAACACATCCCAGTCCACGTGAGACAGGTGAAGACTCAGAATTGGTAATATACAAAAAGAAATTAGATGTGTGCTTTACAATCCACACGTTTGTCTACTGACTTTTATTTTTATGTTTGATTTGTTTAATGAAAATGGATACATTTCCTCAAACAAGTATGGGTATTTGATGGTCCATCATTCACCAAGGGGCCAGGTTCTTGAGAGTTAGGCAGCAGGAAATGCAGACACCACCTAGGTGGGTACCTACAGCAGAACAGACACACAGAGAGGAACCAGACAGCAAGGTGAAGGCAGGGTTTGGGAAGACTTGTTTTGTCTTATTTTTTTGAGACAGCGTCTCTTTACATAGCCCTAGCTATCCTAGAACATACTATGTAGACTAGACTGACCTTGAACTCATAGAAATCCTCCTGCCTGTCCCTTCCAAGTACTAAGATTGAAGGCATGTGCAGCCATACCCAGCCTGGGGGATTTGGATAGTTTACTCTACAGAACACAACCTAAGGAAGATTCTGGGAGAATTTAAATTAGCTACCAAAGAATCTGCTCCCCTTAGGTTGTTCTGACATCTTAGATACCTAGCCCTTGGGTTCTACCCTCTTGACTACTAAAATCAAGTTGGCTTAGACAGAAGCAAAGCCAGAGAAATGGCTACAGCACCGAGAAGACATCAGCCTTTGCTGTATGCCAGTTACTGTGGTGAGCTTAGAGGAAACAGAATGCTCAGGTGAAAACCTCTGCTAAAGATGGCCTAAGCATGGTGAGTCTGTGGGGTTCCAACCACTCTCCTTGAGCCCCACTTCTGTTACTTAGCTATTAAGGAGTTGACCCCTCTCTCGAAAGATTTTTCCCACTCCAAAATACCTCTGGAGATGAGAATCAAACACCATCTCCTTGGGACTTCTAGAGACTTTAAGGGAAGACAATCGCCCCACCCTGTGCCCTAGTGCTGTTCCCTTACCACAATGCCAAGGGACTACAGGCAGATGTAGGGGACACTTCAATAAAGGGGATGTCGCTATAAATGATGGCAGTCATACAAAGAGCAGCAAATATCCACAGAACTCACTGTATTTTTCAAGCTCTGGTGGCCTCAGTAGCCTATTAAATTATCAAACCCCTTGACGGGAGAATCATATTAATCCCACTCTAAAGATGAGGTGGCCGGAGGTAGAAGCTAGCTAACTAACTATGCACCAAAGATAACTTGAAAACCAATGAACAACAAGACTGTGTCATTTCACTGAGAGTAATTGCATCTCTTGGATTCACTCAGCTCCTTGTAATGTCACATCTGAAAATGTTAACAATTACCTCATGCTGGTCCTTAAATCATACACTCAGGAGCCTCTCGTCTCCCCTGTCTCTTCTCTACTTTCCAGCAACAGACACTATAAAGCACTGAGGACCTATTTGCAGCAATGCATTCAACTCTCATGTCCTTTGCTCCAATGCCCTTCCCTACAAAAACTCCATAAAAATTCCCATGAAAGATCTGCTTAATAAAATAACTGGCAACCAGTCATTTCATCTACTCAGCAGCACTCATATACACAACTTTCTAAGCAGCCCTTATTACAAGGAAGATGATGCAAAAACAACCAATAACCTTTACAAAGTTTGAAGGAGAGAACAATTTTGAAGGGTTCATTTTTAAAAAAAAATTATTTTCATTTTACAATACACTGGTATTTTTGCCTGCATGTATGTCTGTGTGAAGGTGTCCCTTGGACTTGGACAGTTGTGAGCTGCCATTGTGGGTACTGCGTATTGAACCCAGGTCCTCTGGGAGAGCAGTCAGTGCTCTTAACCACTGTGCCATCTCTTCAGCCCAAGGGACTGCGGAACATTTGCATGTATAAATAAACATTCTCCCTCACTCCCCAAGGATGTAGGACAGGTATATTTTTATTATGTGTTCACATAAAACCTCATTATAAATATATTTAGATATTGAGCATGTGGCACAGACTTGCAGAACTAGTTCACAAGCTAGTTCAACACCATCCACAAAAAGTTCCTACAGGACACACACTTCCAAAAGGCAGAAATAATTTCAAGTATCAATTTTTAAAAGAAACAAACACTTTGGTCTTTTTACACAAAACATTTCCCAGAAAAGGACTGGCATGAAAGCAATGTGATGACTCGGCGCGGGGTCCAGACTGAAAGCAAAGCCTGACAGACTTCAAACACGGAAAAGTAAGTCAGGGGCAAGTGGAAGAATGCATACTCTAGCCTGGTGGAGGTTGTGCATACCTTTCACCCCAGCAGAGATTAAAGGAGCCTGAGACAGGTGTATGTCTATGAGTTCGAGGCCAGCCTGGTCTACAGAGTGAGTTCCAGGACAGCCAGAGAAACAACAGCAACACAGAGAAACCCTGTCTTGAGAAACCAAATAAAAATAAAAGAATGCAGACTCTAAAATGATCTTGAAATGTATCTAGAACATTAGTGATTAGTAGATATATGTACATGCACACAAGCATGCTCATACAAGGACACACTATCTGTCCTTTACTTTCTAAGCAGTGCCAGAGATTGAACCCAGGGCTTTGTGAATGAAAGTCAAACTTTACCAATGACATATCTCTAGCTTTTGATTTTAATTGGTATTTTGAGACAGAATGGCATTTGCCCAGAATAGCCATGAGCTCTGTAACCCCAAGCAGCTATTAAACTTACAATCCTCCTGCCTCGGTAGGTAGCTGAGATAACAGGTCTGTCTGTGTTACTGGGCTCCAACTACTAGGCCCATTTTAAAACATAAAAGCTAATTAATTGTCCCTATTTGTTTTCCATATATAGATTATGTTCTCACTTACAGCATATAGATACATATTAAGGAGTAGAATTAGCAAGCTCTTCCACAACTGGGCCCCCTTTCTATAGTAGCTTACTTCCTTATTGGCTCCATCTACCATATTTGGGCATTTCCTATAGAAGCACTGGGTCAATGTCTTCATTGCTATAGGATGAGGGTGATTTGGGAGCACAGTAGCAGAATGCAGAAGCAAAGGGGCCCTGCCCATCTTTGAACTAAAAGAGGCTCTGACAGACAGCAGCAGGCTGAAGGTCAAGACTCTTTCAGATGTGGACTCTTTTATATTTTCTTGTCTCCCTTGAAATAAATGTAATTTATGTGATGCTCAAAAGCTGTAAGTGATATCTGATTATTTATAATTATTGTTGTTTTTGCCTTCATTATGTCTGTGTGAGGTGTTGGATCCCCTGGAACTGGAGTTATAGACAATTGTGAGATGTCATGTGGGTGCTAGGAATTGAACAAAGGGTCCTCTGGAAGATCAGTCACTGTTCTTAACTGCCAAGCCATCTCTTTAGCCCCTAATTAATTATAATTTTTGAAGTTGACTATATGTTCATGTGTAAATCAGAAGGTCAACAGTCTCTTTTCCTCACTTCTGATATTCTTGGAGCTCAGATAACTGTTTCTAGTTTTGTGATAAAACATGACATGATAGGAAGACATGCTTGTTTGCCTTTAATTTTACTAAATATGACTGTTTACAAGATTACTTATGAGAAAAAAATTAAAAAAAAATCTATTTAGTTCTTAAAGAGTGCCTAAAACTCTTCTGGGATGAGGTATACAGTACATGCCGCAAGTATGTATCACATTAACTTCCCCCAAATACAAGTACTTCTTAAATTCTAGAAGAACTTTGACCCAATAGCTCTAAATAAGGCACTATGACCTATAAAAGTTCCTTTTCCCTTCCAAACACTAAGCAGACCCAGCACTGCTCAGTCTCTGAGATCAGGGGAAATGTGGCACATTCAGGGAGATATGGGCACATACAAAACTCCTTCTCCTGGATTGTGCTTTCAGCGAGAATTAAATGGGATGTCACAACAGTCATGTTTTAATTATTTTGAAAATATTGTCAATACCTAGATATATTTAAACTTTCATTAGAATATTCCCCATAACTTGCTCAAGGTAACTGCGCACAGTGAAACTCCTGTGGCCACGTACTTTCAGCTCTCCTACACAGACACAGCTGGCCCTTCATGTTTGCCTTGTCCATGTGCTAGAGAAACTTTGTATTCAGGATTACTAATCCTGTCTTTTTACCTGGGTATTTTGATTTTAAATCTACTTAACTAGGTAATTTTTGCTGCTACTTGAAGGAGGTTCTAAATACTCAAAAACCAAAATGGGTCACCCATTCCAATTTCCCTCATTCGTTACAAGGCAGAACCCACTGAGCATCATGCCAGGAAAAGTCTGTTTCACATTTAATACTAAGATCGTGTGTGTGTGTGTGTGTGTGTGTGTGTGTGTGTGTGTATACATGTCTGAGTTGTTTATTGTTATACAGAATCCAATCAAGCACACACAAATCTTGCTATGATCCTCCTTCCGCTAACACACGCAACTTGCAACTATTCCTTTACCTGAATAGACAATATTGGGCAAAGGAGATGAGAAAATCATTGTGCTTCAAGGGACTTGCAAAGTTCAATCAAGATCCAGACCTCTATTTGACAGAACCTTCACGATAGTCCCTACAAGCACCGTCTATATAGTAAGTAACACATTTCTTTAGTATGTTCAAGATCATGATTTAGGCACCACGGATAAAGCACAGCTCAATATACAATTCATTTATAAATATTCAAGAAAAAGGTACAAATAAGTACATTAGTGGAGTTTAATCACTGACCTGTCTGGGGAGACAGACAGAGTAAGTCTAAGAGATAGATACCTTACAAATTCACCACGGAGAACACTAAATGTAACATACAGAGAAGCTGTAAGTAACTGTAAAAGGTATAGATAATCACACTATTTACAGGACAGAATGCCATTAGATTAATCTGTGGCTCTTTCACAACCTTCCACTCTTAGTGAGAGATGATGGGGAGGGGGCAAGTAGACAGCGGAGAAATTCACTGAACGATCTGATATCTTGAAAATTAAAAGGCACATACTGTTTGTATCTGGATGTGGAAGCAAAACAAGACACTGTGGAGTGGGAGGAAGGGAGCAGGGGAAGGGGTAGTCACACTATAATCCAAGTATTCAAGAAGCAAAGGCCAGAAAAATCAAGAGTCCACAGGCAGCTGAAGCTGTGTAAGTGAGAAGTCATTATTCACATGTGCAAAGAAGGAAAAGGAGGGTGTGCTGTATGAGGCTTAACTTTGAACATTATGACCCTCGTGTGCTACTTGGTTTTCTTTCTTTTTTACTATTTCCTTAAAAAAACAAACAAGCTGAAATCTCAATTGAGGAATCGCTTCCATCAGACTGAGTTTTAGGCGTGTCTGTGGGCATTTCCTTGATAAAATTGATGTGGGACGGCCCAGCTCATGTGGGTGGTGGGTAGGTAGATCCTGGGTGCCATAAGAAAGCAGACTGAACAAACCAGGAGAGCAGGGCAGTGAGCAGCCTCCTCTGTGGCCTTGAGCCCCTACCAGGTGCCCCCCAATGATGGGGTGAATGTGTAATATGAAGTAAGCCCTTTCCTCCTCAAGTTGGTCTGTGTCAGTATTCATAACAGTGACAGAAAAGCAAATTAGGACAGAAATGGAGCAGTAGGTAAAAATAAAGGAAACCTTAAGCTTGTTAAATCAACTCTCGGTTCACAGGAAATGTGGAGAATATATGCTAAAAGGCCGGAAGAAAGAAAGCAATCAGTCAGACACAGAGTCAGACAAGAACCCAGCTAGGGAAAGCTGCGGACTTTCAAAAACCAAAGACAGTTAACACCCCACAGCGATTTTCAGTCTAAGTGCACCAGTGGACAAAAGCCCCAAAGACAGACAACACCCAAGGGACCATTTAGTCCAAGTCCAGTGGACAAAAGTCATTTGTAAGCTCTTTTGTTTTAGTTTGGGGGTATTTTGTTTTATTTTTCAGTGACAAGGCTTTGCGGCATAGTTCAGCCTAACTGTGAACTCATAACCCTCTCACTTCTGTCTCTCAGGTGGTGGGATATCAAGGTGAGGTTCACTATACCCAGAGACAAAAGACATTTGTCAGAAGGAAGGTCCAGGGTGCTAAAAAAAAAAATTGCTAAGAGTTCTGCCAGCTTTGGCCATGACATTGTGGATGTGTTAAGCTGGGAGTGGGTGGTAGATTATTTGTTGCAGACACTATTTACTTATAGAATTTATAGTCAGAAATGCTGTGTTTATACATAAAACAAAATGCACCTATAACACAAAATGTACCTATAAACTGTCCTAAAACACTTGGAAAACAACAACAGGGTAAGATGATTCTAAAATAGATGGGGCAAATGCTGTGATCTGTTGAAACTGAAGGACAGACACATGGTTTTATACCTTACAGCACTCTGAATTTTTCTTGTATTTGAAATTTTCGACAATAAGAAGACTGAGAGATGAACATATCTGTAAAGCCAGTTCTACCCATTTTCAGACTGAAGAAGAATATGAAGGTTCAAAGTACATGTTCAATATTGAATGCACAGTTCAAGTCTTCAGAGTCTCCCCAAGATTCTGTAGACCAGAATTTTAAAAACCAGTATAAAACTCAGGCACCCTAAAGGTCAAATAGATGATCAGGGAAGAAATGACAAGTCCTTCTGATCTAGGGCCCCATAAAAAAAAAAGTGCCTTTGCCCCTGTACCATAATGCCCCCTTCCTTTGCAAGCCAAAGACAGAAATGGCTAGGGACAAAAACACAGTAGGTGACATGGTGGATTCTTCCCAGGACAACATACATGCCCTATAGCAAAAGAGGGCAAGCAGAGAGTATCCCTGTCAGTCTGCACTGACTTCACACCTGCACAGGTGCTCACCAGGAAATCCAGGAATATTGAAATACTCTAATTTTGGCATTAGCGTAAAAAATTGGGGGTGGGGGTGCAAACATCAGCAGCTAGATTTTCTTTTAAACTGACAAAATAAAAATGTATTCATTAAATGTTTATGAAAGTCAAAATTCAGCCGCTCACTAAACTGGGTTATTTGGCTACTGCTCAAACATCAGCCTGTCAATCTGTAGGAGAAAAGAGCTGTGTGCTTTTAGCTTGCAATTAAAAAGAGAACATCAAAGGTCTTGCATGCATCCTGCATCGGATCAAAGAGAAGCTGCTGCCTCCTCCCCTAGATCCTGCCTCATCCTAGTTACCCTTCAGAGAGGAAAGAGGGCTTGGGAAACAGGGTGCCTCAAGACTCAAGAACATTCTCATCCACACGCCACATCCCAGATCCAGATGGCCCAATCTCAGAAATAAGTTAAGACAAGCAATATAGTCACAAAACAGAATATGGGTTCCATGGGCCGCTCATCAAGTGTCCAGTGCAATACCAGCCATCTGATTAGTAGCATTTTCCCTGATAGAAATATGTAAAATTCAGAGAACTGATGGCAGAGTAAAGACAAGGCAGGGTGATGAATATAGGTAAAGAGCTTGCTGTACAATCTCAAGTGTCTGCCTTCATTCCACACACACACCCCCAGTCTCCAACCAGAAACTGGGGTGTGCTGGGGTGCTCTTAGACATCCCAGCTCTGAGGAGGTATAGACACATGGATCTGGGGACTTCCAGGTTGGACAGGCTAGCCTGATGAGTGAGCCACAGACCAACCAAAATAAAAGACAGACTGGCTCTCTCTCTCACTCTCTCAGAAATAAGGTAGGTGGTTCCTGAGAAAAAACATCAGAAATTGACCTTTGGCCTCCATACACACGCAGGCATATATGAATATGCACCACTGCACACATATGCACATGCATGTGCACACAAATACAGGAGACAAAAGCATTCCATAGACAATCATAAAGTCTGTCAGTTTTCAGAAAAAGGGCCAGCTCAAAGGTGTGGGAGTCAGACAGTGTTCACTAAAGGCCACTTACAAAGTTATAATGAGCATAAAACAGAAGGAAAGGGGCAAAAAAATAGATATATGGTTAGACAAACAACATTTACTCTACAAGTCATTTGTAATGCTTTACAATATGCTATATACTAATGGAAGGGTTCACTTTCTTAGGGCCTTTGCATCAAATTAAGCTTTGTGACATTCCCTGCCCTGGTTCAAACTATAGGGCCTATGGCTCCAAGTTTATAAACCAGTCAAAAAGACAGCATGGAGTTCATCCTGTATGGGAGACTAGCTCTTCTGGAACTATTGATGTTTCCAGAGATTTCAATTCCAGTTCTATTCTGGCCACTTCACGACCTTGAAACCTTCTTTCTGAGGGCATCTGGTCACAGCTTCTTTGGTTTTGGTGTGAAGTCTCAACAGCAAAAGGAAATTATGAAGGCCAGAAGGATTTTGAAAGAAGAGATTAAAATATTCACAAGGAGGTGGCTAAAGTTTTGCTAAACCTAAAGCTAAACAGAGGTTTGCCTCCTGAGGAAATTAGGACTCAGAAACACAACTATTCCTGAACAAATGAATTCCTCTTAGCCTCGGCATCTCCACATGCTGGCCAGCACAGGCTGCACATGCTCAGACAGGAACTTGGAAAAATGAGGAAAAGTCGCCTGTGAGCAACTGTCACAAAATACTTGGAGTTATTGTACTACAGGAAAAGGAGCATGTGTGGGGACATGGGAGGTAGAGAGCTGGAACTTTGAACACAGTTGTCACCCTATACCTACAATAACACCGGGGATACATGACAAAGTAACGCTCTCCTCACCTGTGGCTTGACAAAGCCCTGCCTCCTCATGTTCCCCTGCTCCAGCACATATTGAACACATACATGGCCAAGAGCTGAAAGGGTTAAATCACTGTACAGTCTCTAGTGTGACCCAGAATGCCACCTACATCTTTAAGGGCCTTGAAAGCAAGGTTTTTTTGTCCATGGCACAGAAAGCTCCTAATGGACAACAGAGATTTAATACAAACTGAAGCAAGAGACTAATGTAAGCTGACTAAGTGCCTCTTCTTAAATTTTTTTCTTTATAAAATGAAAATAATGTCAATATCCCCTCCCAACCAAGGTACTATGGTTGCTTGTATTTAGAATTCTTGAAGCTCTACATTGGGATGCTGGCTCTAGACTGTAGCTAAACCACATGGTTCTACTCTTCCTATGACACCACATGTCATAAGTGATATCATGAGGATAGGATGAGAATTCAGAAAAACACACATACCAAATACTGCTGGAAAAAGAGAAAGAGAAAATCAGTGGACCAGAAAGTTCTTAAAAAGTAAAAATGATGCAAGACTACTATAAAGGGGAAAAAAAAGACTCTTGAGCAACATTAGAAGATGACAAGGAAAAAAAGGCCAAATTCAGCCAAACGGAGCAGAACAAGCCAGATCCTCCTTCCATGGGAGAGCAGGAAGCACAAGAGAGTGAGCGCCTGCCTACCTGCACCCCATCTGAAGCTGCCTTCATAGATGCTACCCCATCTTCTGCAGCCTCAATGGTCAAAGGTGAGTCTCAGGTCTACAATGGCCAAGAGGCCATGGCTCTAGGTGAAGGTGCTGGTTCCTGCTTTCCCCTACATGTCCCCATCACTGCCTGGGAATACTCATGAAGCTGAAGAAGGAGAGGCGCTAATCAGGGCAGAAGAAGATGGCAAGGGGAAAACACAGCCTTAGCACTCAAATTTGACATGTAGACAGAGAGACAACATTCAAAGTGGTGGTCAAAACAACAACAATTTACAGGGAAAAAAATTGAAAATGTATACGCTCATTTCTGAAAGAATTACATAAGGGTATATAATTCAGAAATAAATATTATTCCCTCCCCTATCAAAAAACACATGGTACATAAAACTTTACAGAATGAGGCAGGGAAACTGTTATGGAATCCAAGATCCAGGTGATTATTCACGAAATTTAAATATCTAGAACCAAACATTTCAGCACCAGAGGTAAAGGGCTGGGGAGAACTCTGTGATTCACATGCACTAAGGAACATGGAGAGACAGCGCAGCATGAAGGGAGAGAGAGCTGGCCTTCAACCCCGGCAACTTGAGGTTGTTATCAGGAACCCACAAAGAGCAAAGAAAGCTCACTCCCCCAGACTGTGCTCTCCCTCTCACATCCACAGGGACAATATGCAGGCCCAGGTAATCATGAAAACAAGCATGTTCAAACATAAACATGCTCTAACAGACACACATGTGGAGGGGAGTGTGAATAAATGAATGAGTAAATAAATAAATGTGATGTTTAAATAATTTTTATAAACACGCTAAGATTCTGTTCACATAAAGAATGAAATAAGACATGCTATTCCCATGTCGTTAAAACTAAAAAAATTTTAAGTCAGTGTATTGTGAAACAAAGAAAATGTAAAAATATAATGGGTTCTAATGATTGTATCATATGCTCATTGGGTTTGTTTAAATTCCTCAGGTTATAGGAATTTATATCACATTGGACTGGGCAATATAAATATAAAATTGAGTGCTGCATGGAACAAACCACCATAAAAATAAGACATATACTGTAAAAAAATGAAAGGTAAGAAATATATGTAAGATAAAGCCCTCAAAATGAAAAGAAAATGTTTGGCAACATTTAAGTTGAAAGCAATCTCAAGGCAAAGAAAAAAAATTTACATTGATGATAAAATGCTTCAAATTTCTTTTGTTTTTACAACTTTTTAATAATTTATTACATATCTTTGAGATTTAATGATTAGATGCTTGAGAAGCAGAGGCAGGTTGATCTCCCTGAGTTCAAGGGCAGCCTGGTCTAGAAATGATGAAATACTGAGACCTTGTATTTGAAAATACTATTTGGAAGTATAGAGTGAGGCAGGAGACATAGCTCAGGCAGTGACAGGGCCTGCAGTGAGAACTGATGATCCACATCCTACAGCCAGGCCCCACATGGATGGAGAGCATATGCATGCATCCAAGCACACATACACATACAAACAATCAAACTAATAAATAAATACTGTAAAAGTACACAGATATCAATAACAAAGGTAGCTGTAATCAAGAAATGCTTTGGGCTATCACCAAAGTAATACCAAATAAAAAAATATGCATTGTTAAATAGTGAGAATGTGTGTATTACATATATTAGTATATGTAAAAATAAAATTAAATGAATGAGACAAGTAATATAATAAGCTAGGGAAAAGGTATAATAAGGTAAGGATAAATATAAATAATAGGATTTCTTTTTTTAAATATTTATTTTTATTTTCTGTGAATTGGTGTTTTGTCTGCATGTATAACTGTGTAAGGGTGTCAGATCTTGGAATTACAGATAGTTGTTAGCTGCCATGTGGATGCTGGGAATTGAACTCAGGTCCTCCGGAAGAACAGTCAGTACTCTTAACTGCTGAGCCATCTGTCCAGCCCCAAATAATAGGATTTCAAAAGAACTTAAATTAAAATATAGATTATCAATAACATCAAACAAAGTTTCTTTGAAAAGCTCAAACAAAATAGATAAAACTATGGCAAGTGTGAACGAAAGAGAAAATGTACCAACAGTATGCAAAATATATCTCTATCAAAATCTTAGGCATAGACTAGGAATCTTTAAGATAAGTGACTAATGGATTTTGCATAGATAATAATAAGGCAGCAAAGTGGGCATTTTGTAGAAAGATACAGATTTACTTTGAACACACAAGTTAATCCTAAGAAGTGATAACCTTAGGGAAGTTGTCCTAACCTCTGAGAGGCAGACAGGAAACAATGATGAATCACTGGACGGAAGCGCTCAAGACAGCAGAAGGGAAGCATGATGTCCCCTCCATTGTCCTAGCTGTGTATTGTAGGACTTCAAAAGTGCAGCGTCAAAGTAACATGGAAATATACTGGATGTGACAGCACCATCAATATCTGCCAGGGAGTTCCCCCTAGAAAGTCTTAAAGAAACACAACAGCAAAACAAACAAAATCCAGAAGCCAGAAAGTCTGGGTAATAATTTCTGAGACCAACACACAGAAAAATAACTTTCCTCTACATTGGCTTACTAATTAAAAACAAAAAACTGAAAACAATTCTGTTTTTAAAAACAAATAACATAAAACACCTAAGAATAAAATTAACAGGAATATAAAAATGAATCATTACTGAGGCCCAAAAGAAACATTTAGTACAATTGGTTTTCACAGTCTAGGAGGGCTCTTTTTCTCAACAGAAATATTCTCTGATGGAAAAAATTTTGTCCAAATTAATCGACAAAGCACTTATTTCATGACTCAATGTCTATAAAGTTTATGTATTACTCAGAAAGCATTTTCACAAGAATTTTAAAAAACTGCATGTATATGAATGCTAGAGATCAATACTGGGTATCTTTCTCAAACACTCTCCACCTATCTTCTGGAGACAGGGTCTCTTGCTAAAACTGGAACTAACCTACTTGGCTAATCCAGCTACTCAGCAGGTCCAGCCAAGAGCTCTCCCTGCCTCTACCTCCCCAGAATGAGATTGTAGGTGCACCCTGCTATGCCTGGCTCTTTTATCTGTATTGACAGAATTGAATTCCACTCCTCATTCCTGTGTACCAAGTATTTTACCAATTGAACTGTCTTGTTAGCCACACATATTTTCTATAAATTGGCTAAAGAAACTAAACTAAGAGGAAACTAGTATTTGGTGTTACTGTGGTTCTCTGGGGGGCTTAGGAAATGATGTGGCCACACTACTGTGAGAGTCAGCTGTCCTGAGTTACCAATGGAGGTGGACTAGACTCCACACACTTTCTTCCATCTCAACACCTTTGCATCACATGAAGCCAACTGTTTTCCTTTCTTTTCGTCTGGAGCCTATGTTTCTATTGCAGAAGTATTGTGACTCAGCTTCCCAAAAACCTCTTCCATCACAGCTCACTTCTGTCTTGATGACACCTCAGGCTGCACCCCGGACTTTACCCTGGCCCTGCCCTTGTTACATGGCCCAAGTGTCCCAGTTAACCCTCCCGTGCAAACTCTTTGATGGTGGTGGACAAGCCACACTCCAGAACCTCACTATGCTTTTTAACCTCAAAAACAGCACATAAGTTTCCCTATCAAAATGCTTATTACAGATGCTAGAAAAATTAGTCATTCCAACAGCCCTTTCATCATTAGCTTCAGTTTGAGGATTTTATCAAGGACTGCTTTGCTCAAGCCTTCCATAAGAGTGACAGGGACGAATTCTAGAGCAAGCTGACATAGTGAAGGATTGGTGCCAAACTCTAGGTGCTAGAAACCTATGAAATGGGAAGCTGTATGCTTTCGGAGGGCTCCTCCATGTCCACACACTAGCTCACAGCACATCCCCCTTCTCATCCATTCTTCTTAAGGCTCTGTCTGAGTCATTTGTGAGATGTATAAATGGCTGTATAGAAGAAGATGCTGATGAGAAGCAAGTATGTTTAGCCCCTATTGTTTGAATTTAGGTGAAAAAAAAAAGGGCAGGGTTCAAATGTCAACTCTCTCACTTTAGTAAGAACACAGGATCTCTCTCTCTCTCTCTCTCTCTCTCTCTCTCTCTCTCTCTCTCTCTCTCTCTCTCTATTGCCCTATCCAAGTCTTTCTTCCTTACAATATGACAGATATGACAAGCCATCTATATCTATAGGAAATAATTCTAAATCCCCCATCTAAGTGATGAGCTTATTTCTTTATGTGATATAATCATTTATTCTATTACTATAAAAAAATAAAGTCAAGCATAGGCATGCATGTATTAAAGAGTTATGCTTACATTTACCTGACACAAATAGTTATTTGAACATTTCCAGTTAAATTTCCAAAGTGGCTATGGAGGACCCCTAATCTCTGCTCAGGCCAACATAACTCACCCCAAAAAGGTCTTCAAACCCCACCTGTTAAAACTATCCAGGGAGTGGGATTCAATAATGTCTTTTTAAGGAGAAACTTCATTTTCCATGTGACACTTGATAGGCATGTAAATAAGTCAGTTAGTGCTCCTACTGATTTACTCAAGGGCAATTCCATACTGCATTGGTTGAGTATTATTTTATGAAACTTTCGCCAGGACTCTGTGGCAGGGTGCCCAATCCTGGCCACCATTAGCCATTAGTAGCTCCAGGAAAGGTATTTTGTTTCTTCCTTTTATTCTACTTTATAAAAGAGAAGACTAACTCTTCATAAAGTATATTACTGTGACTATGTTACTTCCATTTAATGTATTAAATGTGATACATTTAATATGCTTTCTTTTAATATGCTATATTCTTCTCATATTTTCTTTTAATATGAAATCAGGCTTTCAAAACTTCAAAAGCTCAGAAGGCTTACTTTCTCAGCTTGAATGTATGAAGACAAATTAATGTAGAGTTATGAGTTGAACTAAAATTAAAAGTTTCAGTAAAAACACTTGAACTATAGGTTTTGCAACAGTGAACTATTCAGATATAGGTCAGTGCTGCCCACCAAACTCAAAGACATGTTTCAGCCTAGCTATCCAGCTATTGGTTTTACAATAATAGCCAAAGCTTACTTCATGACTTAACATATGTCTGTATCTTTCATTCATGATATTTTTTAAACTTTCATAAAAACCTCCCCTGAGGAAAAAAATTACTACTCAAAAGGTGCTAACAATGAGTGTCCTTGATTATTGAATTACTTAATCTACACATAAAGGAGAGCTGTAATACCAACGAAAACTGCACAAGCAGAAGGTGTAGGCTCAGAAAGTGTGTGTAGCTTTTTCCTAACCATGAACTTGTGTTGGTGGTACAGAAGGCTACTTGAAAGGCCACATGTATCTCCTCTGTCCCGTCCATACTTTTTGCCTGACAAATATGTGATGGGCAAGGAAGACCAAGGGCTTATCTGGCATATGCAACTGCCTCTGTCTTTGCACACAACATAGAAATCTCTACCACTGATTATCAGCTTTTGCAAAGTGCTTTATCTCAGAAGATTGAGGATTTAAGCACTGAGTGCAGGTGATGTGCTGGTTTAAAAACAAAACTTTTTAAAGCAAAGTCTAAAAATGAAACTTTGTAACTGGGTATAGTGACACAGGTTTATAATTCTAGTATGCAACAGACTAAAGCAGAGGATTATTTTCTTATAGGTCAGCCAACTTTTCATCTTATCCTTATAGACAAAGATTGTATGTTGAGAAATCATTGATTTCTTTGTTTATTTATGGTTTTTCAAGACAGGGTTTCTCTGTGTACCCCTGGCTGTCCGAGAACTCACTTTGTAGACCATGAACTTACAGAGATCTACCTGTCTCTTACTCCCAAGCACTGGCATTAAAGAAAAAATGTTTTAGCAAGTGTTTAATAAATAAATTTTCATGGTGTGAGCATGTAATATAGTCTTAGTCTGTCCACATTAAAAAGTCTAAAGAAAACAGTAAAAATCAAAACCATTTGTGAAAATGACATCGATTCTGGAGCAAATGGCCAGACATCATTTGACCTTGGTAACAGTAGGTGGGCAGGTTGTGTTTATGAGCTGGATACAAGTATGAACTGTAACCCCTGAGCTTATTGCTTGCCATTCTTCACAGACTTACCAAGGAAAAAGAAAACAAGCTAATGTTATCACTATAGCATAAAGTGCAGTCCATAATAAACCATAAGGGGCAAGTCTGGCTCCTGAGGGATTTAGCAGTGCAGGGTAAGGCACATTCAGGAGCCCTATGCAGAGGGAGCTAATCCTGTGCTCATCTACACATGCAAGCGTGCAGCTTGGAGATGAAAAGAAGCACAGAGTAGGTGTTTTATGTTCAACCCTATTCTCATTACTTTGAATTGCTCGTTCATTATGCATGGAGTTCAATGGTAAGGATGCCAAAAGTGAATGTCAGGCTGCACGGGTTCTAACTGGGCCCAGAGTAAACTAGGATCCCTGACTTAACTAGCCTGCCCCTGTCTGTTCATACATGAAGTGGAGAGTTGGGAGAAACACTTTCTAAGTATTAACAAACTAAAAAAAAAAAGGAAAAAATAATAAACTCCAAGTGACTCGCTGACAACACCAATTAATAGTGAATTAGGAGAGGTAGTTTCAGTTCAGAAAGTGGCAAAGACCTTCTTCTTCTTCTTTGATAGAAGATTTCTGGCATTTCTGACTCAGCGAAACACAAATAATTCTTCTAAGACAGGTGATACAAGCCTGGCAGTGAAACTCACAGCCTCGGTTCTAGAACATTCCCCTCACATTGTATCAGCACCTCTTTCCCCCAATGAGCATTCTGCAAAGGAGAGCTGTATGAGCACTGTCTTCCTGGTACAATTTGGATCTTTCAACATAATTGAAAGGACCAGGCATGGCTGTAGTGAGCCCCAACCCCCACCCCAGTGAGAGGTTTACTGGCCTTTTCTCAGTAACAGAACATCTTATTTACTCATGTCAAAACTGTATTTTGTTAAACCCAAGAGGCCACTAAATGTAAGGTGCATCATCCATACCTATTTATCACCAAGACAACGAAAGTTGCCAATTAAATTGGCACATCATAAATTTCTGAGGCAATGAAAGGCAAAAGCAACCCTTCAGAATCAACTGAATGTGACCACATATGGCTTTGGTACCTGGCTTTCCCATTACTCCAGACAAACCTATCTGCCAAGCACAATGCTAACCACTAAATCACATGCCCTACTTAACGCCACCATCTCCCTCTCCTCTGAACTTAACCATTAAACACTGTGAAAAAAAGAAACATTATTTATACTACAAGAAATTAAGAAAAATATCATAGATTAAATACATAGTTCTCAATTTTTTTCTGTATTTATTATTTCTTTAAAGGCAGACTTTCTGTCTCTTCTGTAGCATTTTGGGGGTATATCCTGTGAATCATCACTGAAAGCTCACCCTTAGTCCTCATTATCTATCAAATAGGTGCTCACAGTACTTGGAGCTAACAGGGATCCCATAAATCATTGTACTGGTGAGTTCCTGTCCACTTAACACAAACTAATATCACCTCAGAAGAGCAAACCTCAACTGAAAAAATCCCTTCTATCAGGCTGGCGTGTGTGCATATTTGTGGTGCGTTTTCTTAATTATTGATTGATGGGAGAATAAAGCTCAGCCCACAGTGAATGGTGACACTCTTTGGACAGGTAGTCCTAGGTTATATAGGAAAGCAGGCTGGGCAAGCCAAGGAGAACAAGCCTATAAGCAGATTTCCTCCATGGTTCCTGGCTCTGCTCCTGTCCCGATCCCCACACAATGATGGGTTGTGGACAGGAAGTACCAGCCAAATAAACCCTTTCCTTCCCGGGTTGTTTCGGTCATGGTGTTTATCATGGCAATGGTCAGCAAACTAGACGGGCGACACAGCTAAACCTTTGAGGATGGAGAAAGTAAACAGTTTAAAAAGTGCTTCTTAAGTCAGGCCACGTGAGACTCTTACCTAAACCTACACTAGGGTTAACTAGGTCTAAACAGTGTCCTTTTACAAACAGTACACAAAAACCTAGAAGCGACAACCTAGAAAACACATCTTTTATCTCTCTTGTAGTTTAAAGTTTATCTTCCTCTACAACTAGCTCCAAATAAAATCCCATTTATGAAATAATAGAGTATATAATTCCAACAAGTCACTCTGAGTTTTCCAGATCTTCTGTTTGCTCAAGTTCAATGATAAGGTTTCTTAAATTGAGAATAACAATAAGGACTATGTGAAACAAAAACAGAACAAAATTAATGTACCCTGTATTGAATGCAATAAAACATTTTCCTCCTGTTATACTTAAGATGGCACTCAATCATGTTCCAATGTATGAAATCTCTGCAACCTATAGGCACAGGAGACTCGACCCAAACCAAGCCGCTCCTGTATGCTGATCAAATGCTAGCGTATGCTTGAATGTACTAGCATCATTCAAAGATGCTAGGACAAAGCAGAGACTTTGGTATTCAAATTTCTGAGCTGAGGCTTCTACAATAATGTCACCTATTTCCCTATCATAAAATCCAGCCTAATGTCTCTGGTGCACAGGACAATGTCCTGAGGAGAATGTTTATGTTAGTTCAAGTTTGTAGGACATCCTGTGGAATCCACAGACTACAAACTCAAAAATGCATTGGAATCTTTCCTCCAAAGGACTATGTTGCGTCTGGATGGAAATAAAAAACAAAACAAACACACAATCAAAACTAACCCTCTTCCTAAAACATAGACATGCTAAGTATCATTATTATTACCCAAGCTGGATCTGTCATTTAAGCCTTCAAAGACACTGATGTAATCCCAGGATACAGATTCTGTTCACTTCTGTGTAATGCCCCATAAAATATTGAGTTAACCGATTCCAGCACTTTCTTGATTCAGATCAACAGAAACACTTCTGACCAATCACTACTGAGAAACTGTACGTTCTATGACCCTGATTCATCCTGATACAGGATGTCTATCTTCCTCTACCAAGATAGACCTCTAGTCATCTTCAAAAGAGGCCAACGTTGCCAATATACCTAAGTGCAAAATGGTCAGTGGGTAACTATGCCCTCCTGAGGTTGCCTGTGATGCTGCTTTTGAGTCTGTGGGCTGGCAGACAGGGCCCTCCTGTCAGCGCTTTAAGAGCTCTGCAGATGTCTGACGCATTCAGTCAAACTGAAAAAGAAAAGATGGCCCTCTGACAAAGGACAGCTGTCAATCAGATGGTGTGCTCACACTTGGTAGTCCAATGAGCAGTGACAGAGGTGACAAGTATTTGGCTAATCAGCCTGCCATGAAATCACAGCCCTTGCCAGTGCTCACACCAACACAGGAGGTGACAGCATATGAGGGTTTCCAGTACGAGTACTCCTATGCAGGCTCCCTCCCTGCCCTCTCTCTCAGCCTCTCAGTCTCTGCTTGGTGCATCAGTGCTGTTAGAAAGGCCAAGGCCGATGGGACACTGCTGCAAACAAATCTCAGACCAAAAGAAAGAACTCTGAAGGGAAAAGCCGCTGTCACAAAAGGAGCTGGATGGAGACTATAACTGACGCACTCATCTATCCAGAGCTGCTGCACACTGACACTGAAGATGATTTATTAGCTACAGACAACTAGAGATGTTACTATGAAATCAGATCCAAAGTCACATGCTGCCTCACTGCCCCCTCCACACCCACCATCTTGTCATTTCCTGTTCCTGCCACCAGGGGGCACTTTGGGGATACTTCCTGGTTTAGCAGAGCGGAGATTGGAGTTTCTAAAACTTTAAAAAGGGTGGTTTGAGATGGAGAGAATCTGAAAGCTAAACCAAAGGAAGAAACCCAGGAAGCTGCAGAGAAGAAATCTCAAGAATCCATTTGTTTTCTTTAGTAGTAAGTGATCTCTTATACTCCAAAATCACCCCGAATTCGACTTTGTCTGGGGGTACGCCCCTGCAATCTAGCACTGATGGGGTAGAGACAGGCGGATCACGAGTTCAAGGTCATCCTCCCTCCACAGCCAGCTCAAGGCCAGTCTGCATACTAAATATCCAGTCTGCTTTCCCCACTGGATTCTAAATAAGCAAAAGAAAGGAAGCAGAGGAAACAGGAAGAAAAACAGAGGAAGGGTAATTGTAGACAAAGTTAAATGCCTGACTGTCCACTTACAGTTTGGGATCCTAAACAAAAGCCTTTCTACGGGGCCAAAGCCATGGATGGCAAAGACAGTCTGACCAACTTTGCTTGTTGCCCAGGCTTTAGAAAGTACACATGGCCACTGCCACCCAACACTGCAAGACAAAGCCTCCTTTTCTCTGAGGAAAATCTAAGAAGCTATTCAGTCTGGAAAGTGCAGTGGCAGGGGAGAGCCTGAGACTCCCTGTCAGCCCCCACAACAGCACCTACAACCATCAGCCTAACCAGCCCCTCCCCTGCCTCCTACCAGCTGCCAGGTACCTAGAGAGGCAGGCTGTGTCCCCATCCAGGGAATTCCCATGGTAATGCAGTAATGCTGAATGACCCTGTTACCAGGATACTGGCCCATCAGCTGAGCTACTATAAAGGCTTACACATTCCTGTTTTCTTCTAAGCTAGAGCCATTGAAAGATGCAAACATCTCAGTCTTTGTTACCAGAGCATCTTAAAATCTTTGCTACCAATTCAGCTAATTCTAAGAAAAACAGATACCTTTTGATCAAAATGTCAGTATCTCCTACATATTTTTCCCTAAGCACAAATAGTCAAGAAAAACAACTACTACAACATTTTGGTCAAATTTTATTTTATTTTAAAATAGTCATACATACATGCAGTCGCAGAAATCAGGAGGCAAAAGCAGAAACATCATGAGTTCAAGGATAGCCTGGAACACATATTGAGACTGATAAAAATATTAATAAGTAGGAGCTGGACACATGGCTCAGTGGTTAAGAACATTGACTGTTCTACAGAGAATCCGGGTTCAATTCCCAGCACCCACATAGCAGCTCAAAACTGTATTTAAGATCTGACACCTTCACACAGACTTGCATCTAGGCAAAACACTAGTGCACATAAAATAAAAATAAATTACAAAAATATTAATAAGTGTATACACACACAAATTCCCATTCTTATCAGGACTGTTTCTAATTCTGAGCACTACATATTCTAGTTATGAAAGCAATACTTAACAAAAATTTAAACAACGCAAAAAAATGTTAGGAGATAAGTTTTCGGTGCCTATAGGAAAGTGTATGAGCTCGTTTCCGGCAGCTCCAGTTCTTCCTGGACAGCCTAGGGATGACAGGTGCCTGATGGCGGGAGGTGCTTCTCAGCACTTAGGTGACTTGATTTTGTGGTCATCTATTTGAAAGCCAAAAAGGCTGAATCCCATGCCACTCAGATTAAGTGTTTCTTCAGAACCCTTCAGGAAATGGTAATTTGAGGAGTGATCCATTTGAGCAACAAGAGTGGACACATCACAGGACCAACTGTCTTGCCCACTCGTATATGTCGCCGTCTCAGAATCCTGATATCCAAATGCCACATTAATGCTGTAGCAGAAAGGGCAAGGAAGCAATTGCTTCCAGAAGTAGGAAGTCAAGAAAAGTCCTGGGTTAGAGAAGTCACGGGGCCAGGGGAAGGTCTGGCTAGTCCTTCCAAGTCTAAGCCAAGTTTAGGGTTTCACTGAATCCTGATGTTATTTTTATCTCCTCCCTCATGCTATGTGTACCTCACAGGAAGGTGCTGGCTCTGGTTTGTGACGGATAGACAGTCTATAAATTACATGGATTGAAAATAGTCCACTAAGACCGCCTGGCCTGGCTTACATTTTGGTTCTGAGCTGAACAATGGAGGCCTTATCAGCCCCCTAGGGTGCTGAAGACTGCTAGGGCTCTCGCCAGCTTCTCTGGGGCCCACTGACAACCTATCTTGCACATTTGCTTCTTAGTTATTATAAAGCTTTTATATATTTAGGGAGCCTTTCTGGAATGGCTAGAGGCTCAGACACAGTAGTGATAACTGCACACATGTGCTTTTTATCCAAGTTCACAGTTCCTGGTCACCGGGGGTAAACAGTGTTATCAGTGATTATTATGGATTTAGTCAAGTATATTTTATTCCTGTCATTTATGAGCACTTGTGTTGGCTGGTATTTACAATGTCGGGATTCTGTCACTTTGGCAACCTTCTGAGACAACATTTTTCCAGTGTTACAGTGACATTTCAAAAACTCAGTATTTACAAGCAAACGACACCCTCTGGCTCTGTGACAGAGCAATTCAGTGGTAGCTGAACAAAGGAACACTCATCTAGAAATTTCTTCAGGCTGCATTTTCAGCTGCCACTGGTTATGACTTCTTAGCCTAAATGGCCCTCTGCTCTTAGAAGAAAGAGAACCCGCCCATCTAGGAAACACTTGATGTTTTTGGAATTTTGTCTTATATGGTCAATATGGGTGAGATCTCTTGTATATTGCTAAGTAAATCTAACATCTCTAGGCTTCTTTGTAGAGAGTACTCCACAAAGTGGATTTGGCCACTAGCTATTTAAGTTTTCTGACTAACATTCTATCTTCAAGAACTTCAAAACAAAATAAAAGAAAAAAGAAAAAGGAAAAGAAAAAAAAAAGGCTAAAACTCTCGTCATCATTAGCTTGTTCATGCCCTATTGCAAGATCATCATCATATAGAAGAAATGAAGAGGCAAACCATGGTCTATTCAACTCATCCATGTCTTCTTTGTTCTTTCTATCTCCTAGTAAGTGGATGGAACAAGAGAAAGAATAAAGCAAAAGCATAAGAGACAGGATGCAGGTAGAACTGGGCTTCTCCCTTCAGCCTCCAGACTTCTACTTTCAAAGGGACAATGGTCCTCTTCAGCACCTCCAGGATGCTGAATCCAGAGGGATTCATGAGGGAGTTAGTGCCAATGAGAGGTGCATCATGGGAAACATGTGTCATGTTATTGCAATCTGTGCCTATGAGAAACATAGAAAGTTACTAATTCTCCTTGTTCTAGACACCTGCAATGGCTGTCTAGATGAGTGAGCCTCAGGCATTCTTTAGGAATGCTCTGTCTCATTACTGGCAGAGAGAGGTCCAAGAATGACAGGTGATACATATATCCAAGGATGCTGCCAATAAAAGGAGAGCTGGAACCTCTAAAAGACATCTTTGGCCCCGGGAGTGGTGGTGGCAACTGCCTTTAATCCCAGTGCTGGAAAGGCAGAGGCCGGTGGATCTCTGTGAGTTCAAGGTCAACCTAGGTTACATAGTGAGTTCTAGGAGTGCCAGAACTACACAGTGAAACTCTATCTCAAAAAAACAAAAACAAAACAAAGAAGAGGGAGAAGAGCTCTTTGAAAATTTCTCCCAACTTTATCCATGGCAGAAGTAACAGAGAAGACAGACAATCTAGCACTGAGCAGTTCCATCTCTGATTATTATTAATAGGGAAAGCCAGTTCTTACCTTAAAGGACTAATGATATAATTAACAAAGGTATTTCAATACAGCACATGCACTTGCATACAGCCAGTACCACTGTTGGCTCAGGTGGTCATTTCCTCAGCCATCCACTCTAGGAAGTACTGAGAAGAGGTGCTACAAGCTGGCTGTGCTGGCCTCTGGCTGTGGTGTGTAATAGGTATTAGGAAACCAAGCACAGAAGCATGGCACCTCATTCTAGCATGGCTGGAACACCAAGCCTACTGAGAAGAGAATGGTAGAGTGGAAGTTTGAATAAAGGATTTGAGTTTATCTGATCAAAGAGATATAAGATGAGGCCATGGAGTGCTGAGATAAAGCTTATCTTAGAAGATAAAGAACCTTGGTAGACAGAGGAAGAGCCAATAAGAGCACAAAGCAACTCAGTGCGATAGAACTTGAAAGTGGATGGTGCACATAAACAAGGTGAGAAAGGATCTAGGTGACCAAAGGCTGTCCTACCCTCAGAGGTGGGACTCTGAGGCCACAGAGGAAAGCTGAGTAAAGCCAGCTGCTCCAGTGGCAACTGGAAGGCTCCTACTAATGGCATGCTGGGTGGAGTGGAGGCCACCTACAGGAATCAACAGTAAGACTGGGGTGCAGAGAAGCAACACTTTCTGGTCTCTTAGAAACAGACATGACCTGATGTGAAAACTAAAGCCTTTGTAGATGAGTAAGATCAACTAGTCCCAGGTGGAGGCAGAGGTGGGAGATTGTCAGTCACTAAGCCAATGGACACAAGTGGATTAATTCCAAGGGGAAAAAACAATGGGATTCAAATTTAATACTCTTGGTGAATTATCTAATTACCTGGTAATATGCCTGAAGGTGCCCAATTTTACCTTCACTTTATAAAAGGACATCCAAAATGAGCACAAACTTGAATCTGGAAAACCCTGAGTATCAGAGCACCTTGCAAGTTACTGGGACATTGGCTCAAGCCTTGTACACACATATCCAAACCTTAAATATTCAACATGGAAGTATCCAAAACTGGAAGTTTACTGAAGTATACTGTTGTTGAATGTTGCAGAAAGTTCTGATAAACAGCTGAGATTCTATATGTAGTTTAGGATGTCTAGATTTTATTATCAAAGCATGTGACCATCTATAGCAAAAGTAAAAAACCTGTGCATCAAGAGACAAAGCAAAATATCTGAATGAAACTCCCAAGGAGCCTTCAACCTTGACATCTATTTGCTTCTGAAAAAAACAATAAATTTTAGAGAGTAATTAGGACACAATGAGATGCAAATCTGCTTTGTGATAAAGTCAGACTCTCCAGTTCAAGAATTAAAATGTGTGTGATACCTGCTGAAGTATAACACAAGTTCTCTAGAAATAAATAATAGAATAATCCTTCATCAACATTAAGAAACCTCTTCCCAATGGCTAAAATAATTCAACTGTCAAAATACTTGCAAGTCTCTTGTCCTTAAAATAAATTCAGACATAGATTTACTTGGTAGCTGCTGGAGGAACAAAAAGGCACAGGTCTATGACAGTGACTTCCTGGCTAAGACAGTTAAATGGCAGAGATGCCAAAAGACTCCTGGACGGATGATCTCACAAGGGTAGCAGCTGCTGACATTCTGCTTTACCACATGTGACTGTCCATAGCAAATCCTTTACCACCAGTGATGTCATGTCATACCACTTACTCTGCCTGCACATGACAGTTCCAAGCTACAGAGTTTACTTGAAGCTTGAACAGATTCACAGCTCAAAGGAAACAATAATAGACATTTTTATAGGAGGATATCACAGCCATGGGTAGAATACTCATGCACTGTATTTCAAAAAATGAATGTGTCCTGAGTTAAGACACACTACACACACAGTTGTGTTTGAAAAGCTTGTTTAAAACTCACAATGTGTTTTCACTGAAAACAAAACAAAACAACAAAAAGAAATTTCTTCATGACCCTGGAGTCTAAGATTTTGAATTCTAACTCTAGTAAGCTTAGGGTGCCAACTAGAAGAATAGTGTTATCTTTTGTCACCAGAAAATTCTGTATTCCCTAAGAGAATAAAGATTGCACACAAATCTAATGGGAACAGGTAATCCCAACTGGAACCAAATGAGGAATATTTGTAACCAACACTTATACTGGGAAAGAAAATTATTTAAATGTGCAACTATACACAGTCACGGCTGGTTATCAATATTTGATTTTCTACCTTCTGTCATATTGCTCTTGGGAAGGATCTACTTCTAACTGTGTTTAAGAATATATCACCTAATCTATGCTCTTCTTGGAAAAAGAATACACTTCACATTTCAGCAGTCCTTTGGAGTAGCACGAAAAAGTTCTTGCTATGAAACTACAGTGCAGAATGTTCCTAGTCTCTTTTATGGTATACATTCTTTCTATGTATTTGGCATCTTGTCTTTGGATTTCATTTTCTGTGATAGTTTGAGACAAATTTACAAACTTTTCTTCAACATTATATTGGAAAGATCTACTGACATAAAGACCTAGAAATCTCAAATAAGTGGTGAGTTGACAAAAGTCAGGCATATGGGCTTTAAAAAAAAAAAAATCACTAAATATTTTTTAAATCTTTGTTTTACTAGTTTATGCAATATATCGCAACAACACTTCCAAATTTATTCTAAAATACTTTAGACTTCTCTGAGACAGGTAAGAAAAAATTACCAAAAAAAAAAAAAAAAGCAAAAAAAAAAAAAACCTTACAGGAAGCAAGGCGTAACCTCTACCTTTTTATGGCAACAGTACTGATTATTATTCACACTCCTGCATATAATCTGGTTTTTTTTTAATTCTTTGAAAATGTTATGCCTGCAGACAAAGTGTCTTTATCATATGCAGCCCTCCTGCTCCTCTAGGTCCCTGAATCACATCTCCCACTCAACCTTGTGGATTTTTTTTTGTTTAATGTTTGTTTATCCAGTGAGTCCAATTAGTACTGTTCCTATGGGCACTGACGTGGTGGTCAGTCAATAGGGCATGAAGAACCTATCAGTAGCTATATGGCCAAAGAAAAGGGTCACTAAATGTTCCTCCTTTGTATAAAAATTAAATTATAGTCATTCATTTTAGGCTCAGTGTTCATTATACAAAGAAAATGTATTAATGCAAGAGATTTAATCTACATGCATAGGCTTAGTATGACCAGCTCATTCATTTGACAATTTGATAATATTCTGTTCTTCTGTGAAGACCTCACAAACCCCAAAATGCAATCCAATAGCAATCTCCTGCATATGCTTGGTATGACCAGATAACTCATTTGATCATCCGATAACAATCTCATCTTCTGTAAAGACCTCACAGATCTCAAGGCAGCATGTACACCAGTGGACCCTTTGTACATGACCCTTTCACAAAAGTCACCTAGGGCCATCAGGAAAACACAGATATTTAGGTTACAATTCATAACAGTAACAAAATTATAGTTATGAAGTAGCAATGAAAATAACTTTATGGTTGGCGGTCACAGCAACGTCAGGAACTATATACTAAAAGTAGCAGCAGGCCTAGAGAGATGGCTTGGTAGTTGAGAGCACTGACTGCTCTTCCAGAGGATCCAATACCCTCACACAGACATACATTCAGGCAAAACACATACATTTTACATAAAGCACATAAATGCACAAATGTACATAAAAGGTACAAAACACAGCATTAGGAAGATTGAGAGCCACTGCTATAGACACTCCCGAAGATGAATGACAAGTGAGATCCTGGTTGATAATCTTTATATTACTCAAATGCCCATTTAAAGAGGGACATGACAGCCTTTTCTTGTGCCTTTGTCTATCCTGTGTTCATGGCAAGAAAATCTCAGTATTTTCTTCATATTCCTTACGTGCAATTCTTGTTTTATGTGTTGAGGTATGAAGGGAAAGTTAACCAAAAGTGAAGAGATCAAGTATCTTATCATCAAAGCCTGAGAAATACCAGCTTGTCAGCTAAATAAAAATAACATACTTGCTGATTTGTAATATAAGTATAGAAATGAACTCCCTGGTCTCTGGAGGTCTGCAATATGATCTTTACAAAAAGTAGCTTGCCAATTTAATTGAGGTAGAAGTTATTTAATTTTTTACAGGTATAGTTTTCAATAAAACTACATATGCCTATAATACTGCTATGGCAGATGTGTCTCGATTATTAGAGGTGGGCTCAAGGGAATATATACAATGGATCTTGCAATCTGTAAGCAGCTGTTGGGGGTGTGTGACAGGGATGGGCATCATACCACACACAACGTGTTCTTTAAGTGAAGCAATGTTTGGTTCTTTTACTGCAGGAGCATTACAGGGATGAAATTTAATAACTTACTGTATATAATACCAATAAAACTGAAAAGATTCCATGGCCTGCTGTTCATTATGGTGGTACAAATAAGCCTGGATTATTTTGCATGCATGCACAGTCAAACCCCAACATACAGAGACCCCAGCATATAGCACTCTGGGGATGGTCATTGCTGGAAAACATTCATGCGGTTACTCCTTAGTTATGCCGTAACATCGACTTTCCGTCGTCCCAAATGCACATAAGCATGGCTTCATGGTGGGCTAAAATAAGAGAATATATTTTATTCAAATCACAAAAATCCTTTCACTAAAAGAGATCTTCTGAGCAGGGGTGGGGGTGGTCACTAGATACCATGACTGTTAACAAACCCCATTCAAGGAGATCTGGTAAAGTGCCAGCCTAAAGTCTCAATCTCACCAAAATGTGCCTTCTCCTTTCATTAAATACAAGGACAGTCTGACACAAATCAGTGCCATGCTCTGAAAAAAAGCAGTATTTGCATAACAGCAACACGGGAGAAAACAAAGCCGTACTGCCCTTTCTACTGGGATTCTGTGCTACTATGATATAGTTCCAATAGGCAAGTCTCAGCCCACTATGTGCAAGTGGCCTTTGGGTGTATAGATGAGTGAACGCACAGAACCAAACTCACATACGTATGAAAATGAACAAAAACTCTCCAAAAAAAGGAGCATATCAATTCTCGTCACGTTAGTAAAACAAGGCCCAACAGGAAATTCAATAGCTTTCTAAAGGATTTCTTTCAGGTGTGGGGGTTAATTCATATCTTCTGGTATTATGGACACTTTAATCTCAAATTTCACTTTAAAGAGTTCAAGTAAACATTTCCTTGATTATGGACTAATGTTGTATCTGAGGTTTGACACAAGAATACAGATTCAGGCCACATCACTTTTGAAGGTTATCCTGATTCTGAACTGTGAGTACTCATGAAAAAACAACTTTAGGGTTATCCTCACTTTTACAAGACAGAAAGATATATGTCTGTGTGGTACCTTCTTGGGCACAATAAAAAATTATGTCAATATTTTAATATTGACTAATTTTTCCTCCTCTATACACAATGGAAATTTTTAAAATGAACAATTATAGTCCTAATTTCTAGTAATTATCAAAATTTTCTAATGCTTTACATAAGAAAAAGGAAGCTAATTCTAAATCTTCATGAATTTACAATCTGGATACTAAATGTCTAACTTTAGTAGTCATACATCATCTCAAAACACATTTGATGGCTTTGTATATGCTCATCCTGAACTATGTAAGATTGCCTTGTATTCTTAACCTATTATTGAATATACTGCACAAGTAGGTTACATGTTATTGTCAGGAAATGACTGGGTCACATGCTAGGGCCCACTAAAGCTATTGTTTAGGAATGTTACCTTACATTGTGCTGGTGTTTGGGAGACAATAATCTGATTTGCTCTGAATCCAAATGCGTCATGGCAAACCGTATTGTGCCAGTACCATGTGACAGCCAAGGCCAGCAGAGAATCTGTACATTTTAAAGGAAGTGTTTGTGCTGCTGCTAAAATGTGAATTGGCATATTCCACCCCAGCCTTTTCACAGGAAATCCTCCTTGATTTTGAGGAAATTGCACATGCTAAGACTGAGGATGTTACTAAAGAGATTATTCATACAATATATTTGTTTTTTCCCCACACAGGGCAGGTGGGAATGGCAGGACATTTACTGCCAATCTGAAGAGATCTGAGCAAAGGTGTTCTGTCTTGAACATTTACTGCCAATCTGAAGAGATCTGAGCAAAGGTGTTCTGTCTTGTGCTAGTCCAGACTTCTTCAGGGCCATGAAGCTCACAGGGCGTATTTTTCTGAGATAAGACCTAATACTGACCTCAGAACTTAGAACCCCAGTCATGGCCTGAGGTAGCAGAAAAAAGGGGTTCTGTCTTTGAAACCAGACATTACAGGGTTAGAAACCTCTTTCTGACACTTAACTCAGAGTGACTTGAAGTCTGCAGGCTCCATTTATTTGGGTTCTATGTCTTAGGCTATTAAATGGGAGTAATTAACAGTCACTCTAGAGGTTTATATTGGCACCTAATGTTAGTTCCCAGCCTTCCTTGAGTCTGACCCAAAGTGCCTTTCAGAAATGTGTATATTTTGACTTATTCTTCAACCTCATATAGATCAATATTGGAGGGGTTATATTTCCAGGGTCTTGCTGATTCTTCACAGAGCAGAGTCTAGAGTATGTTGGCAACTCATAAGAGTGAATGGGTCAGCTGCTGGCAGCCAGCTTTGAGGGGTTTAGCAGCAATAACCCAATGCAGAAGAGCATGATGAGACTCTGGAGAAATGACAGAACTTAATGCAAGGTTGTTCTAACACCTAAAGGAACAAAAGATTTGCTTAAAGAGCCCCAAGTTTAAGCCAAATGGAGTTCCTCTTGCAAAGTCATGCCACTGATTACCTCTGCTTCCTACAATGGTGACTTTTCTGATCCGCTTCCTGGGCTATGACTGTCTTTCTTATCAATAGACTATAGGAGATTGGAAAAATGCCTTACTGTACTAGCAACTCACAGGAAAGGGGCGTATTAAAATCAAGGATCACTGACATGACACCATTATCCACACGGAATGCTAAAAGTGGTGGCATTACAAAGAGAAATGAACAATGAAAGAAAGTTCTTCCCCAGGGAGGATTGTCAGCTATACATGTAAGATGTGAGGTCATTGCTGTTACGGACAGGAAGTCATCAGTCTGAGTCCTGGGATGATGATTCAATAGGTAAAAGGCTACAAAAGCATGAGAACCCAAGTTTGGATCCCTCAAGCAACAGCCCCACACACCAAAAAACAAACAAACAAACCAAAGTATAGCAGAACACCCTGGTAAGCCAGTTAGCCTGAAAATAGGTAGACCCTAGTAGCTCACTGGCGAGTGAGCTAGCCTAACAGAAGCAGTGGGGTCCAGATTTAGTGAGAGATCCTGTGTCAAAAGGTGACAGAAGTCAGCCTCTGGTCTCCACCTAGGTACCTATGAGTGAGTGTGTGGCACAGACACATAGCATATACCACACACACACACACACAAAAGTCAAGTAATTCATTAAAAATAAGTTTCACTTGATATCCGGTGATTCACATAGGTTTCATCAGCACACGCTAAAACCACCCAGTGAATAGCCAGTGGAGGAAAAGCATAATTACCTACATCTAAAAGGTTACCATTTGCAAGGTAGGAAAGCTTTCTTTATGACAGAGTGACCTAGGGAATGTCAAGTTCACCAGATGATCCAGTGAGCATGGCCATTAGGGTCCTGGTGGGATGATGATGATGATGATGCAGTCTCTGTCATCCCTGCGATCCTCTACCTAGAGATGTCCAGACTGAATCTCAGGAAGCATTTAGACCAGATTGTCAGTATATAGATACACAAGTGATAAACAAATTAAGCAAAGTCACATGGAAATGAACCCACATTTCTAGATGACAGAATATTGTAAAGGAATTGCACTGGTCTCTTTAAGGCGCCCACTAGTCAAAAGAAAAAAGAGGAATTGCTCTAATCTGAAAGAGATGATAAAGAGGTACAAAAACCAAATGCCATGTTATCAATGCAACAGTTTAAAAACCAATGGGAATATTTTCATAGAAGCAATTTGATTATATTATTGATCATTTTAAGGGAATGTAACAGCATTTTAGTTAAGACAGGAATGTCCTCTATTTAAAATAGATATATCCTGAAAAATCTAGTGTAGAAATCTTAGCCCTGTCACTTAAAAATAGTTTTCTGAAAATATATGGGCTTATAGGTATTATACAGAAATTTTATATAAATTTATCATATGCAAATTTTGTATTATGTATACAAAATTTTAATAAATATTAGCAACTATTTATGTCATAGAAATATGGCATTTCATTTTATTAGTTTTTCAAATTTTCTGTGTTCTTGAAAATGTTTCCCATGTGGAAACAAGCAAAAAAGAAACAAGACATGCCTTTAGTCCTAATTTTTCAGGATGCTGTGGAGATCAATTGATACTGGGAGCTTGACACAGTCCGAGGCGAGCACAGAAAGAAGAGTGGATGATAGACAGACAGACAGACAGACAGACAGACAGACCGGCAGAAATGATAGACCGCTAGGTAGATGGTAGATACATACATACATACACAAGGGCATGAATGTATACATGAAAGAATATGAAAGCGAAACCAATCATTGGGCCCTCTTTAACATCCAAACAGGAAGAAGTCAGTGGGAAGAAAGGGATTCCTTTTTTCCTTCTCCTTCTGTGCCCAACACATCCCTAGAAGTATAAAATACATTCTTATCAGTAGGATGAAAGAAAAAACTCATTTTCTGCTTTGGTGAGTGTTGGGTATCTCTAATAGGTTACACCTATTAGAACTCGGCAAAGGCCAACCAGCCTTAGTGACAGTGACAGCATGCTTAAAGTAAACTCAGCGCCTGAAATGTCAAAAGCCATCCCAGCTGTGAACACCCTGCCCCAATGTTCACTTGGACATAGCTACATGATCAGATCAAGATTTTGATCTTTGGTTCCAATAAAACCCCACCAGAAACATAAAACATTTACAATCACCTTCGTGGCTGAGGAAGGTCGGCTATATATGGGGAAGAGATGACAGAGATTGAAAGAAAGAAAGAAAGAAAGAAAGAAAGAAAGAAAGAAAGAAAGAAAGAAAGAAAGAATCAACAAGTCAGTGAAGCCCAGGTAGACAGTTTAGAGAACCCAGCAGTCGCTCCAGAATGTGGGAGAAGCTGTGAGAGCATTTCAAGTTAAAGGAAAAGGCTCCCTTTGAATGTTATCTTCTAACTATCACAGGCACAGAAAAGATGCCCACAACACAGTTCCCAAACATTGCTGTTCAAACTTCATTCCCTCCAGTGTTTGCCAACAGTGATGCTGAGAAAACAGAGGGGAGGTCTTCTGATTTTTAACCTGCCAGGCACAGGATACAAAACGCAAGATAAAGCAGGCTTGGCCTTTGCTCTCCAGGAGTTTCTGGAGTCCTAGTGGTAGCCAATATTCAATGAATATAAATAATGGGAAATTAGCAGAAGTGTCACAAAGGGAAAGCAGAGGGCTGGGGCAATGTAGGACATAGGAATCCTTCTCAGGAACAACACAGAGGATGGAGGCTGAGCCAAGTTACAAGCATTCAACATCACATCCCATTAAAAAGCAAAATGGGGTTCGGCTTCATGGAGTGTAAGCAGCCATTTTCATGGCAGACTAAAAGAGTTCTGTGTCCTCATAACTTATGTACATTTTTTTGTATTTTGACTTTAGGGAGGGGGAAAGAACTTTAAAAAGGACAAAAGCTTTAGAATTACACCAGCTATAATGGTTTTTTTACACTCTCTAATCAAATAAGAAAAAAAGATCATTCTTAAATTTATAATTCATTTCAGAGTCAATGACATGTCTAGTTTGGGTCAATTTCAAACTAAGTTACACAAAAAAAGTGACTTGTTTCCTCAGCAAATTTAAAGCTCCTGAAATTTAACAAGAGTTCGCTAACTTAATTAGATACAATTTTAAGTCCATTCTATCAGTTTTAATATCTGCACATCTAACATTATCAGCACAGTCCTATGTCCACAGCTGCTCAAAGGAAGTAAGCTCACTGAGCGTATCATGGGCCTCAACTATTTCACCAGAGGGAAGGAGGAAAGCGCTTGGCCTGTCGGTGAAGAAATGCCTGATAGAGATGTCAGCATATCACAGATTTTCAGTGTCTTTGGAATGGAGGTCGTATGTAATATGGATCCATGCCTTGAATAATCTAATTAAGGCAAGAAGGCAAAAAAGCACTGCAAGGTCAGAAGGAAAGACAGACTTTGAAAACTTATCAGTATAAGGGTACATAATTCAGTAGACCACTCTCTGAAAGGGTCAAACTTAGCCACACAGTGAATCACCTAGGGAGTTGGAAAGGCAGTTCAGGCTAGTTCCTGAGAAATTCATTTGACTGTTATCAATATTCTCTGTCTCTCTCTCTCTCTCACACACACACACACACACCTCGTAGTCCAGTCACCATTGTCAAACTATTCAGGGTGAAAATGTCCATACTCAACATTATCAATTCTACTAACCCCATCTTACATTGAAAAAAAAAAAAAAAAAAAAAACCTACTAGAATTAGGCAAAATTTAAAACTCTGCAAATTGATCCTATTCAGAATAGGAAAAAAGATACCAAAGGCAAGTGACACCCCTCCCCACCCTTTCTGTTTTTTTGCAATATTATCCACTAGAAATTAGGTGCTGGCTCTTATGGGATTAAGGTTGGGCTAACATGTGAAAAAGTTTATTTTCACTCCTTTTTGTTTCTGTCAGATTTTCCATTATAAATTTTATTTTCTCTGCCAGTAAAAGTAATATGAGGTTGTGAGTTGGCAAGAAAAAATTTAAAACTGGGGTGTGATTTCCACACACCAATTTGATGTAAATTAGTTTCTCTATTTCGTGCGTGAGCCTTGAAAAGCCACCTTTGTCTATACAATTTCCAAAGTTGCAAAAAGTCAGCATGTGTTTTTCTGATAACTTCACATAGAAGTATAATGGTGTGCATATTTTTATTGCTGCATATTTTTAATGAACCCAAATTAATTGATAATAAAGAACCTGATGGCTTTTTATTTTCCTGTTAAAGTATCAATTTTTTAAAAAAAGTGTCTATTGCTATTAACATTAAATCCTTAAGAGAAACACATCCACTGCTTATGTGGGCACATGCAAACACACACACAATGAATGCTTATATATATCACAGTGGTGTTCATTTGTAACCCTATACATCTCACAATAATAAGTAAATCCTCCAGGACAGCTGTTGACTACCTGTTGCTTACCGCTGTGTAGAAGGAGCAAAAAGCCACTGGCACTAGAATAAAGCCTGCTCCCACAGACTGCTGCTCATCACTTTAGGTTCACAGGCTACATCGTTATCATATGAAAAGGCAGCTTTGCTGCTCCAGAGGCCCCCCCATCTAAAGGTTTTCTGTCCAGCCCCTCACTAACTAACAAACCTGAGAAAACAAAAGCTCCCCACCCCAAGAGATTCACTCACCTTGTAACACAGTGGGGAGTCATTTCGGCTGTGATCAGCTAGTTAGACTCCAAGCCCAAGACACAGGGATTCTGCCTTTCTCTGGGGTTTGTTTAGCTCAAGAGTAGACAAGGGTTCAAAGAACAATGCAGCTCAAGAGAAACCGACTCACTGAGAGACAAACTCTGCTCTGCTCTTGTCTCAAATTCCACAGAAAGCCGAAATCCAGACTAAGTACACAGTCTCGTCTTCAGGCCCTATTTCCCCACGCAGGGAATTCTCAACCTTTCCCTTTTATTATCTATCCTTAAGCATCACACTGTCTATAGGTGGACACTGCTGCGCCCAAGCTGGGCGCACCGAGAGCCAGCTCTGGCGAGCATGAAGCAGAGCTGAAGGGAAAAGGCTGTTCCGGACTCCCAGCGAGATTCCCAAGATCTCTCAAGAAAAGCTAGAGCAGTAACATCCCCAATATACAAAAGAATTTTCCTGGATATGAACAAGTCCAGGTCCCGAAATGTCAGCCCTCACAAAGTCCAAGCACCTCAGCGACCCCTCCTCCCCATGGCCCTCTCCACTTCTCACCTTGTGTTTGGGGTAGAAATTAAGTTCAGTTTCACCCGGGGAAGTGCTTCAAAAACAAAAACAAAAACAAAAAAACGGAGGGAGAGGGGACTTCGCAGGGCACACACACACACACTGACTCCCACGGTCTGGATGATGCTTTCCCAAGTTCAGGGGCCTCAGGCTTACTCAGCAGAGGAAATCTCTATGTCTGTGAGGAATCATGCCAATTCCTATTAGTAAAAAGGATACAGGGACTAGAAAGCCTATTCTCTCAATGACCAGCAAAAGAGGCCCAGGGAAAAATAGCGACCTGTGCCATGACCATCTGCAAAAAGGAAGGATGTTGTTAACTTTATTCTCCCCAAAACTCTAGCGACCTCTGCCTTGACCCTCAGAAACCAGACTCACAGGAACTGAGAGCTTTACACCAGAGACCCTGCTCTACAAGGCTGGTTGCCCAGGCTATCTGCCCCGAACATGTGCACTCACATTCCAAAGATGTTTCCGTTGCACAGGAATGGCTGTAAATTTCTTTCCTTCAGAATTCTTTCCACACAAACTGCCATGGACTACACTCCTGCAAGACTTCTCAACCAAGCGCTGTGCGGCTCATCACAACCGATCTTTTAGATGCGGAGTATGACTGAATTGGCAACTGGGCCAGAGGAGTCAACTTTTAAAATGCAAATGTATACAGCGGGGAGGGGAGAGAAAACCCTCCAGAACCAATCCCCCAGAATTCTACCTTCATGATAGATGAGTGATCCCGTAAAAAAAACCTTCTTCAGTGGCCAGTTACATTACTGAAGCATATTGTGGGATTACATTTTTAGGAATATAATAAACAGGTTGTTTTTTTTTTTAAATCCCAAGTTGATCTTTTTCTGTATCATCAAAGAAACTAGAATAGAAGATTAAAAAGAGCTCAAAAGGTGAAGTATCCCTTTTCTGCCTAAAAACGAACATTTGCTTTCTCCTTTGGTTATAGAATAAAATGGTTGAAGACTTTGAGTATTAAAGGGCATTATTAAATTTCAGTGAGAGCATTTGAAAGCAGTTCTGTTCTTTAAAACTACAAATTAAAATATGTATTTTAATCATGATTGGTAATAAGAGTAAAATTCAAAAAGAAAAAAAATCTATAAAATTGGAACTGTCTTGAGAGAAAGCTTCCATTTTTGCCTATAAACATCATTTTCAGAAATGGACTCTCCAGCGAGTTGAAAGTACACAAATACAGAGGGCACAGATTAACATATGGGTGCACACAAATACACACATGTACATGCACACAGGCTATGCCTTTGTGTTACACTGGCATTTTATTATTCAATTAAGGTATTCTTTTTCTTCCAACTCATGCATGCTTCCCCTGCAACGGCTTTGCCCTTAGCCTACTGGCCTTGACTTCCGGCCAAAACCAATCCAGAAACAAAAAGGGGCAGCAGATCATATTTTCACAGACATTTCATCTCTCAGTCCCACCCTGTTTTCACGCAACATCATATAACCCTGAAGAAAACTATAATTTAGAGCGATGCCACTCGACCCGGGCATCTGACACACCAGCATTTCTTAGGTGAGAAACTGTTAAGTTCTTAATTGGAAATAAACTCTTTTGATAGACCCACTTTCACTGACATAGCTGGTCTGCAAACAGGGCCGGGATACCGGCTGATGAAAAATCAAACCAGTGGATGTAGTTTTGATTCCAACGAGCTCTAAAAATAAGATGTTTGTTGGTTCTAAGCTGTGGCTTGCTTCATTCCTTAAAAACCTTCGCCGGGAGGCTCTCCACCCTCCGAGCACCTTAGTGTCACAACTGAAAACACACCATAAGCATAGCTACTGAGTAGTCTCATCTCCCAACTTTCAACTCTTCCCCAATCAAGAGTGGCACCTACCTGGTGGCAACCTTGCACGTTTTCTCTCCCATAAGATGAGTATGAGCCCCTTTCTGTTTTACCTGCCAAGAGAAACAATAAAACAGTATATAAATTGTGCTTTTTCCTTTAGAGAAGACATCCCCTGCAGGTAGCAGATATCCACTCCCCACCTCTGATGTTTACATACGTAAAGGAGGCACCACTGGCAATGTATGCAAGCAAGAGACGGAATAACACTTTCTCACTCTGGCGACAAGAAACTGGAAAAAAATACCCTTCATTCCTATTCTTAGCCAAACTGCTCCACACTTCCAAAAACTGTCATTCTAGTGGCCTCCACTTTTTCTAACGAACAAATTGTCATTCCTTATTTTCACTTTCTTTCTCTCACGAAATTTGAACAATTTCATTTTTATTTACACAGCAGGCAAATGATCTATGTAATGACCCTAGCCTGGTAATTCCCATTGATTATATTGACACTTAATGGGGAGGCCAAAGCTAATCAATCACGGGCTCTCCAGATGGTGAATCTAGCAAAGCAGCCTTCCCCCACTTCTCTCTCCAGCCTCCCTTTTAAAAACTCTCCTGCCCAGGAGGGATTCCCATCACGATCAACAAGGTGATGGAGAGAACACAAGGGAAAGGCAACCTGGGAAAATCACCTATTCTGAATCCAAGTTCAGACTCTACCAGTGGACCCAGCGGGTCCTAGGATCAGGCTTTTGAATGTTTAGTCCCAATTGCAAGCTTCACATGTATCTTTAGACTGCTCAGAACAGGCAGAGACTCTCCACTGCACTGAGCCACATGTGCAGATGAAACCAAGGATGCAGTTTTGTTTTGTTTTGTTTTGTTTTTCTGAAAACAACTTTAATAGAAACTGCATTACAAGAGGTGTAATGAATCCAGCTGGTGATATTTAAAGGTTTGCTCTAGAAAAATGATCACACCAAATGACAAGGGGCTAGTACAGCAAACTAGTGCTTAGGACCTCACTCCACCCAAGACTGAAGGACACTTCTCTCAAGATTAGTGCTTTAAGGTACATTGTTCTTTATAGACAGCAGTACACACTTCGCCTATCCCAAAGGGGAAATTCAAAGCTTCTATTTTGAGGAGCTGAACCCACATCCTGTTAAAGGTTTACAACTCCCAGATTTTCCCTTCTTCACTCAACAGGAATGCTGAAAGGAACAGCAGTCATTTTCTCTTTGAGTTCAATGTCAATGTTATCAGAATAACCCTCCTTGACAGCACACACAGAATGTGTCTTTTGGGAACTTTATCTCTGGTGTAAAGTGAGTCCTATGTCTCTGTCACTATATTAACACATCCAATGGAAGATTATTTTCAAAGAGAAAAAGTTCTGAGTCTGAAGCTCGTACCCCACCCTTGTATTAGTTTTTCTCCTGATTTTAACAAAACTCAAACTTAGGAAAACTATACTTCTTCCATAGTGTTCAGTCTAAAGCATAAAATCAATGCCCATATCAGCCTGAAGTCCAGTGAGGTGTGTCACCATCACACAGAGAAAGGAGAACTCCAGTGTGTGCAACTGTGAGGGTGAGATTACCTGTGCCCGCTGTACATGTGGTCACACAGAGACTTTGGTCATCTGTGTCATGAAGCCACACGACCCTTGTAACTATTACTATCAGGAAAGATGTGACCTTTATGAGCAATATCAAAAGACACATGTTCTCCCTTACAACCTTACGCACAAGCAATCTTCAAGTATACCATGACATATTTGATTTGGACGTGACATTCACTGTTTAATCACTTCATGAGCAGACAGACAGGTAGGCAGATATTAAAGTTTAAAAAAAAGGGGGGGGCTTTGACCTTGTAGAAATATAAAAATCTAATGTCCTGATTTAGCAATTTCCAAATATCAAATTATAAAATATGGGCATAAGACAAAATACCCATTATTTATTCCATTGTCTTTTTATAAAAGATATTACCGCCATTAGGAAATATCATTTCCACAACTCATCTCCAACACACATAACTAGAAAGAACAATTTTCTTACCAGCATTTGTCTTGCTACATATACACAAGCCTTCTATTAGGGTTAGGAAAATAGGAACGACAAATATGAGAACAAGAGAGTGAGAGAAAAAGAGGGTGTGGAAAAGAAAGACAGACAGAACAGAAAAGAAAGAGCAGTGGGCTAGGAAGGGAGGGGAGGAGGCCACTATGAATGCACACAGCAGAGTCCCCAAAGTACTCTTGGCTCCATGGATCCAGCATTCTTTACTATCATATCAGATACAGACTGCTTAATCTTAATTTTGCTTGTTAAAAAATATTTATCCAGATACAAAAATAAACCCACTGCAAATTACAAGTTGTCAGGGTTAAAAATCTACTCCTGTTTGTGTGGGGGAGGGTGAGAGAACGGCACAGACATGAATCATTCTCCCGTAATTTGAGTGTTTCCATGACATCAATGGGCACCCGTCCAGGACTCTGTCGAAGTCTGCGAGGTACCAAAGAGGCAGTGCAGCCAGCGGGAGGCTGGGAGGTGGACTATTTTTTTTCCCAAGGATTATGCTCCTTGTGAAGGTTTCATCTGTACCATCCACTTTCACCACCAAATAGATCGCCGCAGAGATCATGAGCGAACACACTTCATTCTAATAGTGTGAGCCTTTAACTTTATTGCAGCTTTTTGTTCCCAAATTCAACTATAAATCTGCCCTCAGAATCCAAAACCCTGGTTGGGAGCAAAATAATCCGGGATTGTGGATAAGGCCCCAGGACCTCTCAAACATCAGATTTTTCTTCATTCTATCACTTTTCAAATGATAAAAAGCAGCCATTTTAAAATGGCACCTCAGTTTCCAGAAAAAAAAAATCATGCATTTTGTGTAAGTTGTCCATTAAAAATGAGACATAGTCTTGATATGAGTTTTCTGTTTCAAATTCACTGGAATGTTTGTTTCAAGATAATGAAACTTTGAAGCTCACTGATAAGATGTCTGAGTAGGACCCTTAAGTGACTATGTATGCTCGGGGACACAAAGGCCTCTAAATATCTGTGCTTCCTCTATGTCAGGCATGGATTTTGTCATTTATATCAACTGGCTGGCACACAGAGCCTATTTCCTCCTCTCTCCCATTATTACCACCCACCCACCCTCTGCCCCACAACCACAAGAGCACTTTGAAGAAGCTTGAGATTCTATTTCCCCAATATTTAAAAGAGATAGCGGCGATGAGCAAACCCTGCACGCTCACTGCGGAGTTTTGAGACAACCCTCCAGTACTAGAATGCGACAGCCGCTGCGGATATTTTTTGGCACAAAGACAATGGTGGCAGTGCCAAGCCCCGTGGCTAAAACTACTCAAAAGAGGCAGAAGGGTAGTATTAATCGCTCAAGTCTTTAACTGCATGGAGTACTGTTGTCCATATTTTAAAAACTAAAAGTACCCGTTAGTAACATTTGTTGTATGCCCATAAATTGGAGGAGGGGGAGATCTTGTGAAATATATATGAGAAACAAATCTTGTCAGGCATTCAATTCATGTTTAAACCTAAAAGGACCAAATGTTAAATTTTGCTGCTGGTAACAATTTCTGTGAAGAAAACGAATGGTCTGACTTGATGAAGGATGTTGAGATGGCTAAAGGAAAAGGACCGTGAGGGTGAGGATGCTCTGCACTAAGTGCACATGCAAAACAACTTTCTTTCTCCAGCAAGGCTATATGCATACAAGAAACATGTAATACTATGTCACAACGCCACCCACCTCAGCTAAATACAAAGAATACTATAAATGAGCAGACACAGCACCTGTCAATCAATCCTGGAGACAAAGGAGATCAACATGCAGCCTCTTGTCTAGGACACTGAGCAAGTGATCCAGGAAGTCAACATAGGCTTTATTCAAATCAAGCCCATCCTATGGCTAAAATCTATATTTAAATGTGATTGCTAAAAATGGCACCACATGGCAGTCAATAAAGGATTTGCTTCCTTCTTTCTGTTGTTCCTGCAAACCTAATCTCAGCAGAAAATATCAGCTATTTGCAGTTTTTAAGGCCAACATTTTTGCTGACCCTGACAATAATCTTTTATCACGCTATCCCAAAAAGCAGGAGAAAAATTTGTTGTTATTGTTGCAATTTGGGAGCAGTGCAGTTAGCATATATCTAAAGAACCCAGATTCAATCTTTAGATAATCTGTTATTTGCCAACTGACACTTGACTTGCCTTCCAAGGTACCATGCTATCCTGCTGCAAGGGAGTTGAATGCAAGGACAATATTACAGGAATAAAGAAATGAGCTGAGAATCCCACTGCACTTACAAGGACAGTAACATCTCCTTGGTAGATTAGCACACCTGGACTCGTACAATAGTTTAAAGCCACATGGAAAGATCCCGAGACAGGGAAGAACCACTTCTTTGTAGGATGATTTCTAGAGGTAAGGTGAGACACAGAACATTCCCTAGTGGCTGATCGACAGGATAACTAAATCATAACGGGGCGTGTGGCCTCTGATTTGTAAAGGGCTCCTCTAACACTTAGATCCAGGTGGAAGATGGTTTTTTTTCCCACCATGGAAACAAGAGCACCTGTATGGTGGGACTCCACCTTCTCTTCAAAGCCTTGATGAAAAATTATCTGATCCCACAGGACAATACCAGCCAGGCTATTTCTCTGTTAATCCTCGTTCTGGGAACTGAAGAATCAGTCTTTTGTTCCTCCACATCAGACGAAGGAACTCATCATAAACATGCTTGACTTGGAATAAATTTCTGTCCGTGTCCCAACTCCAACCTATCTGTGCTTACCCTATTAATTTGTGCTTCTTTTTTTTAATACAGTGAAAGAGCTACTCTCTTTAGCAATGACTAGAATCTCAGGGTGGAGGGGGCAATGAAAATACACACTATTGATTATTTAGAATCCTCTCATCTGTAAGGCTGTCTCTTCCTGTCCTATCCAGGCCAAAAGAGCTGAGAGCTCACCTCACACAAGCCACTACCCATAGGGCTCTATGTGTGGTATCTGACCAAACTGCAAAACAGCTGGAGGAAGAATGCATGGACACTATCTAGCAGATGAGGAAACTGAGGCACAGAAAATTGACCAAGGCCATAGGTCTAAGTGATAGAGCCAGGATTCTGATCCTGGCATCTGTACCTGCTTTGCTGTTGGCACTTAAACTCTAGAAAAAGGAAGGTGCAGCAAATAAACCAGAGGCCAACACACTGAAGTCTCTGAAATCCCAGAGCTCAAAACACTCATGAATTTGATATGAAATTAATGAAAGTGTCTTATAGGCAGTGATAATTTACATTTACATGGTGTTTTATTCCTAAAAGGTCTCTAGATACTTTATGGCTGTACAAATGATATACACAGAACCTGTGACGTCTCACAATTAACTGCCACCGTCTCCATGTTAACTCAAAGCAAGTAATTAACAGAAACATGGCAGAAAACAGCGTTTATCCACATTCTCTATGTGGAGGGTATAACTGTATATTAAAATACACAGAGAAGAATGAGTGTAAAGACATAATTATAACATAGGGTAACTCAGCATCACTCACAAGTGTCTTCTATGGGAAAGCAATCATACAATGGGCCCCAGAAGTCAAACGGGAAACTAATAGAAAGGATACAGAAACTGTTCCAAGCTATCTATGATCTTCCCCCCACAAAGTCTCCTTCTATCTTGAAGGCTCTTAGAAGTCTTGCTGGGAGGTTGTATCATTCACTTAGGATGGCGTTTGGTAAATTGAAGGGAATACACACTCTGGCTCCCGTCTTTGTTTTGTGTATTAATACAAGGCCTGGAAAATCTTAAGAATTATAGGGATAAAACATATACAAAGACCATAAGTCATTTTCCCAGAACAAAAACTGCTTCAGGCATAAACTAGAGTACTCAGCAATGGTCTGTCTGTCTATGTCTGTCCACCTGATCCTTTGGGAAACAGTAAGCCTGGATAGCCTCCTCTTATTTTAGGCAAGGCATTGCCTTCAGAGCCATGTGCAATAAAACACAACCAAGGTAAAATGTTTGATGCTCTGCTCAAGCTCTTCACTTTGGGGACCAGCTCTGCTTGGGGGCTATATAGTCCATTCTCCTTAAGAAATTTATAGTGACAGAGTGCTATGCTGAACAGCATGGGAATTTACCTTAAATCCTTTAATACAACAGTACCCAGGAATTCATTCTATAGAATCTAGGCCCACTTTTTCTATAGCCACAGTCAGGGAATGCAGAAAGAGCAGTGCTGAAGCAATGCGGGGCTGAGAAGGTAAGGCCTCAACAGTTCTTGCACTGAGACCCTTTCTCTACAGTGTACCACCTCTCTTAGGATGATTCTAGGTGAAGTTGTCTCTATACTCCTACAAACACATCCTCAAGTAATCTCACTCAGTTAACAAAGCCTAAGAGTTTTCAGGGCCCTGGCCAGAAAAACAGGCCTCCTTAGAAGCATATTTCAAGTGAACAACCTTTGAAACATCCCAGAAACCACCTTCTTACTGCTGAAGAGCAATGGTGCCTTGGGTTATTTCCCAAGCACTAGACAGCAACACCAACCCTTTCATTCATTGTCTTGAATAGAAGCTTATGTGTTAGCAAGTGAAAGTGTGTGGCTTCTATGTATTATTTTCCAAATGCAGGAAAATCTTTCATTAGAAATAAGGCTAATTCCACAGAGTGTGCAATTAATCAGCATAATCACAAGGATAACTTAGCTGTTTGGGGAGGGGTGTCAAATAACTCCTTAAGGCCACTAAAGTACCACTCGAACCATCAAGTAATGATTTTCTGAATCAGCAATTTGTACAAGGGTCCCCCTAGAGACCCCGAGGATGAAGGGCAACCCCAGAAGTCTTCAGCTTACTTCTAATGAGGAAGAGGGACTTACCAGTGGCTTTATGCACACAGTATCTCCATGCTGCTGCCTGACCTAGTTTATATTTTTATAACAATTTGAATCTCCAAGGAATGGTAAAACTACAGCAATTTGGGATTTGAAGGGTCTTGCAACAAACTGTTTGTATATTTGACATTTTATTATAGTTATTTTTTAGAAAATAATTTCTGCATGGAAATGGGAGAAAGTGCTAGAGAAATGGTCTAATGGCCAAAACTACTAGCTGCTCTTCCAGTGGACCTGAGTTCAGTTCCTAGCACCCATATGATGACTCACAGCCATCCGCAACTACAATTTCAAGGGATCTAATGTCCTCTTCTGGTCCCAAAGGGAACCAGCATGCAAGTGGTGCAGAGACAGACATGCGGAAAAAGCATCCACATGCAGAAAACAGATATTAAAAACATGACAGTAAAGATAAAACTAAGGAAAAGTTGGGAGCTGGAGAGGTGGCTCAGCAGTTCAGAGCGCTTGCTGCTTTTCCAGAGGACCCTGATTTGGATTTGATTCTCAGCACCCACATAGCAACTGTTACTTCAGTTCCCTGGGATCCAAAGCCCTCTCTGGCCTCCATGGGCACCAGGCAAGTATGTGGTACACAGGCAATATATATATAGCCAAAACACCCATACACAAAAAATTAATATTTTTAAAGTTTTAATGAGGAAACCATTATCTTGTAAAACAGATATCAAGACTGAAAAATATTTTTGTTGCATTCTTATGTAGAAGAAAAGATTCAGGATATGTGTGAGGACAAGTAATCATCAAATGTTTCAACCATGATTAAGAACTCTCCCAATTAAGAAGAAGATCCTATCCTTAAAATTCAGTTCCTAGGGTGTGTGCATACACATGTGTGGTCCTGGCAGGCGTGCGCACACACACACACACACACACACACACACACACACACACACACACACACACACACACACACAGGTGGGAATGAGTAAAGGCCCCAGGCTGACAATGGAATGTCTTCTTCTATTTCTTTTGCACCTCATTTTTGAGAAGGGTTTCTCGATAAACTGGGCAGGAACTAGCTATCTCAGCTAGACTGGCTAGGCACCAAGCTGCAGCAGCTCCATCACCCGGTGCCAAGGTACAGATGAGTCCTGGTACACCTGACTATCGCATGCTGAGGATATAAACATTGGTCCTCATGCTACTGCGGCATGTTACTCACTGAGCCACCTCTCCAGCCCTGCATTTTATTTTATTTTTCTTAATAAAATCGCATTAGTTATGCCACTAATTTAATGGGTACACACAGCTATGCAGGTTATATGGGCTAGGCACTCACAAACCTAGCCGCCTGCTAGATAACAAAATGGAGATTCTGCCATACCTAAACAATTTAGTCAAATTCATAGGAAAGGCAAGCTACCCATAACCCGTCAGACAACTAGATCTCAAGGTCACAGAAATCTAATGCCCTCAGCAAGTGGGGTCTTTAAATTCACTCTACTCATTCCTGAAGGGCAGTGGTTACAAAGAAATTATTTTACATAATCAAGGAATTCCTCTGATAAGCCACCCTGTCCACAACCACAGGAGCCTGGGACTTTCGTGAAGGCTGTTGCTCGCTATCAGACCTTGGCTCAATGCCCCCAAATCACCCCTTGGCCATTTTGATCCTAGAATGATGTCATGTTCCAATACAAATGGAACTGACAAAACTGACCAGGCCCATACATGCAGGGCTGCTCCTCTAAGCAGTCAGTGAAGGTGAGCATTTGGGTCCTTCTTTCTCATCAAAGAACCTATGTGACATTTCTGACCACATGTAAAGAAATAACATAAATTAGACTTAATTGTCTGAAATTATTTTTAAGAATTTGTCAGCAAAATTTAAGATAATTTATAGTAACAGAGTTTTCAACAGGAATCACTTAGCCTGTCCTTACTGTCCACTGAGCACTAAATAACAGTAACAGTGAACATCAAAATAAAAAAAAAAAAACCCTAAATGAACAGATTAAAGAAACTTCAGCATTAAGTAAGCTCTAAAGAATATCCATATATACAGGTTTAGTTGTCTATGCAGAAAAAGTATACATTTGAGCAATATATATATAAGTGGTAGCCTCAATTTCAAGCTGAGTTTACAACTAACAAGAATATGTGATTGCTGGCATGGTAACACATGCCAGTGAGCCTGCACTTAGGAGACTGAGGCAGAAGGATAGCAAATTTGAGCAGGCATAAAACAAACTAAGAAACTATGTCTCAAAAGTGTGTGCATGTGTGAGTGTATGTGTATAATCTTCTCCTAAACAAATCTTATATTTAATGTTAAACTCAAAGCTACACAAAAAAAAAAGAATAGATGTTGGAAAATTTTAAAGTGCAGTAAGTATTTATATGTGAACAGAATCTGAAGTGTGTACATATATATATACTATATCTATGACATGAATGTGCCCACATCTCTGTATTTCTATACTTTATCCTCATTTATTTACACTCTCAACTTAGATAATAAAAATATGCACAATACATGTAGCAATTATACATACAGATGCAAACATATCTACATGTGAACATTAATAACCCCAGTTGCCTGTGTATCTGTAAGGTCTGTGCAGATAGTCTCTCCATTTTAGTATTGGGACATCACAATTGAACTAAATCCCGTTGAGGAATTGAGGAAAAATAATCTGGATTCACAATGTATTTCAGATTAACCCTAGAAAAGACAAGGAGCAGGAAGTTTGGTAACCATTAGACTTAAGAAAGAGTAACATTCCATGAGCTCTTCAAAAAAAGAGAATGGGTCAAAATAGCCACACTGTCAGGTAGACGGGGCCAGTACACTAGCTACTGTGAGTGGAATTAAAGGTCAAGAAACAACGACACAAGGCAACCATTCCTGCAAGGTGATATGTAACAAAAATGCCCTTTGCAGAAGGATTTGGTCGAGAGGAGTCAAGGATGGAAGAAGAAGACAGAGAGAAAAGGGGAAATGAAGCAGAAAGTGGAGGGCTAGCCAAAAGAGTAACGTCATCTCATCCAAGCACTCTGTCAGTGTTTACAGTCTTCAGATCCAGAACTTGCAAAAACTATCATCTGAGTGTTTGTAGTATAGATCTAAAAACAATAACACGGGGGAATATTTTCATGGAACCCTTGTGTATGCCATGTGCAGAGCTGAAAGGTCCATGATGACTCAAAGACTCCACTCACCAGGGAGATATGTCCCAGGAATGAGGTCCAAGGCAAGAACACCTAGCAAAACCTCATTGAAGACAATGATGGCAGAAGGGAGGGGGACACTGGTCATCTCATGAGAGGTGTAACAAAAGGCTGCAGTGAGGACTTCATGTTAGAATCCAATTATTTGATAATATTAAATATATCAAAATAATTTTTTAAATGATGGTTAAATAATTTACTGAAAACCAATGTTAAAGTCATTGGAATCCTTGGAAAGACAGACAACCAGGAGGAACTTATAGAATATGTTGTCTCTTCATGGTCTAAGCCTTTTGATGGTTCCATGATTGATGGGCTGTGCTGGTAATTTGGGGAGTGGGGTTTCTTACAATAAGAAAACTTTGCAATGTAAACCCAACAAACTCCAAAGCTCTGAGTTTCTTTTACCATAATTACTAAACTGATTCAATCACGCAATCTTGAAGATATATAAAATCATTTACATGAATGTAATTATTATAGAAAATGTAATAAAGCTGTGCCAACTGACACCATTGCTGTCATAAGAGTCTGTTCTCTATGCAAAGTCTTGCCTGCTCTCCACTCCCAGGAAGGAACTCTCTATTAAGGATACTGTCCACCATGCAATGGTAGAGAGGTGACTTCTTGGCTTCTTAACTGTCCTTGAACAGTTTTGTTCTATGGCCTGGGACCAAGAGCAATTTGTTCTTTTTAAATCCCACATTCTTTAAAGCCAAACAAAACAAAAAGCATCTCTTTCAAGCTTCCCATCCTGACTGGCTGCATGTAAACATGGCTCACTCAGATTTCTAAGGACACTCAAAATGCCTACGTAAGGCATCAGAGTATAAATGCAAGCTCATTTTCCTAGAAGCAAGAGAAATTACATACCCAACAGGAGCCCTCTGGGGTTTCCTACGCTTCCTGAGTAAGGTCTGCTTTCCATAGTTCAATCCCTTCAAGATTTTTCCCAGCTCAGACAAACGATCATTCATCCCACACATGAGCAGGCCAAGAGAGGCAAGGAAAGTGTGTCTAAGAGTGTCATACACCTTACATACCCTTTGGATCAGTAAGTGCTGTCAAGACTTACTTACTGTAAAACCACGCCCAGACTGAACTTCACATTCACTCCAAGGAACAGATTTGTGACAAAACTCAATTTTATATGACTTCATGGTCACATAAAATATTTGATTAATGTCTAAAGATGAAATTAAAATGAAAACTCAGCCACCACCATATACACCAACCTTAAGAGTAAAAGTAATTAAGAACCCTACATTCCAGTCAATTCCAATCTATGTAGCCAGCAGAGGGCGCACATGCCCCAACACAGCAGCCCTGGGCTAGCAAGGCACTCCCCAAACCTTTTAAAAATATTAAATCTGACCAAATTTGAAGGAGGGGCATATGAGCTAACTAGCAGTCACAAAACTAATTTCAATTTAGGATTACTAAGATATACAAGTACATTATTATTTAACAGCAGCTTTAACAAGGGCTTCTTGACTGCTTTACGGAAAGCTGTTCCTTGAAAAGAGGTAATTTCTTTGCATACAATCAAGCTTATGTTATTTTCCAAGCTACTGTAATTTAATAGGCCTATGAGGGCTATATTAGGAATTCTCCATAATACATGTAATTTTAGAAATAATACAAATTCTAAATTTCTAGCACATAACATTTTTTTGTGAATTATATTAAGTTACTCTTTGAAATAGTGTGTCTTTTCCATTCATCTTTGGAGCTTTACAGCAATCTAACATGTAGTGTTTCAGGTCTAAATTTTCACATGCATACCCTCTTTATTAATTTCCATCTTTTGTCATTTGTTGGTTATTGCCAAATTGTCTGCTTGAAGCCTCTATATTTTACCTCTTTGGGAGTTACAAAAAGTTACAGCAGAAAAGGAACTCAGAGCTTTGTGTATGGATTGTCTATGGACAGGTATTGCTCATATAAGAAAATGTTTCTAAAAATGCAAAGACCACACATCTCTCCCAACACTTTCCAACTTGAGATTTCCCAAACAATGGAATAAATTTAAAATTTTTTTAAAAAGTGAATGCACTAAGAAATGTTGAATCCTACATCATTTTCCTTTGCAAATAAAAAGATTAAATAATCTGCAGGAAGATTAACTTCTGATTTCAAAGAGGTTACACTAAATGGACGGTTGCCAAATAAATCTCAAATTAAAAACAATGTTGGATAATGGATAATTCACAGCCATTTATCTATCCACCTCAACAGACATTTCAATCTACTCCCACTCCTCTAACAAAAACAAAGCCATGAAGACATATCTAGCAAACAATTTCTTTCCTTCTTCCTTTCTTTTGTTTTTTTTTTCTGTTTTCTTTTCTTTTTTAGCAATTTTCTGCAGAATTGAGAGACGAACTGAGTCCACAGTACCTACAAACCAGGTGGCTTAAGTACCGCACAGGTCATGGCAAATGATAGGCACCCTTTAGCTGATGTAGCCACTGCATTTCTGCATAAGTTAAAATGACGACGTTTTGTTATTCCTAAGCACTCAATTCCGAATTGTTTGCACAATCTGTTAAGTCCAGGCAAATTTAAATGATTCTGACATGCAGCCCGCCAAGGCCAGTGACGGGGATAATGCCTCTTTACATGGGTAAAATTCTGTGGCATACAGGTCACTCTCTTCAGGGGAATCAACTGTGTGTCTCTTCTTTGCATTTCCACCACAATCCTTCATCCTGCAGCCTGGAGCTGAGAGTGAAATGCAAGAAAGGAGCCGAGTGCTCAAAGCAAAAATCTGCTTCCAGGACAATCCATTATATCTGACAAGTTAAATGTTCCATGGTAGGCCATATGGCATCAGAGCAGGCCCGACTACGGAAGAGGGGAGCTGGGCAAATGCATCACAATTAAGGAGTTTGGCTACACATCTTAGTTTGAATTACTTTTTTTTTTCTCCAAATTGTAAATGTTATCCTCCAAATTTTCATTTGAGTTCCTTTTAAAAGATATTCCACAGCCTGGATAAGAGAGTAAAAACATTAGGGCAGGTGGGTTTCAGAGAGCCTTGCAGACCTGTAGCCTCACCTTTTCAGTTTCGAGACAAATAACAAGTAGACACTACTATTTAAATGAAACTGGTCATGAGGTTGGAACATGTAAATGAATCTGGTACAGTACAAGATGCAACTAGTTCCCATACTTAAGTTTAAAAAATTAATCTTACATGCTCCACAATCAGAATAGGCATGTTCCCATTTCTTCTGTGACTTACTTAATAACCATCAAATGAATTTCATGGAGATAGTAACTGTCACAAACATTGGGTCCCTAAGCTACTCACTACAAAAGCCAGGAGGCCTATATTAAGGATGTATTTGTTGTTAGGGACAATGTAATATAAGTTATATTAATCTTGTAATCAAAGTTAGCATTGAGTTTGAGATGGAATAAAATGTACCAAACAGCCATTATACCGTGTGTGGCATGCAGTTTCATCATTCTTTCATATAAAAAAAACCCAAATATTTTTATTTTTTCCAATGAATTATCAAGGAAGAAATGTTCTTGTAATAAAAGCCAAAAAAAAAAAAATCTTTCTAAGAAAGTACACAAACTCATGTGACCCCATAATAATTATATCTGTACTTTCCCTTTCTGGAGATAATACAGTCTTAAGCAATATACATATATAGTGTGTGTGTCCTCTGTGTGTGTGTGTGTGTGTGTGTGTGTGTGTGTGTGTGTGTGTGTGTGTGTGGTTCTTGACAGTAATGACTACTGTTTAAGGTATTCATGGTGGTTTGCAAACATGAAATTCAGGATGTTTAGGAGAAATGCACACACATCTTTCCAAGAGAAGGCGCTAAGACTCATTTCCCTGAACTATGTTCATGTTCCATCTCTCCAGAGGGTCACTATTTCACTCAGATGCACCCGCTTCTGCCTTAATTAAGAATAGCATTGCTTGTAAGAGCATATATACTTTAGAAAAATGCATCTCAACTTTCTGTTGAAATTGTGAGCACGTTTTTTTTTTTTTTTTTTTTTTTTCCCCTTGTGGTCTGAAAGTTAACATTTAGTATTAACTCAATGCAAATCAGGTATTTACATTTCTCTTATTAACACAAGATAATTTACTAAATTATGGAAGCAAGTATATGGGCGATGAGTTGGTAATCTATGTTTTATAATAGCAACCAATTGTTACAAGTCTATATAATATTGATCACTTTCATAAATGTGCCCTGTGACCTTCATCATAATATTAGACAAGTATCAAAACTATTTAGTAAGTATTTACATTTTATGTATGCAGCTTAAAAGAAATGACCAAAAAAAAAAAAGGCTCTAATCCCCTAGCCTAAGCTTTCTTCTAATGCCTGCCCTATATTTTCCCAGGTCATATCATTTATTACTAGGGGAAGACTGACCATTAATAAAGCATACATATTACTTAAGAATTAAAGTGTATTTATACCCTACACTATTATTCATCTTTTAATAAAAATGGTCATTTTTTAGTACCATATTACTGCCCAATAAGAAGATAAAGCCTATGGCAAATGAATACATAGTCAACACAGTTACCAGTTTATGCACATTTCTAAGATGTAGAAGTGCATGCCTCAGCACTAGTGTAGGGCATGAGGCCATTGTGTACTGTAGACCCCTCTTCTGCATCTAGACCCACATTTTTATTACTAATTAAAATGTCCAGATGGTAAAACAACACCTGATCCAAGGGGCTTCTCAGTACACTGACTCTCAGCATTCAGCCATCCCACTGTTAACACACTCCAAAAACCAGCCTGAGTGAAGGGTCCTGCACAGTTCCCAAATGATAAGGAAAAAGCAGCTAAGACATTGCTCATTAAAATGCTCACATTCAGTTCAAATCTTTACTAAGGAAAAACATCTAATACTCCAATCACTACCATTTCTTAAAGGCCTATGTCTGCTCACAGAAAGAGCATCATAGCAAAACAATATGGTTGGGATTTATAGAGGAAATAACAGCAGAGGGAAAGAACGAGAGGAAAGCTACTAGCATCATACCATTTCAGGTGTCCCTTTACCTTCTGTTTGATACATTCATTAAAAACCAATTACGCTTTAAATGATTTTATGTCTTTTAGGGTATTTTTTCCATTTCCTTTCATGAACTTTAAATCTTCATTATAAAGCAAAGTACTTATTATTTGTAAAGATTTAAGATTTGTAAAATTTTAGATTCCCATTTGACCCCTGAAATTCAAGCTAGGCAATGCAGGTGAATAACAGACTTCAAGAAGTCACAAGCGCTGTAACAATGTTTAAGCAGTTACTACTTAATCCTAAGTAGCTTCTTTTTTTCTCAAGCAAACATATTTTTGCAAATATTTAGACTGCTTTGATATGCAAATATTCTCACCCCCTGAAATCACTGCAATGGGAAACTTTGCAAGGGAAATGGGAAGTAACAGGATGGGAGCCACCCAGGCCTCTCTGCCCACAAACAAATGTTGCTGTTGTGGCAATAATACCTGAGACTCAATCTTCTCCTGTCTGGGTGAGCAACTGTTTAAGATCCTGTGTTCTGCAGCTCTAATGTTCTCTGACTGAGGCAATGGTTTCCAAGCAAGGTAACCCTGATCACCCACCCATAGGCTTCTTATTTCAGTGTTCAGTAACTCCAGTAAATGTGGCTTGCTTCTGGACAGTAGAAATCCAATCACTTCCAGAAGTAAAAGAGCACAGAAAATAATCTGAGCAAAGGGAAAATGGAAAAGGCCCCATGCCTGGGGTCTCGGGTCTCAACAGGCAGCCCAGAAGGGGAACACTTGGCACAATGTTCTTCCCAAGGAGCACAGCAGGACAGACAGCCTCTCTAGGGCCACCCTTTCTCTAAGGATAGCTATTTTTGAAAAGTTAAGTTTTCTAGAAAACAAAACAAACAAACAACAGCAAAAAAGCCCCGAGGGTGGCACACTGAAAACAGCTCGGTAAATTCGGCAATGTTATCATTTTTAATTTAAAATTGTTACAGGTGGAAACAATCTTGAGCAAGCACCATACCCTTGCCTCCTACTCTCCTCTACAAAAAAATCTTCAGAACTTGTTTGGGAAATCAGGGAATTCCTGAATAACAGGTGAACAAATGCAGTCACAGTCTCTCTCCAGCTCACTCAGTTAAGAAAGCCACCAGAGGTTAGCCACCAGGAGAACAAAAGCAAATCAGGAGATCTGATGGTCAACAGACCCATGCAGGGTGGGACTTGGAAGGCTGGAGTTAGGACACACTTGTGAACTTTGGGGGAAGAGAAGGCTAGCAGTGATGGCGTCAAGGCCAGCAGAAAGGTCCTTCTGAAATGACAAGGATCTGTTTCCCAGCTATGAACACACTGGTTCCCCCTTGCTCACTTCCTTGTTTACATGTATTAGAAGTGGTCAAAGATTGCATCAAACATGGTCTGGACAGTAACAACAGAATGCCTGAGGCCACAGTTTTTTAAATGTGCACCAAATATAGATTTGGGGTTGGGGAAAAAGAACCAATCACAGAAGGTCGTGTTTGACCTGGGGGCGGGGAATGGGGGTTATCTCCAGCAGTTACTCTGCACCTACATGGATTGTGTGAGAGGAAAATTTAAAAGCTCTATAAACTGTCAGAATTAACCTCTCGTTTCAGATTGCTTACAGGTGAAATTTTGCCATCTGGATGGGCAGTTTGCCTGAAGAAAAAAAAAAAAAGAAAAAAACTAAAGTGGGGGGAGACCCCCTTCTCTGCCTCCCATTTTAACACAACAGATTTTTAAGTGAAAGGGGGCAGAGCCATGAAAATTGCCAAACATAGGCAGATATGCACATGTGCACACACGCATTCATGTATAAAGTGTGACAAACGCTGAGCCTGAACAAAGCAGAAGATGAAGATTATCATCCTTGTCACCGGGAGAGTAATAAGGAATAAAAACCTACTCACTCTCGAGTGAAAAGCAGGAAAAAGAATCACTGTAAAGTCTTGAGTAAGTAACTGATGAGATCTCCTATTTTATTGAGTACCAAATAATAACAATAATAGTAACATCCAGCATATCAAAGTTTCTATTGCCCTCTCACAAGAACTTCTTACGTTATCTATTCACACTGGGCTAGCAATTCTGGGAATTACAATTTAGCACTAAGTGAATGAGAAACTATGTTTCAGCAACTCCTGGGAGTTGTATCATTTTGAATTTAAAACGCTTATATGTTTTATTATTTATAAAAATACATTTTTATTCTTCTTAGCCCTTATCCAAGCCTTTCTAAAAACGGAGAGCCAAAACACCATACTTTTTACTAATAATTTATTTTTTAGACTAAAGAGCAAATATGAAACAATGTCAGAACTAAGTAATACTCTCCAACCTTGAGGGCCATATCGGACTTTCTGATTCAGTCCACGCTCTGTGACAAGCATGGAGCCAAGCTGACACCAAATGGCCATTTGCCAACTGAAGGTTCCACATTTGGAAGGTTTTACAGTAAGAACACTGTATAGTATGGCATTATCCTTGATCAGGAGAAGTGGGGTATCCATTTTGGTATAACGTGTCCCCATAACGACACCTGAAGCCCAGCATAACCAGAAATGTTGAGTGACAGAATTATGGGCATATTCTCAGAGCCTTACACTAAGATACAAAGATTATAAAGTGAAAAGCACTTAGTGAAGAATAAATATCATCTAAACAGACAACAAGACCAAACAAAAGCCCAACCTAAAGAGAAACAGGGTACTTGCTTTTCTTCTGGGTTTCTGGGCGGCAGGCAGAGGGAGGCACCAGAATACTGAGACAGAGAAGCCAAAATCATGTGGAGGAATAAAGTGTTGTGGTATCAGGTTTGCCAGCTCTAGGACAGAGAGCAGCATGCCAGCCTTGGCTGTCCTGACATGTTTTACTATGTAAATTTAAATAGTCTTGAAAGGGAAAAGGAAAGAGAAGATGGAGGGGTTACATGTGGCTTTAAAAAAAAAAAAAAAAAACACTAAAATCAAAGTTTGTTAGAAATTCTCTTACTTGGACTACAAATAAGAGTACTTTCATTGCTATCATTAAAAAAATAGTAATTATAAAGGACTGGTTCTTAGGCTAACACTCCGACATGTTTCCTCGGATGGAAATTTAGGGGGGTGGTTTAAAGAGTTAAAAAGACTCCCTACCATTAATTTGCATCTGGTGCTTTTAGTGTGTGTGTGTGTTTTTTTTCTTCCCTGAAAAGTTGGCAGAGCCGCCGATTTTCCATAATGCAAGCATTTGGGAATTGTGAGGGGAATGAAACCGATCCAATCTCCTGACTGCGACATGAATTTTCATTAATTACAACCTTGTCAGCAAAAGCATTATCAAAGCTGAATATGAAAATGCTAATGAGTCCTCATTTGCATATTTTTCTTTGTTGGAATGTCATTAATTATTACATTTTATGATGATGAATGCAGCTGTCGAAGCTCTCCGATGCATAATTAGCCATCAGAATGCCAGGAGCCGATCAGCATTTTTGGGTGAAAAAAAACAAATTTCACTTCCACTCTCCCCCATCCCAAACATCACCAAACACACACACACACACACACACACACACACACACACACACACACACACACACCATATACAAATGGGGACAGAAAGAGAGAGAGCTGACAGAGTCCTGAGGCTGGACCTTGGCGAAGTTGGAAAAGAGATAGGTTAAAGGGTGCTAATTTTTGCTTTTAAATTATTTGGTTTTTAGCTGATAACGGTCTTATACAATAAAAGCAGTTCTTAATAAAAAAAAAAAGTCGTTATTCCAGCTTAATTAATGCCATGCTTAATTATAACACCATGATGTCAGCGGTTTTAATTAAGTATTGGCTCCGTTACAAAAAAAAAAAAAAAAAAGGAAGAAAGAAAGACAGAAAGACCTACTTCTTACTTCAGTAGAGTCATAGTACACAGATTTGTGAAAAATCATTTATGCAATTTTTTTGGTCTTCACTGGTTCATGAACTATTCAAATTTTTACAGGCAGCATTAAAAACTCCATGCACACATGCGTGCGCAAGAGGGTGCAGGCACGCACACATGCGCACACACACCCACTCTCTCGCACACTCACGCAGACACAAATCAAGCTAGGGGAAAACCATACTTTCCTCCCACATTACTTGGGCTGACTTAAAGCTTACCTACTTGAGCACTTTTTCTGAGCTAAAGTGTAAGCGAAGATGACAAACCTCCTCTCTCAGCCGCTGGGAACGGTGTTTATAAGTAAAAAAAGAAAAACAACACAGAGCAGATGGGACCATTACACATGACCAAACCAATCAATCACAGATGAAGGGCCCAGGTGCGGCGCAGCCGTGCAACAACGCACCATTTCACAGTCTGTCAGACACACACACACGGTCGTCCATGAGTGACCCTCCTCAGCTCCCCCCGGACCTCATCTGGGGCGCTGCGCCCCTCTCGCCTGCCTACGCTCCAACTGACATCTTCATAATCACTCTGTCTTTCTATGTGTGGTGGCTCAGTGAAGACAGGATAGAAGGGGTGGTGACTGGGGGTGAGCAGGATGGACAGGGACTCACATCATTGTCACTTAGGAAGAGTCCAGTCTGCTTCGTTCTGCCATGCCCATGGCCCCTCCCTCTGAAACCTCCAGAACAGCTTCCCTGACCATCATTAAGCTCATTAATTTTAAAGGGTGACTGCTTGTTTGTGGCACCCCAAGTGCTTGCTATTGGAAATGGCCATTCTTTGTGAGTCGATTCTGAGGAAGGAAGGAGACTGGCACTCACAAAGTCACCACTATACTGAAATGTCATAAAGTAATCAAGGTGGTCAAAAAGACTGCATCATCCCCCAAATGGGTACAACGAAACCCTAGTGCACCAAAAGCTTCTAGGACCCAAATGGGTCTCAAGATTCTGTATCTTAAATAATTATGATAACCTTTGGCGTCCCGTAGCACAAATTCATCCAGGAATTCTTGAACCCAAATGAAGCTTTGCATCTGCAAGCATCATAAGCTTAAGAGTTGCTACATAACTAGAAAAAGTTCAATACCAGCTCAAAGGAGGCTCTATTTCCTGCTCTAAACTAGGCGTTCCCAATACACAGCTAAGCTTTTTGCCTTTTAGATAGATCTCTTCTCTTTCTCTTTAAAATAGGTAAAGAAATAAGTAAAAGCTCAAAGAAGGGGGAAAAAATAAAAAAAAATACATAAACAAAGCCCAGCTGCTGCATAGAAACAATAGCAACAGCACCTCATTATGTTACACCCTTAAAACAAACAGCGGTTTCATGGATCCAATGGATCCTTTAACATTCATATCTGTGGTATAGATAATAATGCAAAACAAGGTTATTGAGGTCTTTGAAACAGCATGAACATTATACACAATCCATTTCATTTACTTAAATATAGAAAATTCTCCCCTGCTTTAAGGGATGAGCATGCCTCTAATTGGCCAACAATTTATCACTCATTTTGCCGACTTATTGAGGAGAAGAAATTCAGGAAAGGAACCAGAGAGCCTACAAAAAAGAAGTCTACATGACTACAAAATAGCTTAATGAATTCATGTCCAAAAATGCTCATGACATTTTAGACTTTACTGGAAAATTTTCACTGAAAACAAGTAAAAGTAAGAATATTACTCTATAAACCAGCCACTCTAAGACTTTGAATCATTTATTTACAGTTTCATGAAATGGTTGGGGGGAAAATGTACAGGCTGAGTTAGTGAGAAAGCACCCTACCTCAAACCTCCATGCCATGCCATTTACAAGCTAAGACAATTTTACACAACACTAGGCAGATTAGATTCATCTTAATGGAAGCTTTCTCTCTTAGCATGGGCCCTACCATCAAATCAAACATATTCTCAAAATGCTTTGTGACATACTTGTTTTGAAGTTTGGGGGTTTTGATGCTGGTTTTGCGTTTTTTGTATTTGGTTTTTTTTTTTTTTTTTTTTTTTTTGCTTTTGTTTTTCTTTCATTTTGAAGAATTCGTAGGTTTCTTGTTTTGCTTGTTTCCATTTATTTACAGGTGCGTGTGTCCTTGAAAACATCAAAATACTGAACCAATCATAAATCTTCCTGCTCCCCAATGGTCTTAGAATTATGTGTAGTCCTTGTTAACAAGGTAACTCATCTCTATACTCAAAAGAGAGAGAGAGAATATATTAAAAGCTTCCATAACCACTTAGAGAGGTTCACCTTGTATTTTCAATGCGTATTTTCCCCCCTGAAGGAACTACACATTTGCATTAATAAATTTCTATTCTCAAGCTCAATAGAAATTGTGGTACAAAAAGCAGATGTGTACATTGGATTCTTTCAAATTAAATTTCCAAAAGCAGAGCCTATTGTAGCTCGAGATCAAAGGGACTAAAACACGATCTCCTCCCCCTTCCCATATAATTACAGAGAGTTCATTTCTTCTGTTGCGATGAGCACAACAGGTAAATCTTAAACCTGAGGGATAATGATCAGGTGCTGCAGCTTAGCTTTCCTGGGTTGCTACAGAGCTCTGCACAGGGCTCCTGCTGCTTAAACGACCACCCTACAGGAGGCTGGGAAATGCCTCCTGCCTCTTTATTCTTGGTGACTTGTCTCCTTTCCCACATCAAGACTGTGCAGTATGGTTTTGAAAATGGACACAAACCCTTTAGGAGGAACTGGGTTGCCCTAAAACACACACAAAGAGAAAATATTGCACTGTTATGTGGCCTTGATGGGTAAGGCTACCTAAAAACCTCTTGTGAAGGTAGATGGGGTATAAATAATGAATAAATGAGGAGTGACACTGTTATGAAATGTCATATCCTGGCAGTTCTGCAAAAGGACAAGACCCTGGGGAGGGAGAAGAAAGGGCCGCACCAGCAGATTCATCCAAAACTGAGGTTCAGAAGAAAATCAGCTTCACTTGGCATGACTAGCATGATCCATTTCTTTGGGAAATATAGGTAAAGAAAGAAGAAAATTTAAGTGAAGCCCACAAAAACAGAGAACTCGATAGCGAACACCCTTTAGGCTTCAACACCCTAGAAGCCAGCTACATTCTATGTATGCATTTCCATCTCCCTTTTAAAATTCCTCGTACCTCATTTCATCCTTTGCTGCCCATAGGCATCTGCTCCCCTCTAATTATTTGCCATTTAGAAAAACTCTGCTTAAATTCCTTGTGCATCTGGCCCTCGCTTAGTATGTATTTGTGATGCTTAAATATGGTGCTCAGTATCAGAACAAACCCCCATGGGGGCACAAAATTTTTCCCTTCCCAGAAAAGTGTTTCAATATCCCCCCTCATAGAAACAGTATGAACAAAATAAACATAACTTTAAAAGTATTTATTAAAATAAATATGCACTCTTATTTATGACCTCTCCCTCTCTTTTAATATACACATGCTTATATGATTCCAAGAGCTAGCTATCTGTAAACAAAGGTTTGATCAGTAAGTGTGATCCAATCAATAGCCTCATACATTATATAAATGTCAATCATAATGTTCTTCCCAAAACTAAGCATGGGTCCTACCACCACCTCAAATATATTCTTAAAAATCAAGTCTTTTCTTTTAATTAGTTAGAGTCTTCTAGCTCCTGAACTTTTTTCCCAGTCAATAAAATGGGATGTTGTTATTTGACATAGAAATATATTTTAAAGGATCAGCTCTACTGAAAAAAAAAATCAGATTGCTACATCAAAAACCCAAGCCAAATAAGAGACTCTCCATACATCATTCCCTCATTCTCTCTGTCTCTTCATTCCTTTACCACAGTCCTTTTCTCACTGTATCCTCTGTCCCTTACAGACATGGTACTGTGTGATAAAGTATATGAGGAACACTTGGTTTCTAATATTTGTCTGACCAATAATTGGGTATTGAGTGCTTGCTCATCTAAGTGAGAGGAATAGTCCATGAATATCAGTAGTGATAATGATGGTTTACTTATGCCAAATAGTTTGTGGTAGAGTGACTGACAGAATGGACTGGAGAGGCAAACTGCCTGTGCTTGAACCGGAGATCCACTTCTAATGAACTGGTGACCTGGGCATGTGCCTCACTATCCTGACACCTTGATTTCCTCAATAAAACAAAGCAGATGATGATACTCATATTGTGACAATCTTATTGTCCAATGAGGGCAGTGAAGGTCTCTGGAAACTATTTACTCTTTATCAGCTGTGGCTACTGTGTATACAGACTATCTTTTGTTCATGGCCATATTCACAGAGACTAAAACATAAGCCATGAGATGGATTCAACCAAGGAATGACTCTTTGAGAAGTGAATTAACAAGAGATGGACAAGGGAACAAAAGATTTAGGAGAAAAAAAAATACTTGTAAGATGGGTAACTAAATAGTTGATAGGTATAACATTGGTGGTATTTTATATTGCCTTTATCTTTGGGAAACTGATATTTATGGTGAAGTGCAAGTAACTACAATTATAAACAATGTAGGAAAATCACACAGAAACTGGAAATTCTGCCAGGTGAGAGAGAAGATAACTCAGTTCTAGGGATGATGAGCACTGCCTTTCTGCTTTATGACTCTACCACAAACTCCCACTGAACAGGGGCTATTTAAATAATTGACGCCAACAAGAAATATTCAATTTTTTTCTTTGTGAGCAAAAAAGATGTTCCTATCTCTTCCTTCAAATGGACATCCTCTTCTGCTCTCAGTCATGTGCATTTAAGTGCTGGTAATCTTTAGACCATCAGAAGTCCACTTGTTACTTCTGAGTTCACAGTCCATCTTACACCTTCAATATACAACACTCACTTAGAAGTCTCTGAGTTTCACACCCTAAATGCAGTTGCCTGGTTTAATCCTTTGCTTGAATGGTTTAAATGTTTCTCAACTTAACAACAAATTCACAGTCATCTCCTTTACAGCTATACATTTACTTATGTTCCCTACAGTTTCTTAGACAATAAAAAAAATATGACATATACTGAAACTTTCCTGTCTTTTTCTGGCACCAGAAGTGAAGATCTCATTCAAATTTTGATACGACACTGAGATACATAACATTATTAAATGTTTAAAATTTTTAAGTGAGTTTTTTTTTGCTGTGCTGAGAATTGGAGTCAGGGCCTTGTGCATGCGAGACAAGCATTCTGACACCAAGCTACAACCCCAGCCTTGTTCTTTACTTGTTAAGAATAGCAAAGCTCATATAAAAATAGCCTCAATTTTATCACATACCATAATTTCAAACTACCTGGCTTAAATTAAGAGAATGTATAGTGTTCGGTGTCAAAATGCATTTTATTCCCTTACTTCTTTGACTTATAACTTAGAAAGAAATGTTACACCTCTGTTCCATAAGACACCCGGTGAGTAAGTGACATGTCTATTCAGAGGAAGAAATATAGCAATATTTTAGTAAATAGTATCAAAGGAGAAACATTACAAAAAATTAACATAAATGAAAAGAAGTTAAATCTGAACAAAAATGGCAAAACCAAGACATTCCATACCAATAAAAAGCTGTAATGTTGCAAACCGTTGTAATGAGTTTTCATTTTTACAGTAGGAATAGTAAACCAAGAACTTGGCCAGGCCCACAGAAGTGACGTGTGTATCAGGGTTGGTCAAGGTCAAATACAAACATCACACAGCAGTTGAATATTTCCAGCTGCCCCTCCCCAATCCACTTATAACACCAGCAATACAAACATCGGTGACTTCTCCTCCATCTTCCCTTTGGGGAGGTGGGTAGAAGCCACAAATCTGATCACATTTGGCACAATATGAAGGGCTAAATTCAGTAATTCGTGTGCTCATCCTTCCTTAGAGGTGATACACAAAACTCTCAGATTACCTTCACTCTGAGTCTTCCACATGTTCAATGATCACTCTAGAAAATTCCAGGTTCCATCAGTATGTCCTGCCCAATCCGGGTGACCTTCTTCCTGCCTCCAAAACTGAAGGTTCTGCTGTTTGGATCCTGACATGATCTATCATAGACTGTGAAAGCTTGGCTTGCTCAGCTGTTCACAGGAAGGCAATGTCTGCTTGTCTCTTTGGAGTGAAGGCCTACAGGGTGGGGTTCCTCTCTGTGCACAGTTGAATGACCCCCGGCATATACATGTTCAAAGTAAATACTAAGTAGTACATTTCTTACATAATATTCATATTAGAAGAGTAGTCTCTTCTCATCTACAATTCTAGACATTTGATACCTCCAGAAATCAAAGTGAAATCTTAGTCTGACATAGAGAATAATGAATGTGTATGTACACTGGCTCATGTAAGGATATCTCTCAAGAACTGACTGCCATGCCAAAATGACACTAATTTGGTGAAGTGGAGGAGGAAAAGAAAAACAGTTCTCCTTTTGGCTCTCTCAAGATGCTAACCACAAGCAAAGATTATAATTTCCTAGAACGCTGGGCAAAGCAGGTTCTAGAACACAAACAATTACACATGGGCCCCAGTTCAGGAAAGATGACCCCTGGAGATGAACAGATAACTCCGGGATATACAACTACTGAGAAACCAAACTCCAAAAACCACCCCTAATCCCATGTCTACACTTTCAAAGGTAAAGAACCATATTGTTAATGAACTAGTAGCTGGAGAAACTGAATAAGAAGCATTGGTTGTTTTGTAGCACAATGGATGGTGGTGGAGTTGGGTTTTGAAGAACAGAAGAAAAGAAAACTATAAGAAAGTCATGGTCTATAAAGCTCCCTATCATTCTAGCCTACATAGTCTGGGGGAAGCTGCTAGAGTGAGATTCTTTCTTCTAAATCTGACATGGGTCACAACTTTCATGTCATCTGAATAAATCTCAGTATTTTAACAATCACTGAAGGCAAGCAAGGAGATATTTGCCTATGTTAGTGTGTGCTGTTTATGGACATGTACGAAGGTTGTGCACACCACAGAAAGATGATGCTGGGCTTCCACAGGAAGATGATGTTGGTCTTCCTGCTCCATCCCATGCTGCCTCATTCTCTTATGCCAGAATTTCCAAATGAAAATGGAGCTTAACTACAACTAGCCCACCTCAGAATGCTCCTGACCTCCACCAAATCAGGCAGGACGTTCTACTCAGATCCCCATGTTTGTGTAGCCAGTGATCTTAGCTGCTGAGTGATCTCCTCAGCCCCATTTACCTATTTTTAAGCAAAGGAAAAATAATGGAACAGAAAAGAAGATTCGGAAAGACAACAAGAAGCCCTGGGAAATGATCCCTAGACAGACAAGGAAAAACTAAGCGGGATGATGTGAATGAATAAAGCGCTTGAAAAAAAGTTTATTTGTGTGTAAATGTTGTCAGATCAACTATATCAAATTACAACACAAATTTGGGAAGGCTAGTATCTCAAATTCTAGAAGCCATGTCTTACTTTGTTGACACATTCTTTCTCTTCCTTAAGGATTGCTTGATCTATTTAGGGTGTTGTATCTTGACAGATCATCAAAGACCAAGAGCAAAGGACACTGGAAATCACCAGTAAGAAGACTCACACCCCTTTCATAGGTGGCTTAAAGAAGTTCAATGTTAAGTTTATTATTAACTGGGTCATTCCAGACCCAACATTTCTGTAGTCAGAAGTTTCTCTGTCCTGCGAAGCCCAGCAGTCCAAAAGAATCTCTCCCACTCGCAGTTCCACAGCCGCTTATAAAATGATTGACTTGGAGGCTTAATATTAAAGTGAGTGTTGGGCCAATAGCTCAAGCATATTATGATGTAGCTCTTTTAAGGTACACGGTTTGGTACTTTTGCTTACTGCAGCATTCTCATCTCTCTTCCTCTGCATCTGGCTAGTGTCTCCTTCTCTGCCTTTCTTTTTCTCAGAATTCTCGTACTCTGGTTGCCCTGCCTCTACTTCCCGTCTGCCTACTGACCAATCAGCATTTTACTAAACCAATACCAAGTAATAAGTCTTTACAGTATGCAAGTGCATAATCCTACAGCACATTTCTGTGGTTTCAATCCTTTTCCATGTGTTGCAAACAGAAAGTCAAAAAGTACTCATAGGTGGTAGGACCAAAAAAAAAATGCCAAAGGTGTGGAGACGGTGTATACAAAGATGCAACAACTGGAGAAACAACGGGCAGTAAAGAGTTACAGAGTCTCTGAATCAGTGTTGGGAAAAGTCAGCAGAAAACCCTGACCAGAAATCTAGACCTTCAGCCTTTGCAAGTAACCAACATCCTCTAAAGTGTTTAACATATTTGCATTTACTCATCCTCCTCATTACTTAGATATGTGGGAGATACAAAGGAGAAGACTATGATCCTTTGAAGACTCACTATGTGTCCTACTTTGGGCTTGGTTTTTGCCTATGAGTATGGTCTCCTTGTTTCTACATCCCTCACAAAGGAAGGCCATGGAGTTTAAGTGATTAAGCTCCTATCTGAGTGTGGAAGCAGGCTGGAGAGTCCACACAGAATCTTCCATGTCACTGTGAATGCATACTGCCCTGACTCCACTCTAATTTCTATGCTCTAAGTTGTCAACCATATCAGGATAACATCACCTGAATTCCATGGAGAAGCCTACATCTAGGACACAAGTCCTTACGAGATGTTCCGTGCCTTTCTGTCACGGCACCAGGACCCCTTGCTTGCCTGTCAATGTCACCTGCCCCCATTTAAGGCTAGTGGAGATGATGCTTCTTTTACAAGTGTGAGGCTTTTAACCATTTGTCTGATTAAGTATTTTTTAATGTTATACCAGGGATTTGATAGTGTAATAAAATGCATGAAAATGAGGAGAGTGGCAAGAGGGACAGAGGGACAAAGAAGGGGGGGGGGAGAGAGAGAGAAGAGTTGTCCTTAAACCTTGACATCTGTTGTATATTATTTCATTATTTCATAACTTTCATTTAACTCTAATCTGTTCTCTGGTCACATCTAGAAATCTGCTTTGGATTCCCAAAGACCTAAGTATAAATTCTCTACAATAACTGACCAAGGTGACTTTATCTACGCCAGTCCTCAGGAAAAAAGTGGGGGTAATAGACAGGTACTTCCAGCCAAGGGTGGATATTTAACAGCAGACATCAGCCCTAGGTTTGTTATATGGAAAAAGCTAGAAAATAAGTGGTGAATGTTAAAAATCAGAAAACTATAAAAACTATTTATGTGCATAAAGGTCACAACACTGCTGGCCTTCAGTGATGACGGGGCAGGGATTTATTGGCTGTTACATGTATTGTACTAGATAAAAAGACCAGGTCTTCATCAGGACTGCTCTGTAAACGTTTTGGTGATAGACTATGACAGCAGTTCTCAATCTTCCTAATGCTGCAGCCCTCTTCCTGAAGTTATGAGGAACAGCAACCATAAAATGATTTTCTTTGCTACTCTATAACAATAATTTTGCTAGTTATGAATCATAACCTAAATATCTGATTTACAGAAGATCTGATATGTGCCCCCATGAAAGGGCTACTCACCTCTAAAGGGGTCAGGACCCACGATATGAGAACCACTGCTCCATGAAGTTCAAAGGGAAACAACATAGGCCTGGTGATTTCAAAGGCTTCCCACTTCCATTATCACACCTTTGTCCCAAGCAACTCTCTTCAGGTTTCTAACTTCTCCCCACTACACCTTTGTCTACCCTTGTCCATCATGTAGCCAATCACCCACATGGACATCTCTGATGGGGTCACCTCAGCTGATACCTGGACTTCTTTCCTAGCTGGTCATGAAAAGACATAATTCCTATCCACTTACAACTTCTATTCTAGAAGAAATCAAGCTAAGATTGCCAAAGCATAATCTCTTTATTCTTTGTTCAAATCTTTCAGAGATATATTAGTTATAGAATAAATCTGAGCACATGTCTACGTTATCATATTCGACTTTTTTTCTTATTTCTGTATAGTCATATCTTGTATCTTCTTCTACAAATTCAATCAAATATAGTCATTAAATTGCTTTTTGTAATAACTAATATATCTCTATATAGAATACTTATTGCTTACATGGCAAAAAAATGGATGTCTCTTTTTAAAGATATTAGTCACATGTTCCAAAGAAGAATTTTTCTTATCTGTTTTTTATTATCTTTTCAATTTGTTGAAAAACATGAATACAAGCCAACCTCTCCAAACTGATCACCTCTCAAATATCTTCATTTAAATTACAAATAAGGTGGGTTGGAGAGATGGCTCAGAGGTTAGGAACTTTCAGAGGTCCTAAGTTCAATTCCCAGCAACCACATGGTGGCTCACAACCATCTATAATGAAATCTGGTGCCCTCTTCTGGCCTGCAGGAATATATGCAGACAGAGCATTGTATGTGTATATGATAAAAAAAAATAATAAATCTTTAAAAAAATAAAATAATAATAAAGTACAAATAAGGCTAACACTAAGGTGTACTTATCTGATGAACTTTGAACGAAATAATAATAATTTCCCTCACCTGCAGTATTCTTGCTACTTACTTCCAAAATACATGTGACAACAGTAACTGACTAAAGACTACAATCACAGGTAAATTTCAATGTTCCAAATAAATATGAGTTATTAATAAATCTATGTTCCGCCACCGATTCACAACTGAAAATGATCACGTTGTTTTTAGTAGCCACTGATTTGTTCAGTGAACCTGGCAAATTTGAGTCTGTCCTCATCCTGGGATTCATGTTCCCTTCCTGGGTTACATATACACCGAGTCCACTTTAAAAGCAGTAACAATACCTTCACCATTTGTCTCTAGCAGCCAAAAACCAGTTGCACAAAGAAGGCAGACGTTGTCTTCAGGTGTCCCGGTGACATTACAGGGAAAACACTTGAATGAATAACAATATTGAACACAGATGACACAGCCACTCATGAGCTGATTCTCTGGTCTACCTTGCACCCCCTCCGAACCCCCTCCCAACAATCTGTACCTCCCAGTGCTCTTAGAGAGATGACCATACTTTTCTATTAATTCTAAACCCTCAGATGAAGCTCTACTCTTTAGTCCATAATTTGCCCATCTGTCTCTTCATCATCTTTCAAGTCTGAACTTCAAGATCAACTCTCTGGATTTCCTTTGTGCTAACTCCATCCCTACTAGGGCAGAACAACTTCAAGGATGTGGCAGCAAAAGTGTGTGTCTGGCACAAAAACTTGTACAATAAACACTGAGGAATGAGATTAATGAATGACTTGAAGATTGAATGGTAACAGAGGCAGTATTTACCTCCATCCAGAGGAATGATACTAATCAGTGTGTGATACAAGTCAAATAAGCTTACAAACAATGATTTAAAAATCAATCAAGCAATCCACTGTTGAACCTTTCCATAAGTTACTGGCATTCATGGACCATTAACAGTAGGATATGCCTCCAAATAAAACTTTACCAATCAAGATTCTATGATTAGAAAAGAAGCCTATGGTTAAATAAATGATTATTAATATCCTGAGAAATAATTTTACCATGATTACTGCTCTGACTACTTTAGTCATTAAAATAAAGAGCTTTGGTTCTCTCTAAAGGTTCCATTTTCAACTTTGTAAAATTTCTGAATAAAAGCAGGCATTAATAATTTCAATTAACGAGGGAAGTTCCATGTAAGATGTGAGTACATGCACTATCTAAATTGCACATTTTCTTTTACTTTGAGCCACACATTAAAAAGAAATACAGGGTTTTCTGCTTTTTTATGGCCTCATACATTTTAATTTTATTAAACATATAGAATTTAACAGATGTGGGGGCTGGAGAGATGGCTTAGAGGTTAAGAGCACTGACTGTTTTTCCAGAGGACCTGAGTTCAATTCCCAGCAACCACATGGTGGCTCACAACCATTTATAATGACATCTAGTACCCTCTTCTGTATACTGTATTCTTAATAAATACATCTTTTTTTTAAAAAAAAAGAATTTAACAGAAGTGTATAGGAAGTAAGACTCAAAATTTGCAATTTTTTTTATGATTGCCTATGTAAGTGTGCATGTGTGTATAGGTGTTCATGAAGGCTAAGGCTGTCAGATCCTTCTGGAAATGGAATTATTGGTGAGTGTGAGAAACTAAACTTGGGTCTTTAACACAAGACAGACACTTCAGTGCCAGGTCATCTGTGCAGCTCTGATTTGTGAAGTCTTAAGGATGAAAGTGGACCTGATACCAGTGTCTAACATGTAAGCCATCAGCCTCCCCTAAGCCAGCTCTGATAGTGAGGCTCCAAGCAGCCCAGAGTCAGGTCTTCATCCACATTGCCCACCAGTTTACAGATTAAGCAACACCCACAAAAATCTCATGAGAATAAAAATCACAACTTGAGCTCTCAATTCCTTTCTAGAACATGCAGAACCTTAATATTGTGGGCTGAGAAAATGCTCCATCAGTAAAGCACAGACATGAAAATGTGAATTCAACCCCCAGGACCTACGTAACATAAGCCAGACTGGGGCATCAAGGCATCAAGGCGGTACAACCAGAAAGGTTCTTGGTGCCAGCCTGGTGACTTAATTGGGGTGTGTGTCTGTGTAACTGTATGTGTAACTGTGTGTGTTTTAGAAAGGCAGACACATAAATACACTACAAACAAACAAAGTGTCTTTTATTTTCTAAGGGAAGAAGCTGTGCACACTCATGAACCCAGTGCTGAGAAGGCAGAGGCATGTGGATCCCTGCAGCTTGCTGACACACCAGACTATCCTAACAAGTGAGCTCCCAACCCTGATAGATCTGTCTAAAAAACTAAGATGAACAGAATGTGAACATCAAAGCTTGACCTCTGCCCTCCACAATGGATATGCACATTGCATCCCAGCCCCACATTGGATAAAATAACTCTGACAGCACAACAGAAATTATACTAGAAACTGTAACAAAATCTGTGGCCGGGTGGGAGATGATAACGCAAGTGTTCAGGATATTGTAAAGCCCTGGAGTCGATGAATGTCATCAAAAAAGACAAAAAAGAAAAGCCAAATACACTTGCCTACATAATATCCTTAGTTGGCTATTTCTCTACTAGTTTTAAAAAGCAAAGTCTTCCCTCAGGTTCATTCAGGCGTGGCTATAGATTATGAAAAAATATAGGGTTATTTTCCTTCTAATTTGGCTTTCTTCACCTTTCAATTAGAAAAATTTTATTCACATTTTTTCCTTCAAAATAGGAAAAAAATCACTCCTACTTAGGACAGACATACAATGTTAAACTGTGAATGAACATGTAATTAACACCTGCCAATTCACATCACCTCAGAAGCAAACCTGTAGGACCAACAGGTTAAAGCTATTAATTTGATGAGGCAGTAATATATGTGTGTGTGTGTGTGTGTGTGTGTGTGTGTGTGTGTGTGTGTGACAGAGAGAGAGAGAGAGAGAGGGAGAGAGAGGGAGAGAGAGAGAGGGAGAGAGTATAAATTCAGCCTCCATTTTCCTCAAGTAGAAGTATGCATAATTTTAGTATATTAAATATTATGTATTTTGCCAAAAGTTATTAATTTATGGGGTAAAAATATCTTGATGGTAAATAATTAGGCGCTAAGTAGGTGATGAATCACTTTTACTAAGTGAGAAAAAATAGGAGTAGTTAAAAATAAGTCCTTACATGAACAGTTTGCAAACTAAAATGAAAACACTTTGAAGTGGTATGTAGGTCAGAGATTCACACAGAAATTATAACCCCTGAACACACTCTATGTGAGTGGAGCCCAGGCATCTTCATCACATGACTGAGTTGGAGTAAAGTCAGATGCTGAAGGGTGGCAGGATGTGGTCCTGGTGCTTAGGGAATTTGGGAGTCCAAGGCTGACAAATGAAGACTGTCACTCATCACACAGAGCTGTGTATGTGATAATAGGACATAGTGAGATAACGTGATAAACAGCGGTCACCATCAGTGTGCTTTACTCCTGTTCTCCAATCAACCCTTACTTCATATTCCATTAGTCACAAAGCAAAGGACTTGCAGGTGAGGGAAACTTCAAAGGCCTTTAAGATGTGTCTGTGTTTCAAAGCCTGCCATCCCATAATCTAGCACATAGCCTGTCCCTAACAGGTACCCATCACTAAATACTGACTAACCTGTGAGTCAGTGAATGCCTTAGAAACAAGATTTAACAGGCTGGGCCAAAGGAGTAACTAAAGAACAGTAAATTTCATGCAGAGTGGGGTAAGATGTCCTGGAGATTCAAGGAACATACATGGTATGTTTATTAAGCTATGCCTACCTAACTTCCTTTACAGACGATTTTTATAAAGACTCGAAGACTAATGAAAGCAAACCACAACCTTGTTCAAATCCTTCCTTCCTTCTCATGATGTGAAGGTTTGCAGGTGTGCACTGCCGAGCCTCAGGGCTTGTTTTCTTCCCCCACCCCCTCACCAATTTTGGGCTGACTCTGACTTCTTTTGCATTTCTTCCTTCTCCCTTGGGAAATTTATGTGCAGTTTCTTTTGTAAACACTGCGGTCAAACAAACACATTCATGTCTTAGCAATGCCTCCATGGCTTGTCAATATATGCTCCGCTCTGTGTCTGAGTTTAAGAAATCACATTTGGACTTTCTGGTGCTCAGAAGCTTGAAGAGATAGTTCATTACACTTCACTGTGATCTCCTGGGTGGCTGTTCTTTTTCTCTTGTACTTTCCGGGTTCTTTCCACCCATATTTTTAACAATTTCCCATAAGTGATGCTGCTCTCCTTCTCTACAACACCTGATGTCAGCTGTTTCTTCTTAATAAACAGTTGCTCTGTGCACTTTGCTTTCTAATCCTGTTGACAGTGGGATTTCTCTCATGGTGGATTTATTCTTACACAGACCAACTTTCAAATATATGGTTGTGGAATCTGATTCTGATATATTTATCTATTCCTTTCCATATCCTCCCCTGCTCTCTTCACTTTTTACTCCCCTCATTATGCACTGGAGCCCCTAATCCACAGGGAAGAATTGTTAGATTTGGTTTACAGAGATAAAATGGCTATAGTCCAGCCCACATATTTTTCAGTGTTTTAATCCATGGTTCATATATTAGTTGCTACAAATAGCATAATTTGATGGTGAAATCCAGTGCAATACTCCATAGGTCCAAATTCTTGGGTGTATCCACATTTCCATAACCAAATCAAGCTGCCTGCCTCTTTTTTTCTGTTGTTGAGTTTGACCACTCATTTGCTGAAAGCCCTAGCTGGATTTTTATCATGCACTTAAAATATTCTCCCATTCTACACTTCCAATCATATCCTTTGTTTCAGATAGAACTTAATCAAGAGGGGTTTTGTGCAAGTTTCCACTTGTACATGATGATAAATAGCTTAAGCTACGTTCAGCACATTCACAATCATTAGTTTTCCTTCTTCACCATATACAGATAAATCACATGCTATCTACACCATTATTTCCTGAGACTATGTCCATATTCTAGTGGTCTTTTCTACCTGGTGGGCATAATTTAACTCCTTTCCAACTGTAAATTTTAGAAGAGTTCATCATTAGCTGAGAAGTGCTTATACCTGCACTTGTATGCTTATCCTTATCACATACATTTAAAAAGTAAGAAATGAAAATTGAGCAGGTACAGTCTAAATGCCAGGAAGTACCTCTGCTTTCAGAACAGTGATAAGAGGCAAACCCAAAACACAGTCAGACAGATGATTTCTCTAACTCACTCAAACATTAGAAGAGAGAAGGACTCAAAGAAGCTGACCGACAGTATTAAACAAAAATAGGAAGAAAGGATTGTGCAGCCCTAATGGGGATGTACTAAGGGAGCCAGACGGTAAAATAAAAAGAGTCAAAGCAGCAGGCCACGCCATCCTGCACATTGGTAAAACCACGGTGATCTACTCTCATGGACTAATTGGTAAATGTGTTAAAGCACCACATTTATCTAGATTTTCTTACAACACCAATGCTCCCTCTTCCACCAGCACATTTTAGCAGGCAGTGCGTTTACCAAACTGTAACAGGATGAAAGGAATTAACAATAAACAGTATGCCAAATAGCCAATTACTAACTTTAAAAAAACCAAAATCCAAAAAACACAACTATCTTAGCTATTGGGTCATTTTCCAGGCTACTAACTGCTAAACCATGTGCAAAGCGTGCTTCCAATTTACCCATCCAGATTTTCTGAAAAGCCAGATAGTGTTGCTCTCCAGGCAGACTCAAGTTGGTCTTCAAATTGATTTTTGAAACAAGGCAGATGTATAGAAAATCAGTAAGTTTTTTAAATATAGATTATTAATAAGAGAACGGAGAAGTGGGTTTTATTTTTAAGATTCTAATTTGTGCATACATGAAAGTGAAAAAAAAAAAGAGCCACCAAAACCCCCTACTTTGTTCTGGAAAAAGGTAGTAGCTGCATAAATCCTCCAGCCTGTCAGTCTCTGAGGCTTACTGGCCACATGTCTCAGTTCTTCTGAGACACAGCATCAGCCATGGGTGCCAAGGCAAAAAATAGCATGGAAGTCAGTATGATTTTTCAAAAGCTACACAGAAGATGAGAAAAGCCTCCCAACTAATAAAGAATCTCTCATGTCTTACAAATAATTGGATAATATGAAACCTGAACTCTCAGAACTGCTGGCTTTGATGGTCCTAGATTAAAACCCTTACACAAGAAAGCAACCAGTTTAAAAGGAAATTAAAAAAAAAAAAAGTCCGGAGTATTGAAGGACTTTTGTGTCCCCACAAATCTGCCAGGAAGTTTATCCAAAGACAAATAAACCCAGAAAGGTCTGGAGCCACACCAGAGCCCCACTCGATGGTATGGTAACACAGGAAGATTTTATTTTCCATGTTCCAATCATATTTCTTCACATAAGCAAAGAGTAGTTTGTCCAGTGGGGCATCTAATTCTACAAACCATGTGCTGCTGTCCCCAGTAACTGTGATGTTTATTAAGAAAATAATTTAAGTTAATTTAACCTTAGCTGAGATAAACCCAAAACCTGTACCAGGTTCCAATGTTGTTAGTGACCCACTCACTCCCTCTGGGTCTGCCTAGGTGTCTGGCTATGCCCTGCAATAGGGAATCTCTCACAATTCCCCTGGGAGCCCACACATCAATCTCCAAGGATGTGACACAGAACTATGTTGCTAAAAACTTGTGAGTCTATTTTTCACTGTCTTAGGACAATAAAATTTCCCCTGGTAAGGAAACAGTCCATTGTTATCAATGAAAGGAAACAGTCTATTGTTAATATGAACTCAATCTTCATAGAGACTGTCATTTAATATTGGGCTTGCTTTGTAGGTTTGTCTTAAACACAGATGGAGGTAAAGGGCACCTAAAACTTGTCCATGTGATATTAAGGCTTTGTGTTCACTGTTGTGTCATAAGACCCAACAAGGTACCCAGTTAGTAATTGGGAGGTTTTCACTAAAAACTTTACTCACATTTTATCTACTGCTTGTTAGATGTATTGAATTATACAACACTCTTTGTTCCTTCCCTTGAAGTAAAAGATCTCTCTACCTCAGGCTGATAAATTGTCTCTCATCACAGAAATAGCTCTCATACCTCCACACACACACCTCCTGCAATAGTAACACTGTACTGTGTGTTCCTTATGACCCAGGTTCTCCTCTGTACATTGAACATACATTATTTTACTTATTTTACCCAATACAGTAATTTTATTATTATCTTCAATATGTATATGAGAGGGAAATGAGACAGGAAAAGCATCCTTCACTGCCTAAGCTTCCCAGGAAGGATTACCAATAAGGTCAAACATCTAGGAAATGAAATGAACCCAAAGAACACTCACTGCCAGGCATCATGCCATCTGCTGCCCAGGGCAACAGAGTGAGAGAATGGAAATGTGCCATATTTGTGGACCAAAACCAAAAGGAAGAAGTCAGATAAGGATAAACGCAAAGCCCACACACATACATGGAAGCCTTAGTTGTAGAATATGAATAAAAAGAAAAACAAGAATCTAAATCATTTCAATAGACTATAGGTCTATTTTCAATCAGAAATATTAATCCTAGACTGACCATTTTCAGAGAGAAAGAGCAAGCAGAATATGTGCAGAAGACAGTGACTGTATCCAGTTAGCATTTTTACTGAGATGATAACACCATGACCAAAAGCATCTTGGGGAGAAAGGGCTTATTTCATGTTATACTTCCATTTCTGAGTGAAGCCAGGGCAGGGCTCAGGGCAGAAATGTGGAGGCAGGAATTGCAGAAGACGATGTAGAGGAGGTGCTACCTATGGGGCTGCTTCTCATGACCTGTCCAGCCTGCTTTCTTAAACCATCCAGGACCATCTGCCCAAGGGTGGCAAAGCCCACTATAAACTAGGCACTCCTACATCAATTACCAATCCAGAAAAATGCACCACAGCCTTGCCCGCAGGCCAATCTGGTGGGAGCATTTTCTCAATTGAGGTTGCCTCTTCCCAGGTAAATCTAGCTTGCGTCAAGGTGACATAAAATTAGCCAGCACACCAGGAAAAAGTGCAAGATGTGGCTAAACCACATCCTGTAATGGGTAAATCTTTCCCAATCATGTTTTTGAAAGAAATTGGGATTTTTATCCTCAAAAATGTTTAGAAATATCAGCAGCTGTGGAATTAAGAACTTTGTATAATCAGAAATGTCTTCACAGGATGGACTGCCATGTTGATAGCATTTTCCCCGATGTAAGGAGTACTAGGCAGAGGATTTAGTGTCTTCTCAGTCATCCATCACTCCTTCACTCAGACCCACTTTAGTCCTAGTGTCATCCATGTGCCACCATGGTGCCACCATTTCATCTAAGAATGGCTCCTCTGTTGGAAGGGAACCATATGTACAGAATCACAAACATAAAGAGGTGTCTTCTTTTTAAAGTATTTATTATGACTTCCCAAAATGATGAGTGAATGTAACCCTTAGAATAAGAGTTTCAGACAGATCCGTCAGGGGTGGAGATGATGACATGAAGAAGGTACAGAGCATTTAAGGAAGAAGGAGGTGAGGGGAGAGAAAGAGGGAGGGGAAGGAAGGGAAGGGTTAGGGGGAGGTAAAAAGGAAAAGAGAAGGGGAGGGGAGGGGAGGGGAGGGGAGAGGAGGCAGGGAGAGGGGAAGGGAGATAGAGGACACATGAGAAGGTGGGAGGAGGAGGAAATAAAGGGAAATTAGTAGAAATCTGCTCGCCATGAGTGATTACATACAAGACTGAAAGTGATCACTGATTAAACAAGAACTAACTAGTTAACTTAAAGATGGCATGTTTACAGGGGGAATAAAGTTGTAAAGACAGAGGATTTACTTTTTACAATTTAAGGTCTGTAGAAAACCAAATGATTAATCAGAAAACATGCCTGCCTGTCTCAGGCTGGGTAATTTAGCTACCCCTGTGATTTCACTGCTAAGTATGGGCTGCAGCCTGCCAGCTCTGTAGTCCTGACCCAGAGCCACAAATCTGTCTTCCCACAAACATCTAAAAAAAAAAAAATCATTATGTCTAAAAGTGGACTTCTCAACACTAGCAGATCTGCATTTTGTATATCTAGATGAGTAACACTATCACCCAGCAGGGAACCCAAGCCACACAGACCACCAAGAAGCCAAAGAAGACCTCTCCCTGTTCCAGCAGTTCTCCAGTTCCACCATTTCCAGCAGCTGTGTGGTGTCACATCCATACTGTCACTGGTCCTGATTTTAGCGCGGTCATCCACCACTTCCTCGTGAAATTGTTCTAGTCACCTTCCAACTGATCTCACAACCTTCACATCTTCATGAGTGACTGCCCTACACCACAAACCATATCAGATCACATGATCCTGCCATTCAAAGCAGCCCTTGAGCAGTTCACCTCATGTACTAAGGGAACCTCAATACTGGAGAGACCCTTCGCTTTTCGAAAGCTAGACTTCCATTACAGCCTAGCCTCTCGGTCCAGTCTTTAGGGACTGTGCCTGGACCTGCTGATATAGCCTCCCGCTCTGCTCTTTACAAAGACATTTGTTATAACTTTTATTTTAGTTTATTTATTTGTTTATTTTTGGTTTTTCAAGACAGGGTTTCCTCATGTAATTCTGGCTGTCCTGGAACTAGTTCTGTAGACCAGGCTGGCCTCGAACTCGAAGAAATCCACCTGCCTCTGTTTCCCAGGTGCTGGTTTAAAAGTAAGTGCCAATACTGCTCAGCTTTCCAAAGACATTTGTGACTCTCAGTGATTTTCCTTGTACCTACACAGTACTCACACTGTCTTTGAGATATACTCCACGTACAACCATGGGTCTATCTCCTGACTCAATCAATGCCCAAAGCCAGTTGCTTGGGTAAAAGCCCCACACTTTTCAACGGCCTCTCTCAGAGTTTCGGGTGGTTTGTTCCTTAGAAACTGCCTGCTCAGCTGTGAAGAGACAAACTACATTTCTGGTGATACTTCTGTTTTGTTCTTGACGGGATGGAGTATGTGTAGGTATGTGAGCTGCCCTAACCTCTGACCCCTCTACTCCCTGTCATGAATTCATGCGCTGCCTGAAGCCCAGCAGTCAAAATGGAAAATGGAAAAAAATAATAATAATGAAGAAGGGTGAGAATGAGCTTGCTAAGGTGAGCAGAAAGGGGGAACTGTAAAGATATAAGGGATCCTCCTGCTGTCAAATCACTCCTAGAGTGAGGACAGGAAAAAGGGGGCTTTAGTAGACTAAGTTATAATTACCGAGTACTGCATTAGCTTCAGTTGACTTCTGGGAATTCTTTCCTTCTTCTCTTCAATTGAGGGATACTGAGGCAAATGAGGACAAGAGTTTTGGAGTTCAGCACATGCAGCTTGGATTCTGGGCTCTGCTATTTAGTGGCTACAAAGCACTGGGTAGGTAGCCTGTACCCGCAGACCCTCAACCACCTTCTCTAGAAAACGGCAATGCCCACCCAGCAAGCTTATCACATGGGCCGAGTAAAGCCTGGTAAAGAGAAAATATTTCAAAAACTGTAGCCATGTTAAGAGGCTAGTGGCTGGCCCGCACACTCCAATAGCACTTGGGGTACCTATCATTTCACTAATGTCCTAAGTAACCCCTCACTGACATTCCCTGATACGTCCTTTAGAAAGCACACCAATCTGAAGACAGGGAAAGATGCACAGCAGTGTGTAGAACCTAACCAGGTATGCAGATTTTATTGCAGGCCTTTGGAAGTGTTTGCTAAATGAATGAATGAACCAAATATTAACTGAAAGTTATTCATCATTTTATCCAGCTAGTATAAATGGTTTCCAAAAAATAGAAGTACTAAGGATCATATCACTTGGGAAAATTTTTTCTTAAGGAATATTTATTTTGGTTTTTTTTTTGCTTTATTTTGAAACAGGATCTTACTGTGAAGTACATAGAACAGGCTGGACTTGAACTCATAGACCTTTGCTTCCTGAATGCTGAGATGACATATGTCACCACATCCAGCCCTTGCAGATATCTCGATGACATCAATTTCTACTTATCTAGCAGTCAGTGCAAATTTTCAAACAGTAAGCTATTCCCCTGTGCCTTCACAAATATATAACTTACCCTTTCCATTGCTGCTGTCAGGGAGCATTTCCTCTATGCCTGAGAATCAAGACAGCTAAGCCATGAGGTGTAAAATCTGCTCATGACACAGCCAAGCCCAAAACTGAACTTGCAATCAATTTCATCATCTCTACCCCTTCCAACTTAGCCAATGGAAAAAGAAAAAAGAAAAAAAAAAAAAAAAAAAACCTCCCTGCCTCAGTCTCTAAATAACCAGTGGTGCTGAAGTTATCACATTAACAACCCCATTGTTGACTGGGAGGAGAGGGTGGTGAAGTGGAGAAGTGAAGCTAGTTTCTTAGATAAATGAATGTCCTCCAAATATCAGAATGCACCAAAATATCTTTTTGTAAGATGTTTGCCATCTGTGGTCAAACCACACAAAATGCTATCAATTAGGTGAGTTCTTTAAATTTGACCACTGAGATGTGTTACCTGATCACAGTGACCATGGAAACAGTAACTGACAGGGAAATTGGTCCTCTTTCAGCCGTGAAGATGTTTTACGCAGACAGGAGGCATTTTGTTGTTTTGGTGGAAGGAACACTCAGGGCAGAGAAAGGTGATGTGTGCTGATATTGCTTTAAAAGGTAACTGACATTTATATATTCTATTACCACCTTAGATGCCCACACTAATTATTAATTATCTACTTAAGTGTACACCACTTTACAATTCCTAACCCTTAACTAGAGCTCTCCAAGAAGTTATGCCTGACTAACAGACCATGTCTGGAACAGCTAAATGGCTTAGCAAAGGCAAAGATTTCCCCATATGCACACTTTCCTGGGCTAATGCAGATCCACTGCCAACTGTAAGACCAAATGCATTTCTACACCCACATACCTGGAGGAGGGTGGGAAATCTCAGGAACTGCATCAAGCTATAGACAGTCAGCAAAAAAGGGCCAGTCTATATGTGCAGCTCCCGAATGCATGTAAGGAAAGACAGTGTGGAATAATGACTGTAGAGACTACAATCTGCTCTGAGGATGGATGAGTCAAGTCACAAAGAGGATTCTTTTTATGCTAGAGCAGGTGCGAACTCAATCCCACTAGTAAACTACCATCAGCTCAGCTGAGAGAAAAGCCATAAATTTTTACTTCAGAACCAAATGAAACTCATGAAACGTCAGGCACAAAAATCTTATTAGCCATTTTGATACCTTAAGAAGACTGTGCATAAGGCCATTTTGTCTGGTTTGGTTGTCAACTTGCTTTCAAGTGTCTGAGGACTCTTCATAGAAAAGCATAAGTATGTAGTATCAGTTTGTTCCTGGGGATGAACCCCCCCATCCCTAGTAGGTCTTCATCCCTGAGGATGCTCTCCCCATCCCTAGTAGGTATTTATGATTTTATGGCCTAACAAAAAAAGGGGAAGCTAAAAAAGAAAAAGAAAAGGTCACAAAATCATTTCCTGAACTGTTTCCCAGGTTGGTTTGTTGTAGTACGTAGCTCACAGATACCAATTACCCCACATCTAGCTCCCAGTGATCGCCCCTCTACTGAAGTAGTCTGCCATGAAAGTGAAAATATTTGTCATCATTGCATATTAATTTTCAATTCATGCTTGTGAAGTCATCATGAGTAAGGAATTGAAAAACTCACTACAGTGAAATAAACACAAACAACTAAAGAAAATGTATATTTAATTTGAGACCAGCTGTTATATGTTCCAAAAAATATGGTTATCAGGCTTATGTCTGCACATTTTGGAAGTTCTGAAGGAGATAGAGCCCCTAGTGGAGTTCCCTTTGTGGTGAGTACTGACCAATTCAGTAGAATCCTTTATTCTGCATTTGCATCTGAAACATTTAGACTTGGTAGTTCAACTATTAAGAATACAGTTGGCCCAAGTAGCCAAGGTAAGAAAAAGGAACAGAAATCAGCACCCAGTGGTTTCTAGGACTTTGGACACTGCTTCCAGTATAATACTGGACCATCATATTCTGGAATGGGAACAGTAAAAACTCACTTTTTATGTGTCTCTCTTTCCTTTTCCTTGTCTCTTTCTCCTCTATCAAATATGATCAGCTAGGATGTCCTCTCTACTTGTATTTAGACTTAATATGTACCATAACTTATCACTTCCACATCCTCCCAAACTTCACTACTGATGATCAAGTTTGAGAGTGGTCACCTCCAAGAAGCAAAAACATGACTCATGTAAAGTCATAGCAGGCATAACAATCATTTGTATTAACTGAGTGTAAGCACCAGTTGGTTCTCTCTTCACTTCATCCAGACACAGACCATCTACTCACATGACAAACTCTATCATAAGCTCTAAGGAGACCTGAGCAAAGTCGGGCAGCCAAAGCATGATGAACCAGTATTTAAAGTATTTCAAATCAGGACCCAGAGGCCAGAGTCCTTGCTTGATCCACCATATATCACTTTCCACTTATTGGATATTATGTGTTATATTCAAGTTAATTATATTATATTTCAACAATTAAAACCTGTATTTTATACCAATTTACAACAATGCTTCCTCATTTTTCTCATTAATAAACATATGTCAGAAGCAATTAATAAGCAATCATTGAGAAGACAAAGTGTTTGAATTCCATCTATAAAGAGCTTTTTTCTTCCCTTATGCCCCACACACATTGCACCAGTGGGTTCAATATGTCCCCATACACACTGCACTGGCTGGATACTGGGGCTGATGTTCTACAAAAGGGAAGGAAATGAGATCGAATGAAGCCGCTCTGCTCAAATATACTGCACAGTTCCCTTAGCCTCAGCAACTCTTAACAGTGAAGGGAAGGGCAGGATAACTCCACACAGGGGCAATACTCCCTGCCAAGCCTCTCTAAAGAAAAACTGAGCAGCGACATCTCCAGGGCATTTCCAAGCACATGGAAGGTGTTTAGCAAAGTACCACTGATGAAAAGCCTTGCTCCTGTAGTGTCTCCACTGTTCAGTTGCAGCCGAATAAACCTATTTTTTGGCCAGTCTCTTCGACTCAACATGAGGGCCTCTCAGTCATGTGAAAAGATGAAATTGAGAACCTTTAAAATGGAAAGGAAAACAGCTGGAGGCAAATATTTCACAAAGGGACACATCTGAATTTAACAAAGCTGTCACAATGAGGTGTTTATTTCGGAGAAGGAAAGGTCTTGTGGACAGGCTAAGGAAGAAGTCCTCCCATTTGAGGGCTGGTGTCTTGGGAACTGAGCACACTAGCCCATGCCCACCTGCTTCTGCCTTCTGCTCTATCCACATCAGAAAACAAAAGTATTTTTAAACTGTTACCATTCATGACTCAAAGCTACTATATTTTCAATTCATAACCAGAACCAAAAAAGGATTCTGATGTGTTATCTCTGAATTTCTGTATTAGTCCCAGAGCCAGGCAGATGCCATGACATCTCTTGAGTCATTCTGTGTTTAAAATGGCAGTTTTCTGGGTCCTAAGGAAGTATCATGGGAACACTGACAATAGTCACATGTTTATGAAGCATCAAGAAGAGCACGTAAAAAGGACACACTTAGTAGACAGCACAGTAACCACTGCTCTGAATTTGCAGGATAATGGAAGCTTTAAGAAATTCACTGCCTAGAAGGCCAATAAGTTGGCTTAGCAGGACCACCTGTGCAAGCAGGCCTGACACTGGATTTGATTCTGGGAACACACAAAGGAGAAAACAGTCCTGAAAGCCGTTTGTGCTCTGATATCCACCACACCCTCCATGGTGTTTACTAAAGAAGCGTTTTGTTTAATCCCCAACCCCAGAGTCTGTACAAGGTAGTATACTAGTTACCTCTGTAAGGCATATCATATGCAAGATTCTCTGAAATGATCTTTCAAGTGAAGAATGTAAAGAACAACTTCACCACTTACTAAAAACAGAACTGTTTACTTCCCCACAGTGATTATCTTCATAGACAAGAAGAACCTCCCTCTGTCTCTGCTCTCCTCTGGTCTGGTTCATGCTACAGCATTGTTCAGCAGGACCGAAAAACTTCTGGCCAAAAGTTAGAATGCCTCACAATGTTATTCAGTCTTGGCATGTTCTCTAAAATTAAACGCCTTGTCGCACACCCAATGCTCCGCATTAAAAATCATCAAGTAAAATTATGTATGTATGGAATGGAAAGAGGGACCCCACACCCTGCCACAGAGGATGAGAATTCTTTTCTGCCAGCTTTAGAGGGGCAATGACAACTTGCTCGAGATGAGTCCCCTGGAGACTGCTTCAGCCTAGGAGAAAGCAGGTCTCTACCCATAGCTTGCTGCAGAGACACATGAAGGGTGTCAAGCCACCGCTGCATGGGTGTAACAGGGGGTGTAACACCACTGCAGGGGTCTAACGGGGTGGTTGTAACAAAAAGACAAGGGAGGAGGCTGGTGACTGAAACCATGGGTCTAGTTGGGGATTTTATTACTGTCAAGAGACACCATGACCAAGGCAACTCTTATCAAGGAAAACAATTAGTTTGGGAAGCTTGCTTATAGTTCAAAGGTTCAGTCCATTATCATCATGGTGGGGAGCATGGCAGCATGCAGGCAGATATGATGCTGGAGCTGAGAGTCCTACATTTTGCAAGCAACAGGAAGTCAACTGACTCACTGGGAGGCATCATGAGCATAGGAAACCCCAAAGCCCACCTCCACAGTGACACACTTCCTCCACCGAAAGTCACAGCCACTCCCACTCCCACCACTCTAGATGAGATTGGGAGGGCCAGTTACATTCACACTACCACACTGACAAAATACTCTGCAGAGGCTGGAAAGGAGAAAAGCCAGAGACATAAAGAATAAGATTTGGTCAATGCAGGCACACAAAGCGGTAGCTGTATGCCTACCCATGTGCTCGGCTCAGGCCTTGGAATAAATGTGAGCAGCCTGCCTCAAAACTTCAGCCACCAACCTCACTGCTGCATTTCCTAATCTATGCTGCATCCATCTTGTGTTCTCATCTGCTAACCAAAACTGAGTTGAAACACACTTTTATACTTCACTACATGAAAGTTTGCTCTCAGTTTTCCAAGTTATTAAACAAACAAACAAACAGTCCATACTCTTCTCTTTTCAAATGTGCACATTGGAGACAGGAGAGCTGGCTCAACAGTGAAGAGCACTTGTCGCTCTTAGGGAGCAGTTGCCAGCAGCCACATAGTAGCTCACAATAATCCCAACTCCAGTTCTAGGAGAAGCTAATGCCTGTTTCTGTCCTCAACAAGTACCAGTCACATGCATGATATATGCATGCAAAAACATTCACACATAAAATTAAATAAATCTAAAAAAAAAAAGATGACTTTTTAAAATGCACACTGTGAATCAAACGGTTTATTATAAATTCTCTCTGCTCTTCTCTGTTTGCAGTGAAAGGCTGTGGAGTTAGTACATATACAATCATCACCCACCCAAGTCCTCAGAGACAGAGTATCAGGGGTCCAGGGGTCAAAAGGACAGACATTACTAAACCTACCTTTCCCAATCTTGACATCAGAAGCTGTGAGTCATTTTGAGACAATGATAAGGACAAAAGAGCCACCAGCCATGAAACCACTGACCTGCAAACATGTTCTATCAGTACCAAACTTGGGGTGGGGTAGGGGGACTTAAGCCACTGTTAGTCAAACTTTCCTAGTACCTCGAGCACAAATATTCCTATCAGACATAAATGCATTATTTGCATGTGGATCCTAAATAATTTTTTTTCTTTCAGAATCAGTAACTTTTCTCTTTCTTTCTGGCACAGTCTCAGTGTGTGGCCCAGGCTGTCTCACACCACAGCTCCAGATACTTAGGCTTCTCAGAGTTCAGGTTACCACACCCAGCTAGAGTGAGTAACTTTGCATATCAGAATTCTTTCTCCCTGGTCCTTTCGGACCTCTGTATCTCTGCTGGCCACAGTTTTCAAGGCTTTCTGTTTCAACTTTTCTGGTTATCGGTTCTTCTAACTTTCCTAAAGCCAGTTTTTGTAAACCTGATCTAACTGCAAAAGTCTTTCACAAACACAGGATGCGTCTCATTGCTCTACAGAGGAGCTAGAATGGAAAAAAGCTAAACCATAAAAAAGACTACCAGAGGTGATTGTTGACTGGACATCAGGAAGTGAGTTATCTGTATGCCGGGAACCATCAACTTCCTCAATGGCTTTTCAAAATATTACTGATTTCACCTACTTCTTCTTACACATCAAACAATCAGTGGGGTGGATATTAAAAACCGAAATCCACTATCCCATAATGTGAACCATACCCTAACAATAGGAGCATATTCCATACTGTAGAGGGCACACAACTATAAAATAAAAATTGAATTTCAATCATCCTACTTCTAGCACAGGGGTTTTGTTCCAGTTTAGTAGGATCTAGAGTGGACTATAATTTATGAGCATTTATTGCATCCCAGTTTTAAAGCTTATATATGTGGTTTTCAGGGTTATTTTTGTCTTGGACCACTTAAAGCTATTTGTTGAGGTCCTGTATTGCTACTCAGGGTACTGGCCTACAGCAGAACACTCTTTTCTCTGGTATTCAACTGACTAAGTTATTATTTTACCCTGGACATCCTTTAATTACAGAGCTGGAATAAGTGGCAATTCAGAAGAACCATTTAGCTCAGGCCAGGCTTCAAAGTTTATATTTTAGGCAAGGAAGAGGACTCGGCAAGTAAAGCCACCAAGCCTGATGAGCAAAGTCAAGTCATGGAGCCCATGTGTGACAAAGAGAACAAGCTCCCACAAGACCTCCACATATGCACTGTGGTACGTACATACCACACACATAGCTCCACATGGCAACACAAAAAAACAAATTTAAAATTTGTTCTTTTTTTTTTTTTTGCATGCTTGGATTTTTGAGACTTAAGCCCTGACTGTCCTGGAACTCACTATGTAGACCAGACTGGCCTCGAACTCAGAGAGATCCACCTGTCTCTGCTTCCCAAATGCCAGAGTTAAAGGCTAGCACTACCACTGTGGTGGTGGAATTAAAGACATATGCCCCGCAAATTTCTTAAAAGTTTTTTTTTTTAATTACATTTGGAAAATACAAGCCCTACAAATGCTACTTGAAAGTGATTCTAAAATAGAGGTGAAGAGATTAGAATGGAGAATGATTAACTACTGGCCACAGACAAAATGACACAAGCCAAGAAAGTAAAACATCAGAAAATTGCCACCAAAGGTTCTTCCTCCCTCAGCTAAAAGAGATGAAAACAGGAAGCCCTGAGCACTTCAGGCAGTGTAGCAGACTCAGGTTCTCAGAGCCCCAACCTTCCTACAGCAGTCAGAGCTGTGGAAATCACTAATGCTTACACTTAGATCATCGCTATATTTCTCAGTGTTTCAGAAAAACAGTTTAGCATATTAAAAGAACCAATACTCTCAAGCAACGCAAGTAAATTCAAATAAGATCACTATTAAAGATTCTTCCCATCCATAATTACAGGTGCAATATTATCAGCCCAACATGAAAGAGACAACAACCAAACTGCTCAAGATGAGAAATGCCATTAACCAGACACACACACAGCCACGCACACGCATGCACGCACGCACACGAGACACCTGGACAATAGGCCTGGGAGTTTATCTCTGTGGTAGAGTACTTGCTAGAGTATATAAAGCCAATTGTGCCCAGTTCAATCCCAGAACAAGCAACATAGTAATAATAATAAAAGAAAGGGAGGGAGGGAGCAAGCAAGGGAGGAAGGGGAAGAAAGAAAGGGAGAGAGAGAAAGAGAGAGAGAGAAAGAGAGAGAGAGAGAGAGAGGCATTCAAGAAGGAATGTCCAACATTAATAAATGTGCAAGCACCCTGCTCATCTACTTGCTCTAGAAGACTTTGAAAGTGAACAAAACCTTCCAGAGTTGGCTTTTGCTGTTTATTAATATTTACATTTCTGCATCTGACCTAGTGGCCTAGTAAAACTACCCATGCTTTGAAAAGACGGTGTTTCTTTGCAGCCAGGCTTCCCTTTGCTCATGAAGATTTACAAAAACAGTTTTCCTCATAAAAGCCAATTCATTGGGTATTTTCCATCTTTCACTGAAAAGAAACGCCACGTTAGCATCTTCTCATACGTATCATCTTACAAGAAGTCCTCCATCTCTGCCATTGCCACCAGAGTGAGAAAACTCACAGTGCTTCACCTTTGTGCTGGGGTAAACTCACGGTAGCCATGAACACTCTCAAGTAATACAAACCTAAATATTCCTGTTAGGCAAACAGAGCAGGGGAACTGAATTATAATGAGCTAGCAGCTGTCACAATATGACCACAGCAACCAAATCAAAATACCAACGGCTAACCCAGATGAGACTCAAAGGTCACCCTATAAGCCAGCAGCCTTCTTCAGTTTTTCCCCAATGCTCCATCTAATCCCACAGTACAACGTTCCGCTGAGTTAGTTTAAAACCAGTGACTCTGGTGGTGAGCTATTCCCCGGCCTGGCATAGTATGACTAAGGACTAGACACAAATACCACAGCTAGGAAACTGAACCAGTCACGCTGGAACATGCAAAACTACAAGCAGCTGACACCACGCTGCAGGCAACTGTTACAAAGTATCACTTTTCATGGTCTCCCCTCGCCAGTTCATGAACACAACCTCACTGGGCAACAGGCTCACTTACACTCCGACAGTGTGGCATTCTACTAAGACTCAGGAACAATGGAAAGAAAATGGATGTTTCCATCTGTCCTTAGATCAAAGACTTTCAGCTGAAAAATATCCCATCTAACGTTATAAAAATACTTAGGCAATAACTTGCAAAAGGTTGATGCTTGGCAAAGCCAAATTTATTAATTTAATATAGACAGAAACAAAGTTCTAAAGACAGAATACTTCTGAAACTTTGTATACATTCCATGCATAGGATCATACCTAAGGCAAATTTGTTGTTATGTCCCCAAGGAAGGCAGTAAGTTAGCTCACAGCAAATATCAGGTAGAAGAGGAGGTTATTAATTGGCCAGTGTACTATAGTCTATCAATCGTGTCCCACAGCCAAACAAAAAGAAAAAGCCATTTATAGTCATTTTTTTTAGCAAAAGTTTGGTTTTTGACTAGTTATATGTCCTTTACCAGATAGCATCATCTAATGAAACAGCATGGATGGCAACCACAGCCTAAAAACAAGGTCTGTCCCAAAGATAACCTGTAGCCAAGGAGAGTCATTTGTTTTTATGACATAAGACACATGTGTGTGAATGTGTGCATTCAGGTATATACACATATGTGCTCATCTGTATTTACATTAGGAATTTCACAATCATGAGACAGAGCATTACTTTCAGATTAATAAATTATTTCTAAAAAAAAAAAATATGGCCACTTGTTATTCTTATCAGTTATATCCCATTTGGCCACAATCTTAAGATAACGGCACAAAATGAACTGAGTTGTGTTATTTTGGTAACACACAGAGATTTTATTTTACAAAAATTATAACAATTATAAAAGGTCATTCATATAAACTTCAAAAATTGAGAATTGTAAAAAAAGAAAAAAAGACTTTATGTTTATGAGTAAACATGCTAAATTCTTGACCATGTCACTAAAACAGCATGTTGCCATAATAATAATGCACTCAGTAAAAGAGAAGGGATGCAGTTCTTTTGCCTTTGTTTGAAATAAAATAAAACTTCATAAGTAAACAGTTCACAAAAAAAAAAAATCAGGTCATCTGCAGTTAATAACTCTTTCCCGTAAAATTAGTGTCACTTATTTCTGTAGCAGACGCTTAATTCAGTCACAGACTTGATTGATTTGACAATAGAGAATCTGCTCCAATAAAGTGGCTGATTTATTTCCAATGCTATAGCTTTTACCCTAATGTGACATGGCAGAATGAAGTCTTTGAAATATAAAGAAATCTTTTGTATTTTTAATGAAAACCAGTTAAAGAGTCTAGAGTAGACCACTGACCAAAGCTTTCAGTAGATTCTGAGAGCTGCTTTTGGTATGAGGAAAATGTCCACAAGGGTGACAGCATTAGAATATAGGTTAAACACAATGAATGTTCAGGATTCAACATGATTATATTCTCAGAGCTAAATTGTTGGATGGCAGGGGGTCCTTACTTCATCTGTTTGCAAATTGTTTGTCTTTAATCTTTAAAAATCATGTCCTGTTTTTATTTAAAATAATAAAAATAAAAAAGCATAACACCCAGAGGGGCTCATCTTAACGGGTAATTTCAGCATCCTGGGCAAACTCAATGAAGATCTTTGCTCCCAGAGTCAGGCCATGAAATGCACTAGCCAATCAAGATGTGAGAAAACAGAGGGGTGTGAAGTGTTCAGAGTACCATCATCCTCCGTTCTTTAAAAATATCTTCTAATTCTTCTTTTAAACTAAGAATGTAAGGCATCCCATACTTGTTTCAATGTCTTTCTCTTTCTTTATGTCTCTTTGAACACTGCACAGTGACCTCTTGCTCTTAGGGTGACTTCTCTGACCCAAGTCTGACACTGCCCCGTTAATGTCAGATAAACCATTTAGACCAAGTACAATTCTTTTCTGTGTAAAAATCTGCTTGAGGTGGAAAATGTCGCCGTTTGTAAACAATAAAGAGCCATGTTTCAGACCAGACAGCTTATCTAACAGAGAAGCCTTTGCACTGGGAACAGTGGGCAGGGGACTAGCCCACACGGCCACATTTCTCATCACAATGCAGGACTGTGTCTTGGCCTCCATGACTATGAGTTAATGGGAAGGAAGGCAGACGGGTGGAAGAGAGAAGGTGACATGGTTTTCAACTGAAACAACAACCCTTAGAAAGAACCATGTCTAGTGTGTCGGCCCACTTACATGTAAATAGTTTGGGTTAAAACAAAACTTCTCTGTGAAACAGCTGTCCATGAAGAAACACGGACAGCAGTGATCTGACACAGTTGTATGCCTCACTATGTTCTTTGTTATATGCCTCTGATCATTATTTAGACTTGTGTATATACACACCAAACTTCTAAACATGGGTGGTTTACAGTTGTATACCTCACTATGTTCTTTCTTGTATGCCTCAGATCATTATTTAGACTTGTTCACATACACACCAAACTTCTAAACATGGGTAGTTTATATATTTTAGGCAATATTTTAGCTCATCGGAGAATCATTTTAGACTTTTCTAAATGAAGTTTGCATATTGTTTCCCATTAGTTCCCAGGTAACTTTCTTCACTTTATCTTAGACAGTTAGGTAAAAATAAACAGGGAAGCAAGAAGCCAAGGGTTCAACCAGGGCTACTGACACCAAAGAGTCTAAACGTTTCCAATAAATGGCAAGCTGACAAAGACCTTGTCACCTGTTTCTACATGTCTTGAGTTAGTGGAGGTCTGATGTATTTTTCACCAATAACTGAAAAGCATTAGGAACTTAAGCTTTAGTTAAAAATTAGAACTTCAATATGAAGTTTATCATTTTAAAGTTAAAAAAAAATCTACCAAAACCAACAACCTAAACCAAATAGCATTTCATGCTACTCAGAGAAGGCACTCAAAGGCATAAGCTTGATGCTATCCATTAAAAAATAACATTGTGTTAAACACCTTATTTGATGGCAATTAAAAAAAAAAAGAGAGAGAGATGGAGATTAAAGGGCCATCAGCATCTTAAGTAACTGGCAAAGCTTCCAAGGTTTAAAATCAGGACACTCTTGAAAAGCCTTTGCAATTACAGTTTCAGTACAATATAATTATTACTCAGTATTTTCCTTAGAGAATGGTCCAACAGCTTGTGTCATGAAATTGAACTTCATTTATTGACAGATTTGCAATAGAATTTGGTCAATTTGAAAGGCTTCCTAATATTGTGAAGAACTCACATTTACTAGAACAAAGATCATTGTCTTCAATCAAAACTGAAGTAGCCAGCTACTGGGACCTGTTAAGCCATTATGAATTATGCTTTCATTACTCAGGTTTACTGCTGTTAAACAAACATCCCAACTGAGTAGTCAGAAGCAGAGAAACACGCCAACAAAGCCAGAGTGTAGGGCATGACAGAAATCTGCAGACAGACTTAAACGCCAAGCAGCCACGCAACTTCTGTGAAGTGATACAGGATGAGGTCTATTCCAGAGCAATGGTTCTCAATCTTCTAATGTTGCAACCTTTTAGCATAGTTCCTAGTTGTGATGACCCCCAACCATAAAATTATTTTTATTGCTACTTCACAGCTGTAATCTTGCTACTGTTATGAATCATAATGTAACTATATGATATGCAGGATATCTGATATGTAACAGCAAAGGGGTCACAACCCACAGGTTGAGAACTGCTGACCTAGACAGTCACCATAAAGTCCACACCCTGACAAAAATACAGCCAGACCATACAATTCAACTTAAAGGAGTGACTCTAACTATACATCTTTGTCAAACATGAAGCCAAATATTTGCCACTTAGATTTCTTCACTGTGTACTAAGAAAACCACTGTTAAATGGCACTTTACATGTAAGAAAGACCAGTCTACACAGATCCTGTTATCACTGAAAATCTTTAACTCCATGTTTGTAAAACTTAGTGCTTCCCATTCTGCTAATCAATATTCACAGCTATTTTATTTTCCTTTATTTCTGAGTGGTATTTCTATCATTTAAGAATACTACAGTAAACTGACTATCTCTACTCCTAAAAATCTAACATCTACTGAGGCACATTTCCCTTCCACAGCAAAACAGGAGCTTTCCAAGAGCACATGTTAATATAAAACTTTTCTTACTTTGTATTCTGGAATTGACAAAAGGTGGAGAGAGATTGTCATGTGATCCAAGATCCCTGCTGGTCATGTGGTCATAGGGAGTCCCATCTCCATAGTTCTGTAAATAAAATGACAAAGTCAGACTCTTCATTTTATAGTTATAAACACACCTCAATACTGAAACCTTCCCTACCAAAAGAAACTGGAGTCCATTATTATTTGCCCCATGTAAACTCACTATAAGAACTTGTACTTTCATGTGAATAGTAGATTCAAGAGAACTCTTGAATGTACAGAATTCACATGTATCCCACAATAAAAACTGTGAAATCTTGATATAAAGATAATGCTAACAATGCTTCGTGAAATTACTAACATGATTAAATGAACTATGTAAAACAGTCGACATCTATGAAGAAAACTGCATTTAAAAAAGTGATTCTTTCTCAAAACCCACGTTAAAGTAAAGAAAAATGATTCATAGTCTGCAATGATTTGCCTCTTTTAAAAGGAAGGTAAGGGTTGTTTAAGCAACTTTTAGCCTGCAACATTAAAACTTCAATGTTTTATTTTAGCTACTGTTGCAGTTGCAAAATGCATGGCTCATTATATTAGTAATTAACACATAAGAGTGTGAAGAATAACATACTTGAACTATGAATGAACATCTAACCTTAAGGACCAGGACCTATGAAATGGCTCAGAGGGAACGGATGTTCTCTGTATTAAGCTCAACCTCTAGAATCCATGTAAAAGTTGGGGTGGGGAGGGAGCCTATAATGCTGTCCTCTGAACTCTAGATCTGAACACTAACATGTGTATGTCCTTCCCTGAATTCATATATGCACTCACAGAGAGTAATACATAAAGGCAAAAGTGTCAGCATAAATCAGTATTTATGCTTATAAAATATACCACACACAAAAGCAATTCTAAGGGAAATCAGTTTTAGAAGAAATGTTTCACTATAATAAAAAAATCTCCTCATCTGGGAAATTTAACAATTACTACATTGTTTGTAAGTTTTTCAATCACTTAAATTCCATGGAGAAATTCAATAACATCTAAGAAAGAGGAGTTAAAACCAACTGTGCTATTCGATTCTAATCTCAGTCTATTAAAGAGCATAAAGTGACCAGAAAGCAGGGTAGAAAAGTGTCTGCTCAGCTGGTTGAACTGTCCATAAAGTCTAAGTCATATTTACTCAGAGGCATCAGTTCGGCATGTTAGCCAAAGGGCAGAATCTGCCCACACATGAAAGATGAATGCTGGGAGAACAAGAAAAAGTCACATCACTTCAGTATGAAGGACCAAGACCTTTGGGACCAGCCACTCTGCTCTCTCTTACCTTTCTTCATTTACAAAAAAATTAAACAGAATGATGCTCCAATTTAATCCTGCTAGAGTGTTAATTTGTAACTAGATGTCACGCACTAAGGACCCATCCAGGCATTGTATACTGCTCATTATTATTTATAAAATGTCTTTATTCAAAATAGTGTACTATAAACTTAAAATGTATTATGGAACTTAATTGTATTCACAGTACTTTGTGTAGAAGACAGTAACCAGCACTTGGTGATAAAGAACTGGGGGACACAGCAAGATCACCTAATATGAGTCCACAAATACCTGTCTTAGGAAACATAAATTATACATATATGTATATATATGTATATACACACACACAGAGTGATTCAAATCATTCACCAGTATGTGTCTTGTATGTATTTCTATATTCATGTGTGTCTATGTGTGGGTGTGTGGGTGTTATGTATTCAGTGGGAGTATGGATGTGTTTATTCACTTGTGTGTGTGGTACATGTGTGTGAATGCCAGAAGCCAAATTCAGGCACCAAATTGGGTATGCTGACTTGTCAGTGAGCCCCAGGTACTGAGATTTTAAGTGCACAGTACCTGGATTGCTTTTTTTCTTTTTTTTTTTAAACAATACATTATAAGAATCAAACCCTAGACCTCATGATTATACATAATCTCTTTGTCAGATGACCTATTTCCCAAGCCCTATCAATGCATTTCTTTTTTAAAAAAAATTATACTTATTTATTTACTTTGCATGTGTGTCTTGGGTGGGTGCATCACACATGTGTGCCACGGTATATGCCAGTCAAAGGGTGACCTGGAATCAGTTCTTTCTCTACCGTGTAGGTCCCAGGGATGGAGCCGTTAAGCCTAGTGGTGAGCTTTCACTCACTGAGTCATCTCACAAGCTTGTTTATTTTGAAAAAATTCCAGTTTCTGGACACTGAATTTAAAAGTAAGTCAAGAAGATTCTAAATCGGCTCTGTTTGCCAAAATTCACCTGATGTACAATTTACATCGTATATGAGACTATATACACATTGTAAGACATTTAAATTTTTAAAAGAAAGCTACTTGCAGGAAATTAATAGTAAGAAGTTAATATAAAATTAATAACATGTTTTTATTATGAGAATTTAGCTCAATATTTCTAGGGTTGTACTGAATCACATACAAGTATACATAAGAAGAAAGTAAAAAAAAGCCTAAGCTAACAGAACAATAGACGGGAATTCTGTCATTCCTACTCGCTGTCAAGGGATTGGATTTATTTGTGCAAGTGCAGACTGTAACATGAGGAGGAGGAAAGATTTCCCCAACCCATCCATATAATGCATTAGAATGTCAAGCTCGACAGCTGCTCCAAGGCTCGACAGAGTTCCTCGTAGGCTTAGGGATCCTGCTACACCCTGAAAACCAGCTTGAGGCTCACAGTGCCAAGGACAGGTGCAAAGTGTTAAGTATGACTGGCTAAAATAGCCTTTTTGGCAGCTTGATGGACCACCTCTGCCTCCAGCAACAAAAGGGCCCTCCCCCAATGCAAAATGATGGGATCACTTACAGTAAGATGTTCCCTCCTGGCAGAATGCATCAGCTAGAGAGGCAGGAAGGAGGGACGTTCATTTTACTGTGATAAGTCTACTTCTAACTGGGGACTTTGTATGTGTATTTAAAAACCTGGTGTGGGCTTAGAGCACCTAAAAAATGAAATGCAGGAAAGATATCATTCGCAACAGCATACCTGGTAGAACAGCAGCAGGGCCACAAACTAAAACTAATGCAGACTTGCTGTGCAAATCATACTAATAGGCTAGAACCCCATGGAGTGTTGTTCAGGAGTCCAGTCATACCAATACATGATTGAGAAATCAAACTTATTTAATCTTGGTCTGAATGCAATAAATGACTTTCTATCACACTTGATCACTGGCTGGGAAAGGTAAAGTCATGTGTTTGATAAAAAGTTTCTCTTCAATTCAACAGGTATAAACTCAGGTGTGATAACCAATAAAATAAAAAAATCCCAAGAAGCTACCCTCATTAAACTCATTATACATAAAACTCTGTGCAAGTGCATGTGCATGTGTGTGTGTGCACATATGCACATAAGTATGCACCTTTGTGTGTGCATGTCTGACACATGTGAGAAGCTTAGTCAATTTACATATATGCCACATCTGCTTGCAGGGAAAAAAGATTATATATACTTACCCTGGATGGGCTTGGATGGCCTCCATTCCCCCAGGACCCTGAGCTACTTCTGTCTTCTACATCTAGGGACAAGAGAGAAGTTCTTTAGGCTTTCTTGCAATAATTCTTTCTTTTTGTATATGCACTTTTAAATTAATGTTTCAAATTAATCTCCTGTTGCCTTTAATTAAGAACCAGGCACAGGGCTACCATGATGACAGTGGCTTCTGACCCATCTACTTAAATTAACTCATTTAAATTCACAGCAGAAGTGAACTGGACCCTCAGGAACCAGAGGTATGCACATAAAAATTACTTCTATCCTCCACAGCATTTCATAGCCTCCGTTGTGAGAGATAGGAAATGGTGCTTAAAGTTTTATTAAAATCTTTTGGACTAAACAAACTTAAAAGTACATGAACACAATTTTAATCCGAAGGGAAAGTTAAGCTGAAGTAAATACCCACACTGACACTTTCAGCATCAGTGCCAGAACATGACTAAATACTGTTTGTTCTCTAGCCAAGTTTATCACAGCAGACAACAGACGTGCAACCCAAACTACCAAATGAAAGATTTCAGTAGTTTGCTCCCACAAGCAAAGTGCAGAGATACTCGGGCTTTTTGAAAGATTGTGGAGACACCTTCTGTTTTTAAGAAAACAAACCAACAAAAAACCAGGATGGTCCATATAGCCTAAACTATGATCATCATTATCATCATTGCCATCATTGCTTTGAGAGCTTAATATAATGCATTTGCTCATATTCACCCTTTCCAACTCTTTACAAGTCCACCCTCCCCCTTTCTCTACCCATCCAACTGTTTCCTTTTTTTTTAAATCTTTCAAGACTAAATTTTACTGCCCAAATATTCATTGATGTGTGGTCTTCTACAGCAGAATAAATTATTATCCTGGTACTAGATATGTAGAAACTGAAGTTGATATTAAAGTATAAGGCAATATTTGATTTTGATAAATCATACTTAAAGAAACCCCAGCCAGTGACTAGAAAGGTGGGAGCCACTGAACTCTCGCCCTGCACAGTTCTAATGCTAACTAGAGTGAGCAACATTCTTGGGGACAGCAGAGCCATGAAATTCTAAGGATCACTCTATATTTGGGTTTGGCTTTGAGATTTTTGATGAAAGCCCATTATAAGCATGAAAAGTTTCCCTGTTGAGTATATTTTTTGATCCTGGTAGATGACAGACGGCCATCACAAACATCCCCTGACAGAGTGGAGGAGGGTGCGAAACTTGGTCCAGGAGACATAATCCCATGTACCGAATCTCCCAACATCTCCCTGGTACTGTTTATTCTCTTAATGGTCCTACTGTCATTCCTCTTATTACTGCTAGTTTATTATCGGCAGAAGCAACCACAGTATAATTAATTGGCTTATTTTGGGGTACAGAGGAGTACATTGTGTGATATATCTTAAGAGATGGGGTAGCAGAAATTAACTTACTGCAAAGAAACTTGAATCTTCACACCCTGCCATCTCTCAATGTCCCTTGTTTCCAGGCACCAAGCTCTCTTTCTCTTGTGGTTCCACCACACACACACACACACACACACACACACACACACACACACTCCTCCTCCCTCTTTCTCCTAACCAAGTTCCTCCTGCTGGTTGAACTTCAGAAGACAGGGAACTACAGGCAGACGTCCCGAAAGGACAGTTAGACTGGGAACACAGCAAGCACAACACACAGAAAGGAAGCTCAGGAGGCCACATCAAACCTGACAAAAAGAAGGAAAACTCTCCCCAAACCTGCTGTTTAAGAACCCAGCGTGCTGCCCTATCCTGTACACACTAGGCTGTAGAACACTAAGAAGACACTTACAATCCTCAGGGAGTTGCACAGGTTACTGTATCCTTCTTGGTTCTCTCTTAAGTGTGATTTCTTAAGTGAAACACAATCATGTTCAAGCGTGCCAGAGGGAGGTGTCAAAACAAAAACTCTCAACCAAACACAGTACAACCGGACTTTTATTTACTTACTTTTTAACCTGTAACTGGTCAACTTGGATTGACAGAAAATCCTGGCCTTCAATCTGCCCAAAAGGCAAGAAAGGGGTAAATTTGATTTTTTCCATCTACCATAAACTTTATATTGCTTGGACTTGTCTATCAATTACAAAACAAACAAGCAAACAAACAAACAAGCAAACAAAGGACTTTAAACATATAATGTAGGTAGGGCAAAATGGGCCATGTGATTCTGCCAGGGAATCTCCACTGCAGGCAATTTTGCCACCAAAAGACATTGGCAAGTTCCATAGGCAGTTTTGGTAATCACAGGTTAGGAGCTTTGCTAAGCATTTTACAAAGGCACAAAACAGCTCCTTCAGTCAAGAATGTTCTGGTCCCAAGTATGGACTGTGCTGAGACACAGCCACCCCAAGCCAGTGAAAACAGAAAAAAAGTTCAAGAAAAGATAAGTTGAAATTTGACTTATGGCTTACTAGGAATTCTTCCCCCAATACACTGTGGCTATGGATTTGAACCTAGACTTGAGCTGGACTGTTTCAGAAGATCTTTATGCATATCTTCTGTCCACTGAATAAAAGGGAAAAAAAAATGATGGTCAACCCAGCAGCCTGCTAATTAGCAGGCAGATAAAACACATCAAAACTTGAGTATTCCCAACTGGGCAATTTCAAAAGCGAGCAAGCCACTAATTAAAAATGCTGGAAGTCGAGCTTTTTCAAAACAGGTTAAATACTGGCTGGGTTCCTTCACAAAGAAATTCCCACCCAATCAGATCCGACTGCTCTTTTCCCATCTTCATCCTTCTCATTTCCTGACCTCACACTGCTCTGCCTTCCTTTCTGTTTCCTCTTTTATTGCTCTCTTTTGAACAGGATCTTCTCTCCCTTGGCTGGGTAAATCTAGAAAATGAGGACAAATCACCAGCTCTACCAAACTCAATAAATAGGACCACCCAATAAATCCTAATTATATTTTATCTTAGAAAAAAATCTATATAAACTGGTATGCATTTATGTAACGTGAAAAAGAAAGCCCAGAGTGGCAATTCACAATCAGGTAAATGTTACGCTTTAGCCATCTGCTTCCACTCTCTCTGCCCTCTGTCTGTCATCAGGCCTGCCAGTCTTTAACCAGGCCAGCGCTTCTCATCTCAAAGTTCACCCATCTCCATCTGAACAGCGTGGCACAGTCACTTCAAAGCCAGCATCTTAGAGTGCATCTAAGAGTCTGAACCTCACCAGTGAAGCAAAGACAACTATGTTTATTGCAAGGTCCCCAGGTAATTTTCATGCACACCACAGAGTAGAAGAAGCTCAAGACTGTTACCAAAAAGAGAAGATAAATGATGCCCACACCCCTGACAGCAGCCTACTTCAGAGTACCTTAAAATGGTTCTCTGGATAATAGTAGTTAGCTAATGGTTAAAAGCACATACTTCTCTGACAGAGAACTCCCTGTACACATATCTGGAAGGTTACAATTGTCTGTAACTCCAGTTCGAGGGTTTCTGACATCCCTCTGACCTTCTCATACACATGCACTCACACACACACACAAACATACATATACACATGCATACAGACACATGCAGATAACTATTCCTAAAGCAAAAAGTAATTCTTTAGAAGAATAAAAGGCGATGACTCCACTTTTAGTCCATGTTCCTATCTCAAAGCATCTCATTTAGTACTCGCCAGAATCACTTTGTGATCACTTGGCCTATGTCTGCCCACCACATATTCAATTCCACACACTGTACAGCCTTTGATGTCAACCATGGGTTTGTTCTTCTTATGCCTATGCCTAGAAAGTGTGTCCAATCTTTTGACACTGCAACATAGCACCATCACTGACATCTACAAAGTCCATGCTTGAGACCTACAGAACTCAATTTAAAAGAAAAGAAAAACCATTGTTTTTTTCCTCAAAACAAGAGTCTCACTTCCTTGGTAATCCTAAAATTTGGTAAGTAGACCAGACTGGCCTCTGCCTCCTCTCAAATATTGGATAAAAGCTGAGTGCCACTGTGCCCATCTAAAACCTCAATGATTTTAAGTAAGTTTACAGTTTTATGCAAGCTTTTTAAGTCTCTAGCCATATGTGCCCTGAATGTCATGGGGTGGACATGCCTAAGTGTTCCTTTCCTCTTATATAAAATGACCCTTAAAGTGTGACCAGCCTTGTCCTGGACATTTATATGTACTAATAGCATGCCAACTTCACATATGAGAAAGCTAGGCTTAGAGGGGTAGAAATGTACCAAAGTATTAGTACACAGCAGAGGTAAGACAAATACACAGGTAATATGGGATGTAGTGGGGCTGTGTTCTGTTCAACTGTAAATAACTGTCCCACATACTGGTTTAATAAAAATGCTGACTGGCCAAAGGCAGACAGGAAGTGTGAGTGGATCTATCTGACTATCTATCTGGGAATAGAGAGATACCAGCAGAGAAGACAGCAGATGCAGAGAACAACTACGCTGCACAGAGAAAAATGTACTAAGTTACTTGGCTAATCATGGGTTAGTTTAAGAGCAATATGTCTAAACAATAGACCAACAGAATAAAATTAATGTAAGCATCTATGTGTTTCTGTGGGACTGTAGGTCTCGACCACAGGCCAGACAGGCCAGAAACTTACAACTACAGTGGAATCATGATTCAGTTAGTGTGACCCAACAAACACCTCAGCAGGAGAAATTTCTCAATACTATACCTAGTTACAATGTTCTTTCTTATCCCCACATGGAATGAATGTATTTAAAGCACATTTCTACCCACAAATGTATTATAAAACATTAAAGATATTCAATAAGAAATAAACATTTGAATGATTCACAAGGTAACAGCATAAAAATAAATAGTAATTCTATCAAAGTAGATGCTATGATAGGCTAGATATTTGCTTGAGGTACATGAAAGTGTTAGAAGCTATTATACTGGCAAAGATAAAAACGAAATTTAATGATGAAGTTTTCAGAATAAAAGATAAAAATTTGTTCAGTGGAAACAAAGTTAACACTTGTTTTTATTTTGATGGAAAAGTCAAGTTCTTCCAACAAAAGTCAGAATAGAAAGAAAGAAAAAAATTTTGCTGATAAAAAAAAAGAATAGCACTTGTGAAGTTGTTGAGGCTGGCTCAATATTATAGTGCATTAAACCAACATTTCTTCACACTCTACACTCCCCCCAGAGCAGTGATAAATATATATATATGTATATATATATATATATATATATATATAATATATACCTTACAGCAAAGAAACATGCTTAGCTACCTCAATACCTTTTGTATGGTACAGCAGTGGGTGGGCTCATTAGTTCTTTACTGAACCAAACAAGCACAAAGTAAAGAAAAGACAGTGTTTTTGGTATAGGAAAGTGTTTACATCTCGATTATAGGACAAAACAACAAACAGAGAAAAATCCAGGCAACACAGTAACTAACAACAATGAAAAGAGGTGGCTGGGATGGGTATGTCTGAAGAGCTAACTCGTGTCACGCCTTGTGCACAGCCACCTCTTCAATGTGTGCATGGGAAGGGATCACGACGCCATGGGCAGAAGGAATGATAACAAAATATTAGTATACAAAAGAAATTGCACTTTCAAAGATTGAAATAAGCTCATTTGCCTGAGGTTTCTCTAATAATAACTCAAAATAGGATAGGCTTGGCAAATTTCACAGATGTGTAGGTTGCTCTGAAAAATCAACAAGCTACTGAGGAACTCTTAGCTCAACCTGGTTAATTCTGTGACATCACTCTAAAAGTGTCTGACCCTCCCCTGCCAAATTACAATAGTTAACTGGGAAGAACTTGGACGAAAGCTGGCCCTGAGAGGGAGAATCCACTGACAGAATTCAAACTTTCTATGATTTTTCTATCCATTCACTGTTCTTCGGGACCTGATTTCTCAGATCTTCATTTGGTGGACAATAAGGCCAAAACTATCAAGGAAACTGTGCAAACCTTATAATTCTGTGTTGGGAGTTGGGGAACAATCTTAGATTTAAACAAAGGGCTCTGCTGTGCCCATCATCATAGTCCAAATAAGTCACCGGCCTCTCTGAACTTATTTTTGTGAACCATAAAATAAGCGAGTTCGATTTCCATTCTTGGAAATAGGGCAGGATAGTATATTTGGATAACTCTCCCACAGAAGACTAAAAATGATGGATAACAGGGTTTTTTTTTTTCCTTTTACATATTCTTTAAAATACTAATGAGCTGACAAGATCCAAAAGTTCTATCCAGCCAAAGCCAAAATCAAAGCAACCCAGGGCACAAAAAGACATTTCTGCCTGGAGGACATGTGCCACCTTAGAAAACGTAATGGCCTCTTGAATAAAAAAACACAGAAACCACATGAGAAGAGGGAGAGTAACTGAAAGGGAGGTAGTATTAGCAAGCTTCAGGAGATATCTGTTTGGTGCATGGCTACTTTACACTTGTTAAACATGAAGGAAAGTCCCAGCCCCAGAAGAAATTCTCATCTTCCCGTGGCCTCCAAAACTGACATCCTCAAAACCACTTGAAAACTGGGACTGAAGGAAATCCGAATCTCATACTTTTATGGTTTCTAGGTTTGCTAAATAGACCAGAGACTTGTGCACAGTCATCTGGAGGGTGGAGACACACAAGATAATGAGGATGCACAAACGCCACTTTGTTCATGGAGCTCTAAGGTCATAAGTTACAACTGGCATTAGATTTGCTCAGTGGCTCCAGTTATCTTTACAATGTTCCTTTCCTGTCTTATCACTAAAGCACCCTTGTGAGTGTAAGATATAGATGAAGTGGAGTCAAAGGTCTAAATGCCCACAGACCCATGTAAAGAACACAGACCAGATATTAAGAAGGCAGGTGTTTCTTAATTTGCAATAAACAAGTATAACAGCTAAGTGGATATGTTGGTTATACAAAGAGCTGAGGTTTCTATTGATCCTAGAACCCATTAAACACCTGAGATCACAGAAAAGGTGATACTTTGCAACATTCAAATGCCTGCTCCTGAAGGGACACAGTAATTTACTACTGAGAACTTCTATAGATTCAAAAACGTCCAGAGGCTAAAGATGTTGAATTCCTCTGAGAAGGTAATTCTTCAGAGACAGGTTAGCATCTATACTGTCTGGAGTCCTCTCTGCAACAACAGACACTGCTAAAGATCCTCCACACCACTATGGAGACTCACAGAATGAGTACATCTGTGGCTCCTACTAATTCCCTAGTCCAGGAAGAACCCTTGGCTGAGCCCTCTACACAAACTGAGATGGCATATGCTCTCCGTCAGTGCCAGATGAATTTAGAGTTCAAAATATTTCATCAGCAAAGAGCATGTTAAGGACGTGCATATTTTTATTAGCACCCAGCACAATAAGAGCTCTGAGAGGAGTGATCTGATCTAAAGTCAGATTTGGGAACTAGTGGCGACTTGGAAAGAGTTGATGAGCTCCTAATACTGATAGACCATGTCCATACCAATGTTGACTACCGCTGGTTCCTATTAGAAACAAGATGTGATGGTCCAGCATGCAGTAATCTGTGCAAGGACAAGCACTAAGGAGTCACTCCAGCACTTACCGGAGTCTACTGAGCAAAGGACAAGGGAGTGATGCTTTACATAGCCACATGTGTTCTAAGATATGATCAGCAAAGAGAAAGCGGACCTGGACTTCCCATGTTCTAATCACTACTGTCTCAGAGCTTTCCATATCAGATCTGAAACTGACAGAGTGTGTGTGTGTGTGTGTGTGTGTGTGTGTGTGTGTGTGTGTGTGTGAGAGAGAGAGAGAGAGAGAGAGAGAGTCTGTGTGTGTACATGCATAGGTGTGAAAGTAAATTGCAGATACTTGTGAGAACACAAGAGTATAAAATAACTTGTTTAGAATGGAATTACTGTAATGCTTTTAGCCTTTATTAATGTCAGTTAGTATGTCTTTCAAGCGCTGTTAAAAATGTTATTCTAAGAATAAATAAATACCAATGTTATTTTCCCTAAGTTTATAATAAGCTCCTTTACTAAAGTTAGTATTGAACAATTACAGACATATAGAATGGTTTCACTACATACATTATATATATAAATATATAATGTATAAGTTTCACTATATACATTATAAATCAGGGAAAGAATTTCTCACAGATCCAGGTAACTTAAATGAAGGAAAAAACAGACTCACATAACTAGCAAGGCAAAAATATGTCAGTGGTGTTATTTGTTCTAAAACTCAGAAATCTTTTTTAAATGCAAGGTTAAACTGGGAAATCAAGACAAAAGTCATTTCCAAGTTAAAATATGTATCGATCCCCACAATTTGGAGTTGTCCCTGATAATCTAACTTTCAGAATACTCTTGTATGTCTAATAAATAGGAGACATGGAGAGGCATGATGGGTCTAGGGCAACTTTTGAAATGCCTGGGATTATGGAGACATCCAGATAAAGGGAAGTCCTGAGCAGGAGTTCAAAAACAAGAGAGGCCTTGAATATAGTGACATCAATTGTAAGCCTAAAAACAAGCCTTCCTAAAATAACACAGGGGGAGAATAACCATCTCAATGACAGCTCAAAGTCAGATATGGTACCTGAAGCTAGAGCTGAGGCTAACCATCACACTCATCCCACTGGGAAATGCTAGAGGACCCAAATTACAGGTGAAGCTGTGGTGGGCAAGGTCCTTAAGCAGTTTCAGAAATACAAGGTAAACATTTCAAAAAGTAAAGCATTAAACAGAGAAATGTACAAACAATCTTACCAGAACACATTATAATTCCAATGCCTTGAGCATATAACTTACTTGTCCATTTTAAAACCATGTATGTAATATTTATGGTACAATATAATACGGTACCAACACAAAACAGATATGGAGAATGCACATATGCTTAATAAGGTATGTATTGTATTCCAACAGGGGTGTGGGAAAAACAAAGGTGAAACACACAACCGTTCTGTCCCTGTCCCTGCTTTTCTCCATCCCCCAAGCTCCCTGAGTGCCATATGTGAGGGCCTCAGAAATGGAAATGGTAGTAAGCTGTAATGGCTTTGTATAACCACAGTGGAGGCTGACTTCTCCCAAAACACCTTTTTATTATGATTCTTATTTTTTCCTTCTATTTCCCACTTTTTGGTTAAAATAATAATAACTTTTAAAACACACTTCTCCCACTTTTGTATTCTCATCTCTTCTCAATCTTTATTCCAGCTACTTCTCTGATAGTTTTAAAAAACAACTCTTTTTCGCATTCAGAAATCCCGCTTTCTAACAGTCAGGTAACTTATGTATCAAATAGTCCAACCCTCCCCCCCCCATAGTTTTCCCTTCCATTCTTCCCGCATCTCTGTCCTTCCACCTGGGTCCATCACCGCAGCCTATGACCTACTGAAGACAAGTGATCAATCCTGCATCTCTTCAAGGGTCATGTCTCAGTTTTAGGATAATTTTCTCTGTATTTAGACTCAAATGTGCAAACCACACTATATTACTCTGCAAAACATCAATGAGAAAGCTTAATTAAGTAACACTGACAGATAAATCCATTTCTTGCACAGTAATCAAATCAAAGCAGGTTGACATAACACAGGAACTTAATACGGTTATTCCCTTGTAATTGGAAAAAGGCCCTTTACTCCTCATTAAGGCAATCTTCTGGGTATCCGCAAAATAAGAAGGCACAGAGCTTTAATACTGCCCTATAAAAGTCTCAAGGCACATAACCCGTCAGCAAAGAAGCCAGATTATCTAAGTCCTTGATCGTGACAGAACATACAGTTCCTACCGTTTTCAACTACTAACTCTTTGTCTCTATGACAAAAAGAGGTAAATCAGCATCAAACACATATGCACCGGAAAAAACAAAAAGAGAGCACAATTCTTTACAAGTTTATAATCTACTTCCATGTGTATTTCAAGTCTCTCGAACATGAATCCGGAAGACTTTACTAATGTGAGACTGTAATGCTGGGACACAAGCAAGACCTCTCTTCACTGTCCTCCATGGCTTCAGTGGTGCACGCTGCCTAAATATGTTAATCATATGTTGCAAGAATCCTAACTGGTAAATAATAAAGTGGTGATATAGTGTGTAGGCTCTAAAGAAATGTTTTCCTGAAGATCAGAGAACAGAGGCAACCACAATCATATGTAACTTTATTCATCAGAATTATGAAAACATGGAAGATGAATATATGCCACATCTGCAGTTTATGAGCAGTACGCTCCCCTGGTCAAATGTATAATGTCTGACTAAGCCTCAATCCAGAGAGTTTAACATTACAGTACCTTGTTCAAGTACCCAAATTATACAACTTACAGGCATTTCTTTGGATTTTGAAGATCCTATTTGCCACTAACCAATATCAAGATGGTTTTAGTAACTCTTCCAGAAGATAAGCCTTAAACAATGTAAGCACTATTTAGGCATATCCACATTTGCCATTTAGGCAAGATACTCTAATGACCCTCATTAAAATTACAGTTACTCTGGCTTCAGCTGGAAATTTATCGAGAAAAGATCAAAGGTTGAGACAACGAAGAAATATCTTTTAAAATCTTCCCAACATCCTCTAATGTTCCAAATTTTAAAGGGTTTTATCTACACAAGTCATACAATATACTGCTTGTGAATAATGTGCAAGCAGGAATGCACTACTATTATTAACTTCTTCAGTATTTCTGTGTGTATAGCCTAAGGACAGATCAGTACAGTAATGAAAAACATGAAGTTTAATATTGATACTTTTATCCACTTCTTAATTCACATTGCAAATTGGTACTACTCATCTATATGGATAAGGCCAAGTCAAAAGATTATGCACTGTATTTAAAGAACATGACTCTTATCTATTTGGATTAGAAATGGCTCCTTGGCTCTTCTTTTAGTGATATGGAATTTCCAAAGAAGATGTACTAGCCCAATCCAGATGATACTTCCTAATGCTTATATTGTCCCTAGTAGGATACAGTGCTAGAAACATTATCCTATGTGTTTCTACGGTTGTCACATCAAGAGCCCCATAGAAGTACAGTGCCCTACATTTCAAGTGATAAGCTAATGCCTGTTACTTGGCCAAGGTACTGTACAGACTCTGCTGTGTAAGTAGTTTTCCCATGCTACATTTGCCAGCAATCTATGAAACAATCCTTTAAGACCACCATAACTAATTTGAAGTTACATGCTCATTGAAATTGTGAAAATATATTAAGTAAAAAATGAAAATACAATGATTTCCTAATTAATCCTGACAGATCTCTGGTCTGTCGTCCAATGGGAAACAATTATATATGTTTACTTATATGGTAGTTATAGACCCCAGTCAGTAACAGTCTCCTTGTGACCTCGGTCAGGGAGAGGGGAACAAGGACAAAAAATATGTTAAACATATCTGTTCTATAAACTGGGAGAAAATTCAGTGAAAATGAAGATAAGGTCAAGGGAACTACTTGGGAACCACTCTAAGAGATGAGGCCATGCTCAACCCTCCACTCTGGGGCCAGGCTGTCCTCCTATATGCTGTTCTTCCCACTCTCACCATTTCTACTCACCAGTACGTGAGGTCTGCCACAAAGGTATCACATCCCACCATATGGAAAAGCACAATCAAGGTATGGCACAGAAAAAGAGCTAATACAGCTCTCATAGGCTGGCGGAAAAAAAAGACTAAGAGATATTTAAAGTTTTAGTGTTACATGGATAAACTGACATTTAAAATTATTATTTTCTTATCATTTTAGTTGTGACACTAGCCTTTAATGCCTGAGCCAACAAACCCTTTGATCTACAGCAGTGACCTATCTACATGATATAATATAATACAAGTGTTACAACAGTGGCACAAAAGTTGTGGGAATAACACGTCATTGTTTGATTGCATGTAAGGTCCAGCCCAGGAGTGAAACCCAAGCCTGACAATGCTTGGGTAGTCAAGAACCTGACACCAAATAGGCCATGGACCTAGGGGAAACCAAGTTCTGTTAAAGCAATAAAATGGCTCCTAACAACATTCTACTATACCCATAAATTAGTGTCTTGCTCAGCCATCATCAGAGAAGCTTCCTCCTGGCACAGATGGGAACTAATGCAGAGACCCAGAACCAACTGGACAATATGTAGAGAGTGAAAGACCTTGGAACAGTCAGTCCTAAATGAGATTTCGTCATCAAATTCCTGTCCTCAGAGCTCAGGGAACTATACAGAATAGATTAAAATAAGTAAATAAATAAAAGCCAGTAGGGATGAAAGACATCAAGGAAATGGTACCTTCCAAATACAACAGGAATGAGGCACAAATGACCTCAGAGACTGCGGCAGGATGAGCAGGGCCTACAGAGAGAGGTTCAAGCCAGATGGGGGTCCCAGTGCTGAGAGAAGGAAACAAGCCCTCATCCCTAACTCAGAAGCTTGCTGCAATTGACAACCACACACGAAGGTAAAATTTATCCCATAGATTCTCTCTGCTTATACAAACTTAAGGACAGCCCATGCTGGGGTCTTTGATTTGGTTTTGTCTCATACTGCTGTATTTGAACATTTTTACCTTACTGGCCTTTTGCTTATATGTTATGATTTCTGATTTTTTTTTGTTTTGTATGTAGTGTGTGTGTCTGTCAGTCTGTGCATGTATTTTTCTGTTGTTTTGTTATTAATCTGGTTTGTTTTTTATTTGCGTATTTGTTTTCCAGAAAGAGAAAAAAAGTGCTTAGTCAGAAGGGTAAGGAGGTGGACAGGATTGAAGAGGAGTTAAGGGAACAGGGACTGACCAGAACATATTGTAAAAAATATATATATATTTTTTTAATTTAAAAAGTAAAAATATTTTTCTAACTTTAAAGAGCAGGTGTACAAATGAATTAAGACACTAAATATGAAAAGCTGCACAGCGTGGCCGTGGAAATAAAGTAACAAGAAGTTTGTCATTTGGTGTAGCTTTGTCATCATTTGATGAGATGGGTAAGTTAACTTCTTATAAATGATACAAAGTGAAAACAGTTCTTTTAACCTTTGGTGATGCCCTTGTCACCCCACAACTTGAAGTATGCTGATGAATTTCAGCCTGATGTATCCAAATCCCAGAGCAGGTTCGTCACAATTCTGCGTCATCCAAATATCAGGCAGACAGACGTCTACAGAGGTCTCCCTTGTTTGTGTGTGTGTGGGAGGGGAGACATGTGTGAGTGCATGTATAAAGTCCATGTGTACATAGGACTAACTCTTAAATGTTCTTATAGTTTCTTAATATTAATGATCATATCTAAGATAAAGTCCATGTTCTTGTCTTTACCAACTTGGTCAGAGAAGTATGGTACAGGCATTTCACACTATACCTCAATAATGTAAAATCACACTTTTGATTTATGCTTTTGTTATTTCTAAATGTATGTATATGTATATATATATATGTTCATTTCATTTAAGATGATACATCTGGCATCAGTTAAAGTATGAAATTGGGATCAAGAGGAACTACAGACTTAAATACAAGCAGACTACAATCATTTTCATGTTGTCAACATTGCCCACAAATCCTGGCAGCAACATCTGCTCATGACCTCTGCTCTGCCCTATGTACTACAGTGTCATCTCTAAACCATGAAATGGGGGTGGCATCAATTTACTTACAACCATCCAGGATTGTAATGACAGAAACAGCCGATGGTGTCCCTCAAATGTATATTATTCCCTATACTTTCACTTTCAGGGCCTTAAAAACACGCAAACACTTGCTCACCCTATTCCAGTTTTGAGGTTATAACTGCTCCAACTATAACAAACCAGAAGCACTGACCAGTGCTCTTCGGTTCAGTCCTACCATCCTCATAGGATCAGGGAATAGACATGGCATGCTGGGAAGTCTGTAGCTCAGATGCCTCCTGTCTTGGCCCATCTGGATACTAACAACATACTGGTGAAAAAGAGGTTAGCTGTATGTGTCACAAATCCAAACTGTAGCAGGGTGAAAAAGCCGTAATTCCTTTCGGGAATGGTAGAAATGCCATTGGTTTCAAAAGAGATAGACTGGGGGACCTGAAGAATGATAATAACCAGGCATCTTGAGGAGAAACAAGGAGCAGAAAAGTGGCCAGGGAAGCCTGGACTATCAGTGAAGAATAATGATTTATCTGATGAGATTAGCAAAAGGTTGATTAGAAAAGATGCCTGCCCAACACAGCTAAGATTACAATGTAACTGGAAGACTCTGTTGTGGGGGAGCCAACGCCTGCCAAACTCGCTCTGCAGCGCAGGCTAGCTGTGAGGGATACAGTGGGAAAATAGCCACTAAGCCAGATTTTATTTGATTTGTACTGATGATTTTTATTAGAATACATGGATCATTGCTTCAACCTTTCCATGTAAAACCAAATCAAATTCAGAAACTCACACATCAGTCACCTAACCTTATGTCGCCCCTTCTGCTTTACTACCGAACGGCAGCCACATTTCGGCTGATCTGTCCCCGATAAATCGCTCAGCTACTCAAAACTGCTGGGCCAAATTTCGGGAGGCAAGTGGCACAGAAAAGCAACCATGAATTCTGCAGATACAAATAGGAAAACCAAAGGACAGAAACACCGCAAGCTTCGTAAGTGCGGGGGAGGAGGGGGATCAAAACAATACACAGCCAACACATAACAAGATAAAACGGATTCTCTGCTCTGGATCAAATGCACTGTCACTTGCTTCTAAAAGGCCTTACTTCTCCCAGCTGGTCAATCCTGTTTAATCAGAGGCACTGTGCTGTACTCTGCAAAGGACTACTCTCAAATAAAAGGAAGCCCACAGTATGTGACATGAGCATAGATTTCAACAATCAGTTTCACAAATGAAAAATGTTATGACACTTAAAGAGAAAATTGCAAACACTAGATGTTTCACAAGCAGAAAAATCTCTGTATTATTCATAAGAAACGCATCTTTTAAAGGAGCGAAGTCCTACAGCAAAAACTGAGGCCACTGGTCTTTCCTTTCCCATTTCCCTTACATTCCTTTTCCATTCTTCCTCAGAAATACCATAGGTTTCCACATAACCCTATAACCAGCAATTACTGCTGGACCATCCATTCCAAATGCATTCCACTTCCAGAGTGTCCTGCTGCAATGAACCATACAGTCTCTTCCTCAGAGAAGGGACCAACCTTCCCAACCAGGCAGCCAGCTTCATGACCATACAGCCACATGCCACATGCCAGCATCTCCTCAAAACTAAAATGCCTCTCAAAGGTCTCAAAACTTCCAAACCTTTGAAGTATCCCAGGATGGTAAAGACTAGAATGTTTAGCAGTCTACTGACCTTTGAGCACAAGGAAGGCCACAAACCCCATCCTTCTTTGCAGTCAGGTGGGATCATCTGACTAAGATTTGGCCAACAGAATGAGAAGGTAAGTAATATTTGTCTTTTCCTAAATTGCTGGAGGTTTTCCATGCCATCCACCTATCAACCCGCCCCCCCCCCCAGCAGCCCAACACTGATATCTACTGAATCCCTGAGCAAAAGCAGGGATGAATCCAGACCTCAAGAGCTACAGTCGTCAGCAAAGCAGCCTCCTGCTGCTCTTTCACAACAGAGGGAAACAGTCCTCTGTAGGGTTAAGCTACTGAAGTTGGGGGTTGGTTGTTGCAGTCATTCATATAGCCTGACTAATGCAACCTCCAAACAGACTTCCCTGGATTCTGGCTCGGTGATTCTATCAAGTAAGCAAAGCAAACATACACAGTTAGAGCTGGCACGGTGAAGCAAGGGAAACTGGTCTTTGAACTTTCCTTCTTTCCTTTCAGACTTGTTTTTGCCTCTTAGCACTTCCTCCCTCTGAGCGCCAAATGTTCTCAGGCTGCTCAGTCTGTCTCAAGAAAATAAACAGAATGCATTTATTATCGTCTTTCCACCATTACCTTTCTGAACACCACTCATGAGAGTGTGCTCAGCTGCCTGCTATGCGAGCAATTTGGAGAAGTTTTTGGTATCTCATATTGTATAGATTCTCATCCAACAAAGCGAAATGCCTGCTTCTGCTCTGGACTGTCATGGAAATTATAGGAATCTGGGGAAAATATCACCCTAGAACATAGTAGGAACTAAAATATATAGTTGAAACTCCTAATTTTACTATAATTATTGCTTATACTATTTCAACCCAAAGGAAATAAAAGATTAATATCATTTCTCTCTGGAATATATAATTTAGATTGGAACAAAAATATAAAAAAAATTAAAGGTAATATTTGATTACCAAAAATAAATGGTTGCAGAATTATGGTAGACCATATAGTATAAAACAGAGCTCTTTTTTTTTTGGAGTGGACACATTAGTGAATGAACTCCATACCTTGCACTCCTACTGAGCTGTGTCATCAGCCCCTATAATTGATTCCCGTAAATTACTGTAATTCAGGATGCAATGATGTAACTGTTCAGGGTCTACTAGAAAGACTGGCACTTGAGGGAATGAACTGTATTACCTTGGCATCTAGAGAACACATTCCTCATCTCTCTACTGATTCAGTTGTAGAATCTGCACCAAGCATGGCAGAGACATCTCTAAAGTCAAATAAACCCTAACATAATAGTGGGGATGGATCAATAAAAAGTGTTGCTTTTGCTTCAATGTAAAAACATTTTAAAGCACAGTAAAAATCACCTTCCTAAACATCTTTAGGACAGATGTGATACAAAGAGAGAAGAAACTCATTCTAACCTGGGAAGTCACATTGGCATTCTGTTCATCTTCCCCAGGAAACATCCAAAACCGAACACATTCATCATTCAAAACCCACAACGGCAGCACATTTACACTATGAAAACTGGCAAACATTGCTCATAACTTTATTTTTATTTTTCCTTGAAGGGGAGGTTATTCAAGGTTGGTCACCAGCTCAACTGAAATTTTCACTGCCAAACTTTTGCTGAGTTGCATCCTTCAACTCTTAGTCTTTACTCAGGTTGGTTGTAGAATTCTTCAACCTACAGAGGAACATGTAGGCTTCAGGTAAGAAGTCAGGAATAGTGTTACCTGTGCTATCTACATGGAAAGCCAGGTAGCTTTTATTTATATATATATATTACTTTTCTCCAAATGAGCAATAGAGATCTTTGTGATCACAGAAACTATCACTAAATGTCTAAATTCAAATAGACCTCTTTTCTTTTTTATTTTCCACAGTTCCTTATTTTTGTCCTCCGTTTCTCCTTTATATATGTCACTTCTTCTACTCTTGCTTCTATATATCCTACATTTTGTATATACCTCCTTCAAGAATTACCTGTAACGACTTCTCAAGAAATAGGCATGTCCAGTGGCTGGGATGAGCTACTTAACACCTTGAAGTCAATGGCTTCTCAAATACCTGATCTCTCTACAATGGTCCACTCTCTCCTGGAGTGACCTGCAAACTCCTCTCTGGAGAAGTCACCACGAGGAGATGCAGGGATATACAGTGACTCAGAAGAGATGCTCAGAAGATCAGTTCAATTACATCAGCTGGTAACAACTGATATGAGGCTTGATCATGTGCCTAGGAGTAGGCAAAGCCAGAGAACTTCAGTATCTTTCAGGTGAAGACTGAGTTCCCAGAGGTCACACACAACTAGGCTAGCTCTAATAGGCAGTGGGTGCTCACCAGGCTAGGAGTGTGGCATCGCTCCTTTTCTATGTGATCAAACCTGGGCCATCTCATCAGCCCAAGAACCTTGCAATACCAAAAAAAAATCAATATGCAAATGCAACAAAGTAATTATTCTGCACAAAATAGGTGGCAAGAAGTACAATGAGTATAGAGCTTAGGATGTAACTTGGTGACAATGGTAGGCATCTGGGCAGGGACTACGGAAGGCACAGCCTTGTAGCTGTAAAGCTATGTAGTAATAAAATATTTATCACACGTTCTGGAGGCTCTGAACAGACTGCAGAGTATAAACCCATGAGACTCACATATGCTCGCTGGAAATGATACCTGTGGAAAGAAGTGGATTATTCAGGTGAGATGTTGAAGAAAAAGAAACAAGAAGCCATTGCTACAAAAAAAAAAAATTGTAAACAATGGTGAGTTATACTGGAATCATAGAAAAGGCAAACTAATAGCTAATTTAATGAGAAAATTAAAGAAATGGGTGTAGTCAGGGTTTATTCCCAAGTTTTCACTTAAGATTTGGGGAAAAAAAAATTAGAAACGCATACTTAGACATTTGTGTTCCAAGTATCCATGTGTCATCTAAGTATAAAATCCAGAGAATTAATTAAATATGTGAATCTGGAGTTGAGAACAGGAGCATAGGTAATTTTGGAGTCTAACTTAAAGTCCTCATGGGGCTAAAGAGATGGCCCCGCAGTTAAGGGCTGTTGATGTTCTTGCAGTCACCCCAGGTCTGGTTTGCAGCACATACACGGTATCTATCAACCATCTGCAAGTCCAGCTTCAGGACATTCTGTTGTGGAACAATCTTTTGCACACTGTGAACACATGAGAGCATTTGTTGCTCTCATTTGTTCAATGAAGGGCTAAATGGCTTATAGCTAGGCAAGCAGAGGTTAAGCAGGACTTCAAAACAAAAAGAGAGTGAAGAGGTGAAGAAACCAAGGTCACCAGGCAGATGCAGAGGAAGCAGGAGATGAACACGCCATGCTGAAAAAAAGGTACCACAATGTAATAGAGCCCGGATAAGAAATATGGGTATATTTAAGTTAAAAGACCTAGTTAGTAAAAAGCCTAAACTATTGACTGATCATTAATAATTAATAATACGTCTCTGTGGTTATCTGGGAGTGGGCTAGTGAAACAGAAAAATCTGTCTACAGGTTTCAGTGCCCTCTTCTGTGGGTACCAGGCTTGCATGTGGTGCAAATACATACATGTAGGCAAAAAAGTAATACACATAAAAGGAAAAGGAAAACAAAAATTCCTCAACAGGGAATGGACTCGCCTCTACAGGCACTAAGGCAGTGGCCAGCCAGCTTCTGTCGGGCAGCTTCGGTGGAGTCACTATGTGAGTGGATGTAAAGACCTCATCTACAACCTCCTCCATATCACCTTCACCTTGGAGCCAGCTTCTCTTGGAATCACACCATTTCTGGATCTACCTTCTTTTCCAATCATGTTCAATGACAAAATTCGGTCCATAAAAGGTCCCCTGATGTGGAGTTATCATAAAACCAATTCCTTAAAGTCAGGGTTTCCTTAGACATGTATAGCTGAAACAACCCTGAAATGAGCAGATGAGATTTACCTGATGGGCTTAGTGCAACTACACTATCCCTTTGGGAGGCAGTAGATAACACAAACAACAGACAGTCCACACTGGGGAAGGAGTAAATTAGATGGCTGTAACAATCACAACTAGAGATGGAACCTGGAATGCCATCTGCAGAAGGCATAGTATATCACCAAGGAGGTCTTCATGGTTAGACATAAACCCTGCCTTTTTGCCCCTTCTTCAGTAGGCAAGGTCTCTCCATCAGTTTCTGGATAAGAACAGCATCCTTAGCTGCGAGTCATCAAAAACATCTCAAACCCCACAAAGCTCATCGAGATTCCCTTGGTCAAGGCTCAAATACATCTGAGGCCCTCTTGTTTGAACCTCAGCAGTGCTCCTTTGATAGCACCTCCCAACCACAGCCACATCCCTACAATCTCAAGCTCAGTTTTTACAAAGATAATGGAACAGCTATATTACCAGTATGCTTTATCTTTAAAATTTGCATTTGATTGTAGAAGAAAATATGTTCCTCTTTATGCCCACTTGCAAACCACCTAGTGGTTTCACATACATATACTTTATAATCACTGGTCTTGGGACAGAAGGAAAAAACAACTTATTTCTCCCCACTGCCAGAACTGTCCATAACCACTGAACAGAGATTGGGAGTAGGGTAGCAGTTCTTCTGTGTCAGCTTCCTGAGTAGCAGCTACAATGCAGCTGTTTTAAAATCCTTTTCACAGCAACTTATCCCATTGATTAGCAACACCATCCATTAATATTAAAGTTCTGCTTCAATTATTATCATCAGACTGCCATGGCAACAACAAATATCCTACAGCAGTTTACTGCTTTGGATTTTTCAAAGCGTTTTGGGGCACAGTACTTCATCTCTCTTTAGAAATTTATACATCAGACAGATTTGGAGCTTGGTCTAGGTCCTCAAGGCAAGGTAGTAAGAAAGCTGGAAAGAAAAGCCGTCATCATTTCTCCTTTCAACCTCCTTCCAAACTGCCTTGTCCCATCTTCTAAAGTCAGGGAGAAAAGTAACATCCTCAGATGCTGGCCTCTCAAATTCGGATGATGGATTCTTGCTATAGGAAATGCATTCCAATAATTGGGAATTCAAATTTCCTAATTATCAGCGCTTTTTCTGAGGTTAAACATGCTGCTCACTGGTAGTTTTGTTGTTGTTGCTAATGGGTTTTTTTTCTTTTTCATTAATACTAACTCTGAGAAGCATTTTTTAATTCCTTTTAATGTGTGTGAGAACTGAAAATGTATTTTTAGGGTAAGACAGGTCTCATGAAAGGCAGTAATAGTATGTACACATACACACACACACACACACACACACACACACACACATAACTAAACATATTAAAAAACCCACCCATTGTGGGGGACAGTTTTGACAGTTAAGGGTCAAGGCACACAAACTCTATTGCTCTGTCAGAGTTTTAAAATTCTCAACTTTCCCTTAACTGTGCATGTATATTTGTGGGGCTCTGACATAAAGTAAGAATGCAAGTTTCTATGATCAGAATACCTCTTATTAAAGTTTCTTTGCCAGAATAAATTCACCAATGATCCCTGTGCTTTATAGCTGAGAAAATAACAGATCAGGGTTATGACAATAAAAACATCATTCCTTTATTTTAAATATGAATACCTGCTCACTTCCCTTGTACCTGGACATCTGTCCAGCTGGTAACATTTCTCCTCATCAGTCCCACAGAATTTTCGGGGGGGGAGGGGGATGGGGAGGTTACTCTGTTGTTTATTTCCATGTAGCATCTTATAGCCCTTGCTGGGTCAGCCACAGGCGATCTCATTTTCAGTTTCACAGCCCATCACAACCTCACCTACTGGGGACTGAGTTCAAAGTAGGTTCTCCATCATAAAGACCTGGCTACTCTAGAGCCCAGAGAAAGGCCCTCTACTTAAAGAAAAAAGACAGTTTCTAATCCTCTCTACATATTCCCCTGTTTAACTGCAAGGCACAGAACTACATGGGGATCCCCTTCCCAGGATGATACTACCAGAAGTAAGCCTGCAGCTCTGAGAGTGCATTGTCTATGTATTTCTTATATGTTGACCAAACTGGGTCAATGTTTTCTTTGCAGCTGAAAGAACCATAAAATAAGCTAGAGTTCCTCTTTCAATCATCCAGGCTTGCCACCCTAAAGCCCACAGATTTTTTTTTTTTTTTTTAACAATAACTGCCTGGATAAATCTAGTTTATGGCAGACAGGCCAGCATCTCTGGGCCACTCACATGTGTGCAAGCCTTGGAGAAGCATCATTTCAGCATGGAAGTCTCTGTTACACAACCTAATTTTGCTCTCCTGATCACTACTGCCCTCCCCTAAACATCAAACAGGCAGCATTTAGCTCAGATAACAGTTAATGGCTATAAATCATACTTAGAAAGCACTTTTGACTTACCATTGTTAGCTCTACGTACAGGCTACATATGGTCCAAAGTTTACTCATAGATCTAGTGATAGGCAATTTTTTTTTTTTTTTTTTTTTTGGAAAGAGTGTCTATGGTTTGTCTTGGCATTTCAAAGTAGCCTCGGAGTCCCTGCCATTTAAGACAAGCTGGTGTTCAGCCAGCCACTGTCTGTCTGAGTCATATAAATTCCCTCTCCTTGTAACAGAGTAAGAATGCAGGGCATATTGACCATATTGTCCGAGTTCTTGCTTGAGGCAAACCATCTTGAAGGAAAATAATCCTACAGTTTCTCAATATTTTGAACATTGCAAATGTTATAGATTCTCCCAAGGCCACAAAGGCCACTGATACCCCCACTTCAATATAAAGAGAAGCAAAAGTTCCATTCCTTAAAATGTGAAACCCAGTCTATTTTTCTATCTGTGCTCTCCCCAATATATTGTGACTCCTGAGCTCAAAATTTAGTGGAAGAGACAAAAGTAACAAGCTATTACTGATGTGAGGTGTTGAACGTTCTGACACAGACAAAAGAATCTCCCAAAAGGTGTTCCTGGAGCTGGAGAGATGGCTCAGCAGTTGAGAGCACTGACTGTTCTTCCGGAGGACCTGAGTTTGATTCTCAGCATCCACATGACAGCTAACAACTATCTGTAATTCCAAGATCTGACACCCTTACACAGTTATACATGTAGGCAAAACACCAATTCACATAAAAAAAAAGTAAGTATTAAAAAAAAAAGGTGTTCCTGGAAACATTCTAAGGAGGAGGTGGGGGTATCCTTGGAACAAGAGTTCAAGACAGGCAAGAAGAATCTCAAACTTTAGGAAGCTCAAAATCAGAATTCCAGGAAGAGCTGGTCATAGGAGGCCCACTACACACTTTCAGATGTACCTCAGTGCTAGCTCCCTAAAGAAGGAAGGAAGGCTAGGGGGGTCCTGGCCTTCTCCACTACCCAAGCTGAAAAGCATTTCACTTGGCCTGAATTCACTCACTGTAGCTACATGGGCTTCTCCTCTTCCCTCTCTTTTTTCACCTTTCCTACTGAAAAAAGACTCCAGGACTTGGACACCCTGTGATCCAACAGTCACATCTTACAAACGCCTTCAGCAGCCCCCTGCTGCTTTCAATCCTGGAGGTAAAATGACTGGGGCTAGCTATCAGGCTGCTCTGTCTGGGCCACACAGTCAGCCATCCTGCTTCCGTTCACCTGGAAACTCATAAAATGAAAAGGCAAAGGGGTAAAACATTTCCCACCGTTTCACCCTGGTAAAATGCAAGGCCACAGAGTATTTACATAGAATTTACTCTAATAGGAGAACTTTAAGAGTTAATCAGGTAGGTGGTATATATGGCATGTGCAAGCTGCATATTAATATGAAGTGATGAATGGTCATGTCATGGCAATACTGACTTGACTGTGGCCCTTTATGGGATGTGATTTATGATTTTGCATGCATATGCTATGTCTCCACAGAATAGGAAATCAGAATACATGTGGTTACTGGTGGAGTCTCAGCATCTTCAGTTTCTAATGTACACAGAGGTCAATTCATTTTCAGATCGCTATTTCTACCTGTAGCCTATAAACATAAGGTCGAACAGCATTTACATACAAAGATCTTAAGAACTCCTGCTCTTTCCTCAAAAATCTTGCAAATGTACAAATTTTAACCATCATTCATGTGTCCACTTCAATGTTGTCTCCACAGGCAGGCTCTCACCATAAATTAGAGAGCACGTAAGTTCCTATACAACCCAAAATTGTGCTCACCAACCCCTTCTACTACTGCTATGTTTCCTCTCATCTATCATTATTTGGAATTATATTTGTATAAGTGTGTGTGTGTGTATGTGTGTTTCCCTTTACTGGCACCCACCTGGGAGCAAAATCACCAGAATAGGAGCTAGGACTGGGCTCCTGGGACCCTGAAACTCAATGAATATTAGTTGAATGAATAATAAATTTTATTCTGTAGAAAAACTGAGAACTTGTCATAAAAATAATATATATGAATACTACAGAGCTAAAGACATAGACTTTAATAAAATAATTATCATTAACAGAATTTTATGTTGATGAAAATATATTGTGGCAACATATGATATAATAAAAGAAAAAACATTTTTTCAGTAAAGGCTTCACATATTTTTAATGAGGTCATTATATGTTTTATTTCACTAAAATATTGAATCGGGAACATCTATAAAAACAAGAGGCAGAATGAGATAAAAACCTAGTCTGTAACATAAAAATAACCATGAGATGGAATTTTCCAGCTTATGACCCTTTTAAAATAAAAACCAGATTTGAAAGAGCATAACTCGAATACCTGATATACAGTTTACTACTCTTTTTTCCCAGGGGGTTGTATACAAAGCTCTTATTTTCTTCATTAAAAAGTGGGGGAAACAGAACCAGCTGGGAGATATATACAGTGCCCTTCAAAAGCCACAGTTAAAGCCACAAATAATTGCAAAATGTGTTCAAATCAAATGGACAGTTTATTTTATGTATGATTTTCAAAGCCTTTACAAATATCCATGCCTGGCTTTGCACCCCATTTCAGAGGATTTGCTGCAAAACTGCGCTGGCATAAACAAACAAAGGTATTCTTGATACTTATATTCAAAACAAAAAGAAAGAGAGAGAAATGAACTTCTGCATTTAGTTATGGTTACAAAAACCCTCACTCCCTGGATTTTCATTGGTTGGAGTCTAATATACAAAACAAACTGGCTTTTTCCGTTTAAATGCAACACCCACATAGTCTCTTTCTTCCTGTCTACACTAAGCAGTTTTTCAAAAATTCACTCACAGAGTAGCCAAGCAAAGAAATGTGTATAAAAATGTGAAAATATACCATGGCCCTTTGTGATACAGGACATTTAAGCTAACATAAGTGAAACAAGTTTCAAAAAGTCCTTCTTAAAATTATTTAGATTACAAATAGATTATGAATTAGAGACAGGAATGAGAGAACACTAGAAAAATGCCAAACACTGCAAACTGGGATGGGGAAAGAAAAGTGCTGGACCAGATGACAGCATGTTCTCCCCCTGAACTGTGGCTCTCTCTGAAGTCAGAAAGCTGCCTGGGACAGGGAGCATGACCCTGCTAACCTTGGGATCTGAGAGGATGTACATTTTCTGGACACAGGACTGGAAGCACAAAGCAAGAGTTTGCCACCACTAAACAACAAGGCAAAGCCCCTTGACTCCCCATCACTTCGGTATGGACAGGGCAGGCTTTGTTGTTGTTCTCTTTTATTTACTTTCTTTTTTTAATTCCAAAAGGTAGCCCCAGTGTACATAAGTAACGTGAAAGAGAGCCAAGGCTCTCTTGACAAAACAAGCTTTCCAAACACACCTGTCCTGTGCAGTGTTCTCTGTGGCTCCGTAAAGATTGCAGAAGCATAATCTCTTATCCATGTAGATACCAGAAGCATGGCTCTGTACAGACATGAGAAGCATGCTTTCTAATCCTCCAATTTAGTCCCCAGTTCCACATCTTGTATAATACATTTCAAACTTCTCTAGGAATAGGAATGCCAGGGGGACACAGATGCTGGTCCCCAGGCATCCCCAGGGTAGCCTGGGAATCTACAGATGGGAGAACTCATAGTGGGCTATAATAGAGCACCCGCTTTGAGAAATACTGGATACTTCCCCAAATTCCAACTGTCTCTCAGGTAAAAATGATCTGGAGTACCTATTGAGAGAGGAGGGAAGGAAGGAGGAAAGAGACCCTTGAAAGTTTACAAACTCCAAAAGGTACTAAATCAGATCCTTTTAAATAGAGTCACAAATTGTGAATTTTCACCAAGCCTTTTCCAGAGTCACCCTTTGAACACTTCAGACATCTTGCCTCAAAGCAGGAAGCCATAACCTTTCTCCTGGCTCTTTGGAAGCACTCTGCTCACAGGTGTCTAAGAACTGAAGTCGGAGAATAAAGAAGAGGGTTCAGAACCTACAATGCAAAGTGAGTTTCAGAGTAGTTTCCATCCATCACCCCAACCAGAAAAAAAGAACAGACAGAGTGCAAAGAACTCCAGAGAATCTACTGTTGTTCAGGATCCTCCCACTGTGAGCGGAGCTGAGAAAGAAGGCCACACACACACACACACACACACACACACACACACATACACACACATGCATGCACACACACACTCACACATATGCACACACACACATACACACACGCACGCGCACACACACTCACATATATGCACACACACACACACATACACACACGCACGCGCACGCACATGCACACATACAACAGCATGTGTTCAAGGACCAAAACCAGATGAGCCTCTAGGAGGAACAATGATTTGTCATTCTGCACATGGTCTGGATCCTGAACACAAATGGATACAATATACCAGACGACATAAACAAACTAGAAATACCTGGAATTGCTTTCTTCCCATCCTGTACCCTTGTATTAATGTCAGTCTGCTCTTATACAACCTAAAAACACCAACCCTCCAGCACAGGGAAATATGTGAACAAAGGCACTTCATTTGATTCAATCAGATTGCATTCAAAGCAGGAAGTTTCAAACTGTATTTGAACAACTACACAGGATCCTTCACTCTCAGCGGAAGTACTGTATATATTTCTTAATGATACATGAACTAGAAAAATGGCCCCCAACCTTCTGGTGGATGAAATTTCATCCCTACATTTTTACTAAAAAAAAAGAATAAACAACATGAGAAAACACATCTTAAAAGAACAGCATGCAGGAAGACACATGAAGAAATGTAAATACTGGTGTTGAAAATTTTGAGAGTCATCTTATTACGTTTCTCTGTGGTTCTGTAAAGAATACTAAGGTTTGTTTCATTTATTTGAATATTTATTTGTTAGCAAATCTGACTCCAATAAAGCAATAAGCATTATCCAGAGAGGTTCATAATTGTACACCTCTGAACGCTTTCTACCCCCTAACTACATGGCATGGGTATGTAAAGGGCAGATCATGTATACTGAAGATTCAATGTAAGTAACAGAAGTAAATAGTGCATGCAAGTTTTTATAAGGATAAATAAACTCCAAATGAACCTCTAGAAAAAAAAAATATAGACTTAGTCTGTGTTGGACTAGAGGTTTAAAAATTATAAATTTAAGAGTCATAATAACAAATTATGTATAAATTTGCTGAGCAGTTCTGGATATGGTCCACCCCATTAAAGGCAGATGAGAGATTTACCCTTCTTCTCTATTAACTCTAGAGAAAGACACACAGTGAACCAGACACTTCACGTAAGTAAATACTTCACAGATACATCAGTTAAGAACATCTCTTGGACCACACCAGTATTTCACTGGCTGTCTTCTGTGTGGTACAGAAATGTTCACACAGAAAGGGAGTGACTACAAATGCTATTTAGTTGAGAGCGATTAGAGAAGGCATTTCAACAGTATTAATGGAAAGGTTAAGAAACGGCAAGGAGAAAAAAAGTAGTCTTTCAAAAGATGATTTCCATTAAACTTCAGCTAATTGTGGGAGGGGGAAAAATACTAAGCCATTAGTCTGGAGTGTTGGTTAATAGTTTTCCTTATTTTCAGAAAACAATGAAAACTAATGAGTTACATCCAACAGCTTCAAGACATGAATTACTGTGTGAAATTCACAAGCCCTTCCACCACATGCCTCTATGCAGTCCCTCTCTTAGTTAAGGTTTGAAATTAAGGTTATTATTTATGAGAGAAAGTTGGAGAGGCATTAAGAGCTATCACAATTCCCCCAGACCGTCAGTTGGAGAGGAAAGTTCCATTTAGAATGAATGGAAGACACACCGCAGGCCAAATATTTAAACAGGGGTGCAAAGGATACACACACAGCAATCCGCACGCACCTGTCACTGCAAAATTCAACACTCACACAATTGAAAGGGCATTTGTGTTCACAAATCAAGTAATTATATCCCTAACTATCCATCTGCATATGCAATTACCCAGTCTGTTGCACAGAAAAGCAGATTTTTGCAGGTGTTTCCCAACTATCTTTTCTTCAAAATCCAGTTGCCCTTTCTGTCCTGAAATCTGGGCACATACCAGTCCTCTAATTGAATCTTCGTGGTGCCGTGGTGAAGATCAAGTGCTATGTTTTCACATATCACATTCACATACAGAAAAATCATGTAATCTAATCAGGCTCGTGCTCCATATTGCCACTTCGCTAATGGTTTAATGGGCTCTGCTGACACGTTGGAGTTAAAAAGAATGTGTGATGGGCCTCACCACTATTTGATGACTCTGTTCCTAGGCTTTTGACACATTGAGTTTTGCCCACATACCTTAACGACTCAGTTACAACTCCTGTATGCCCAGGAAAGTCGGATGAACAGAACGACAGAGCAGCAGACAGGTGAGTGAGTGTGATGGCTGGCGGCAGTGTGCTTAATCAAAAGGAGGCTTTCTGTGGGTTTAGAATCACAGAAATTCACATCGTCTAGTTGTTGTCTAGCCTTGGAACTTATTAAACACCTGTTCCAATCGACGTAAAGTATAGCATGTAGCTGTGGTATTATACTTGAAAAATCAATACCATCTCAGTCTTGAGGGTATCTAGGGACCAGCCTCCTTCCAAATCAAAATTAAGCTCAGACCAAGGTGTATAGCAGAATCTGGGAGGTGACAAAGACATCAAAATGGCACCAAATCCAATAATCATCTAAGAAACAGAAAGCAAAGTGTATGTAAGGGCAGAGATATACAATGTCTCAGGCTGAACCTCAAAGAATTGTTCTACAACTTCCACATAGGCTGGAGCTTTGCTAGCTCAGTTCCAAGCCATTTGAAATCAATATCCATGTTCTCCCATGGAGTCGTTTCTATGTAGATCTCTTTAATTTTTTTTTTTTTTTGGTCTTCTTTCAATATACAAATAATGAAGAACCAGGGATGAGAAAAGTGGTGGAGTTGGAGTTAAATTTTTATTCCTCACAGAAAGAAACTTTAAAAGTCTTCTTTAAAAATTAATTTTAAGTAGGTATCATATACAACCTTTGGACCCACAGAAGATCCAGCTTCCTTTTCACTTAACTAGGCTTTAAGGAAACATGCCAAATCCATGATGGCAAGATAGTCTTAAATCAAGTCTTTTGACTTTTCTTTATACCATGGATAAGATACTTCCGGCCCCAAAATGCAATCTGTTTCCTCTGCACGGGAGACTTGGCAGTTGAAGCATGCATATCCCAGCTGCCCTGAACTCAGCTATCTATCTCTTTTATCCACATCATTCATTTAAGGAACTTGCCCAGAACCCAGAGTAAAGGGCACTGTCAAGACTACACCCTATACATGATGGGCATTGATTGGAGGAAAGACAAAGTTCAAATATGTATGTCATCTCTTAGGAGATGGACAAAAGCCATGGATACTGGCCAAACCACATCTCTTCTAACAGAGCTGCCAACATCGGCTATGATTCAGCTACCATTTGTTTAAAATATTTGGGGAGTTGACCTCATTATCCATCCACATATCACAAATAGTATTTTAGGAGGAAAATGTTGTTAGCGAGAATACATTAATATTGAACTGAATGAAAAGGTTAGTGACTAGTATATGAAAATCAAAGACTGGATAAAACTACCAATTTAAAAGACTTTTAATAACACTTTGGGGCAGGCCTAGTGAGTCAGTGAGCATATTTAATTTCAGACCTCCAGAAGCAGAGCCAGGTGGATCTCTGTGAGTTCAAGGGCAGCTTTTCTACAAAGGGAATTCCTGGACAGTGAGGGCCCTATAGAGAGATCTTGCCTCAAAACAAACAAAAAACAGTTTGGGGCTAAGTTTACAAATCTAAATGTTTTGTGTAAAAGGTTCCATCTGGGAGCTATGTGGAAAAAAAAAAGTGTTCGTCAGAACCTTTGGGAGTCATTACTAACTACATCACCCACTTAGGTGTTTTACAATGTTAAACACATACTAAACTCAAAATAAAATTCTGTCAACATATATTGAAGACAAGACTTTTAAAGGTCTTCTCTACATTGTTCTTTCAGGAGGTTTTGCAGAAAATATATGAAATAATGAAATTGCTGTCTTACAAATTACAAGATATTTTAAAATTGAAGTTACAGATGTAGGTACTTAAGCATTCCTTCCCTGATAATACTTAAACTCAAAGAAAAAAATTGATGGCTCAGTGGTTAAGAGCACTGGATATTCTTCCAGAGGACCTGAGTTCAATTCTCAGCAAACATGGTAGCTCACAACCACTTGTAATGAGATCTGGTGCCCTCGTCTGGCCTACAGAAACACATGCAGTCAGACCACTGTAAACATAATAAATAAATCTTTTTTAAAAAAAATTGATTTGTAAATTATATATATTGCTTAACCAACTTTCTTCAAACACACATCTCCCAAGTTAACTCACAGACCAACACTCTTTAATCTCTGCAAGAATGTAATCATAAACTCCTGCCTTCAGGTGTTGGGGCCTCTTAAAACTAGTCCTTAGTCAATTCCCCAAGCCCAGTTCCAAAACAAAACAAACAAAAATACATTTCATTTACAGTGAAATACTGTAAACTGACAAAATGAAGATGCTTAGAACATTGAGGTCTATCAGACTTGACGTCAGACTTGACTTTGTGTGTGTGATCCTCATCTTTCTGTGTGTGGAATCATTGTTTTATCTATATTTTCATTATCAGTACTATTAGCAATACAGTTTACTATTATTAATCAAATTCAGGACCTCTTGTTCATGGTACACAAGTGCTCTACCATGGAAGTAGACTCCAAACTGTAAATATAACATATCATAAAAGAAGAGGGGTGGATTTTTAGTTCTCTGGCCAAAACTCAGCAATTTATTTGAAAGACTTAAAGAAATATCCATGTGGACATGTTTACAGGACAAGTCAGGGGCCGGGAGAGAAGAACATGCAGCTCTTTGAGCTGGTTCAAGCTCTTTTCTACCAAAGTGACCACAAACCACACATGCGTGGGGGAGGTGGTGGATTGCATGGGAACCACAGGAGTGGATGAAAGGTGCTTTGGTTGTGCAGAGGAAAAAACTGCTAGTGAGAATAAAGGGGACATCCTGACTAAATAGAGAGTCTTTCCATATTAGCATTATGATTTAAGTCGACTTCAAATGGTTTCAGCCTTATGAAAATTACATTAAAACTAGCTCTGATGCATTTGCATTTAAAGGGTTCCCTCACACTACTTAGCTAAATCTGAATTTAGTCCCCATTGACTCACAGTATTAGGGCACTACAATCACAGACAATTTTTTGGATAAAGGATCATAATACTTTGAACTAAAGGGTTTAAGGAGGTAAGTCATCACACCAAGAACATGAATGAGGGATCTCTATGTATTGGGAGCGGAGAAGGACACAATCATCTGCAACATGAAAGCATTGGCACTTGCTAGACAGGGAATTAGATCACATGTGGTCATGTTTGAGAACACTGTGCACCCTTGCAAGAACAGAAACCATGACAAAGGAAAAGGCAAATACCTCCATTACAGTTATTAACTTTGATCTTTCCAATCTACACTAAAATAAAAGATACCTTGTTGCAACATCTATAAAGGTCTGGAACACATAATGAACCCTTTCTTTTAAAAAAGAAAGGAACCTGCACAAAGCAGCCCAACCCAAACAAGGAGTCTTGCCTTTCTTTTTAAAGTGAGGAAAAGCATTTTTAGAGCTAGCTCTTGAAGCATCAATAGCTCAACCACATGGCTACTACTGTCTATAACCAGCTCAAAGCTGTTGATTCACAAGATCAAAAGGATGAGTTGTGTCTACTTTCTGAGACTCTAAAAGCAGAACTCAGTGCTTACCTAGATCCCCTGCGCTAACCTGACAAGAAGAATGTAAGAAGGCATTTGAAGATCTCCATGAAGTTCTGAAGTCAGTTCTGTCATTTGTTCCTACCTCAATGGGAAAATCACTTAATTGTTTTTAATCTTGTCCTAAACATACACAGATGAGAAAATGCTTCAGAAGGTTCAAAGTATTACACAAAACCATTATCATCATTTAATTACCAGAGATGTTGAGCAAGTACATTTTATGAGAGACAGTTTCTTCTACAGCTTCCTAATTAAAAGGAAAATGTGAATGTAAAAAATCTCCTGCTGCACACAAATACACTTTTAAAGGAAAAATGGTTTTTAAGAGCAACCAAAGTCAGCTACTAGGAATTTCAAAAGTTCAGTAATTACTTTCAGCATCAATGCAATATGTAAGAAAACACACAGTTAAGTGGCATGACCAAAATACACAAATAACATTAATTGTGTTGAATGTTATGGTGTGCAGCAATTTCTAAAAGATCAACACATACTAAGAACTAGAAGTGGTAAGTACTTTGCTCTTTAATTAAGAAAAAGAAAGATATATATATTCATGTACTAGAAAACCCCCCTAGAACATCACATAGTAGTCTATGGAAGTGTACATTTGCTATGTTGTTATACACTCAGATTTTCAAAATAGGCTTAATTTATGTTTTCCAAATGTGAAATGTCCAAGTGTGAAAAATTGTTGGCTGGCTAGGGAACAGGTAACTCATTACCTGTCTTTCATGTGTAGATGAGTAGTGAGGTCTTCTGATGTACTCTCATTTTCCTTTCCTCGGTGTGGACATTCATGCCCATCTCCCCCCTGTCCTGTCTCTGCCTGCCTCTGAGTTTACAAGCACACACCTACTGCATTATACATGTGTCGTTTCAGAGAAATCACCCACAGATGTGGCAAGCAAAAATGGAATAGGCAAACTCTGTAGCACGGGCTTTGATGCAGCGAGGAGGCGGCAAGTGAGCCTCGAAGTTTTCACACATCACTCTGCTTAGAGCTGCCAAGTGGAGGACCTAAATTCAAGTGCTTTATAATTGTTACAAATTGTGCCAAAGTACACTGTGTAGCAATAAATTACGAAGCTTATCTAAATTATAAAAGTAATTAAACTTTCCTCAGATACTCATAATTCTGCCCTCCATAAATTTTCTGTTCATTGCATATTCAATAGCTCTGTGTTCCAGTTAAATGAAAACAACAAAAAAAAAAGAAGGAAAAGTAAAAAGAGAAATAAAGAGAAGAATGATTTTGTTCCAAGAACAACCATGCACATATAACACGGGACACACCTAAACTCCAGAGAGGCATAAACAATGGCTTTCAAGATCTGCAAACCACCGCAAATGTTAATGGAAATATTTATGCCAGGAACAGTGTTCATAGAGCTTTTGTCGTTTGTTTTTCGACTATTATTACAGACATTTGTTTTACACAAGTTTTCTCTCCTATTCAACATTGCCTCCTGCTTCCTGAAATCCTGAGTCTTGGTTAGTACACTACTGTATAGTTTGTTGAAATAATAGCAAAAATAATGAAAACAACATTAACCAGTTACATGGCCCTTGCCATTTACAACAGGGTCCCTTCTTCTTACACTCTGCATAGTAAAAGATCCACCCACCACACAAACAAGGCAGTCTGGGACAGATTACAGCTGCTGCTTGGAACCAAATACAACAAGAGCTGTGAAATTACAAAAATCAGAAGTTTCTAGCCACAGGCAGTGCTGGGAAGAATGTTACCATTTTCAATCTTAAACTTCAAGGAAGACCCCAAATGACTTCTTGTGTCTGAGGACAGGGGGGATCTCTTTTCAAAAGGTCCAGCCACATTCCCTGGGGACGCAAATCAGCTGAGCAGGTGGGACAGTGCTGAAGGAAACCCTTGTTCTAATGCAGTTTCTCCAATGATTAGCAGACACGGGGAACTGATTATGGAAAAGTGCATAGGTTAAGACCCAGGATAGTCAGCCATTCTCCAGCATCATCTGATTTTGTCTGGGTTCCTGGCTCCTCACCCCTAAATCGAGTACTTTTATTTTCATATCTATTTCAATTTAACGAAAACATTTACTTTTATAAACAGAAAAGGAAATGAGTTTGAATAAGATATACTTATGCAATTACCATATCTAATAGCCAATTACATGTCCTTACATGAGCAGATAAATAATATATGCACATACATTTATCAATCTTGTCTGGGAAGGAAAGAAAAGAAAGTCAATGAAAACCAAGCTACTAAACACAGAATGTAGTTTTCATTATTTTATATTTGTATACAGGAAGCACTGTTTGTCTTCAACAAAGCCACAAACTGTAAACATTTGGCTTAAATCTTTTAAAATCAAACTAAACTACATAAGTAATGTGCTAAGTTAAATATACTGTGTGACCTATCAGTTCTATGATAGAACTGTTTACATCCTTTTTCTTGTTTTATAAAATAAAAGGGATAATATTCTAGTTCTTACAAAGCTATTAAAACACTAATTATTTTAACATTGGATTAAATACTTTGAAGATGACATCCATGGGAAATTTTTGTTAGAGAGGGATCAGATGTGGTAAATGTCTAAAGTATCCATTAACTAAAGCTACATGAAAAGTGGATGAGGGGGGGAAAAAAACCTCTGACATGTACATGAATATGAAATTAATTCATTATGATCAGTGCTACTACAATGAACACAAATTAATTCATCACAATAGAAGACACTACCCACTTGTTATACCAACTGACAAAAACACAATAGGACGATTATCCTCCACCAGGTGACACACGTGGCCATGGGCACTGCTAGCTTGTCAGTCACACAAGCATTTCCTTCCCTGCAAGTCTATAAGTAGACATTTTTGCAAGGAGGTTCTTTACCCACCAAGTTAAGTGTAGCGTAAGAATGGAGGACCCATGTTACCACAAGGTATCCCCACTCCAGATGCTGCCTACTGGGGTTGGTCAAGAGACAGCAGATGGAACACTTGCTAAGGAACAATAAATACTAAATGATGTGCTTACACTCTGGATCCTCAAAAAGCAGACTTTCACTTGCATGGTTCTAACAGCATTCCTTAGATTGAAAGTCTGAACTTCAAAGCATAACAACCTTTTTAAACAGAAAACCAGGTCTCTTGACACACAAGTGTAAACTAGACAGTCCTGACATGAGCTAATAATGTCCAAGTCAAGGTCTGCTGTTTTCTCTAAGAGAAACTTTCTTGACATCAACAATCTTCCAAGTCCTTATACACAGGCACTAGATCACCCTAAAGTCTGTGCACTACCACAAGAACCATCATGAACCATCAACGAACTCATTACCCTCTAGAAAAGAAACAGTTGCTGGTTTTCCTTCTCCCACACTATCAGATACAAAGACCTAACACCTATAAACAGGCTACTGCCCATACCCATTTGCAGCATCATCACCTTCCAATTTCAGCAACTGTATCACTAACTCAGGTGGTGTTCCACAAGGAAACTGCATTTCCTCAGTAATTTCAAGTGAATGGAGGAGGTGGAAAGCAGCATTCAAGAGTGAGCACTTCACTACCCAAGATCCCTTTCTCTGAAAATGAGCAACATGAAATGACAGCATTTTCCTCTTAGCAAATACTCCTTCCAGATAGAGAACACTTAAAGACCTTTGGACAGGAAGTTTAGTCCTTGGGCAGTTATATCCTTATTCTTATGGAAAAATTTCCTCCTCCTCCTCCTCCTCTTGAAATAGGAAATGTATGTTCGTTTGCTTCATGAATCTTCAGAGAAGGGCTGGTCTTATGGCCATTTACAGTCCTGACCCAAGAAATACAAATGTTAGTTAGGTCATAAAAGGCTCCAGATTAATGTCAAAATTTAGTTAAGAGGAAAGTTGTTTATTCAACATTTGTCTGATGCTCCATGGGACTGAAACATAGGCATTCTTTTCTATGCTAATCTGTCCCCAATCCTTATTATTCAACCTCTGTGGGTGCTCATGCTAAGTCAACACATCATCAGCACATGACAGATGGAACACTCAAGTAGAAAGAAAGAAATCTTCCATACTAAAAGCAGACAGATCCAGGGACCAATAAATACTGGGAGCCCTGGTAGAAGAAACAGACAACTGTGTAGCTAGAGAAGTAGTTTCCATACAAGGTGAAGAACAAGGCAAGACTTTTCCAGCCCAGACTAGCTCCATCTGTTCCTGAAGGAGAACAGCGCTCACTATGGAGGGTGGGAATAGCGGGTGGAAGTAGGGGGAAGCTTGAGGAGAATCCAGTTGAACTGGTGATGGGGTCAAGCATCAGTAGAGTTCCCAATGCTCCCCAGGTGACTGTAACATGCAGCCAAAAACACAAGTCCCTGAGACAGAAGCCAGATGGCCATCTATCTTGAAGCCAAAGAAAGAGCTTTAGCAGGAGGAGGAGAGATATCAGTCCATAGTGACAGCCTACCCACATCTACATGAACCTCTTACTAATAAAGAGTCCCAGACCTACCAAATGGGAGTCCTAAGACACGGTAATCAGAATGCTCTATGTATGCTTGAAAAATCTCCAAGTGCATAAAGGTTGTCAACTGGGGTTTCAAACCACTGACCTCAACACAACTCAGAGGTTCTTGGTGTCCCTAACTTGGTTGGTTTCCAACACAATACTTCTGAGTTTAGATGGGTTCATGGGAATGTGCTTGCCAGAGAAATCTGAACGGCAGGAGATGAGTAGAGAAAGGGGAAAGTATTTAAGAAAGAAATTAAGAGAAAGGGAACCTAAGTGTCCTGTAAATGCTCACACGTCTGCCTCCTAAAGGGCTTATAATGAGCAGTGGTGTGCAGCAAAGACCCAATGAAACTAAATTTTGTACCAGTTCATTTCAGCACATCCTGTTTATACGACTATTTAATGAGTCATTCAGCCAGGATGATTTTCTGTCTGAATATGTTAATTGCCATTTTTTTTTTCATCGCTCTCTATTAAACAGAATGGATAAATAGGCAATGCGGGTGTTTGTCAGTGCTATCTGCCCCTCATCCTCAAGGGGGTGGGCGACAGGAGGGAAGATGGGAACTTCTTTTTTAAGTGTTGAATTCTTCCACTGGGTATTGGCATTTGGGACCCCACTTCAATTCAAAAGCATATGCTAGCGTTAACATTAAAGTGAGAACGAAATGAGGTGCTTCCCCCCCATATGCCACTGGTTTCATTATTTCAGGAAGAATTAGCTCCAGCATCAGGGCAGCAATGGGAAGCCTCTGGCTGGCAAGTTCCCTTCTTCCAGGAGGTCAGTATGGGTATTTTAGAAAAGATAAGCCCCAAAGAAAGGGGGTTCTTTTCATTCACCCTGGTGTCCTTTCAAATGCAGCTCCCTCAAATACCAGTGTATAAAGATAACTCTCATTAATCCAGACTCCCAGATGATCCAGGAAACGGGAGAAATGTCTAGTTAGTATTTTTAGATTATACTTAAGGAGTGATTAGGATAATTCATTTTTATATTTCATGTATCCCTAAAGGAAGCAGAGTTTATAAATGTAAAATCGAAATCATCATCAACACTAAAAGCGAACTAATAACCAACAGTGAAAAGTCATATTTTATGCCCACCATCACTTAATAAATCAAACCACTTTTAATATTCATTTTTTGCATTTATGCAGTTCCAAGTGCCTTAATTTCAATTTTAAGCATTTACATTAAACAAATTATAGATCATTATGCTGCTTTTAGAAAGAAAAAACAAAACCAAACAAACCTTAAGGCCATATTTTACTTTTAACTGCTTTGTTTACAAATTTTAAATGGTCAAATTAATAGAGTTCTCAATGTGTTTTTGACATCTAAAATTTTTCACTAAGTAAAAGCAATGCAACAAGAAGATGAAACTCAATGGCCAAGTTTTCTTTGTCTTTGTTAACCATTAAAGGGACTTTATAAAACACATTTGCTCTTTTGAGTGGCAACCAGCAACATTGAAAAGGACAGGTTGGATTTTTAAAAGAGACAGAAGTGACCTAAAGGGAACACATTTCACAGCAGAGGAAAAAAAAAAACTGAGGAAACAGTTTGCAGATTAAAAACCCTTGAAAGGAAGCATCATCTTAGAAAGGAAAAAAAAAAAAAAAAAAAAAAAAAAAAAAAAAAAAAAAAAAAAAAAAAAAAAAAAAAAAAAAAAAAAAAAAAAAAAAAAAAAAAAAAAAAAAAAAAAAAAAAAAACCTTTGCTGAGGAAAACAGCTGGAAGCAGGAAGCTTTGATTCCACCACATCCCATCATGAAAAGCAAAGGCTGATTTCAGCTGAGACTCTTTTGAGCAGGAGGGGGACGGGCTGTGTGGGTCTGGTGCAAACTTACCACCAGGAACACCATTGCCCCACCCGTCACAGAGACACAGAGGGAGAGGTGGAAAATGAGGCAATGGGTGGCACACATAAAACAGAACTTGGCAAGTTTGCATGGAGCAGGGGGATAGTTGGCATACCTGGTCTCCCTCAGTAAGTCCCCAACTCCCCAAATGAAAACAAACCAAGGTTACTTGTGACAAATTTTTTCTGCCTTGGTCCTTTTCCTTCATGATGGAGAAAAGGGTACAATCCCTTATGACAGTGAATCTGAAGCTATGGAATTCTAGTTACTACCATACTCAGACACCTGAAGTTTCAATCTCATCTGCTGGTCATCTCACAGATCCTCCTCCTACAGCTTCCTACAGTGTTTATATGCAATATATCCTGATTTAAAGGACAATGAAGCTAACAGAGACATCTGGATTAGAAATGTGGATCTTGGTAACTAGAAAGGAGAAGAAGCTCAGCAAACAGACCTCCCACACCCAAGGCTCAAGTCATTCTTGTGTTGCTACTTGGAGACACTTTTCAAAGTGATGATTACACAGCCAGACAACATAGGGGGAAAAACAACACAGAACTCTTTAATTTGGAACACACTAAGCCATGACATCACATAAATACTACACATACAACATTTCATCTTCTTCCCAAAAGAGTGACTGACACACAAGCTAATGGAAGAAATCTACATGCAAGTTACATGTAAGTGGAAAAATTAAGGACTCCTTTCTTCTAAAGATGTTCTCAACAGACAGGAAAATTTTCTCAGCATAAGAGGTTTCAAGCAGGATATGTTAAATGAGTATTAACTCCACCCAAGCAGGCGGCTTGAGAGTAAGTACCTTCAGATATTCAATCCTACAGTGGAATATTCTGATACCATGGTAACAGTTCAATATCTAGAAAATGTCAACTATTAACACATAGTATTTGTCATCTCCTTACCAATGGATATTAATTACCTTTTATTTATTCTTGTTTATTCTGAATATCTTTTATTTGAACTTAGTTACTATGGGAGCACTATAGCTTTGCCTGTTCCCAAGTCCCATGATTTTAACAGCATGTGACTCTAAAATAAGTGTAAACCTTGCCAAAAAATTATTTATTTACTTATTTGTGTCATCCTTCAAGTGTCTATTTCCTTGGGCCAATACAATAAAATGGATAGTCCAGGAAATTCAAGTTAAAAAGAGATTCAGGGAGCAAGGAAAATGGCTCAGGAGGTAAGTGGGTCCTGTGTGAGCAGCCAAACTGAGTCCAGGTTCCCGTACCTGCATCAAAAGCTTGTACAGTGGTACATGTAATCCAGCCCAGGGGGGAAACAGGAGAATCCTTTGGGCTGGCTAACAAGTTGCTAAAAGCTGCAAGTTCAGTGAGAGATCCTGCCTCAAAGGCTACAGTGGGGAGTGACTGGGGACATCAAATGTCTACCTGTGGCTTTCATACACATCCCACAAGCAATTAAAAAGAAATCACTTATTCAATCTGGATTGTCCTTATTTCAAGCATCAACTTCATTGCGAACAGAATTTTCATATGATTTCCTTCATTTTCAAAACAACCTATTTAAAAAAAAAAAGGCAAAATAGAACCTGTTTTTCCTACAGCTGAAGCTGACTGCAAATTGGGAAACCATCCTCCATAAGGTCACAGATATTAGCAACAGTGTCCAGAACTCAAACAGTGTTTCTTCCATGAATGAAAATCTAACCATTTCTTATAACCTCCATCAATGCCTAGAAAATAATTACATCAGGTACCACAATTTTCAGGTCAAATTGCAGAATTATTCTTATTCTAACACATGCCTAGGGAATGCAGTTTCACTAAGCAATGACAGTAATTGGTCTTGTCATTGAGTAGGAAGCAATGAACAGCACAGCCAGTCACCTCTGCTTTGAAATCTACTCTAATTGCCCCCATGCACTCTTGGCCCTTTACTCCCTTATGCTCACCCCATAAGGCTTCCTGATCACCCACCTATTACAGTAAGGCCAGCATCGAGAAGATGACTGTGGGTTCGTCAGCACTGAAGTTAATGAAAAAGCCAATGTGCACAGGAGAGAAAAAAACTCATCTGTTGAGTATTCATGAGATGCTTATCTCTTGAAGCCTCACAACGATTATGGGAATATGGAAATGAGCCTTGGGAGGAACCTGTGAGTTCTACCAAAGTGTCCCCAAGAACTACTGATGCCCAGACCTCATCACCTTGATGTCCCTAGAGGACAACAATGGCAAATAAGATTTCTTTTTTCCTTTCTTTTTATATTTCTTTAGGAGAGATTTGGAGAGAAAAGGGCTACTATGTAATTAGAATGGCTATTGCCCTATGTGAAGATACAGACATGCTAAATGTTTTGCTGTTCCCAGTTTTCTTTAGGAACCTTACTGAAATCCAAGCAAAAGTAGAAGCATTTTGTTCTCGAAGTTTTAATACACTGATAACAAAACTATTGTGCTTCATCAATGCTTTTGAGCAGTGGTTCTCAACCTTATTTCACAATCCCCCCCGAAAGACCATCAGAAAACACAGATATTTATATTATGATTTACAAGAGGAGCAAAATTACAGTTATGAAGTAAGAATGGAAATACATTTTATGGTTGAGTATCAACACAACACAAGAAACTGTAATAAAGGGCCACAGCATTAGGGAGGTTAAAAACCGCCACTATAGAAGGAATAGAATTATATCACTAAATAATTTATTCTTCTCATATACTTTTGATCCATAAAAGATTTTATTTAAAATAATAGAAGAGGAAAATTACCGTAAAGCCAAACACTGGCATCAATACCAAAAATCAATGAAAGACACAAATACCCACTAGCAGACTTTCCCTGGTGATCTGCCTGTCTGCCCACTGGCCCACTCTGCCTCTGCCCTATACATCCTGGGGCTGTCCTGCCTCTGGTCTAGTCTGTTGCAAAATGGGATGCAATACTGCAAACTTTAAAAACCAATCAAAGTATTAAAATAAAAGAGACATCCTCTCCTTTATTTGGCAGGAAAACCGGAACCCAAATGTTCCAAACCTCCCTCAAGAACAAGCAATTATAAGGTGAACAAAAGCAATAGCTTTAAAACAACACGCTAATCCTAATATTAGTACCTTGAAAAAGGAAAACTGCCAAGATGCTGGAATAATGCCCAGTTCTCCGTCTTACCTACAGCAATAAAACTGTCCTATAAATGTGAACAAGACAGTTAGGATACATTTTGGAGTGAGGTTATTGGCATATTTTCCCTACCTCCCCATTCCCTAGGAGAACAAGCCTGACCTATAGAGGCAAAACACAGCAGATGGTAACCCAGCCCGCTACCAAGAGAACTTAGTCAATCCAAATAATTCACATAAAAATGAGGCAAGATGTTCAATGATTTATGGCCTCGATTTCACTAGATAATTAAAGAATCTGATTCGTCCACAGAATCACCTTTTTATTGTCAGATACCGGGTAGCTAAAGTGTGTCAAAACAAAACGTTATTTTATGACTATTAACAATAAAATAATTACTAGCTACTTATTAATAACATAATTGATATTATTATAGCAAACACATGTGCCAGGCACTCTAGTTTATAATTTATAGTACATGATTTATTTATTCCTTATTACAGTTATATGAAACTCTTATGCTACTGTATGGATCAGGAAACTGAGACATCCCTGCCCCCCCCCAACAAAAAGCAAAAGAAAGAAAGGAAAAGAATGACCTGGAGGATGAATCTAGAAAAGAAATCTAGAGCCGTTTCTAGATTCTGCAATTGCATGAGAGTGAGTGTAATTTAATGCTTATGGCAAAAATTATTTTAAAAAACATAATTCATGTACACGAGTACAAGACCAGGGTCCTCAGCCCAGGACACTGAGCTTTTGATTTCCTATTCCCTGTGTAGCTTGATGGAAACATCTGTCTGAGCAGTGACAGCCTCACTTGTGAATGACAGAGTGTAACGGACCCTGCAAAGTCTGTGCTATTTCCGACTCTAAAGGTAAACACTCAAATCTCAGTTTCATTTGATGACCACACCACGAAGGCGTAGCAGGAAAAAAACCAAACAGCAGCCATTTCTCATTGGCTCTGTGATCCAACCTCTGTGAGATTCCAAAACTACACTTCCTCTCTCTACAGGGACAATTAGATGACATTCTAGTAGTAAAACTGTGATAAACTCAAAGATCTGATGAGACTGCTTACCAATTCCCAAGTAGGCTTCTGCTTGGAAATAAATAAATATATTCAAGTATCTTCTTAATCCAAAATTATATTTTCTTTGTAGAAGAAGTCAGATGTCCGGTAGGAAAACAAGAACTTTGATAAGGCCTACACCTTATCAAAATGTCTCTACACCGGCCACAAAGGTACCAAAAAGATACTTTCACCAATAAGCATGCACTCACCCATTTCCATAGAAGTATTCTAATTATCATTTTCCTTATCTAATTGCAATGTAGCCTTGTGACTGTTGCAGGCAGTGGCATATGTGCAGGGAAAGAGGCTAACACCGGTATACATGCATGGCAGCAGCCACAAAGGTGACCACTGACTCTAACTTAGACAGAGATGCTACATGAACAAAACATCAAGGATGTATCACACAAGCTATGGGGCACACCTATCATATAACTGTTGAGCTCAAGTGTTAGCGTTTGGGGAGGCCATTTGTAGTAAGAAGTTTCTGGCCCATCCAACCTGAAGTCCAGACCTACAGTCTCGCAGCTAGTTAACCCCAAATAATCACTTCCAACAAATACAACACACCCCAACTTCCTCCTGCCTCTTTACAAAAATGCCTAGAGGACCCTCTTCTTACCTGCTGTGAGCAACTGCAAATCCAATGCTATTTCACTGCTATTCCAGCTAAAATGGATCTGTAAGCCCCTTTAGAAAATTTCATTGCTCTCCAAAAATCTACAACACATCTGATGAGATCCATTGTCACTTCTGTCAAACCAGATTGCCACTGCCAACCTCCCTGCCCTGGCAATTCTTCAGCTACACTTCAGATAATGGCATTTGAAGGTCAATGTTTTTATGGCTATCAGGTGCAATTATTTCTACAGTAAACTAAGAATGGGACTGAGGGTATAGCTCACTTGGCAGAGTGCTGGCCTAACAGGCACCAAGTCCTGTGTTCGACTCTAGGCAATACAAAAGTCATGCATAGAGGCAAGCACTTACAGTCCCATGACTCAGAAGGACCAAAAGCAAAAGGTCATCCTCAGCTACATAATAAGTTCAGGGCCACCCTGTGCTACATGAGACACTGTCTCAAAAGTAAGCAAATAATAAATAAAATCTCAAAAACCTAAGAGTGCTCCTATGTTTTTCCTCTCTGCCTTAACTACACCAAAATTACTTGCTGAACTGTTACTATGAGCCAAGACTGTCAATGTATTGAGTCATTTAATTCCCATAGCCAAATGAAGTAGGTATTTATATTAAATCATTTCATAGAGGAATCAAGTAACTGTGTTACTCCAAGCTACAGAGAAAGGGAACAGAACTCAAACGTGAAGCCAGAGGAGTCACAGTGGAAAGCCTGCCCTTCTGAGTTCACACTTATTCTCTGATTAGAAAGTTCCAAAAATCTGTACCGTCAACACTGGCCCTGTGTTTGCCCTTTCTTTCCTGGGACCACCTCCTAACAAACTGCAAATATCAAAGCCACAGGACATACTAGGTGCTGCTGGGAGTCTCCATTTCACAATCCCTCCTAAGAAACACGCTGACTTTCTAAAATTATGTGCTGACTTTGAACAATCCAAACAAAACTGAAATTGTATTTTGATGAACTGTTAAACAGATTATCCACAGTAATCATGAGAGCAAATCTCTCTTAAGTCACAGAATGGCTCCGTACTGTGATCTAAACTTACTGTTTTTAAACAGAAAAGACACTTCCATTTCTCTTGAGTTCAAAAAATTATTGCCCGTTGAGTAATCCACATCAAAAATCAGATTAATTAGAAATAAAAATATCTATGCCTGCCTAATTTTTATAAACACTCAAAAACCACTACTGTCAACTTACCACTTCCAAGTACTGAGGATTTCCTGGAGCAAAGACGGGCACATGATAGGATTGTGACTGATAATGCTACAAGATCAGGATATTAAAACCTGTACCATTATCTGTGTTATTCTTTCCTGATAAAACTATGCTCACATATGTGCATATAGTTACATACACTCAAGCAGCATAGAATAAAAACAAGCATACACAACTACACCATCATATGTAGCACTAAGTTCTAGTGCCACAAGGAGCTTCCAGCTTTAACAAAATGTAGAAAACCACACCTGAAATATAGGATGTCTCCCATAAGACTAACATGCAGAAAACACTGTTGGAACTGGACACTAAAGTGAGTTCTTTGTGAAAGCTGGATGGTAAAGGATCTGATGCCCACTTGAAAATATTTTTATTTTATGTATATGGTCATTTTGCTTATATATCTGTAAACCACATGCACACCAGTGCTCACAGAGTCCAGAGGAGGGCATCAAATCCTCCGGAATTGGAGTTACAGATAGTTGTGAGCTATCATGCAGGTACTGAGGATTGAGGCTGGGTCCTGTGGAAAAGAAGCTAGTGCTCTTAAGTGCTGAGCCATCATCCCTCCAACCCTATGACTCCCTCTTAACGTATTATTTTAAGGCATCTAAGGCAATCAAAGATGGAATCTCTAGTCATCAAGGCTTACCTAGAGCAAATGTCCCAAATCACAGTCCATTTATAGGGGGAACAATCTAGACAGTAGCATTCCTCAAAATACTGAACCAAAGCATCTTTTGACCTTTAAATAGTCTTAAAAACTATCTCCCTGAGGAATGGCATTAATTTAGACTTGGGGGTGGGGGCCGGGGGGAGGTGGGGAAGGTGTGGAGAGGGTCTGAGCCAAAAATAAAAGGAAAGGAAGGGGATGGGGAAAAATCAGAGGAACTTCAACCATTAGGACTCTGGCCAGGGAAATTCCTTTGAAAGTCAGTCCAGAAGAAAACATATGAAGGGTTGGAATAACTTTCTTAAGAAATGGTTACACATAAAAATGGCTGACAAACATTATCTAGTGCAATACTCTTAAGAAGCATCCCCTAGAAATGAAAGCAATCCCAAAGAGCTTTTCATGAGCACCAGCCTCCAGCTCCCACACTGTTTTTCTCTTCATATGTGTCTCCTTCAGATTTATCCTACACCCAGCCAAGTCTCCCCTGTTGTTAGATATAGCAGCATCCAATGAATAATAGTGACTGTAACATCTGACTCAAGGTCAAGGGTACATACTCATCTCCTAAGACCTATCCCACAGACTGAGTCACACTGTTAGCCTAAGGAAGGTCCCCATGCAAACTTTCATAATAAGTGATCTATGGCCAAAGATCATAGCACTAAGAGCTTTAATAGATGGAGGGGGTGGACAAGAGCCTCAAAAAACAGAAATATCTGTGGTAGTCCTCATTAGCTTCTCCCAAAGAATTTTCTCTCTCAAGTCTTAAGGATCAAACACAGGGCATCATGCAAATGAGACACACTTTCTATGTCTGACCTCTAGTACCCTTTCAGAAAACCAGGTAACTAAATAAATATATGAACATATTCTGTGTACCCAAACATCTAACCATACACTTCAGTTCAGAAGCCAGAGTGAGCCTCCACCCAAATATGCACTAATCTAACTTCTGTAGACTCAGAAGTTTACAAATCAAATGTTTTAATAGACTAGGTTTAAAAAACCAAAACAAAAAAACTAGTTCCTTAAATATTAGCTTCCACTCTCCCATTCCAGAGCCACAGGAAGTGTCAAACTTGGCAATGACACTGTTGAAATACACCTTTATAAATCTGCAGTTGTTGGAGTAAGATTTCCCTGTACAGCAGCACGTTCTTGACCTTTCTAATGCTGTGACCCTTTAGTACAGTTCCTCATATGGTGATGACCCCTAACCATAAAATTATCTCATCGCTACTTCATAACTGCAATTTTGCTACTATCATGAATCATATCATAAATAGTTGATAATCAGGGTATCTGATATGTGACGACAAAAGAAAACCATTGAAAACCACTGCTCTGTGAAGGGGATTTTACTGTTCTTCCACACTTCATGGAAACCAAAGTCAGACCGGTGAGGATGACGGAAGATTTTCATTTGTTGTATACACCAATCAGAAAAAGGGGAAATGATATTGGCTATATGTTTATGAGCTGCATTAGAAATCTGAACAATAGCAGACCATTACGGAAACAAAAATAAAATATGAGTCAACAAGGTCTTTGCCAAGCAGAGGTCTCAGGACGGCCATTGTTCAGCCTTCTGGGAATCCCAGGCCAGTAAGCTGAATAAAAGCAGGACACGCTTCATTTCCTTCAGCCGCTCCCCAGGCCTCTCTTGGAGATGTTTGTAAATTTCCTTCCTCCCATCATCAGCCCAGCTAACTGTTGTCATTTCTTTGGGGGAATGATATCCTGTTGATGTCTGGGTAGGTCTGTTTTGAGTGTTCTTTCCACAAAACACATATAGTTTTAATATTACTTTACTTCAGTGTAGTAAATTATTTTTCAACATTTGAGCACAATTCAGTAATGTATGATTGAAAGTAAGGAAAGGCAGGAAAGTTTAATAAAATGTTGGTTTTATTTTTGGATTTACAACCCATATTTTGGTAATAAAGCAACTCTAACAGGAAAAAAAAGAAAGCATTCTCTGCCTTATCAGCGGCTGGAAATATTTACCTACACTATTTTATTAATGTAAATATATTCTTTCCTCTTGATGTTAGAGTTTGGAAAATTTTATACACCAAAAAGGACTCCTTACTATCAAAATACTGCTTGTGAAGTTGATTTCACTGGATATATAAAAAGCACTAAGTACTTTTGGAATAGAGTTTTAAATTTGTTCCATAAATAGTTCTAAACACCATGAACTCAGTCAAATATATTAAATAATTAAAAATTTATATCAAAAGAAGAATTTATAGCTAAATCAATGACACTGGTTTTCCAAACTTAAGAAAATGTCTGGACCTCAGAACATACTTCTTAAGGAAAAATATTTTAGTTAACTTCTGACAGAATCACATTTCTCAATAAATTAGAGAATATATAAAGAGAAAAAACTACAAAAAGAAACATTTGGGAAAACAATAGAAAAATAAAAATAAATCACAACCTACTCTCAATGACTGGGCCTCACACTTCACCAGACGTTATGGTCCCTGAGACAGCACTGGATGATTTATAGAATATTAAAAATAACTGGCCATTGCTTCAAGGCAAATTTTTTCTCATGACAAATGTTCAATGTCACTAATAACTCAGATTTTAAAAGAACACAAATCTGATATTATTTTTGACATTTAGAAAGATTAACCGAAAATACAAATTGACACCATTTTTCTTGCTAACAATTTGGCAAGAGCCTTGACTCTAGTGAGCCCCGAGTAACGACCCTAGTAGCAGTCTCACAGGTGCTGGGAAACTGCTGTGTACCCAAGTTCAAGAATGTCAAAGTCAGTAGTTATCAGAAAACTGGAAACACAAGCAAAAACTCATCCAATAGGATAATATGCCATTCTTAAATATACTTTGAAAAACAAAGACAGTCTTTACATATGGCCCTTGCAGACCTTTAAAAAAAAAAAATGCACGTTTCATTTTAAGGTTTTACTAGACTAGAATCTACAAATCATCAATAGGTCTGAAAAAATTCAGACATGTATAAAGTAAATATATATATATATATATAATTAGTTTCCATGGTAGCTTTCATACAGTGTCAGCAATATAGGAACTGATTCTATGATTCTTTTGACATTGTACATGTCTACATTTTTTTTTTTTCAAAATGGAACAAGAAAGAATTAAAGGCCAAGAGAAAATACAATAAGAGTCAGACTAAGGCTTATCCCAAAAGTTCACAGATGAGAACAAGCAGGAGGGGACGGACTGCGGACAGCTGGCAGAATGGCAGCTCACCAACTCAGTCATAGAGCGTAGCCCTAGAGGGTAGCCTCAGCCTAGAGTGTAGACTCGAGCTCCAACAACCAGGTGAGATGCTGAGGAAAGCTACCAGGCCTTGAGCATCAGACAATAGCAGGGAACTCTGGAAGCTACCTCTATTACTCCATGACATCCCCTGAGAGATGCGAAAGGTGTAACCTTCTGGAATTCACTCAGGTGGCAAGGCTCTAAGCCTAGCATTTCTTGCATGCTACCCTTCTTTTAAGGTGAAGAGAATCTGACGTCATCACTATTACAATCATGCACACTCTCTTGTAGGACCAAATCCCTCTGTGACCAAGGCCTGACAAAGAACAGAAGACAAAGACCTCATTTTTAAAATATTATAATATTAAACCCATTCTTGAATCTTCTCAACCCACAACCATATAAATACCTCATCTTGCAACACTTTGGATACCAATGTCTGTGTGAATGAGTCAGCATATAGCTTTCCTAACTAATATCTATTTTTAAAGGAGATTTTAAAAAGCACACTGCTTCTCTTAATTCTTCCATAAATATCTAACTACTCTCAAAGGTATCATTTAGACTACAAGTGCATCCTCGGTTCGTTAACGAAGATTTCCATGATTCCCAACTATAAATTAGAAAAAGTACAATTACCTCTAATGGCTACAAAGTATAATTTTACCTTTTCCTAGTAAAAAAAAAATAATAAATAAATAAGGTACTCCTCATGAAGTATCATTTCAGAACACAAATAGCAATGTCTTGATATTTCAAGTTATGTTCACAGAACTTGACAACTCTCCTCCATCTCTACATAATAGATCCTACAGCTTTTGTTCTCTTTGAAGATACACATGCATGGAAATTTGATGCTTGCCAGCCCTGCTACTGATAGCCCCTCTAAATGATAATTGAGTTAACATAAACATATGCATCCCCTGCCTGGACTTTCCTCTCTATCCAAGACCAAACCAGAATCTACTAAGATAAGTCACATCTATGTTTTTTGTTTGCTTTGCATGTAAATTCTTTTACATAGATAAGCTTTGCTATGTAGTCCTCTTGCAAAAGATCAAAGCTCATTCTTCAAACTTCTCTGGCCTATCTTCCATCTTTTCCTCAGATTTCTCCTGCATCTTTACCCCTGTGCTAATGTCCTCTCAATAGTCTACACTTAATGAAGACTGACATTCTTCCAAACTATCTTGACGGCATCCTAGGGTGATATGGCACCAAGCATCATGCTCTACACATCTGCTTCCTAAAAGACTTGCTAAGGAAGCATGTATTTAGAAATATCATGCATGTATGCAAAAACATATGTGTAGACTATTCATCTACACCACAGGATGACCACATCAACCACGCTGCTGAATAGCAATCACAGCCAAAGGAATGACCTGAAAATTAAACAAGTCAAAATGGACCAGTGACAGCTAATCCACATAAGGCTTTAAAAGGAAGGCTTTGACTTTGAGGTGCTTCTTAGAAGTCCAATTCCATCAAAGTAAATTCTGCCTAGGGAACATTAGATATTTTTTAAGGTTTTTGGTAAGTTAAAAAAAATAAAAAGAGAAATAAAAATATGATTTTTATAAAAACTATACTAATGCACAAAGCCATCTGTTTGCCTCATTTGTTTCTAGATATAATATCTATTGATTGGCATAAATTTATATAGTTAATATATTAACATAAAAATGTGCAGTGTATGTTCATTACTGTACTTTCATATATAGTAATTGAGTGTGAATGCTGCCCTACTCAACAAAAAAACTATACTTTCTTCTTTTTTATAATTTGTTTATTTTTATTTTATGTGCACTGGTGGTTTGCCTGCATGTATGTCTGCATGAGGCTGTCATGTCCCTGGAACTGGAGTTACACACAGTTGTGAGCTGCCATGTGGGTACTAGAAACTAAATTCAGGTCCACTGGAAGAGCAGCCAGTACTCTTAACCACTGAGCCATCTCTCCAGCCCCCCAAAAATATACTTTCTTAAGAATAAAAAATAACCTCAGCAAGACTAAGAAAATGACAAAAATTTGGAAGCAAAAATATTTTGGGTAACTGTGAATAGTTATCTCATATTGGGCCCAAAAAGTGTGTAAACGATATTTAAAAAAGGCAAAAAAAGAGGGGCTGGAGAGATGGCTGAGTGGTTAAGAGCACTGACTGCTCTTCCAGAGGTCCGGAGTTTAATTTCCAGTACCTACATGGCAGCTCACAACTGTCTGTAGTTCCAGTTCCAGGCAAAGACCAAGGCAAATAAATAAATAAATAAAGTTTTTTTAAAAAATGGCAAAAAAGAATCTATGAGAAGATTCTTCAGAAAAAGGCATTAGCTATGCAAAACTGATGATCAGAGTTTGATCCCTAGAACCTTTCCTACAGATGGAAAGAGAGAACCCATTCCAGAGTTGTCCTCTGAACTCTACATACACAGCATGACACATGCCACACATAATAATAATAAATAATTTTTATGGCCAAAAAAAAATCAAAACCTTTTAAAAGCACCTAAGAAAAGGAAACAAGCAAATAAAAGAGATAAAGAGTCTCAGGTGGGGAATGCGACCATAATGTAAAACTCATGAAGAGAAACTGACGCGATCTGCGTACATCAGAGTCAGTCAGGAAGCAGGCACAAAACGTTTACTGTGTTTCTAGGTACTGAGCTAAGTGCAGCCACATGGCCAGTTTAGCATCTCTGAAGGAAGAGTGACATCTCAGCTGTGGGTGTGGAAAGAAACCAGAGAGGCAGTTAAGTTCATCTCCACAGCTTAGAAAGCACCCCAAAAGAAGCAGGCCTTAGCTGAGTTCTGAGAGCTTATCACAGGTATGGTAAGAATCAGAAAGGTCTAGCAGGGGCAAGAATCGAGCCAGCTCACCCTCTCACTGGATGCTTTAATATGGAGTCTGGGGAGAATGTTACAAAAATAACCCAGCATGTAGTGTGTTACATAGAGAATGTAGTGGGGCAACCTAGGCTGGGCTTGTAGGAATGTTTGCCTCAAAATATGGAGGGGGAGGGAGGAGACTATAAATCTGCAACAACCCACATTTAATTTTTAAGATAGGAAATATGTGAACATATTTAAATACTGAAGAGCCATAAAAATAGCTGCTGTTCTTTCAGAAGGCAGAAGGATAACACCTAAAGGCAAATAAAGCTAAGAGGTAAAAAGGTGAGAACAAAACAGTTTGGCCAATAGGAAAGTTGGTTTTAAAAGATGCTTCCACAGAATGGTGCTGGAGGTAGTAGTGGTAGTCATGGTGGTGATGGTGGTGATGGTAATGATGGTGAACCTCGTGGTAGACTGTTAGAAGACGTTGTTATGGATCACACACCTCTTCACCCAGGCTTCTGTTAAGTATTAAAACGCCATGACACTGGACTAGGCCAAGTGACTCTGGTCAACAGAACATCATCCAAAATGATACGTGATGGTTACTATAGATCAGCAACTTGACCAGACATGGAATAATCTAAAAGATGAACCCCCCTGGGCATGTCTGCTAGGCATTATTTTGATTAGGTTACCTGAGATGGAAAGACACACTTTAACATTGAATGATCCTGTTATATGGGCTGGGGATACTGGGCTGAATTAGAAAAGAAAAGTAATAAGGACATTCATCTCTTTCTGCTTCTTGACTTTGGAGACAATGAGATTGATGTCTCATACGTCTGATGTCATGCCTTCTACTGCCAGGGGGGACTAACTTCAAACTGTGACCCAAAAAAGACCTTTTCCCCTTAAGTTGTTCTTATCTGGTTATTTTTATCACAGCAACATGAAAAACAACTGATATATAAACAGTAGTTTAAAAGGCACATGCTGATTGGATCTTGCTCCCTTGGTACTGCTGGATTCTGTATCAGTGATGTAGATAAATCCAAGCTTGCCCCTGAAGATGAAGCCAAAAGCAAGCCAAACCAGTGGCTACCTAGACCAGCCAGGCTCTACAGCCCGCTGCCATGGATTGTGCTTGCATGTGTGAGTAGCTGCTAGTGAAGGAGCCATTCTGCTCAGCTCAGTCCAAACTGGCAAACTAGAACTTGACCTGTGAATAAGTGAAATGACTACCAATGTAAGATGCTCAATTTTAAAAGTGTTTAAACTTTTAAACTACAAAACAGCAGATAACTAATCAAACCCAACAAAAATCATAAAGACTTACAGTGCAGGACAGATGGGAACTGTAGCCCAGAAAAATAATTCCAAAGGTTTTGATCAGAGGAAAAACAAAATGCCTTTAAGCATAGAGGTCAGCGTCACACATTTTCCACAATGGTCAATGGGTTCCGCACTCACACTATGTTGGTGGTATGGAGGTCTTGGAACCTCTGTGGGTGGATGGTATCCTGCCACTTTTGTTGGGTTGCAGAAACTGACATAAGTCATCAGGCTCATGTACCAAGTACTTTGTCCTGCTAAGCCATCTCAGTGGCCTTGTTTTCTAAAGACACACTGTCTTGCTGAGCCTGGAGCTCACCACTAGGCTACCCTGGCTGGCCAGCAAACTCCAGGGATCCTCTACCTCCTCAGTGCTGATACTACAAGTGCATGACACAATGCTCCATAGCTTTAGGTGGCCTCTGAAAATTAAATTCAGATATCAGCAAACACTTTACCTACTGAGTCAGCTCCCTGGCACAGGGCACACCCACTTTTGATTGGATGCATACAATAAGAACACATGGGTGCATCAGACAAGAACATCAACTCCAATCAAGAAAAATATCCTACAGGCTAGAGCTTTCATAACCTCTCATTTCTCTATGGATTTAGTGTGTCAATAAGCAAGTACTGTAGAGTATCAAGTACTACAATAAATAACTATTATACAGATCTTCAGATGCCCATTATTCTCCATGTAGTGTTTGTCACAACATTTATAATTGAGTGAGGACAGACCAAACGGTTTAAAGACTTGCTCTAAGGCTGAGGTCTTCAGAGGCCCCATGCCCAAGATGCAAAGGCTCAAATGACCTCAAAGTGAATGGAGTTTATCTTTCCCACATTCCCTGTAAAATATGATCTGCCCTGTTACAGAAAATGTTGGCCACAGAGCAATTACCAGTTAGCTAGGTAGAGCCAAATACTACAAACTTTGCTCTGTAAAACTTTGCTTCCTAACATTTCAAAGACTGTTGTAAGCAGTTGTCAAACTTGATCAAAAATTCCTAAAAAGTCCGTACTGTAGAGTACAAAGATGCAGAAAAAAAAAAAAAAAACAGTAGTGTCTCAGAATATGAACTGAATGCAAGATCTATATTCATACAGGGCAAGAAAGCAAAACACAACATATGTTTGCAATGAGTAAAATTATGTCTAATTCTTTTTTATAATATGGCAAAATTATTTTTGATTTTCACTCAGTGAATCAAGACATGAATAATATAAAGAAGTAATATTATATAGGGACTGACAAAAATAAAAAAACCTAATGTGTCAAAAAGAAAGTGCCACACAACTCTTGGCCTTTTGATGTAGATCTGAAGATACAAAATTCGAAAGAGAAGACAGCAACATGGGGCATTAGAACCTGGAGATCACTTTGTGTGTCTTCATAGCGCAAGCACACTCCAGAGGCTTTCTGAAAGCCAGGTCCTTTCCCTTTACCATTGCACATTACCTACCACATATTCCAGCAAGCCACACACGTGAACACAAGATTCCACCTGGAGTTCTAAAATAAATCCCAGAACACAGCAGGCAAATAGCTGGTAGGGACAACACAGGAGCCATGAGACTGGCAAGAGGCCCCAACAACCACCCGCAATCTCCTTCCCAGAGAATGAGTGTACATCCCAGAGCTAAGACACCAGAGTAGCCCCTGCCACATCATCTCGGCTTTCAAAGAAATGCATGTGACACTGTCTACGATACTTGGGCAAGTCTGAGAACCATAATAAAAATAAGTTTTTAATTCCCAGCTTTAAAAAAAAATGCCCCTCCACCTTTCTAACATGGAGCATAAACAGGTCATTGCAACATGGTGTCTGTAACGTGGGCTTCATTTGTGTGATGAATTTCCATACATCAGGCCTTTCATTCTTACCAAATTATCCTACTGAACACAACCATATCTTCTTAGTCTTTCCTACAGTTAATTTTTAACAGTCTCCACTGATGCCATAAGAACCTGGGAAGATCCAGAGAGGTGTCATTTCTTAAGTACAAAAGCAAGCTCTCAAAAATATTCTATAGAATATAAGTTATGGAACACTTCTAAAATCAAAAAAATAATTTTATTTTTTCCTCTATACTCATCAGAGAATTAAAAGCCAAGATTAGTGAAATTTTTTATCATTCCACATTTTATGCATAGAGATGCACACACACACATACACACACACACACACACACACAAACCACCCCACATACAAGGTGTACTCAAAAACACCAATCTAAGAGCAGTGTAATAAATCAATAAAGAAAGACTATTAAAGCTACCTAAAGTGAGTTTTCATTTCCATCAAAGAATAGTACATTTCCCAGAGATACTCCATCCAGTGTAAGGAAAAGCATAGCCTAGGATTGTCTCCAGGGATCAATTGATCCTTCCAACACTGACCTTCAGTAGACCAAATCATTAACAGTTATCTACTAGTCCCGGCAATGATGAAGCACTGTAAAATAAAGCTTCCCCATGAACACACTGACTCACTTAAATAAAAAGCAATATGCTTCACTTCTGCAGCTATATAAATATAGATATGTATATATAAAAACAAGCATCATCCCACATCCACATATATATGGCATGTGCACATGGGAGGATCGATGATGTTTATAGATATCTATATGTATTTATATAGAGATATACATAGGCTCCCAAGCAAAATGTTCGTTGTTTTTATATTCTCTGATTTTTGTTGGTAACAGTTATTTCTTGTTAACACATAGTAAATATGAGACTATCACATTATGTAAACCATGCAAAACTGATCGAGTTACATTTCTTTCCCTGAAAAGCATTTTCTGTGGATTTATAAATGAAGATATGACTTCTAAATGGGAACACATGGCCTTGGTCATAAGCCAGGGGCACAAAACACAATCCTATAAAACAAGTCATGGGCAGGTACATGGGACATAACAGGAAAAAACATACCATGGGCAGGGCACAAACCATAACATAATTTTCTGATATTCTTAATACTAACTAACCATCACATATCCACAAAGCAATTCCTGGCATCGGTTTCATCTTTTTCTTCATAACTCAGGGTCTAATTACCCAGTTTAAAAAATATCTGGGGCTTGGTATCTTTTCTTTTTTTCCTCAGAATTCTTCTTTGGCTTCCATACTATATTTTAGACACAGGGCAGAAGCCTGTGGCAGATCTGCCAGTCAATAGTGCTCTTTACTAGGAGTTCTGGAATCTACTTTATCTGGAAAGATTCAAACAGCTGGTTTCACCATTTTCCCCCATGAAACAAAAATAAATGGAATTATCATTTCCTAACAATAGATTATAACGTCATGCAAAAATTATGGCAAATAAGATTCAAGGAAGAGGGGTATTTTTAGAATGGAAATAACCTTCTTAAAACAGCTACAGTAATAAGAAAATAATGAACTTAACTCATTACATTGGAAGCACGTTATCTAGATGTTATCTTCTAGCTCCCAGTAGAGTAACACTTTGATTTGCATTTTGTACTCAGCAATGACCTTAAATATAGATGTCAATAAACCTCTTCACTACTTTGCAGCATCACAAACCGTATACATTAAATCAAATTTTAAAATGTAGATTCTCCTTCCTCCTACGTGTCTTCCTCACTACCTTAGCTTCCAAAAAAAAACCCAGATCAACCACTGCTCTGCCTGACTTCTCTTTTGCCAGTTCCCAGGCTGCAGGTGGAAAGAAAATATTCAGGTACCTCTTCCTAGACCAGTCTCCACCGCCTTAAGATATCCAAGGTATTTCACCAACACTTTTACCCTCAAGAAAGTACGATGCAAACATCACCTACAGGATGTAATTACATTTATAATAATAAATATCTAAACAGAAACCTGTCTTAAGACTCAAAGCATCAGAAAATTTTGCCTTCCTTCTAAAATATTGTTTTTAATAGAAATTTTTAGAAAGCAGCTCTGGGGAGGCTTCTGCCCTCCTGAATGAGTATCATTGAAGATGCAATGCATATCTCCAGTTTTATGGGATTAGCCTTCAGAAGCAGTATTCCTGAGCAATGGAAGGGCAATAGAGACAGTTACTGGGGCTGAGGAGGCAAAAGCACAGGGCTGGAGTTTCCAGCCTAAGCTGAGGAGAAAAACAGTAGCAGGAAGGCTTGGAGAGGGCTGGCTAGGAGGCTAAGCCTAAGTGTAGCTGTGGAAAACCCCAGTAAACTGCCAAAGTGCTGAGAGCAACGGCTGGCCAGTTCCCATGTTTTCTTTCTGTCCAAACTTCCTCCAGCGCCTCCTACTGACAAAGGCTTATATCCCGAGCTAACTGGATCCCTCCTCCCCACACACACCCACACACATACACAAAGACCAAGCTTGAAGCTTGCTAAAACTGACAAGGGGGATGGCGAGGGCGACATACACAAGAAAATACTGGAGTGTGTGCTCATGATTAAGAGGGCAACTAAAGATTCAGAGAGCCATTTCCATCTCAGAAAAAAATATAAGTAGATTCTGGGAAGCATCACATTTGACAGATAGACATATCTCTACAAAACTGGTACCCATATAATAAGCTTGATATATATATATGTAGATGGATTTAAGAGAAAATAAAATATGAAAAAACTAAAAATTTTATTAACTGTTATTAAATCTTCATTGCACTGTAGAAAATACATCAATGATAGAAAAGGGGAAAATCAGAATAAGGGGAAGCAACTCCAAAAATACAATCTAACAAACATATTCACAGGTCATTTATACATTTAAAAACTGGCAGTTGGGTGTAGTAGCTCACTCCTTTAATCCCATCACTCATGGAGGCAGAGGCAGGCCGATGTCTCTGAGTTTGAGGTTAGCTTGGTCTACAGAGCGAGTTCCAGGACAACTGGGGATGTTACACAGAAACTCTGTCTTGAAGGGGAAAAAAAATCTAAACTAAACTAAAAGGAAAAAACAGCAAAATTATTAATCTGTAAGAATGTTTTTCAATATCTAAAAATGATAGTTAAGTAAAATTTTAAGAATTTTTAAATAAATTTAAATGTAGAGAATAATTTTCATTTCTGTGTACTAAAATATGAAAATAAATAAGTTCAAATATCCCCGCAAATGTCTCAAAATATCACATATTACCACAGACAGAGAGTAAAAAGTCACAGAGCCTGCCTTTATGCCCCACACCGCAATAGTGAGCCTATGAATAATTTTAAAGAAAAAGAAAAATTAGAAATTTAAATGAGTTGAAATTAGTTATTTTATTATTTCTTAAAACAAACCACTAAAAGTGATAATCCATAGAGATACTATATATCAACAAAACATATATAAAGCAGCCAAATTGATAGCTTAAAATAAATTCATAATCTGGAAGATATAGAATAAAGCAATTTAACTGGATTCACGAAGAATGACTTCTATAAAGTACATACAAAAATTGTTTTTCTAAATGAATAAGAGGGGCTCAGTGGTTAAGAGCACTGACTGTCCTTCCAGAGGACCTGAGTTCGATTCCCACCATCCACAAAGCAGCTAACAACTGTCTATAATTCCAAGATTGGACACCCCTACACAGTTATTCATGCAGGCAAAACACCAATTCACATAAAATAAATAAATATTTTTAAAAATTAATAGGAAACAAAAAGCTATAATAGCTAAATAACTTTGAAGTATACATAATGATAGGATTTAATTCTCAATAAAAACATAAAAAATAAATATTATAATACAATATAGTTCCCTTGAGTTGTCTAAATTTATATATATGTTTTGTTTTATGTATGTTCACGTGTTTGTGTATATATAACAAGTTTATGCAGCAGCTAACTATTGAGTGAGAATTTTTGTTTCATAATTTTAATTTTTAGTGTTTGTGAGATATTAACAGGCATATATCTCCTTTGCAAGCAATTTTACTTTATAATAATAGCCTGAAACCTGAAAGGAAAGCATTTTTCTATGATAGTCATGCCAGACAAATAATCAAACTTTAATTCACAATCATTTACAATGGCAAATGACACCAACATTCAATACGGTATGAATATAACTAAAGATCAGTTTTCTTTGTTAATATATCTAAATATCTGCACTTAAACACCCACTAAAATCTGAAAGAATTTAAAACTTTTATATTGGGTCATCTTTGATGTTTACATATGAAGGACCAAGCAGAATACTTTGATGCCTCTATACCACACTAGGCCTAAAACAACAATGGGTTTTTTTTGTTTTGTTTTTGTAAAAGAGAACAGAGATCTTTTCTGCTGAGTGATGTCCGGTTGGTCAAGAGAGTTTTCTTGCACATTTCCCACACAGATGACTATTATGTGTTACCTACTGTGTCTTCTTATGCTTTGTCCAAAATGCTTACACATACATTACCTGCTTTAAATTTTTTTTTAAACTATGCAGTAAGTGGAGTGTGGGAACATCACATTCGACCAGATTGCTTGCAGCAGTGCTTCAGATGCTAGATATGTTACTCATCATTTGCAAGCATTCTCCAAAACATCATTTCCCCAAAATATGCTCACAATGAAGACTTCTTATTGATTAAGGTACATCTAATAAATCTGCATTCAAACACAAAGGCAGCCCCCTTCACCATGACAAAATAAAAATCAATGAATGCAGGATAATCATGGGAGGCATGCTAACCATCCCTTAGGCTAGGCCCAGCTTGGGATTCACAGAACCAAGGCCCCACTGAGGGGGTCATTTGGCAACTCCGGGCCAGAGAGTAATTTCCCATCTGCTGTGCTGCTCTGAGGATCCCATTCAAGGACTAGTCTCTAAAAGTTTAAGAATAAAAAGTAGCCAACGAACTGAACAATGGTCCATTATCTAATTAGCATTTCAAAAGACAGTGATAAAAAGGAATAATACTCGGAGGCCCAGGACTCAAATGAACAGCTGTGTGTGACAAGATCAGTTAATTAAGCTTCAGAACTTTCCAGGCCTTCTCCCTTACCTTTCCCACTTCCTCCTCTCCCTATTCCTAGGTCTCCCACCAGCTCGCTTCCAGGGTCTGGAGCGTGCTTATGCATGCATTTGTCTTTTTGCTAACGACCAACCCCATGCTTCTCTCTACTCCTCTCTCCCATAATGTGCTCCAAAGCTATCTTCAACTCCTATATCCAATTCAAAGGTGCTGCTTACAAGTCTCTTTTGTTTTCTAGTCTTTACCATGGTCAATATAAATGAAGTAAGTGTACATGTTAATTCCCAACTTGAAGACTCAGTTAACTAACCATGCTTTCTATTTCTAGATCACCTTTGGTCATTTCTTAATGTGAATGAACTTTGGGGGAAGGGGGGAGAAATTAAATTACATTCTAGCCATACTGCAGAAGTATTACAGAGAAGACCAAAGGTCAAATAAAGAGTTGCTGACCCTGGATTCTATTTTGTTTTATTACTACAAAACAAAAATGAATTTGAAGGCCTTGTTCATGGTAGAAATCCAAGTTATATTCCCTTATTTTCCACATGAACCAGAAACTGATAATTAACCCTAGACCACAGATCTAAATCCAAGGCATAATGAAAGCAAGTAAGTCATGGAGAACTTGGTTTCAAAGCTTTGGTACTAGAAGCCAAGCGGCCCCTGTTTGGTGCTATGTTCCTGTTAAATGCATGATTTGAAAGACTAAAATGAGGTGCATTAACAAGAACCCAGAGTTCCACAACACTGGCCAAAAGTTTATCCCAGTAGTAAATGTCAGGGCTGGCATGACTCCCTTTGCCTGCTACTGTCAACACTAAAGCTTCCTTCAGTGTCATGCCGAAACAAAGAAATGAGAAAAAAAGAGAATGAGACATTGCTGTTTGCAATAATTGTCTGTAAACCTGTTTTCACAAATGTGCAGCAAAAGCCCCTGTGGACACCCGAGCCTCAAGGATGTTAAAGGTTGTCTGAGATACATCTGCACTTTCACATCTGTAAAATCTGGCAGATTTTAGTCTGATAGTAAATATCATCACAGCTCTCCTTGTCAAGTTACTCATTTTTAGCTTTCTTCTGCCTTTAGAGTTCCAGTGAATGCCAACAAGGCATCTAAAGAATCAGAGAGGAGAAAAATGGGCCCCACTTGAGGAAACAGAAAATTCACTTTACTGCACACATCACTCTAGGAATCTGGATGAACATGTAAAAATCACTCTGCCTTTCCATGCTGGAAGCTCCTTCCGGCCTCTTGCCCTATTTTATGGAAGGACTGGTCTCAGTTAATTCATTGTCTCTGACAGCACATGGATTTATCCCAGAAAGCATTGTGTTCCACAGAGGGCTTGAGATTTTCCATCCTGGAGCAATCCTAGGAAAGGTGATGTGGCTGCTGTAACTCTGCTTGCTGATCAGACACCCTTTGAGAACAGAAGACAAACTGTGAGCACTGAGCCAGGCCTGGAGATGGATCTGGAGCCAGCTGGATCTACTTGTAAATCCAAGGTAGCCCTCCCATACCTTTACTCCTCACAGAATCCTGAGACCCTGGTAACCTTGACAGATACAGTCTCCTCAACACCAGTGTCCATATATATATATATATATATATATATATATATATATATATATATATATAAATCTTCCCTCCATGAACTCTAATCAAGTCCTCTACACCAAGATCAGTCCACTGGGATGTAGAAGCAAACTACTCCAAAGGGCCTTAACGATTATACTTTAGTCTCCAAGCCTAAGCCAATGCAAAAAACCTACAACTCTCTCAGGAGGATTCTGCTACACTGTGAAGTATGGAATGGAGGTGAACGGAAAGAGAAAGCCAGCTTTGAAACATGCCCTCGCTCTGCCAACCACACTGCACAGTCAACCACTGGGGTCCTCTAACTCTATAAGGACCACTACATGGACAGGTCCCCCCCAAACAGCAATGGTAGATCTGTTATATTCTGAGGGATCAAAGTACACTCATCTAAGACAGGCATCTTAGAAGAAACCTATGACAGTAAAGGAGACCTGGGAGGTCCTTGTCCCCAGTGAAGTCAACACACACCTGTTTCCTTCTCCCAAAGAATCACTGAGCGACCATTTATGTGAATACAGAGATGCCCCTGCACAGAATGGACACCACTGAGGCAGACGGGAGTGAATTCACTTCTCTGCCTCCTCTGAAGCTTTGAGACCCCATGAACACATGGGAAATCTATCTTTCTGGAGAGCTCAGCACAAATTCAAACAGGTGGGACCCCAAATACTGAACTAATGAGATATTTTATTCTTTAAATAGTCTGGGTACCAGCAATTAAAAAGCATATCACTGTGCACATGATAAGCACTCAATAAATGCAGGCTATGTGAATGAAACATAGAAGGTATTGAAGGAGCTCCTTTTAGGAAGCAGATGTGCATTAAATGTCAAAATCTAAGGATTTTCTTTTTTAGATTGGCCTCTCCCAATTGCATAGATAAAATTAAAACTGGTAACCATACAGAAAGGCCTATGAAAAGCAGACAAAATTATACTTAGTATTATAAAAAAAAAATGTTAAGTATAGACACACCCTCTGTAAAAACCCTACTGCAATAAGCCTGAACTGAGCGCCCACAGACCACAACCAATTTGAGAGGAGACACGAGGCAGCACTGAAGTACCTGTTGGAACCTTGAAACTCCTTAGATGAATCTTTAGGACTTTGTTTTGCAAATCATACAGAAGTAAATGGCTGCATGGCCCTAGTTAGCAGAAAGCAAAAAAGTGAAGAGGGAACCCTTTCTCTCACATCTACAGTCTCCAAAGCAGAGAACCTTCTGGTCTGAAGTGGTACACCATCAGCAGACACCCAAGTGAATGTACGCCTACTGAGATGTTAAGTATCTAATCTTGGGTTATGATTTCATGTGGGTAAGAAAAACAATTTCATGTAATAAAAAAAAAGTGCAGTTTAGAATTGTATCTTTCCAGAATCATCACATAATCCAATCCATTCCAATCCAGACCTCAGAGGGATCTGTAACAAGATGTATACTTTTGGTGTCAATAATGTGTAAATACTAAGCCTGTGAAACTTTATCCATAACCAAAACTATTATAAAAATCCAGTGGCTTTTAAAGCCTACCTAATAGGTTCACAGGGAAAATTTCTAACATGATGAAACATCGGAAATGTATGGGAGCCACCATGTTGGCTCTTCTTACGTCTACTGATCACCCACAGAAACTCAACAGTAGTACAAATTTTACACAGACCTAGCTTTGGCATCAGTATGACTGAGGTAAAAATTTTTTACTCTGAGCAAAGTTTCCCCAGAAAATTTGTATCTCATTAGCGACTAACTTTGAATTCCAGAAAGACTCTGAGTCACTGACTGGCATGTGGTCCTGCTGCTGGTTCAGCATCTTTTCATTCTTTCATGTTCCCCTTTTTGATTCTCATGTCCCTGGAGCACTGAAACCTCATCCTTCAAAATAGAGAACCAAAATCAATAAATGCATAAATACATTAGAAATAACAAAACATACTCTAACCTCCTTCTGGAAACACGGGGCCTTTAAACAAAATGCCTTATGTTTTAGAGATTTTTCATTGTTGTGATTTTAATGACATTCTAGATATGGAGTTCTCTCTCAGCACCTCACAAGCACACTATTCTCTTTCATTTCCCCATGATATTCACCCAGAAGAGAATGAGAATCACTTATACCCACGGGTTTTCCTCTCTCTCTCTCTCTCTCTCTCTCTCTCTCTCTCTCTCTCTCTCGTTAGAGGAGTAAGACAGACAGACAGAGGCAAACTGTCTTTGCCATTAGTCATCATTAGACACAGCACACGTCCAGTCACCACTATGATGTCATCTCTTTTCTTTTTTAAAAAAGATTTTATTTATTTATTTATTTGTTTGTTTGTTTGTTTTGTATGCAGTATACAGAAGAGGGTACCAGATCTCATTAGAGATGGTTGTGAGCCACTATGTGGTTGCTGGGAATTGAACTCAGGACCTCTGGAAGAACAGTCAGTGGTCTTAACCTCTGAGCCATCTCTCCAGCCCCCAATGCCATCTTTTCAACCACAGGGATCATCTAGTCCTTGTAGGTTTTGACCGACTTTCAAGGCAATCTTATCCAAATTTGTTTACTGCCGAGTGAAATCTCCACAGGGACTCCAGATAAAATTATCACTGATATTAGGAAGGAAAAACACTAACAATTTTGCAATGACTGCAGTTAATAAAAGGAAGCAAAAAGCCAATGCTTCCCTGGGACAGTGGGCAGACTGTCCACCCTCACACAACACTAGCAGGATGTGCAACATTTCAAGTATCTAGAACATTCCAGAGCCCTCAACAGTACCATTCCTGTGGATTACTCCTTAAAAGCAACTCCAAGGCACAGAAGTAGGCTTATAAAATAATCCATCCAGAGTGCCTCTGGCCATTGCCATGCACCCAGGTGAGGAGAATGCTGTGTCCGAGATATCACATGAATTTCAGAGAACAAAGCTTCAAGTTTGACAGCTCCAAGACTAGCAATCAGTCAGGGCAAAAACGTGTCTACCAATAAGAAGCCAACTGTCCTGAAGATACCAAATGCCCCTGCAGCCAGTTCACTGCAAATGCCGAGAGGGAACTGTGAGGATCTGCACAAAGAAGGAAGTGAGGAAAAGTAGGAAACAAAAGAGGTGATGGAAGGCGGGAGTCTGTTCTAAATGAAAACTGTGCTGGGTATCTTGGCTCTGTGCACTTAAGGTTCCTTTGCACTCTTTTTAGAACAAGTTGGGGGTGGGGATCCAAAGCGGATGAAAGAGTTATTTATGAACAGACGGGCCACCAGGATGGGGTGGTAAGAAAGCTATGGAGGAGTGTCTGGACTTGTGGATAAAGGAGGAGGCAGACATATGGGGAAATCTATATAGAAGAAACAGGGAGAGAGAAGAAGAGGCTAAACCAGGCAGATGGCTGAACTGTAAAGGAATAGCATTATGCGGGGGCTCTAAAGAAAGGGAGGTGGCCTCGGGAGGAGGGAACAGCGAAGGGGGGGAGGGGGGTCAGGAGGTAACTGCTTAGAAAGTTGTTTAGAAGTTGCAAAAATTAGATATGGTTAAAAATATTTTAAAGTATATTTAAAAGCCAGGAGGAAAATGAAACAAAAATTTAAAATAAGACACTTAAAAAAGTTACTCACGTGGAAAACACTGTTTCCAAATTATCAGCAAGGGCTTTTTTTTTTTCTCTTTTACTGGAATGTTAAGAAATTATAACCAATAAACACTGAGGCTATTGAAAAGTATCCTCTGGACTGTAAATGCTATCTCCTAAGCTTTGGGGAAGTGCACTATGAGGCTGCACAGGCATACTCTAGGTTCTGCTTTGGTCTACCTCCTGCCAGAGAGGAAGTTATTTTCATCCACCCCTGAATACAAAGCCTGGGTCTTATTAATCTAAGGTTTGGCACAGACAAAGAAGTCCTCAACAACCACAGAATGAAGGGAGAAGTCATTTAAAGTAAACTTAAGAGTTCCAACGAAGATCTCAAAATGAAATAAAGCACTCAAAATCACAGCTTTGTCACATATTAAGATAAAAATGGAGCAATAAATATATACATATAAATTATTTGTAAATACATTAGGATAGTTATTCTACTAGGGTAGCCAACATATGTCTCTGGACCACTCCTATACCACTGCTAATATTCCTAAAACTCAGTAATTATGAAACTTAGAGATAAATGTCCCAAAATCATATGTCATCAAATATTCAAAACTTATCCCAGTGTATCACTTCAAAATTGGATTTACTCTCATCAATAAATTCCAACAAATAAAAAAGTAATTAGGAGTGAGCCAGGGGAAATGGGTCATTTGGGGCCACCTACAGTCTGAGCATTTCAGGCCCACAGGGTGTTTTTAAAATGGACACACCTGACTTGTAATATGTGACCTAAGTATTCAAAAGAAAACAACCACTTTTAGAAATGTGACCAAAGATGAATTAAGTAGCTAACTGACATCACTCCACAGCATCATTACTGTCAGCAACCAGGGGTATCATGACTCAATCTATAATCCTAAAGCAACCTGTAAAGCCACATCAGCATCTAGGCTCCAAATCAAGCCCTTCCTAATTGAAGTAAGGACATGGAAGCTGATCTTTTTTTTTTTTTTTTTAATTAAGAAGTGGTGAATATAATCACTTCTGCTAATTCCTATTGGACCAAAGCATATAAAGATTTATTCAGTTATCCCAACTGTTTGATATATGGACAATTTAAAAACTAGAAATATCCAGGGCCAGTCAGATCATGCCTCTGTGGATGCCTTATAGGAAAGGGAATTCCCACGTAAGAGATGGTCCCATAGAAGGTTCTTCCAACTCACCAAACATATGGTGCAGTCTATATGCAGTGAGTTCCCATCAAAATAGGCAGCCACTGCTCCACAAGCCTTGAAAATATCTTTCTGTGTCATGATCACTTTGGATTTTTCATATGTTGAAAAAAAGCACAGAATTCTAATACAAAAAAATGTTTAACTAACCTACCTGAAAATGGGGTACGGCATTTGTCTCATAAGGATATTAGAAAAATAAAGTAAGAAGTATATGACTAATCACAAATGTCCTGTGATTATGTCAGTTTTTCCATTCAGTTTCCTATATGTCCCCACCTGCCCTCCTTTCAAGGGAGTTACACAAAACACTCTCCCTAGAGGAACAAAAATGTGATCACAAACAATACAAAATGGCAGCAAAGCTATACGTCTAACTACCTTAATATATTTCAGGTTCAAACACCCCTGATTAAAGCCTGCCAATCAGCATCCCAACAGAAGTGGCACACAACCAGCATCCCAGGGAGTATTGTGCTGCAGGGCATGCAAACCCCTACTATTATTAAACACAGGCACAGGTAAGACGCTCTGGCTTCTATCAAAGGGCACATCAAAGAGTGAATATGTGTACACTCACATGCTTAGAATTGCTATAAAACCTAAAAATGAAAGATCAATGCAAGAGTCTACAGAGACTCATAAAGTCCACAGAGAGGCAGGCAGGGCCGGGTCTCTACCTGGTTAATGTGAATCTGAGAGGGGGCAGTCTCTGGGCATACAACTGGACCCCATTAAGGCTTCCCCAGCTGCTCAGAGGATCACTAGGCAGCCTCAGTGCCTAAGAGTCACAAAACGGAGCAGCAAAGTCAGTTCAATTTTCAAGTGTCTCCAAAGTTTCCATACCTTCTCCTACTCTTATTGTTCACAAGGAAACATTTGGCAAACATGTTACTCCAAATTTCCGCATAACCAAGTCTAGACTCCTTCCAAAGAGTCCAGCAGACTTTCTTTTTTTTAATTCTCAGTAATAAGAGTACTGCTTTCTGATAACCTCAATGAGTTAGAAGACATCTCTTCTCACCCTCGGCTTTCATTGCTCTCCTTCCAGGTCCCTCTATTTCCCCAGTGTCTCCTTTTATTTTTCTTTCCTTTGTTCTTCCTTTAATAAAATATGTGGTGCACTTTCTCTGCCACGATGCTTACTGCAGGGCTTGGCTGGATCTTAATTGCTGAAGCAGAAGAGAAAGCTACACAGATCAAATTAAACAAATGCAAAGTAAGGTCAGGTAGACCTGGTGTGTCCTGAGAAGACAGCAAGCAGAGGCATCCCAGGTGCTTTGCTGGCATAGGGAATTGATGACAGACAGCTAATAGCTGGGGGGTGGGGGGGTGGTATAGCGCTGGAAGAAAAGACAGCTCTGGGCAAGGTTCTGTGTGTCCCTCTCACAGCTCAGCCATCCCCACCCCACCTTCCCACTCTAACAGCAAGGCTTAGGTTTCTGACTGCCAGAATGTCCACCAGATGTCTAGAAGGTATGCAAGAGCGAGGACCCAGAAGAGGAGGATCTGGAACCTAAGAGTTCTGAGCCATGCTCACTGCTCAAGCACATCAGAGCTCTTGTGAAATAAAATTCAAATTTCCATTTTAAAAGTTTCTTTTCAGGATTGGGCCATCGATCCCACGTGTCACTGTTCAAACATCGCCATGTTATTTACATTCCACTTGGATCCCGTAAGCATGTGAACAAAATGATACAGTAGTAAATGAAGGATAAGTAAAGCCTCTACTGTGTGCCCAACTGCTAAATATGAAAAATCCTTATCCTCACAACAAGTGAGAAAACTGAGTTTCAGGCCTCACTCCTCCGTTCGAATTCTCACTAAGCCTGCCAGGAACACCCCTGAGAGGCAGTTACTGGGGGTCAGTGAAGAAGAGTCTCCAAATTTCAGGACTGGTTTTCCTGAGTGTTGTGTCTATTGCCATCATCAAAGAGATGACTTAACAATTCCTTCCAAAGACATCAACACCTAAAGATGCAAGATTCTGCCAGAAATGGTCTCAGTATGAAAATCATTGCAGCCTCCAATGCATTCAAATTCTACACCAACATGAAGAAATAATTATAAATACCATTAGTTAATTATTTTAGTTAGGTAAACTCACCAAAAAGGAGATGGAAAATGTATAAACAATTTTTTTCAGAACTGGCATATGAGAAATCAATGAAGTAATTTCTTTCTAATTATTAATTTTACAAAACAGGGGCTAAGGAGCTTACTCAGTCACTGAAAGGCTTAATGCCTGCATAAGAAAGCCAGGCAGTGGTGGTGTTGGCTGAGCGTGAAATCTCAGCACTGGGGAGGCAAAGACAGGTTAAAGTACTTACATGTCAGGCTCTGAAGCACTGAGAGACCCTGTCTCAAAATACAATGCAGTTCAATGTGATGGATGGCACACACTTCCCCACTCAGGAGGTGGACACAGGCGGATCTCTGTACATTCCAGACCAGCCTGGTATAAGTTCAGAAAACTAGTGAATAAATGTGGACAGCTCCTAAGGAATGCTGACCAAGGTTAAACTGTGCAATCTCCTAAGGCACATGTACAAACATTCACCAGCATACACCCACATGAACAAACACACAGGCACACAAACATAACACTACCAAGCTTTAAAGAGTAGTCTCATTATTTTCATTGTCTGAGACCACACCAGATTATGTGAGAAAATAGGTAATAAAAAATATCCCCTACCCCCCAGAGGCAAATCTTAAAACAAAGTAAAATCATCTCCTTTTTGCCAAAGGCACACAGTAATTGAAGCAGAAATAAAATGCATAATAGAAGAGATAAAAACACAAAGTTGTACCCTGGTCCAATTAGTAAGTAGAGAGTTAAATCAATTATCAGTTCCAGACATTCTTGGGGTTCCAAAACTAAAATTAGACGTAAAATGGCTATAAAGTCTGCCCACCTGGTCTTGATAGCAAAGTCCTTGCAATTTCAAGAAACTAATATTTTACATCTGGAGACAGTTCGATGACAAACGAGAACAAACCAGGAAATCCATAAAAGGGCTTAGTAAAGCTTTTATTGTTAAAAAAAAAAAAAATGTTTTTCCACTTGCCCCAATCTAAAATGTATAATTTACATAAAATTGTGCTTTATGCTTTCACCTGATTAATCTGGCCACAATATGAAATTAAAGTTGCATTACTTTATTTTCTCGCTATTCAGATCTCAAGCAATCCCTAGATTTCAAAGCAAACAAATAGAAATAATATCCTAGTAAAATTTTGGTGAGTTTTTCATTCCTGATCTCCCAGGCCCTCAGACAGCATCTAAACTATGGAAGTCACTATGTTTCCCTGAAGTACAGGAAAGATGTTTCACTGTTTAAAGACCAGAAAATGCTAGTCTCTAACATCCAAATACGAGTTCATATTTAACTGCAATTTACATTTAAACTTTCAGCCTGGGGCTATTAAGCCACAGCTCCATAGGAACAAACCTACAAAAGGCCAGAATTACAGTTAATCTAATTACATAACCTACTGTCTCCCTAAACACATTAGGCTTTCAAAAGCCAATGACTCTGCAAAAAAGATCATTGCAATCAACACAAACTTATTCAGAAATAAGGATAAGAAAATATCAACCTTACAGTTGAAGCTTCATCAAGTAATAAAGCATTATGACAATACTGTCCTGTTATCAGAACCAACAAAGTCAGATTTCTTAAGACTAAAGATTTATACAATAAATTAATCAAGTAAGTATGCTAATGTTGCTGGAAAGTCTGTAACATGAATTTTGTTGCTAGTACAGAATAAATTTATTCCCTCCCCCCCAAAAAAAAAACCCAGAAACCTTTGTGTCTCCCATCACATTTTAAAATTACTTCCTATTTCCAACTGGAAGGGCTGAAGAAAATGCAAGCCACTATGGAACTGATGATATGTGTAAAAACAGTGCTCATGGATTTGATAATTCTGGACACAGTATTTTCTTTTTTTTTTTTTTTCTGGACTGCTTCCTTTCCCCTTTACTTAGGGTTTTTAAATTATCAATCTTCCAAAGAAGATTCTCATTCCCATATGAACTGTGTGTGGTCATATGTGTGTTGAGGTTCTTGTTCTTGGTTAATTCTCATAAACTGTTCTTTCAAAATTATGCTTCAGAAGCTGGGGAAGGGTTCATGAGTATTTTATCACGCCCAGGACAGGAGACAGAGATCTAGATCTTTCATATATGATCAGCCACTGCTCCCCAAGTTACTGAGTCTTAATCACTTAGTGAACAATATGCCCAAAGACCCACTGAGCTCCACAGAACATGGTGAGATACCCAGGTAGGGAGGTTATCCTGATAGCTGGCATCATTTGCAAGCCTGGAATGGAGTGCAAACATGTATCTATAGTTCAAATCAGTGGAGAAAAGGGCAAAGGTGTCTGTCAGGAGTGGCTTTGTTACCAGGAGCGCATTTGATTTGCATCACTGGTAAATGAGTAAGCTATCATTTGCCTCTTCTTTGCCTCACAGATGTCTACAATAAAAGCAACGTGAAATGCATACTTGAAGGTTTTTCAGCCCTCCCCACAGGAGCACTGAAGACAGCTCTCAAAGCATCATCTGCCAGTCCCCCTAACAGAAAGACTAAATTAAGTAAATTTCCATCTTGGTTCCAAGACTTTCTCAGGAGCTGGGAAGGCTCCTGTCCATTAGCCATCCAAAGCCTTCTCTCAAATAGACTAATATTTAGTATTTGAATATATCTAAAACATTCTAACAAAGAAATGGGAATGTTTCAGCTTAGCTAGAGCTTGGGTCAATAAAAGGCAGGACAGCTTTTGAAGGCTTCCACAGTCTCTAGACGAAAAAGAAAGACTAGGATGAAAAAGTGTCCAAGTCCACCCAAGACTGGGAGTTTCCTAAGAACGCAGGATGTTTCGAGCTGGCACCCCTTCTGATGCCTGGCCCCAGACACCAAGCCGAGGGAAAACAGCAGGATCCTTACAGTGATGTTAAACACACCCTATGCCTATAAATGATCCTTCAATGAAAGCAGCTGCAAAGATGGACCCCCATCTTCTTACAGTACTTCTCGAGATGGCTATAGCTCTTAAAGAATATCCTATGGGGACTGTATAACTGAAAGAGAAGGGCAGAGAGATTCAGTACTTCTGACAGAAGCCCTTCAGGTTCAGAGCAGGAAACAAAGTGGAAAGCGCAGGGTTACAGAGTCTCGGGACAGTCTACACTAAGGCATAGAGACTAAGGTGTCAATGCCCACGGAGGACAGCTCCTAAGACTTCCACTATAGCCAGAGATTTGTGAAGTCTACTGACTGACTGTATGTCACCAATTCAGTGAAAGAGTCCCAAAACACTTTCTGATGAAGGCTGAGGAGAGGGGAGGCCAGAAGATTGCTACTAACAAAATTTCTGAAGTCACCCCATATGCATTGGCAAAATCTAGCTTCAGACTATTTACGTAGTTTAGGACCCCATACCATAAAATTAATGTAGAAACCAATGTCAGGCCAAAAACAATTCCCAAGAAACTAACATAAAACTTTAGTTTTTAAGAACAATCCCATAAACCACAGCACTTGGAAATACAGAGAAGAAAAATGCCCAAGTTAAAGATGAGTGCAAATGTCTAAAAAGTAATTTTTAAGTGTACTTTAAAAAAAATAAATTCTCAAAAATTAAAAACATCTGTCAAAGAAACTAACTGTGCATTCGTCAAGAGAAACACAGAGAGGCTTAGAGACCCATGATCTCGACACAGAGTAAATGGAAGACTCAGAGGCTGGCGACAGACACAAAGGCAGACCAGAAACCACACATATCAACTTGAAATAGAACCAAAGAGAACTTCAACGGACTGAAAATACAACCGATGAAATCAAAAGAGAGTTTGGGTTTAAAAAGAGACACAATGGGGGGCTGGAGAGATGGCTCAGTGGTTGAGAGCACCGTCTGCTCTTCCAGAGGATCCGGGTTCGATTCCCAGCACCCACATGGCAGGTAACAACTGTCTATAGTTCCAGTTCCAGGCAAACACCAAGGCAAATAAATAAATAAATAAATTTAAAAAAAAGAGACACAATGAAAACAAATGAAAAATGAATCCCAAGGAATTATGACAAAATACAGAAAACCAAATAATAGAACTTAAAGATCTCCTTCTTCACTGGTATAAATGAGTGTGCACAGGGCTTTATGGATTGTGCTCTGGTAGAGTGTGGTGGTACTTGCCTCTAATTCCAGCACTTGGAAGAATAAGGTAAGAGACTCAAAATTCAAGGGCAGCCTGAGCTACAGACAATTCCAAAACAACCCAGTCTACAGAGAGAAACCCTATTTCAAAAGGAAAAGTAATTTAAATTTTTTAAAGAGGGGTCTGGGAGATAGCTCAGCAGTTAAGAGCACTTGCCATTCCAAAGGACCCAGGTTCAGATCCCACCACCTATATGGTGGCTGACAGACATCTGTAACTTCAATTCTCAATGTGTTCTCCTCACTTCTATGTGCACTGCACACATGTGATATAGAAGACATACATTCAGGCAAAAACCCCATACACATTAAATTTTAAAAAGAAAGAGAAAGAAACATACTCTTTCACAAAGTGAATTACATGACATACTTATTTGAGACTGAACTTGAAAATACCAAATGGTTACTAATAGTGTGAAAATTCCTCCTTCCTTTCCATAACCATAAAAAACCTCTTGTTAAACACTCTTTTCTCAGTTTCGTTATACATATTATTATCTTGAATACCATTTAACCTTTGTGTGGCATTTCACACTGCAAATTGCATTTTTAACACAGTAATCACAACTTTAAAAGGATTCTTTTTTAAAACATGATTCGATTCACGTTACCCAACTTTCGTTAATTTGATCAAAGTCACTAAAAATTTGGAACCATGAAGATTTTCATGGGGCCACCATAAAATATTTAACAACTCAGATACTTACAAAGACAGCTAATTATAACAGAAATATCTTACTCTGTATCTAACCTGAAAAATCAACCATAATATAATTTTCTGATAAAAATAATTTCAGTAAGACCACATTAGACTCAAATACATTGTCTAATCTATCCCTTAAACTGCTGACCACACATATTCTAAAGCACATTTCTCAGACACAAACTAGTTCCATATTTTTTTCCAAAGTAGGAAGTTATATGATCTGAACTAAAAATTTAGTTATAAAAGATCATTAAATACAGACTTATTATTAGCACCTTTGCTATAAAGTGTATTCTGTTTACACACTAATACAATTGTAAAATCTGTCTGCTGACTTGATCAAAAAAGATCTAGGAATAGTTCATCCCCGATTAGAAAACAACACCCATCACTTTGGTATTTAATTATACATTTAGAAAGTTCAATATGTCAAAGGAAGGGAGATTATGACATTACCTGTTATAGTTCAATAAAATATTAAGGATCTACATGAGCTTAAGAAAATTTGAGAGCAGAAGCTGAGAGATAGCTCACTACTGAAGTGTTCGCATCCCAACAAGAGGACCTCAACTCAAAACCTTGAAAAACAAAAGACAAAGTAGTGTGTGCCTTTAACCCCAAGCACTAAGAGGTGAAGCCAACAGGATCTGTGGAACTATGGGGCCTGACAGCCTCCAGGACTTGGTGAATCCTGAACCTGTGAGAAACTTTGTCTCAGAAAATCAGGGACATTCCTAAGGAATGACATCTGATTTTGACCCCTCACCTACACACACACACACACACACACACACACACACACACACACATACACACACACACACACACACAAAGGTAACTATACACACTCACAAACTGAGATCACTGTCACTCTAGCTTTTATTACAACAGCAGTAGTATTTGAGCAAAGAAATAACTGTATATAATTTTGTGAACCTGTTGACAGCTTACAAGTGAATCTGTAAGACTTTATATTTGTATGTGAGGATATAGATATGAGTCCAGGAACTCTGTACTTCTTTAAATGTATGTGTGCAGAAATTACGTTTAATGAGATGAACACAAAATATGTGATTTTATAGTATTCCTTACTTTTAAAAAGACTTGGTAAAAATATTAAGTCAGAAGAGTTTCTTAGATTCTATAAATTTTCTTGAGTAGCATTCCTATAAACACCCTCAACTGAATATACATGAATACAGTCCTGATCCAAATGAAGTCTTGAAAGTTAGCTTATTTGACTCTATTAAAAATACATTTAGATGGGTGTTGGTGGTTGTGGTGCATGCCTTTAATCCCAGCACTTGGAGGCAGAGGCAGGTGGATTTCTAAGTTTGAGGGTACCACCCTGATCATCTACAGAGTGAGTTCAAGCACAGCCAGAGCTACACAAAGAAACTCTGTCTGTGAAAGAAAAAAAAAAAAATTCAATCACCAGCACCACAGAAAAAAGAAATATTCCACAGAATAGGTCTGGGGAGACACTCAGTGAGCAGAGTGGGTACTGGGGCCAAGTTCAAATCTCTAGTATCCATATAATGGCTGTCGATAGGAAGACATAGGCATGTGCTCTGTAATCATAAGGACAGAGATGGAGAATAGAGACAGGAGGGGCATTGAAGTTTCTGGCTGAGAGATACCATCTCAAGGGAGTAGGGGAGAGAGTAATAGACCAAGAAATTAAACCTCCTTGGGCCTCTGCATGTGTGAACACACACACAGTGAGTGGAGGGAATAGTCTGTGAGCACACCAAACACTCACAAACAAGACAATCAAAGGAAGTGAGAATAAAGAAGATACTCAAGTTGGTTGCCACGCCAGCCAGTGCATCCACCCATGTGAACAAACACACACTCAAATAGATACACGCTCTCCCCTCTCTCTCTCTCTCTTTCAAGTGGCAGGTAGCAATGTACCTGCATTTTATATTTTTTAAAATCACTTTCTAGGATTTGTGTGCTAGATTGAAGGACAGGAACCTAAAAAGAAACTCTCAAACTCATGTGAGAGATGTATTGGAATATGGAGGTCAACCAAGAAAATATATATTTATTGCATGTGCTAAAAGTCAGCAACACATTCACCAGAAAGCAGAGATTTCAACAGGGCCAATGAAACCCAAAGCTGGAAGACTGGTCTCTGAGTTCATTTTCCCACCATCGCTCAGTTACAATATGACCCACAACCTGTGCACAAACTCACACCAGCACACACACTCACAACCATTAGGAATTTTCTTTTTTATGAGAGAATGAACGTTCAACAAAAAACTCACAAAATGTTTTAGAAACTCTATCATTGTTAATCCAACTCACAACAGTTTAAGTAGCCGCAACACTGTATCCTTTCTAATAGATTGAATTTGTATTTGTGTGTGTCTATGTCTGTGTATTTGTGCACATACACCTGAGTGGGTTTTGCACCACATCCGTGGAAGTAGACCTCAGACCAGTGTTTGGCATGAGATCCCCGTGAGCCATCAGATCTGGGACCTTCCGCAAGTGTGGTAAATGCTCCTAACCACTGAACCACCTCTCCAGCTCCTCTCTCACTGTCCTGATTTGTAAGGTAATTTAAAGCAACTTAGTGGACATCATTTGAGGATACAGGACTAGCTAAAAACTTCTTAGTTAAGCATATAATTAAGCAATGGGGAAGACTATCACTGAATACTTTAATAGGAAACTATCCCAGCCACTCCTCTGCTATGGGCCAAACACTGAGCAGAGAGGTGGTGAGACTGGCTTCTTTTAAGCTAACATAAAAAGAGAACCTTTTGTGCCCTGTTAAGTGGCAGCCCAATTCTTCCCATTTTACAGAGGCTTAACCCATTTGACACACCCATTCTCAATTAGAAGTGATGCAACTGGTGTCTGTGTGCCTTGGAGACAATTGCTATTGTGTAACAATAAAAGAGGAGGTAGAGGCGCCACCTCTCAGCCTCCTAGGCTAGACTCTAGGTTCTTCTGGCTGCAATACTCCTTCCTTGAAGCAAGTGATTTAAATTCCAAGCCTCATTTGTCTTAGGTGTAAAATGGGGATAATGTTATCTAGTAGGCGGAGAAGGATTGAATGGGATAACATCTTGCCTAGGCTAATGCCGGGACCTGGCAAATGTTCAACAAAGATAAGGTTTCTCCTTATCTCCCAACAAAAATTCCATCTGACAATATTCCAGGGAGGTAAAATGCACTTCTCCATCAAAAAGCAACAGAAAGCAGCCTTCGTCTGCATTCATCAAACTTGTCAAGCTGTTCAGCCTCCATTATTCTTTTTTATTATATTTAAGGCACTTAAAATAATCTCTTAGTGATTTATTCTCCTCTTAACTAGATGCAGTAATTAGAATATCTTTTATGATATGGCAGAGTTTTCATTTCAGTCAAGGTGTGACTGTTTTAGAAAGCCACCGCTCATAGAAGATATTACAACCCAGAAACGGACTGCTTTTATTCTCATCTTGAATAGAAGCACAAACACAGAATGGAGACACTACACGGTGCATTTCTATAGCTGAAAGACGAAAACGCTCAAGCAAGCATGAGCCAATAATTCCCAAAATACCTTTCAGGAACTGAAAAGCAGATATGTATGTTGCCATGGCATTCGGCAAAATTAATACATTTGAAATTTGGATTATATATGGAAGAAATGTCTGGTAAGTTGTTTTTCCTTCCCATTATGCTGGCTTACAACGACTTTCTTCAAAATCACCCAGCATGTATTCATTGCCCTGGGCCAAGGGATGGGGGAGAAGAATAAAAAGGGTAAAAAGTTCAGCATGTATCTGAGATCCCAAGTAAGTGTACAGGCCATGTATTTGTCAAGCAGAGATTCGCTCTACACCAATTCTGAACAGGCTACATGAGGCTGTCGATGCGTGTGTTAAGTCTCCCACCTTGGGTAAGTAATTTATCTTCTCAGATTCAATTTCCTCAATGGCAAATAACAACTTCCATGAGAATATTTGTTCCATACTTCCTGCATGTGAGAATCCTTTGAAGTACACCATGAATTCTGTCTCAATCCCCAGGATGTGCTAGGGAGCCAAGGGTTCCTGCCATCAAACCTTGAGGAAAGGCAAACTGGTCACAGAAAAGTCAAATAACCCAGACCAGAGCTAGGCTCTCCAATCCTAAGGATTATGCTACCTGGCCTCTAGCCCCCTTTTTGAATCTTAAATAATCAAATCATTTCTCAACTTCCTCAAGTAACACAAGGCCATGACTCCATTCTTTCTCTTTTGAGGACCTTCCTCACTCTTGCAAAAATTCATCTCACATCTCCTTGACCTAACTAAATTTCTCAGGGTCTGATATTATCATGTGCTTCTATGTACACCTAATTTAAACAAGGACATAATTTTGTAAGAAGAAAATAAGCTGACTGGATGAATTATAAGTAAACTCCTCAAGGCATCAGCTGAATCCTGAGGAGGCCAAAGCTAAGTACCTCTTACCACTCTGGGCAAACCAGTATACCCCCTCCAGAGGCCGGGAGGACTGGCAAGGGCAAGAGGGAACTACCCAGATCTGCACTCCCAGGGCTGATACAAGGTCCTAGATAAGACCTGAAAGCAGAAGTATCTCTAGGGAATTTGCCAGCATATTTAGTTAAAAGACCACCTATGTGCAATTCCTCAGCCCAGGCAGGGACTACATAATGTGTATCTTCAGATGGAGCAGAGTTGTGACTGTAAGTAAGGATTCTAGGACAAAACTGGGCTCCTGCTCAAATCCGAATTCAGTGAATCAGAAGACCCAAGACTCTGGAGAAGTGACTTGACCTAATGTGTGCCTCAGTTTCCTCATTTACCAAGCAATCATCTGCTCCCTCGTCAAACAGTTATGAAGATTAGGGATTATTCTGTGAGAAGTACTTGGAACCTCTCACATAGGTGCCACCTGGTATGAACCATTACTAATAATATGTGTGTGCATAAAACACTCCCTATTTGATCATATACATATTTTTGATCATTCATGACAAAAACAAGTTCCAAGAAAATAAACCTTTGCTCTGAAATTTAGCAGTTGCCCAGCTCACTATTTTAATCAGTGATGCAAATGAACAAGAATAAAATAAGCTCTCTATGCCAAGGACAAAATGCCAGGAAAAGGGCACAGGAAAGACCAAAGGAGACATGGCATCTCACCCCTTCAGAACCTGTGCCATAGTGTACAAATTAGCTTTAAAATCAATTACTTAGATTATAACTATTATAAAATACTCTAACATTAATTTTCTCACTGGACAATCTGTTTCATGTTTAATTTAAATAGTTCCAGGTATGGATACATCTGTTTACAACAGGTTTCTTTGTCCTGGTGGATCCAGAGTAACCTCTTCCACACAAAGAGAATAGGCATTTGAAAATACAGGTGGAGAAATAATACCTACTATGAAGATTTTTAGAAATTGTAATCAACAGAGGCAACAGACATTTATTATCCTAATTCATAAAATCACTGATAGATAAATCAGCAAACATGTTAGTTGTAAGCACTTCTAATAGTAAGCCATAAAGTCTAAAAGGTTGCGTGTAGGGGACACACACACACACACACACACACACACACACCAGCAGCCAGGTGGATACAGGCAGACTGAATTCCTGTTTCCCCATTTCAGGGGGTGGTGTTGGCAACTAAAGCACACATAAAGTTTGACTTTTGAGAATCTACAAATAAGTATCCCCAAATTAGCCAGATGCACAGTATGTTCCTATGATCAAGTATCAACAACCAAAAGTAGGTGAGAAAAATAATACATTTTCAGCTTTGAAGGCTGTAATAATATCCCCATTATAATTCACCCGAATATATCAACACCGGCTTTACATTAACAGCCTTCTTTTCAAAAATAGACCTAGCACCACCACAGCATTCCTTTCTTTCAGTGTTTGGGAAGATTGTCAGGGAAAGCTCCCTAGCACATGTTTCCATCAATCAGAGCAAGTGATGGGGCGGGGGGAGAAAAGAAACCAGAGAAGATAGTGGACTCGCACTGAGCGAGGGTCCCACTAAGGTCACGCTCCTCACTGGTACCCCATGAACCCCACTGGCTCCAGACAGACCCTGACAACAGCTGAGTCACATGAGTGTAGGCCAGGGCTTTGCTACAACCCAACTGGTGCAGTATTTACATTTCAAATAGCAGATTTGTTGATATAATCTGGGTATCTCTTTCCTCTAAATCTCTACTTCATTTAACAGAACCATCCCTATTCAGTGTTACAGCTCTGTCACTTTAAGATATGATGGCACAAAATAACATTCTGTGACCAGTTACTAAAAGATGAGGGCTGGCTAACATTTGATATTATAATATAAATCATTCCATGAATATGGAATCTATCCAACAGACATCCATGCTTATACTTGCAATAAAGCATCCTAATAGGTTAGAGTGAGCCAATCGTATGCTTGAGAAAACTCACTCTAATAGTCATCTTTAGATTTATCCAACACGCATCTTATAGCTTGCTATCCACAGTGACCATGGCTACCCGTTTACTCAGGTAGAAAAGAACCAGGAGAACAAATGGATGCCTGCTTCACAACCAAAGCCCTGTCTACACTGGAGACTTCCTAAGGCATTTCATATTTCCTAGCTCATCTTTTTGATGCAGTGTTGGAAGGTGTGATGAGAAAACATGGGTCCTGAGGAAGGCAGCAAAGCCCAAAGAGGCTGACAAACAATGCTATAAAATCCTTAGCTCTGTGAACCGCCATTCTGGTCCTAGACCCACACAGCTTTAGAAAACAAATGGCCATTTGTGCAGTGACTCCATGCTCCATAAAAACAAAGGTGTGGACGTAAATAAGAAGCCTGCACTATCAGTGTAGAGCAGAATTTACACCCCCATCAAATGTCACAACACTCACATTCTTTGCTATGTACCCAGAGAGCAGAAAGAGGTTTTGTGACCTCACCGCCCCCTCCCTGATTCAGCAAGCCACTGTGTGTTCTGGGGATACCCCACTCCTGCTCAGTAATGCAAATGGAACAAGTGGTGCTTGAAAATGTGAATATGTAAAATTTAGGTTAAGATCTGAATCCCAACTTCTTGAAATAGAAAAATGTGTGAAGTGATTGACTGGGCAGATTGCACTTAGCTTACACTAATGATTAACATGTGGACTTATGGCTTTGTTTTCCTACAAATCTGAAAGGGAATCCCAGGGAGGACTGCCTCTCCATCTCAGTAGTAATCTTCATTTAGGGGGCAATCTCCTAGCTGTGGTCAGTAACTGGAATGATTTGCAAAATAATTAGATTCTGTAGCCACACAGAGCTTGCCAATGATGGAGTCAGAATAATTTATCCTTTATGGTTCCTGGTGGCAAACGACCATATGCTGAATAAATTTTGACCCCCAAATGCTTACTCTGTCCTCTGATTGTGATTTCTTGCACTTATTTCAAAGCTATCGGCAAGCCAGTTATGAATCTGCCCTTTATAAAAGACTCTTAGCTTAGCCCCTGTTCATGCCACCCTTTTGGAAACCAAGAACTGTGATAAAATAATAACCAAGTCCAAGCAAGCATGCACGTTTCTAGAATAGCAAATATAATAACTGTGGGAATATTTTCCCACATCCTCCTGAACAGTCCCTCATGTCAGGACTTTTAACTTGCGGCTTCTATAAGGATCTATCAGTTCTTCAAGTTGGGCATTGAGAGTTTTCTAGAAATTATAAGACAGCTTTTCATAAACAGGCATTAGGAGAAGCACTCTTTTCTAAGTTGAGTTTATGAAAGCGGACAAAACAAAAAACAAACGAAAGAAATGGTCCTAAGAGAGACATGACTTCAACCACCATTCAAGGAACTTCCTTCTGCAAACCAAACTGCTTAGTCTCTTATCTAAAGTAAATATTTACATGTTCTTCTGTACCCCTCAAAGACACAGATATCACAGGGAGCCTCCACCATCCCAGCCCTATTTCCCAGTTCTTGACCCTTCCTAGTTCACAGCCAGCAATGTTATCCTCTGTTTGATCCCTGCTGATTAGGATCAGGAGACCTAAAGTAGGGTGCAATCTGAGCAGTACTGATGAGTACTTCCATTCAGTTACAGCCTAGCCTACTCTCGGTAAAATAACCCAGGCCAGAAATTTGGTCTTGTGTGTGTGTGGTAAAGCACCACATACACTGACTGTGTTACATAAATAATGAAAATTAAATTACAGGATTTTAGGAACACATTCCAAACAATCCATTCTACTGCCAACTACACTGGGCGCATGACCAGCTGTGGAGAGAAGAATGTCCCCCTCCTCTTAAATCTTTATGTTTCTCTTTTCATTGACTCAGATAAAAGTAAATAGTATCAGTATCCGTTATACTGGCCTGCTAAAATATCTGCTATCAGTAATTATACATATCCCCAAAAACCTGTTGAATGGTTAAAATGCTGTTGGCTCTCGATGAAATATCCATTCTCTTCAATGTGACCAAATGTTTATATCAAGAACACCTTACCTGTGTGTTACATCCTTCAAATGTCTTGAAAAGCATCCCCTACCCGGTGATATGCCTTATTCAAATGGAGCTATTATTTTTAATGTCCTCTACATGGGACTTTTATCTAGTACTTTATATCAGGCCTGCCAATCCCATAGATAAATAATACCAGTACATTTTCCAGTTTGCAAACCAATAAACAGACTCAGACAGCTTCACTTTCCTGAGGCCACATGCCTGCAGCTCAATTGTAAGCTTCCAGTCACGTCTTCTTCAACCCCACCCAGCAGTTTCCTCTGAGAAACATCCAGTGTCCCTTATGACTCTCCCTGGCTCTACCTGAGCTACACACTTCTTTCACTGACTCACCAGCACATGGATTAACCCTGCACCTCGCACTTGTCAACTTAATGTCTTCAACTTATTTCATATATACTTCTGGGCTTGCAGCTGGTATTCTTATAACTGCTTGGCCCACTACCTCTGGCATTATACTCAATAAATATATTCCCTACCTATAAGTAAGTAAGTAAGTAAATAAATAAATAAATAAAATTTGCTTTTGGATGACATCATCCTCAAAGAACTAAAGAAAAACATGATAGAAACTATAAAATCAGATATAAAAAGAAAAACACAATGGAAAACAAAACCCAGATAACCTAGCTTTGGTAGAAGAGGAAACAACTAAATCTTAGATGTGGGAAGAAGAAGCAGGTAGATCCCTTGGGCATCAAGTGACAATTGCCATTTTCAATTAGCTCTTAGGAAGTCACAGATAATGATTATTGTCCTGACAGTCATTCAGAGTTCTCAATGTCTCAGAAACCAAGGATGGACAGCATCTAAGGAATGATACTCAAGGCTGTCTTCTGTCCTCCACATGCATGTGCACACACGCACCCACCCACACAAGCAATATACGCACATGGAAACACAGCTATGCACAAAGACCAAAAGCATTACATGGGAATCATTTTCCTTCACATTAGCAATGCCTCCATGAAGCACTCATGAGGGGAGGGTGTTTGTTGACTTTCCAATCTCCAAGAAGAGAAAAGGCCAGGCCACAGACTGCCAAAGTTCATGCCAAAGCTGAACACTATGCAGAAATGAAATATCCTGTAGCAGCAATCTTTTTTATGTATCACGTAATGGGCAATGGCACCCGGTGGATGGCTTCAGTTCAACTGACGTGTCCTACCCACTGTTCCACACAGCTGCAGAACCCAGAGACTGAGTGCAGCCTCCCCATTAAGGCTCGTTTCCCCCATTGTTTTTCATAATGGGATCCAAGGGATCATTTGCAGGATCTCATAGAAAGTTGAAATGTTGTTTGATGAGAATCATTAGATATTTAAATCAAAAATGAGTGCATAGCAAGAGAAGCAATCACTGTACACCTAAAGCACAGCTCAGAACTTCCAGGGCAGCCTCCACCTCTGTGTGCTGGCTGCTGGATCTGTGCTTATGTGTACCCATTAACAAAACCATAGAGGGAGAAAAAAAAGGTGTCAGACTTGCTTCCAGTATTTTTCCACCATTTAATAGCTCAAAGGGGGCTTTTCAGAGATAAGGCGTGGTTCGTTTATATATCAGTGACTCACAGACAACAGCAAAATGCTGTCCCTGCATTTAGGTATTGAGAAGAAAGCATGACATTGACTGCGATCTAACATTCTCAAGTTTTGTCTGCTTAACTGTCTTCAGACAGCAGTGTTTATTCCCAATAAACCCTTAAGGCCAGGACCCTGGGAGTACTTAGTAGCAGACAGACCTGTGACACCCTGTTAGCCCTCTAGGTAAGCAGGAAAGGCCTTGAATGCAAGCAACACAGGATACAACAATAGTGTGTCATCCTGAGTTTCAACTTCCTAGAATTCCCTGTGGAAACATATTCTACTGTACACACTGTGGACCAGCAAATATTAGGGACAAGTAAGACGACACCCTAACATTCAAGGTGTGGGAAATCCAGCGCATGCTCTGAGCATATTTAGGCTTCCAAGAATTAGTCGTAATGAATACATAGCTTTAAAGTGAACTACATAGTCTCCTATAGTGGTATAACTCTAGTGCAAACCATTTTCTTCTCCACGTACCTTAAGGGAAAGAGAAATGAAAGGATGACAGGCTGAAGCAGAAGAAAGAAACTCTGACCAAGGACCACTGACTCTGACCAAGGATCATAGTCTCTATTCAAAACATTCTGAAGGCAAATAAATAAAAAGAATAACTATATAAGGAATATAAATTACATAAACATAAAAGAAATATGTAACATGGCTTAAGTATGTTTCAGTATATTTTTTATTGGCATGTATATACCTGAGTATAAGTACGTGCACCATATGTGTGTAGGAGCAGACAGAGGTCAGAAGAAAAACTAGTTCCCCTGAAACTGGGGTTACAGAAGGTTGTCAGCCACCCTAGAGATGGCTGGATTTAAACCCTGATCCTCTGCAAGAGCAGTAAATGCTCTTTACCTCTGACTCTCTAGCCCCATGGCTAAGTATTTTTATAAGATTTACAAAACTGTTCTAATGAGTTGAAAAAATTAAAAAGACAGTAAAGTCTACTGAAAAGATGAAAGCCTAACTTCCCTTCACAGATGAAATCAACTGCAATCAATTCTATTCTACATCTGGTGATCTCAGAGACATTTAGAAATGTATATTTTAAGTTTAGTATAGTGTGGGAGTGATCAAAGAAGGTGAGACCTCCATTTCGGTAGGTGGGAAGATTTTCAGGGGCATGGCACCACCCTCATTAGTGAAGAGTGGACACAGAATCTAAATCTGTTTCCTGTAGATCTCAACAATCAGTTGAGTGGTAGTAGTTTATTTCTCTGTATTGGTACAATATGGAAATGCTGAGTATATCTGTGACATTATGCTACATACCTCTGTGTATGTACAGTCCTTAATTTGGCTAGGCAGTTAGAAGATCTGTGTAAACATGATTCCACACATGTAAAATTCAAATAATCAAACTACTTTGAAGTGCTCAAAAGAATTAAAATTTAAACTTGTGAAAGCTTGAAGTTCAACAAAAAGCATGAACATTATCATATCCCCTTAAGGAAAGCCTGCTCAAGGCATCCTTGTCCAGTGAAGACACACACCCTGGGGCAGGGAGACATGGCATGATCTACAATTTCAATAATTCCTAGGTGTAAGAGTTAAGCTCACATACACCAATGACTACATAAAGGTCTGAGCAACCAAAGTGAATGAGATACTTTCATAGTAAAATTAAAAATAGAAGACATTAAGCCAAAAGATCAATGTAAAAGAGTCTGTCCAACAAATGGCAAAGATTGCCTATTAATTAATACAGACATGATGAAGGGCAGGGATGAATAACAGTATGTATGTTTTCCCTCCTTCACTCAGCTAAAACATACTTTGACTTGATATCTGCACGTTTGTCTTCTCCAGTGCACACTCATAATTCACACGTTAAATATTTCACAAGGAAAATATGTTCTCAAGAGCTTAGCTCCCCTTATTGCTTCTTTCCACAGGTTTTTACCCTTTCAGTGAACTTCAGAGGTAGACGACTGATGAAATGACTCAATTTAAGTTCTTAACAGTGAGTTGTAAAAGCTAGAAAACTCAACTTTCACAACACAACCTGTAAAAATATGAAGATTTCACCTATAAATTCAAACAAGGTGAATACAGAAAAGAAGCATGCCTAGCCAGCCATTAAAAGCAATCCATCACCTGAGCTACATGAGACTCTCCAACAGACTGAGAACTTTTGGAATTAATTTCATCACTAGGGCACACAGAGAGAGACAGAGAGACACAGAGACAGAGAGAGACAGAAACAGAGACAGAGAGGGAGGGAGAAAGGGAGGAAGGGAGGGCGGGAGAAACACACACACAGAGAAAGCCATAGTAAGCAAGCATACATATCATCAGCTGATAATATTTTCTGACATTTGACTTTCCTCTGGTAGAAGAATATTCAGGGTGGACAGCTGACCTTAAATTAGTTCCAAGATTACCAATCTGCAAGATACATGACCAGGAAAAAAAAAAAAAAAGTTCAGGCTTTCTACTACATTCTCAACAACCTGACTGATGAGTATATTATATATTGTATATTTTCCAATTAAAAAAAATGTGCTTATGCAATACCTACAACTGCCAGAATTAAAGCTCTAAAACTTGGTTAAAGCCGAGGTAGGAGAAAGTCCCTAATCCTCCATTCTCAATATGTTCTAGCAAATGTCTTTTAGTAACTGCATTAGAAAGCAATTACAGCCTAATAGCTGTCTAAACCCATTATCAGTGTACATTTAACCTTTCAATATTTAAAGATAATATTTAATTTGAGCAAATTAATGGACTGCCTGTGAGACCAAATACATCTATTTAGTCTTTCTGGTTTTCCGTCACTGATATTTCTCTTTAGAGACTGGGTCTCGTGACAAGAAGTCTGGTAAAAATGCACTTCTTTCTGTTTGTAGTTTAAATAGACATTAATAAATGAGAGGCCAACCTAACCCCAAATGAGAAGTAATGTCCTTATTAACTGTAAGTGTCTCTTGCCATTAACAAAGCAGCTTTTAATTCTTTGCAGATTAATCTCTATCATTAATAATTAAATGAGTTTATATACCTTTATCTTTCAAAGTGATTTTTTTTCAAGTTTAAAACTGTCTGATCTCTGACTTTAAAAGGGTTGAGTGTTTCTTACAGAAAATTACCCCATGCCCTGATTTTTTTTTACATCCTATGTTTAAATGTAATGACTTTTCAAAATTCTGATGACTTTAACCACACAGAAGTTATACTTAAAAGACCAGATCAATATGCAAAACTAACCAACTGTGAAAAAAAATACTGTAACATATTTTTGAATAAAAACAAGTAAAATATCAACGAAAAACAGCCCAGAACAATAACCATACACACAGTCCCCAACTAAACAGGTTCGTGACTCAAGGCTCATGCACTAAGAACCTCAAAGGGAGTCTTTCTCCACAATATGATGAATACCCATGTATACTACTCTTCCTTCCTTTTTGTTAAATTTTTTATTAACAAAAATATTCCTATACCCACCACTGCTCCCCCTCCCTCCCCTTCTTCCAGTCTCTTCCTACCCCAACCCCCATCCATTCCTCAGAGAGGGCAAGGAATCCCAAGTGCACCGCTTTTCTTAAGGTAGCTCAATTATCACATTTCTTTACTGCCGACTCAATCAGAATGCTTCAATAGCTAAAGCAAAGAACTCTACTGATATCCTGGATCACATCAACAGGCTAACATGTGTTAATGCTAGTGTGAGTGAAGTGTGCTAAGACTAATCTAAAAGAAAGCTTGTCCCCACCACTCACTTCTTCTCATTATGAAAGACTCTAGGTCCCGGATGTCAGGAACCTTTTGTCTATCACCCAAAAGTACCTTTGCCATATCTAATGCATTCTCTCTGTCCCAATGGAAGACTGATCAACAAAGTCACCGGTAGCTATGAAGAATGTCCATCCAATAATTTTCTTCCCTCAAGCCTGTCATCCGATTTTTTATATCACATCCATATCCAAATGTATGCTTGAGTATTTTCCTTGACCCAAAATCAATGTTCCTAAGAGAAATTCCAATGAGTATTGAACCTATAATCAGACTTATGTACTTCTTATCTTTCATGCTTAAAATTCTAAATCTATTAATCTAAAATACATTATAAATATTTGTAACAGACACTTTATATTTTTGTTTCATTGTTAAAAAAAATTTACATGATCCAGGAATTAAATACTATAAAAAATGTAGGGCTGGAGAGATGGCTCAGCGGTTAAGAGCACCCTCTGCTCTTCCAGAGGACCCGGGTTTGATTCCCAGCACCCACATGGCAGCTAACAACTGTCTGTAGTTCCAGTTCCAGGCAAACACCAAGGCAAATAAATAAATAAATAAATAAAGTTTAAAAAAAGGGGGGGGGCTGGAGAGATGGCTCAGTGGTTAAGAGCACCGTCTGCTCTTCCAGAGGACCCGGGTTCGATTCCCAGCACCCACATGGCAGCTAACAACTGTCTGTAGTTCCAGTTCCAGGCAAACACCAAGGTAAATAAATAAATAAATAAAGTTTAAAAAAAAAATGTATACATTCAGTATCCTCCGGCCACACTATTCTTTGTACACTCCACACCCTTCACTAAAGTTCATGCTTGTTTCTTATCAATTTGCAAAATGCAGACATAGCAAAACAGTGTCTACATCTCTTGTCTTTCATATAAAGGAGTAATTGTCAGTCCAAGACATCCAATCTGAATCATTACTTAATGCATGATAATTAAATATATGTGAGTGTAAATATCTCTGTGAGTTGGTAGAAACTTGTGCTTCCAACAAGGTCAGAAATTATCAATAACAGTTTGAAATTACTGCATATCTATCACAATATGAACATGTAGAAAATCCAATGAATCCAGCAAAAACTAAGAAATAAAGTAAGAAACCCAAACTGCAGTTCTATAGTTTTATTTCATTTGAATCTTTTTAAATTTTACATGTGATTACAAAACTGAGATCCATCACAATAATCAAAAGGAGAATGTCCTAATAGTACGTATAAATAATCAACAAACTAATTTAGGAATACTTTCATGTCACAGTAATTGATTTTTACCTCAAAGAGAAAATAATTCTACATTCATATATCCTGGGGTCCAAAAATTATAAGTTTAAGCCTGAAGGATTTCTTTTTTTCCCCTAATAAACTATTTAAGTGAATTAAAACAAAATACCTCACTAAAGCCTAGATCCTGCCTATTGTTGTCAGTGCTTGCCTACAGTTTCCACGAGGCATTTGGAAGGACATGATCCACTTATTTAGGTCACAAGTAAGTGGTGTAACAAAGCTTTATTTTCATTAGCCACGAAAATTGACTTGATTAAATTCTAGTAGTATAATTTTTTTTTTTAAAGAAAGACGGTGTGGCAAAAATCATTGAAGAGTGATTTCTGAATGAGACACATATATATCGTATCTATTTCTTCACTTTAAAAATTAGCATGTTCAAAGCAAACACTAGCACATGCCAAACACCGGACTGACAACATCAAAGCGAAATTGAATGAGTTCTCCAAAGCAGAAGAAAAAGAGTAATTATTAGTTAGACTTCCGCCTGTGGCCATCAGAAATGTTACCTTAATTTGGCCTTAATAACCTATAATCACTTTTAGTATATGGGTCTAAAACTGCCATTATTCAGCTTCATCTATGGATATAATGGGGCAGAACAGAACTGTGGGTATCATTAAAATAAGTTCCTGCAAAAGAGGGATATGTAGTACATTGCTAATGTGTAAATGACTAAATAACGTAATTACAGGAAATGAAGAGCACTTACAACACAGTTACTTAAACTGAATCATGATAGCATGTGTGCACGAATATATTCTTTTAAAAAATGTTTATTAACTAAACAGTAGAGAAGAAACACAAAGGAGGGCCTTTGTTCACAATGGCTAACACCGACTAATGAATATAAGCATACAAAACACAACTCATCTATTTCTCATTGTTCAAAACAGCAAAATGATCATAAATACATTTTGCAAAATATTATGTTATTAGGAATTAAATGTAATGATGACTTAGTACCTTTCTCTGGTGTCCAAAGTTTCCTCTTCAATATATGTAACTATTATGTTTACAATGGAATAATTTGTAGTTGGGAGGCAGACAGAGAGAGTCTGAAATCTCCATAAACATCATAAATTACCATCACACTTAAGAGTCATTTTTAAAAAAGAAATAAAAAATGCAAATGACTAACTTTTGAGTTTTGGCATTCTGAATATGTAAATAAACATGGCATTCAGTTACACAAAAGCACCTTTCTTGGATGTACCAGGAAAATCATGGACGTTGACAGTCACCCAAAAAAGATGCTCCCTGAAGCAAGATGAAACAGCAGACAGGCACCGCAGGGGAAGAGTGTGAAGTGCACATGTGAGGCCTCAATTCAAAACACAGCTGCTGGATCTAATTCTAGGCCAACTGGCCTTGTCACTGTCTCTTAACAAGGCAAATTCCCTACTGAATATTAGATGCTGTTAAAAAAGAAAAAAAAACCACATAATAATATTCATCAGTTAATGTATCTACATCACTGCTGTTTTATATTTAAATATATATATGTGTGTGTATTCACACACACATCTGTAAAGTAATCCGAGAGAAGAGCTCATCCAGTGCTGGGGAAGGTACCTTAGTTAAGGAAGTTTGATTCTAACCAAATGTATCAAATAGTGCAAGGTATTCACTTGTCAAATAATGAAATCTGTATGCTTGAGAGTATTCCATAGAAAAGTTGAAAAAAATTATAAATTTTTGACAATTCTCATGACAATTTTAACTGTTGATATATACTGAGCTTTCATTGCATGCTAGACACAGAGCTCAATGCTACAGTCCAGTGCAAGAGGGTTGGTTGCATATGTGATGTGTGAGTACACTTATGTGTACAGGTTCATGTCCCATACAAGGTACACATCTATGAAACCAGAAGAAGACATCACATATCCTGCTTTGTCATTCTCTATCTTATTCTCCTGAGGCAAGTTATTTTACTGAACCCGGAGCTCACCACCTTTTAATTGCCTGGCTAGCCAGACAGCCTAAGTGATCCTCCTGTCTCTACAGCCCACCCACAACCAAGCCCTAAGTGTCAGTCAGGTGTGTATGGCCATACCCAGTTTCTATATAGATTCTGGGGAGCAGAACTTGGTCCTTATGCTTATGTATCACACTTATCTCTTACACACTGAAGCAGTCCCCAATCCATCTATAGGGGTTTAATATTTATTTAATTAATTAATTAAAAGGGCTTAAATCTATTATTTCACTAGCTGAAGCATCTCTCCAGCACTGTCCTGACTATCCATACACAGACCAAGAGAAGGGGGTTCTCTAATCATTTTATCCAGAAAATTAGAAATCTACCTTAAGCACACTCTCATATGCTCTCAAGCCCTTCAGTAAATGAAACGGTGAACTTTTTTTAGGCTCATTGGAAATGTATTGCCATCATTAAGAAGGGCAATGAGGCATGTGTCCACACTTCTATCTGTGATCTCCATTTTTCCTACAAGAGGGGGCTGTGAAGACGTCTCAATGGGTAGGGGTGCTTGCGGTCAAAGCAAGGGAATCTGAGTTCAAATACTCAGAGGCACATAAAAAAATCAGGTGTGGCCACCTCGGTAACATAGTACTGGGAGACAAAGATTCATAAATTTCAGAAACTCACTGGCCAGAAAGCCTACCCAAAACAGTAAGTTCCAGTATCTATGTACATACACAGACACACACACACACCCCCACATTCGAAGCACATAGAATGTGTGTAGTGTTTAGAAAATAACCACAAACTGTTTCCAAAACTATATACAAAATAGTCTTTGTTGATATATAAATGGTTTTCTATAGAAAAATTACATATCTTTCATCAGAATTCCAGCTTTCTGTGGTTCTAAAATACTCAAATTTCTTTGGAGACAGGGTCTTGTGCCTCCCAGGCTGGCCTCAAACTCACTACAAATCTAAAGGTGACCTTGAAATTAGGAGCTTCCTGAGTGTTGGACTCACACACAGAGAGAGAGAGAGAGAGGGAGGGAGGGAGGGAGGGAGAGAGAGGCACTAACCACTCCCCAGTTCTCTAGGGTTCTGAGGATTAAACTCACGGCTTCCTGCATGCTGGGCAAATCTGACAAGTAAGCTACAGTCTCTATGATCATGCCCTAGACCTAGCCAGACTCTAGCATTAAATCCCTGACTTGTTCCCAGGCCTCAGATTTTAATGATGGAGGAAAACCTACCATTGCAAGTGCTCACAAGCATGTGTAACTTCGTCTTTACACCCAACTGCTCTTCTATTGTCCTTTACCTGGAGATTCCCCCACTTATCCTTCAAAGTCCAGCAGCCCGATTTCTGGGAAGGTCCCTCTTAACTGTGAACTCTAGTGGTACCCTACATGTACAGATTTCTCATTCACGGGCACTAGATAAGATTTTTGTAGACATTTATGTTCTTTAATTTAAGACACTTGAGACCAACAACTGTTTTTTCACTCTTTTCTTTTTAGTCTCAAGAACTCAAAAAAAATTCCCTCACAACTCTTGAAGGTTCAATAAGTGTGCTTAACTAAATTCTAATAAGTGACTATATAAACAAATATACAAAAGTCACTTAACAATATTCTAGTAAGGTGCTATATATACAACAGAAAATTCCTTGAAGACAATCTTGGGCTATAATGATCTTCATATAATATCTTAGGATATTAACTAATTTGGATATCCCCTTCATTCATTACCCAGTCTGGTTATACAAAAAAAAAAAAAAAAAAAAAAAGGTTTGTTCTGCTCACAAAAATAACACATACACAGTCATTTTAAACTGCATTTTAAGTATAAAGGAAATAGAAATTGCCCATACAGGACAAGATCCCCTTTTCAAATGTATACTTTAACTCTGAGATTTAAATTAATTATTCCACTACAACATGGATAATAACAAAGAAAACTTGAAGAAGAGGCCCAAGTCTTGTTACTGCCATTTCTACCATACACTAGTCTGAGGTCCAAGCTACAGTCTCCTGGCTGTTGTCCCCAACTGCTGCCTGTTATAAAAAATAAAATTTTATTAGCACACAATAACGTTCATTGGTTCAGTTGTTGTCTATAGCTGTTTTCATGCTACAGCAACAGACATTAGTCACTATAGCAAAGAACACACACCCTTGAAACCAGTAACATTATGTAGCACCTTGCAGAGAAAGTGTGCTGACCTCTGTTACAGGCTAGACCAGAGGTTCTCAATCTGTAGGTTGTAACCCCTTTGGAGGTCAAATAATGCTTTCACAGGGGTTTCCTAAGACCATAGGAAAACACAGGTATTATACTGCAACTCATAATAGTGGCAAAATTACAGTTATGAAGTAGCAACTAAATAACTTTATGATGGGGTCATCATAACATGAGGGACTATATTAAAGGTCACAGCATTAGGAAAGTTGGGAACCACTGAGCTAGAACATTCTAGTTTGAGAAATGTATTCATTCTCTAGTTCTTCGGTGAGGTAGAATAATTTTCTTTTAACAGAGCTTCCCCTTACAGATGTATATAGAAATAATAAATGTGATTTTTAAAAAATGGCTATATCTATAGCACAAGGAATTGGGCACTGATTGAGTTTTCAGAAACCTAGCCTCAGGAAATCAAAATGTACCTTTGAGCCAAGATGTGTGTTCCTTCATAAAAGAAGCCTGAACCTCAGGTAGCCCCCTAGGAAAGCTGCAGGCAGAGAAGTTAGTGCCCAGCAGCCTGCGCCCTCCTGCCAATCCTGGCAGTGAGGCTTCTGCCTCTGCTGTCTGCACACCCTCCTGCCCTCCTTGGTCTGGCCAAGGGAAGCCAAGCCTAACATACAGGAGGCACCTCACCCAATCACACACTCCACCCTTGCTTCGCTTCCTTGGTTTTTACAGCTAAGCATTAATGAGGCACAACTAGCTGGAAGTCTTCTTCATCAAGAATTATGTCTAAAGTCAGTAACTCTGTGTTCTCCTAAGATTAATATCTATAAATGCCAGGCCAACTTGTCCTTGCCTCATTATTCTTCTAAAACATATTCAATCATAGACATATTGTGTGATTGTTAGAAGACAAACACAAACATTACATTAAAAAAAAAAAAAGTCCCATTTTCTGGTTCTCCTGCTAGTAAGAAGATCCAATTCAATACTCTGCTAAATCTCACAGAGAACTTGTTCAGTTGCTTCCTGCTTATTTTCCCTTATCTTACATCAAGGAGACCCCAAAGGGATGTTCTACACCATGATGAGCCAGTGGAGAAAAAGACAGATCTGCAATCAACTGTCAGGAATGCCATGCCCTCCAGAACCCACAGGGACTATTCTGTGATGTGCCACATGCAAAAAAAAAAAAAAAAAAAAAAAAAAAAAAAAAAAAAAAAAAAAAAAAAAAAAAAAAAAAAAAAAAAAAAAAAAAAAAAAAAAAAAAAAAAAAACATTGTGCACCACAGTTGCTATTGCACAGTGAAGCATTTCCTGGAACACACAGAAAGACATCTCCTCTTATGAGACTGCACTTTAACTCTGCCCTATCATGGCAGCATCGCTTGACAAGGCATAGATTCTGAGACTTGGTTCCTCTTCATGGACCTGGGCATAACCAGATTTGGGGGCTTAATGCATGGAAATGAAGGAAGGGAGCCTGGCATGAGGCTGAGTGGCTGTTCTCCAACTCCTGATTGTGTTTCATACTTTATCTAATAATACACAAAAGGTAGCTGCCAAACACAAGAATGAACGATGATAATTTTCAAAAATCCACTAAATGAGCACAAAAGGAAAGAAGTTTCTTGGTTTCCAGTGGCAATGGTATTATCCTGAACTTAAAGTTACATAGTTACACTAAGTATTCCCTCCAAAAAGAAAGTTTTTACTCCTACTAATAATTCTATTTTGAACATATATCTATTAATGTTTATTGAATCATTTTTAAAATAAACAGCATTCATTAGATTCAAAGAATTTGTCATTCAGATCTGATTAAACAATATTTTTTTAAATGTCATTGTAGTTGAGTTCTGAAGAGTTAAGAAGGCAAAGACCAAAAGAAGGAATGTTCCACAGATTTTGCAAAGGTCCTGGATCAAGGAAAGTTAGAAAGAGTCTGAGGTGTAAAGTCCCATCCATGTAGATAGACAGCAAGCAGTGACAGGAAGCCAAATGCGAATCTGAAAGTCCTTCTAAGTCCCACTATTCTAAGAGTTAGGGTAACCACAATAAGAAAAACACTAAGTTGTGAGTTAACTGATTTGGTTTTGGGGGATTTTTTGTTGTTGTTGTTGTTTTTATCATTCCAGTTATTTTACAATAGGGATTTCAACAGGGAAAGCAGAAAGAGAAAAAGGATTCTGAAAGCAACCAGGCAAGGAATATAACAGAGCACTGACATCACCTGGAAAAGCACCTGGGAAGCATTAGCAAAAAGGAAAGGGTCAAAGTGTTAAAAGGCAAGCTCAGTCCACTAGGTGCATGGCAGTGACATTCTTCATAGGCAGAACTTCTACTGGAAGCATTCACAGAAGGAGACCAATACAATAGAGAGTTGGCTAAACAGAGAGTGATATGGAGGTTACCAGAACAATTTATATGTGAGAAGTCACCTGGGAAACATGAGAGGCAACTTAGGATAAAAGTAGACACAAATTCTCCCATGTGATGACATGGACCAAAAGACTCTTTTTAAAATAATTTATTTATTTCTATTTTATATGCACTTGATGTTTTGCCTATATGTATACATGTGTGAGGTTATCAGGTCCCCTTGAACTGGAGTTAGACAGTTGTGAGCTGCCATGTGAGTGCTCGGAATTGAACCCAGATCCTTTGGAAGGGCAGTCAGTGCTCTTAACCACTGAGCCATTTCTCCAACCCCATGGACCAAAAGACTCTAAGTATTACCTTGTTGAATTCTCCCAACAACCCTGCTGCTACACCTTACACTGATGAAACCAGGTCGGACTGTTAAGAACAAGATCATAACAAAATAACCAGGCTCAAGACTGAGGCATGGCACACAGGGCCAAGGAAAAGTTTCTAGAAAGGGGTGGAAAAGTTTCTAGAAAGGGGTGTGGAAGGTTAAGGGAGAGAGACAGTATGTGTTTTCCAAAGCATAATTAAGAGGAGTGCAGTTATTAGTAATCACAATGGGAATAGTTTGCATGGAGAAAAATGAAGTTAAGTCTCTCATACTACAAAAAAAAATGACTTTAAAAAAATTCTGGCATGTCTGTGGCAGTTCTTGCATGATGGATTTGTCAAAATACATGAAAAGAACTAAAATGTATGGATACCACCAGGCTAGCTATGCCCCTGTGTTTAAAAGGGAGGAAAGGATGCAATTTTTTTTTGACCTGCATGTTAATGTGTAAGATGGAAATGACTGTTGCTGGTGGCACTGTTATTAAATGTTCTGTGTCAATGTGCTTACACACACACACACACATACACACACACACACACACACACACACACACACACACACACACACTCGAAAAATCCTGAGTCTCTTCTTCATACTTGTCACATGTCTCCATCTATTCCCACTGCCAGCACTGGCCTGTGTCCACAGTGCACACACACCTACCAGATATTCAACTTTCAACATGCTATTTTCTTTTATTATATATTTTAAATTACTAAACTTATTGTACAATTTAAATTGTATATGTATTGGGGAGGGCCACTTCTAGTTGGGGTGGGAATCAAAGAACAACACAAGGAAGTCCTTTCTCTACTTTGACCAGGGCTAAAACTAAGGTTGTCAGGCTTATCTTTCCCTGCAGAGCCATGTCACTGGCCCCTTTCTCATTTCCTTTATGTATAGTAAAACTAGTAGAAGACACCTATGACACTGTATACTATATTTTGAAAGAAAAGACATAACCATAAAATTAAGAACAAGAAATATAAAGAATTACTGCAACTTTTCCAAATTAAAAAAAAATAAGCAATGGGAGATGTTTTAAATGACACATTAGACAAAGCTGAAGAGAGAATTACTGAACTAGAGGATAAATCTATGGAAGTTACCACAAAGCAGCAGAGACAATGAAAAGAAAAATATAAGAGAAGTTAATATATATATGTATACACACACACATATAAGTTTAAAACATTTTATCAGTCCTCACAAGAAACAAACATAATAATTTTCCTTGGTTGTAGGAAGACATAACACTAGACACAAAACAATCAAAAACTAATAAGTAAAAATAAAGACAATCACCAAAAAGAACAGGCAGATCTCCAAGAATGCACAGCAATTACGTAGATGAACATCAGACTTCTCACAAGCTAATATGGGATTAGGGAGCCAGGAGAGGGAAATCATCAGAATAATCTGAGAAGACAAGTCTCAAAGAGGTGTCACTAAAGAACAAGAAAGAACATTTATTTAGAAAAACAAACACTTGCTGACCACCAACTTTCCCACACAAGTAGAACCACTAAAGGACACACATCCCCACACAGGGAAATGAGTCCAAGAAGGAAGGCTGAGTTGCAGAAAAATGCCAAGGACACACAAAGTAGAAGTGTAACAGTGTCTACAAAATTCCAATATCTGACTTTCAGAAACAATTTTAAGGAACAAAACAAAAACACAAGTAACAGAAGGAATGATGAGAGTAGTATCCGTGGTCCCAAAGTGGTCATCAAGAACTAAGGTTATATATAAAGTTACAATTTATGGGAAAATGAAACCTCTACACAGTGAAAGCCCAAAGATAATTATCAGAAGAATAGAAACAATATAAACAAAGGACGGAGACAAGAAATAAAAAGCAACAAAACTTAGTAAATGTATTTGAAGGAAAGAGGATGAAATTAGTAACGATATATAACACAAATGAACAGCAGGAATATACAGCAGGGTCCACAGCCACATATACACACACCTGCTCTGTAGACAATCTCTGAGGACTAGGCTGATCCATGACAAGAAGAAGTGTAAGTCATTTGACATTATCTGTTTCAATAAGTTAAAAATGTTCAATAACTGGCTCATATAAAGGGCAACATAGAAGGGTTAAAAATTAAAAGTAAAAACATATAAATTTTATCCAAAAAAAAAAAAAGTTGAGGGCAGGAGGGGGAAGGGTGTTTGAACAAGGGGATGCATGAATAAAAAATGAGACTTTATTCATAATGAAAATAAAAAGAAAAGAAAAACAAAAAACTTAAATTAAAAAAAAAAGTCAAATATGTCTACCAATATAAGACAAAATAAACTGTAAGGCAAAAGAGCAGTAAGAAGGTGACTATAAATAAAGAGAATAAATTTGGTTAACCAGACAGATAAAGTAATTCTAAACATAAAAGTATATAATAATGTAATTTCAATATGTATAAAATCAAAACAGAGGGGGCTGGAGAGATGGCTCAGCGGTTAAGAGTACCCTCTGCTCTTCCAGTGGACCTGGGTTCGGTTCCCAGCACCCACATGGCAGCTAACAAGCTAACAACTGTCTGTAGTTCCAGTTCCAGGCAAACACCAAGACAAATAAATAAATAAAGTTTAAAAAAAAAGGGGGGGGGCTGGAGAGATGGCTCAGCGGTTAAGAGCGTCCTCTGCTCTTCCAGAGGACCCGGGTTCGATTCCCAGCACCCACATGGCAGCTAACAACTGTCTGTAGTTCCAGTTCGAGGCAAATACCAAGGCAAATAAATAAAATAAATAAATAAAGTTTTTTAAAAAAAATCAAAACAGAAAAGTTAAAAAAAAAAAACCACAAATTTCCACCATAAAGTACTTCAGCCCAAGTTTCCCAATAACATAGGTGTCAAGCACATTTTTCAAACTCACAAAGGTATAGATGATTTAGAAAAAATAAAAACTAGTAGACAAGAATTTCTGGGCATCCAGATGCCTCCAACTCCATAGCCGGACAATGTGAGTTCTTCCCAAGCACATGATCAAATACTATGGAGATTAATTAGAGGAAGTGACAGCAAGGAAAAGTCAAAAAAAAGTCAAACAGAGCAAGGTTCTCCAACAGTAATTAAATTACAGTAAAATTTACTATAAAAACTCTTAGTAAAATATATGTAGACGGGACTTCTTTTGTCAAGCATCTACCATCAGCACTATTGGCAGCAAAGACTTGGTCTAAGATAATTACATCCACAGTCATTCCCACTGTTTGTGTCCTAGACAGTGCAGCTAGACAGGGTAGAAAAAGCCCTGTGTAGGGACTTAAAGGGAGATATAGTGCAGTTATCTTTATCAACACATTATTGCAATTCATAGGGAAACTTCTAAAGAAAACACACATATCATTTCTATAAGAAAACTTAGCAACACGGATGAACATGAAAATCAATATACAAAAGTTAACCAAATTTCTATATGCCAGCAACAATTTGAATATTTCATGTAAAATAAAATGCCATTCACAACAGAAACAAAAATAAAAAGGTAAACCATCAAAATAAATATTCAACTTTAGAAAAAATGATTTTAAAACCTTATCATTCTAAAAGTATAAAATCAAAAAAAAAATCTTGATATCAAAGACCAAAATGAGAGGCTACATAAAGAAAGGTAATGATTACTAAAAATATCACAAGTTTCAACAAAGTCACCTCAAGTCTCTCTGCATCTTCATTAACAACACCTAAGAGACTCATCAAAGATAACAGTGAAGAATTCAAGTCAAAATCAATCAATCAATAATCAATCAATGAAAGATGTACAAGTGAGAGAGGAGAAGCAGAAGGAAAAGCTCTCTGCCTACTAGGTATAAAAACATAACAAAAAACTTAAAATGTAGAGGCAATGCAGACAAACTGCCCCACAGATTAAAGAACCCAGAATAGAAGAAACTCAGACACATGCCACAGATTACAGAAGGACCATTGGGGTGACTGGGAAAGAATGGACTTTTCAATAAGTTCCTGAAGAATGAATGGGTATCTGGGATATGCAGCCCTGCTTCCAATTCCACACAAAAAGTAGTATGGAAGACCAACTTGTGAAAGACAACATCATGAGATACTTTTATTGTTTGACTTTGCTGTAGAGAATGACTTTCCACCCAAGACTCAAAACATAAAATCCCAAAGAAAAATACATTTACATAACAATGTTAAAGGTTTTGCTAGGGCTGGAAAAATGGCTCAGCATTTAGGATCACTTGCTACTCTTCCAGAAGACTTACATTTGATTCTCACCACCCAAGCCAGAGGGTTCACAACTGCCTGTTAAGTCCAGCCCCAGAGAATCTGATGCCCTCTTCTGCCCTCCAAGGTACCTGAACTCCTATGCACAGCCAGTCACACCATTTAAATAGATAGATGATAGATAGATACATAGATAGATAGATAGATAGATAGATAGATAGATAGATAGATAACTGTTTCACTAGGCTCTGCTTACTAAAAGTTTCTACAAAGGAGGAAAAAGGAATTGGCCATAAAAGTGCCTGCAGTAGGTGACTGGGAAAGAATTGTCCCAAACTATAAGTTAAAACTCTAACAATGGACCTGGAGAGATGGCTCAGAGGTTAAGAGCACTGATTGTTCTTCCAGAGGTCCTGAGTGCAATTCCCAGCAACCACATGGTGGCTCATAACCGTCTATGATGACATCTGGTATCCTCTTCTGTATACTGTATACAAAATAAATCTTTAAAAAAAAATTAAACTTAGCCATAAACTGATGTCTTTTAATAAAAAATCTGTTAATTAAAAAAAATACTCTAACAACACCTACAAATTAATTTTTTTAAAAAAAGTAGAAAATGGGGAATGGAGAGACTTCAAAGAACAATGACGGGGAATGAAACATAAATGATAATAAATATATGCAAAACCTCATCATCAAGGAAACTGCAAATTGAAACCACAATGAGATACATTTTGTGTTTTATACCTACTAGAAAGATACAAATTAAGAAGCTTGATTAACACCTAAGATAGGCAAAGACGTGCACCCATAATAATCTTTATGCTGCAGGTGAGAATGTAGATTTAAAAAAAAAAAAAAAAAAAACTCCATCATGTTGAGTTTTCACGTAACTTTCCAACCTACCACATCTACTTACAGTATGTCCTTTACTGAGAGTCTGCATGTGGAGCAGCTGAGGGATAAAACCAAGCATGGCTTCCATAAAAGAGGATACCAGGCCAGAAGCTCAGAGCAAATACACCGGGGCATGTTCAACAGTATCAAAAGTGAGTGAAAATCATCTTCATCAACATGAGTCAGTCTTGAGCACCCACAAAATAGAAAGGTAGGAGGCAGAAGACTGACTGTCTACAATCCTCACTGACAAGCCAGACAACAAGCTTCACATCATAAAACTACTCTACAAGAGGAAGATGTGGAAAGGGGTGGGGGGCAATACAATGCTTACCTGTGGCAGAAAAAAATGAAAGAGAATGGTGCCTGAGAAGGAAAGTATAGAACGAGAGCCAGCAGCTACTCAAAAATATGTTCTAGCTGGTAGGAAGAAGGGTGGATGTGTTCAGAACCATTCCTCCATGACTAGGCTTCATGACTTACAACGTGCTTGCTACACATATTCATCTGCAGCCATCAAATATTACAAGATAAAATATGTCCTATAATACAGACTTGAGTGTCCCTTATCTGAAATGTTTGAGACCAGAAGTGTTTTGAATTTCCTATCCTTTTTGAATGTTGGAGTATTTGAATGCACAAATGAAATAACTTAAGGATGTACCAAAATCCAAACACATGCACACGTCTTTTTCACACGCACCTCCCTTACACAGCTCAGTTGTCATTTTGCATGGAGATTTCAGTTCTTTTGTGACCTGAAGCACCAAGTGTCATGAACTCAGATTTGGGGTTGTTCACTTGTAGTCTCAGGGCAATTCTGAAAAACTTTGTAATCTTGGTAACCTTCAGGTTTTCGGGGGGGGGGGGGGAATGTGCTTGATCTGTTTGTAATCAGGATCAAATGGAAAATGGGGAGCACTTGGGGAGAGAGCAGGAAGAGAACCAAGTCTTGACACAAAAGAGAAAAGGAAGATGTCTGTAGACAGAGGGAATGTGAGAGGGATAGTTTGTTTGTTTTTTTTTTTTTTTCACTTGTATTTTGGCTTGGTTTTGGTTTTTGAGATGTAGTCTCACTCCATAGCTCAGGCTAGTCTAGAACTCATGGACAATCCTCTACCTCACTCATCCAAGTACAAGATTACAGGTTTCCACTAACCTGCCCACCATATTTATCTTTGTATTTAATTATGAAATACTTCAAGCATGAAAACTAAATAGTATAGAAAACAGCTGTCATGATAACATTGACTATGTTAATAGTCGTTTAATAACTTTCATTGAGGAAAATAAAAAGCAACACACCAGGCAAGGTGCCACACACCACCTTTAATCCCAACACCTGGGTTGCAAAAGCAAGCAGATTTCAATCAAAGCTAGCCTGTAGCCTGGTCAGATAATGAATTCTGGGCTAGCCAGGGCTACACAGTGAAACCCTGCCTCAAAAAAACAAAAACAAAAACAAAAACAAAAAACAACAACAAAAACCTACAAAACCATAACTAGGCCTGGTATGGTGCCTATAATCTCAGCATTCAGCAGGCTGAGGCCAGAGGAATTACCACTTCTAGCTACACTAGAGAAATTAGCACCAGCCTTAGCTTCATAAAGTGATGCCTTGTGAAGAAAAGAAAAGGGGGGGGGCAGGAACAGGGAAGGAAACTAGACAGCTGGCTAGGAACTTCAGAGTGCTGACTGTTCTTCCACAGAACCCAGGCTCATTCCTAGCACCCACATGGTGGCTCACAGTGCTCTATAACTCTAGTCCTAGGAGAACTCACACTCTCTTCTGGCCTCCATGATCACTTTGTTCTTAGGCACATGAATGGTATGCAGATATTCAAGGAGACAAAATATCTATACACATAAAATAAAAAATAAGGTTTTAAAAGTGTTGTACATCTGTAGAAGCTCAGTGTATCTCTCCAAAAGAAAGGCTGGCACGTTTTATTTTGCTTTTATCTAAGATTTATCGAAGCATACCCAGAGGCTGATAGACTCCCTAGGAGGCAGACAGGGGACACCTGAGAGCCTCTAAGCTACATTTGGCTCACCTGCAGTGGATGCATGCTTTAAGGAATTTTTCTCTTGGGGCTGATGGTTTCTACACTTAACCTCCTTTCTGAACACACACGATGAGGAATCCAAAGAGCTCTAGTGACCAGGAGCCATGTATCATTAACTGGCATAGGTCTGAGGCTAGCCTATTAGCACAGCAGTACCTCAGAGCTAACTAGCTGGCCTGAATGGAGGTGGGAAGGAGAAGCCTCAGTTTCTTTTTTCTAACTTGCACAGCAAACACACAGAGAGCTTTGAGATTCTGCAGCATGAAAGAGACTACCCAGTATGCTAGATTGAGAGAAGACACCTAAGACCAAAGTGAGATCCAGGAAAGAATGGAGTGGGGACAGCCAAAGGGAATCACAGCCAAAGGAGCTGACGACAGCTGAGAGAGAACCAGGTGGAATTTGAAAATGTAGGGAAGTTTCATTTCACTCCCAATCAAGAGCTAACAGATAATTTTCCCTTTTGGTCTACCTCAATTAATTAATTAATTAGTTAATTATAAAATTTAAAAAATGGTGGTACAATTCCAAGTAGAACACCACATAAATCCTCCCACCCTCAAGTTCACTGAGAAACACATTCAGTAACATCATGCATCTATGCTCTCTCACATCAGATCATGGAAAGAATGGATTCAATCAACAGTTTTAACATTAGGAATAACAAACCTAAACGGTGTGTAATTACCAAAGGCCGCCAAAGAAGAGCCCCTTTTACCTCTGCACCCTAGAAGAACAGAATTGAAAAATCAATCTAACACTTTTCTCAGAAAATATAAGACACTTCTTCAGTGCTCAGTGGCCATAAAACCAAGGAGGAAATAGCAACGAGAAGCTGATCTGCACACTCTTAAGTTAGTGAAATACTAAAGGATGTATACACATACACACACACTCACACCATACACACACAAAGCATGTACTCACTAGGAATGTTCTCCTATGAGCTGGGGCACAGATTTCCAATGAGGACTCCAGTCAGTTCTTGGTTTGTGGTGGCAGTCCAAACTCAGAAGCCCAGCGCACACCTGAGCATCTATCTACAGGGACCTCACAACTAGTGTGAGGCAACTGAAATCTGCGGGTTCAGGTTTCTGGCTACAGCAGAGGGTCCCCAGAGACTCCCCAGGTACAAGTCCGATCAGAAGCAATGCTCCTTGTGCTCAACCTTGAAGGACCTGACCAGGGCCCCCTCTGGTATCCATTCCAATCATGCTCTCCTACCCACTTACCACCCAGACCTCACTCTGTATGGAAGCCCAGTCCAGCCCACTTTATCCACGTAACGACCCCATCCATCAGACCTCAGTTTAGTCTCACTCAATTCCACGGACTCTTCCCCAACTGTGCATCTGGGTCAGCTAACACAACTGTAAATATAAATTCACCTGCCTCCCAGCTCTCACTGTAGAGCATGCTATCCTATAGGTCATTTACTACTTTAATGTCTGCGGCCATTTTCAGACCATTCAGGAGTCTACCTATCTTCTCCTGGATTCACCTCCAGAGCCCAGTGTATGCCCTACCACATGGTAATCAAGTTATAAACTAAAAGAATCATTTTAAATCCAAGCCAACCTGGGATACACACCATGAGAGTCTCTCTCAGTCTCTGTCTCTGTCTGTCTGTCTGTCTGTCTGTCTGTCTGTCTGTCTGTCTCTCTCTCTCTCTCTCTCTCTCTCTCTCTCTCTCTCACACACACACACACACACACACACGGAGTAAATAAATTTCTCTAAAAATGCATTACTGCGTATAAATTATAAAAAATAAATATCACAGAAATTCAAATGTGAAGATAAAAAGATATCTTTAATGTCTTTCAAGTAAATCAATCTCACACTTGCAATTTTTAAATTTCTGCTCAAAAATGACAAATAGGACATAATTATAATCATTTCCCATAGAGACTCTGGTACTAAATTTGACAGTACATTCATAGCAACCCACCTGAAGGTCCAACTTCCACACCCATTCTAACACTTCCTTCCTTTACAGTCACACACACACACACACACACACACACACACACATAATTCTAACTGAGATTTCAATAGAAAGCTATCTTTTGCAGAAATCTGCATCACTTCATTTTAAAAGCACTTTTCTGATGGATCATAGCAGAACCTTTATATAACACCAACAGTAGCACACTCCACTTAAATGCAGAAGTTGGGACTTGTCATTTCTCATAACACCATAGTATTCCCATAGTAACATGGTAATTTGTAGCTGGGGGAGGCTTACAAAATGAATGAAAGACAAAGCAAATGAGTACATGGAATTTATCATTCTTAATAATTCCATCAATGTCTCAACAAAATATTTACAGACATACATTGAAAAAAATTATGGCTTTGTGTTATCATCCCAAACTTCTGAACAACCAAGACTCAACCCAATTCTACCAAAAATCTTAAGGGTTGAAGAGTTCTCTTAATACTATAAGAACATATCTTATTTAAAAAAAAAAAAAAGGAGTTCCGGGCTAGAGAGATGGCTCAGAGGTTAAGAGCACTGACTGTTCTTCCAGAGGTCCTGAGTTCAATTCCCAGCAACCACAACCATCTATGATGACATCTGGTGCCCTCTTCTGTACACTGTACACATAATAAATAAATAAATATTAAAAAAAGGACTTCTACTTAGGCCAAAGAGAAAAAGAAAGAAAGGGAGGAAGGAAGAAAGAAAGACAATCAAAAAAAGTTAATAAAATCAAGGGAAAATTACATGTCAGAAGAAAATTAACCTAGTAGTTAAAGTAACTGGCTGATGTTGGTGAGGTGACTCACTGGGAAAATGTGCTTGCAACCAAGCCTAGTGAACTGGGCTAGAGCTTTGGGACACATATGATTCAAGGAGAGAACTGTTTTCTTCAAGTTGTTCTCTAGTCTCCATACATGTGATGTGGTACTACTTCCACACATACACAAAACACAAGTTAACTAAGACAAATTGCAGATCACAGACTAGAAGAGCATTCAATGGCTTGTAGCATCAGCTCGTAGATAATGATGATTAAGAGGGCAATTACTCAAACAAGAACTAAAACTAACAGTGTCTGGGCTGGCTATATGGCTCAGTGAGTATGCACAAGGACCTGAGTTCAAGTCCCCAGCATCTACATAAAAAGCCAGGCATAGCTATTCTCAGTACTCTGGGGAGTGGACACATGGTGATCTCTCTGGGTCTAGCCTACCTCCAGGAAAAGTGAAAGACACCAGCTCAAGAAAAGAAGACAAAGATTCATTCCTTACTTACTTACTCTGACCTTCATGGATCACTACTATTACTACTGCTACTACTACTACCACACACACACACACACACACACACACACACACACACACACACACACACACAATGATGTTTGGTCTTCTCAAAATTATAAGACAAAAGCATATATGAAAATATAAACTTGATTTTAAATATTATTTGTATCTGGTGGCCCAAATTTGTTTTAAGTGTTCTAGTCTGCTTACTCTTGCTATATAAGCACCATAGCCAAAAGCAATGTGTGGAGGGAAGGGTTTGTTTCATCTTATAGATTACATTTACAGTTCTTTCATGAAGGATAGCCAGAGCAGGACCGAGATGCAGCAACTGAAGCAAAGGCCATAGGCAAATGATACTTAATGGCTTAGCTTGCTCTCCCTGGCTTACTCAACTTGCTTTTATTTGGTTGGTTGGTTGGTTGCTTGATTGGTTAATTAGTTGGTTGCTTGCTTGCTTGGTTTCTGAAGGGATATTTTTCAAGGCAGAGTTTCTCATTGTATATATAGCCCTGGCTGGCCTGGAACTTGCTCTGTAGACCAGGATGGCCTCAAACTCAAGAGATCTACCTGCCTCTGTCTCAAGTGCTGGTAATAATGGTGTGTGCCATCACATCCAGCTTTCAGCTTGCTTTTTATACAACTCAGAACCACAGGCAACTCACTTGAGTTGGGCCCTCCCATATCAATCATTAATCAAGGAAATCTTCCACAGGCTTGACTATAGGCCAATGTTATGGAGATATTTTTTCAGCTGAGGTTCCCAGATACTACTATGTTTAAAATTGACCAAATACTAACCAGCTCAGTATGTGAAGGTTTTTGCTCCCTAATCTGCATGACTTGAGTTTGATCCCCAGAAACCACAGAAAACTAGAGGTAACCAACTCCTCAAAATTATCCTCTGACTTCAACTCACACACCTACAAACACATCTTGAGTACAGACACAATGAATAAACTTTAAAAGAGAAAAATTTACTATGATATTAACATTATGGGGTGCAAAGTATTTCCAGTATAAACTCATTATTTTAAAAGGAGGAAAAGAGATCAAGAGGTAAGATCTTAACAGATTTTTTTTTTAAGTACCTAGAATAATCTTTGTAAGACATTTTTAATCTGTGTAGCATGCCCAGTTATTCATTAATAAGTTCTCCCTTGGCCAATCTCAAGCCACACTTGAATCTGCAGCCACATCTAACTGGAAGCTCCTGCTCTATTGTGGTCACAGAGGGGCACTTTCATCTCTGACACTCAGGCAGGGAAAAGGGTATATATGCACATATATGCATTTGTCCAGCTTAAGACACAACTGTAATGAGTTCTATTCAAAAAAGAATCCAGTTGGGGCTGGAGAGATGGCTCAGCGGTTAAGAGCACCGTCTGCTCTTCCAGAGGACCCTGGTTTGATTCCCAGCACCCACATGGCAACTACTGTCTGTAGTTCCAGTTCCAGGCAAACACCAAGGCAAATAAATAAGTAAATAAATAAAGTTTTAAAAAAAATAAAAAAATAAAAAAAATAAAAAGAATCCAGTTACTTCAGTGTTTTCATAAGTGTTCTGTAAACTGGGAGTGAGATGATATTATCCTTAAGACAGTCTATGAAACATACTCATGAATTACTACATGGCAAAAAATATGTCTGCGAATTACTATGTGGCAATCATAACTATTACATTTTCCTGCTAGCTCTCACCCAGATGCTATGTGGCCCTGGAGATCATGGTGGCAATGATGATGATAATAATAATAACAATAATAATAACAATAATAATAATAATGGTGAACTTTTGAAATCTTAAAGCGTTTTAAGTTTGTAGCTTTTCTTTCTGAGTAGGTGTAGTGCCTTCTAAATTATGCTGGTGGGTTTCATGTTGCCTTTTTTAATTTAAAAGACAGGCTTTAAAGTTCTATCATGTTAGAAATATGAAACGGCTTCTTAGGAACAAACATTGGGGAAAAAAGTCAGATTTCCAGAATTTAGTTTAATAAATAATTTTCTCCAAAGGAGCTATCATTTGGGATCAAGAAAAAATTCAATTTGAGTATCATGAGAATATAAAACTAATTCACATCAAAAATTTTGAAAAATCAAAAACTTCAATTTCTACACTCAGTATTATCATTAAGAACTTACACTCTTGAAGATCCTGTCTTATAATTTGTTAAATTTGTTATACCCCTTAAATCCAAAGTTGGGGGGCAAACGCAATAAAAATATTGACACTTAAGGCAAGAAACTTGGCTTGAAGACCATCCCACTTCATGTGTGTCTAGATAACAGTTGAACCTTACTGCAGAGCCAGGGCCAGACCATCTCCTAGATGGGCTCTTTCTCTGTACCTGATTCACTATCATCTCGATACAAATTTAACCCCTAAACAAACATGTTAAATGCCACTTCTTTTTCAGTATCAAAATCAATGTGTTCATGAAACCTCTATCAGTAGGTCCCTCTGGAAAGAAATAAGCTTTCAAAAGCTGAAAATAAAAAAGAAATACATTTTCATTTATATAAATTTCTACAAACTCAGGTGTAGAGGTGCAAGCCTCTTGAAGGAGCAGAAGCAGGTAGATCACAAGCTCAAAGCCAGCCTGGGCTCCATAGCAAAACCTTGTTGATAAATAAATCAAATAAATTGATTTTTTTTAACTGATACATGATTATGTCTTCTGAAAGATGTATGTTAATTTTATAGTCTCTCTCTCTCTCTCTCTCTCTCTCTCTCTCTCTCTCTCTCTCTCTCTCTCTCTCTCTTTTTTTTGGTTGGGCTACATGATCGGTTAGGACACATCTTTCTCCCACAAATCTTTCCATGTCCTTACAACTGCCAAAGAGGGTTGTGAACTTAATGTGCATTAAAGAAGCTATCAGTTAAGCCATCTGTCAGCATTAAAATGGGTACTAAATAGCAAGCCAGGTAGAAAGAAACAGCATCTTATGCCGATCCCAACATATTAAAACCCAAAAGGTCAAGCTGATCAGGTATGTTGCCATCTCAGAATGGGACATAAATAAATATACCTTTCTAACCATTCATTATCAAATTTCACTCAACTTCAGTGACCACAGAAGCAATTACAGTCAAAGCATGACAGCTTGCATGGTTTTCATGTCTTGTTGTTCAGCATTTTACAGAATATGAAAACTAGGTTGTACAGAGCTATCATTTCAGCATTCTCTATAGATACTCCATCCTTTCCTAATTTAACAGTTCTTTACAGACTTTGTTGTTAAGCCCTGATTTGGGAAATTTGAGATTAAAAACCTTCCATTTGGAGGTCTTGCAATTCAGCTAAGCACCCCAAAAGGGAATGTTTAAATTGATGGAAGATTAAAGCAAGGAAGAACATTCTAGAAGGTATTCCATAATCGGGTTCTGTCACCACCTTCTCCATTTTATTGAGAAAATAGTCTGTTCCCAAGGGGCTGAAAGTTTATATGCCAACCATCAGACTAGTTTAACTATTCAAAGTTAAAAATGTCAGGGAAAAAAAGCTTGTAATGGAAATGCTGACATGCCATGAAGTAAGCACAGGCAGGTGCCCTGCCACCAGGGTCATAATTCAATCAAGCTGCACTCTGACGTCATCTGTTACAGAAAAAAAGCCAAATGGTTTATGAACAGCACCAGAACCCCCAAGATTAAATTACAGCCCTGATATTTAATCATGGGTCTTACTATGTTATTTTTAATAACACAATACATTTTAACAGTTATTCGTCAACTGCCTCAGCCAAATTAGACCTTGTGATGACAAGTGAGCCCGATTATGATGTCCATCTAACACCATCTCAGTTTTATTATTTTTTTCAGAAATGGTAGATTATATGTTTTTTTCATCGCAAATATATAGCTGATAACAACTGAGAATGTTGAACCTTAATTAATAGCAGCACAGCACTGCATTGTGACCAGAGGGTTGGAACTTGTGTATCTATACCCTGTGTTAGCCATGACCAACTATATGATTTGGGGAACAGATATTTAGCCCTCCTCCAAACTCTTAATGCTTTATCATAAAATAGAGCATCTCTAAATCTTCCTCTAAGTCTAATTTTCCATAAATTGTTTATTTGCAAAAATGGATATGGTGTGATTTTCTTTAAGGTTTCTCAAGGATCAGAATATAAAGCTTTCAGAGTGAAAAAGGCTTGCATTTTACAACTTACCTAGGATGATGGATCAAAGGGGCACCCTACCACGTAAGAATGTATAAACCAAAGTTTCCAGAAGCAACATCAACATCAGCAAATGAAACAGGTTCTTTACAAAGTAATGTATAAATACTGCCACACATGTGAAGGGTTGTTTGCAAAACAAATCAATACAGGCACATCCAACAAAGGATTGCAGCTAATAAACTACATATAGTAATTACCACCAATGGCAGTCTGGAAAGTCATTCATTACATGTTAATTGTCACACAAGAGTACAAAAGCAGCCATCTGAACAATTGAGTGCCTGCACCTTTAAATAAAATACTTTCTTACAGGCCTAAATACAATCCACAGGAACTGACTTTAAACACACCTGGGTATTTGATATGCTGATTAACTGGGCCTTTATTTGGTTTTGAAATGAAAATAAATACAACAACCTCTTCAGTACTTTTACCATTTCTGGGGGTCTAATATAAATAAATGGGTGTGTTTATACACTTACATACATTACTTATAAAGAAATACTAGCAAGTCTTCTGAAAGACTAAACTGTCATTTGTCCTATCTCTCTTAAGGATAGAGAAAACTATGATGAAAAGCATCTACCAGATACCTAGCTTACACTGAGTCTAAATGGGTCACGTGGGGAAGAGGAGAAGTCCCAGGTAAGATTAAAAATCTGGTAACCAATTTGGAAATTTTTAAATCAGTGAAATTAAGAAACCTGTAACAAAAATAACCTTTCACAAAAGCCTATAATATACTCTCCTTTCTCTAAAAGTTTACATGATCTAATTAACTTGGAAGAACACCTGGTCATAAAAAATATCTCATAAAATACAAAACGTAAGCAGGGTATAGATTTTCGTTCTACTACCTGGCCCCTGTTTTGATGCTGTGTCTCTATAAGAATCTGATTTAACCAGTATACATACAGATTCTAAAGGTTTAGCCAAGAATATTTTGGTGCAAGACTTGTAAACTGAAGAACATTTCAAAATACACCATGTTCCTTATGAGGCAACTTGAGATCTGTTATCTTGGATTATGGGAACAGCTCTAAGTAACATTCTAACACTCCACCTTAGACATCACAGGCGTGAGGCCACTAGGACTCAACTCCACACCCTGGACAAGGTTGCAAACTCTCAATGTAAAATGAAGTTTACCATTAGAAGTAAACGTTTGATCTGTAAAGCTTACAAAATTACTTTGTTTATCATAGCAGATGAAAGGAAAAAGGAATAATTTTAAGCTCAAAACAAAACTGTTTATATGACAGTCTTTACTGCTCCATGATTCCAAGCGTTTAAGACAGATTCGAGCAATTAACAGCATAAACTTTCATTACATAGTTCTATTATATATGTTTATGTGACTTCGCTGTTCATCTGTTATTTAAGTGATTTCCTCATTACAATAGGAGGGGAAGGATAATTTGCTGATGCTGTCAAAACTGCTAAACATTTCAGTCTCCATAGTTCTTAGATCTCCATGCTTGTTTAATGCATTTTATTTACTTAAGTTGGTGTCAAATAGAGTACCCATCCTTACTTCTGAATTTAGGAAAGTAACACTTTAAGCACATGTCTGGTAATAGACACATCAAAACTTCCAAACTGTTTATTTTAGGGATGCAGACTGAATTCAGGATTATAGAGCTTGAATTCCATTCCAAAGACCTAACAATGAACTGCATGCTTTTTTTTTAACATTTAAATATAAAAGGGCCTTATTTGTTCTAATATTAATATGTCATGCTGGATTACTGCAATTTCAGGTCTGATTATTTATGCAAAAATAATTGAAAAATACCTTTACTGAGACCCACATAGCTTCTGATTTTCCCACAGAAAGAAAGCACAACTTTTACAATACCTGCTACATTTTCTCTGTAAAAATAACTGTGATAATGTGAGAACAATATACTAACTCACATTGAAATCCATCATAATTTAGAGTGGGAATTTAATCTGGATACTGAGGCAGAAAAAAATAGTATGTATGATTTGTAGTGGTATGTTAAATGTGTCTTGTAAAACAAAAAATTTTACTCTAAAGATCATGGTACTTCATGCCAGGCCTCAATATTATATTTCACAGCTATATAATTTTGAAAAATATGAGCTGTCTGGTTCTTGATGACTTTGTGTGGGCTTGTATAGGCTCATGTGAATGTGTGTACATATGTATGTGAAGGACTACAAGAATTTGGGTCTAGGCTAGCCTGGATGTAAATCAAATTTCATTACTACTTGCCTTGAGAACAAGCTGCTTAAAATTTTGGTGCCTCAGTTTGCTCATCTATGAATTGGGCATGGTAATGTTTGCTTTTACTTGATTTCTTTAGAGGATTAAAACTAGAATAAACCTTAGAGGATTAAAACTAGAACAAACCCTTAGCAGAGAACATAGCATTGGCACAAAAGTAGCACCCTGACTCTAGCTCACACAGATTCTGCCCATCACTCCAAAAAAAAAAAACCCCAAACAACAAAAAACAGACAAACAAACAAACAAGAGGACACCAGCAGAGAAAAATCAATAATCTAAAACAGTTTCACACCTAAGCAAAGTGCCCATAGGGCAAGTGAGCATGTGACAGCACTTCCAGGGCACAAAACACACTGATTTTTAAACCCCATTATGTCGGACAAAGGACAGAAAAACAGCAGTGAGTTCGTTATTTCCAATAAAAGGTCTGCAGGACCACAGACAGCAATCAAAGCTGACTGTCTATGCTAACAAAGAACAGCACAGAAGCTCCTCACTTGGGCTCCTGAGTTCCACATCTGTGTCTTGAAGGCTCCAGGTTCTGTGGTTTTTTTCTTGAAGGCTGGCCTTAAAATACTGGGAGTGTAATATAATGTGTTTGATGCTACTGGACTCTTTCAAAATCTACTGAACAGCTCTCAGTTTGTGCAAAAACTTTTACAGCCACATGGACTGGACCAGACTAGGATGCATACATAGAACACATAAACACACACAGGAAGGTAAACAGGGATCATCTCCTCCACAGACACATTCAAGAAAAACCAACTTCCTTTCCATACCATCAAAAGAATTCACCCTGACACAGGAAGAAATGCACACAAGATGTTGGCCACTTGAACTCCTTTTTTTTTCTATCATACAGAAGTGCCCATTGAGGTTAATGATTTCCCCCCCTCAAATGACTCAATTGACATATCATTTTGGTATCATGGGAACATAGATGAACTAACTTACATGAAAGCCAAGAATTGTTTCCCCCTTTCCAAAACTGGCTCAGGAGAGAGAAATGATGTGCTCTGACATTCCTCTTAATCGTTTTTTAACACCACTGTATTGGCAGTCTCTACCAACTGAGGAACACCTAAGAGCTAAGCAAGCATACAGGGGAAGAACTGTCCACTTTTAAACTAAAGGAGCAAAAGGTAGGATCCTTCACAGACCCACTGTTCACACGTGCTACCAGATGGCAGGAGAGCTGACCTACCAAATCGGTCACTATATTATCTTTTTAGTAGGGTAACTTTAAAATATTTTTTCAAATGATGCAAAACTCTAGTATGTTTATCTTTTGTTCCCAAAAGCCTCACACATGATCAAATAAACTTCACATTTGTTATGTCAGAAAATTAAGCCTCTGCTCACCCTAACACAGACATGCTTATTTTTGGTAACCCAGTCATCATTTTTTTTTTTTCTTTAACGAGAACAATTTTCCAAGCATGCAGGCATGTGGGTGCTTTTAGTTTATTATAAGATCAATAATACAACAGATATCAGATTGCTTTGTATACATTACCATATAGGCTACAGCTACTCCTTAAACATAATCCCAAAGCCACCAGTTAAGTTCATGGCAGCTCTGGTCCATCCTGGCTGAACAGTTTAACTGCATTCTGCTGAACACCTGCAAACATCAAACAAAAACTGCTGGTCCTTTCCTGGGTTGACAAAAGCCTTTCATGTGAAAAATGCTCCCTGGGAATGTCAGGCTAGAGCTCAGGTTACATTCCATTCGCCCAAGCAGCCTCACCGTTTCTTAAGGTGGTAGAAAAAGCCATGTTTGTGGAATGAAAGATTAAAAGAAAATCTGGACACTCTTTTCTTTCTCCCACTGAATATCACATATTAATGGAATCAACAGCTACTGGAAACTTAAAGAATGAAACATTACTAGACATCACTGAAAAAACAAACAAACAGCACTGATTTTTCCAATTTGGAATCATTTTCTTATAGTCCAGATCTCTGTCCTGAATCCAAGTTTCAAAGTCATACTTGAGTCCACTCAGGACAATGAATATGAACTTGAAGTAACTTTAGAAAATAATTCCTCCATCCAAAGTTTTCTAATTCATTCTTCCAGTGAAAGGGCAAAGTGCAATTTTCATAATTTTTCTTAAAATTATGCTTTAAGAGATCTGTGCCTCTTACTGTATAGAAATAAAAGCCTTATTCCTAACCAACAAGCAAGGGTTCTGATATGCCTTAGTAGATGGGGAGCCACGCTCTGCAGCCTGTATTCCAGCCACCATCCTCCTGCTCGAAATGAATGCCCTGCATTTTCAATCAGGCAGGCAGGATAAAAGAGCCCTACACTTTCTCTCCTTACAAGGTAAACATCTGGTCCTGAAAACCACATCACTTGTGCCAGGTAGCTTTAAAGTTCAACACCTTCAAGATAATCTCTGAATATTCATTAAAAATATCCTAACAGTTCAGCAGGGATGAAGCCTCCTTCTGGGATTATGTATACATGAACTCGAGCGCGTGCGCGCGCACAGACGCACACATACACACACACACACACATCATTGACTAAACAGCTATAAGTTTTGATATATGATCACTTACCAAAATGAATTAGTACATATTCAATTCATCCATCCTATACTGTCTACAAACACTTCAGCACTTCAGCAAAAACTTCAACTGAACATGAACATAGAACATGAGCTGAATAAAACAACTGTCTTTTTAAATTTATTTCATACTTGTAATTCATCTTAATATATTAAATCATATCTATTAAGTTATTCCAAATGTGTTCATCTTTCCAACAGTGTAAACAGTATTTTAAACTAACTTTAAAAGCAGTCAAACTCTGGGTCTGCCTGACATCTACTTTAGTCAGATTTCAGCTAGACACACATTTCTTAAGTAAAACATGAAGGAAATTACTGCCAGACATAAAGGTAATATTTTGATGGTGTCTACAGGAAACATGAACTTTACTACAGGAGACATTATCTTCATCTTTACTTCAAGCATTCATATGAATATTTTCTGTCTTGAAAGCTATATAAAGAACACTGCACAGAAATTTGTAAGATGGAACACTAATTACCATTTTTAAAACACTGGAACCAGTCACAGGATTCCAACAGTAAAGCAAACATATTGTCATTAGCTCCTTCCATTAAAGAAGACCCTAAAATGCTACAATGAAAGTATAGGAGGCATCATATTTTTTCTACATCATATAAAAGAGGAAAAAAAAATCCCCTAAACTTATGGAAGCCAGAAGAAGTAACTTACATAGAAACCAGCAAGTTTTAAAAAGACATCAATTTTATAAAAACATACAAATCAGGTAAATAAGATTTCTTTGGTTATTAATGCACCAGATGAAAAGATATGAAAATTATATCCATAGCTGACAGACAAGCACACAGGCATCTCACAGTTAGAAAATGTCAACATTTACCAGCCTGACTTAAGAGCAGTGCTGACTAGTGGACTGTTCTATACCATGGCCAGGACTCTAAAATCCTATAGCTACTTAACAGGCATCAGTGGATTTAAATCCTGAACCTAAAGAATGGAAGGCAACAATGTGTTGACTCCTTATATAAAATTGATTGGCAAAAAAAATAAATAAAATCCAAAAACACATTTTACAAAAATCTCACATTTTCAGCTCCCACTTTTAATAAGAGACACTCAAAAGAGTCCTATACTAAAAATTTCTCCTCAGATGCCAGATAATCACTGTGCACACAGATTCCTTTGTGAATACCGCTGGCTTTTTGTGGGAGCATCATCCAAAGAATTCTCATGTATAAAATGCTAAGACTACTTAAATTTGCAGTATTAAATTCATTGCATAGGTCAATGATAAGGGAGGGAAAACCACACAGTTCAAGCATCCACAAGATATTTTAAAGAGAAATAAATTTCTACTTAGCCTCTCAGACTAGCATGAGGCTATTTACAGACCTGTCTAAAAAATTAAGTGCCCCTCTCTTTAAAATGGTTGATTGTATACAGAACCTAATAACTGGTAGTATTTCCTCTTTTATGAAAGCTGGATGTTTTTCCCTCTATTTTAAAATAAGCAACACAGATTTTGTCCCATGTTATTAACATTAGTCTTATGTTCACATGTTAAATTACAACCATTATTTTTTTTAAATCACTTTTAAATTAAGTGATGGCATTCTGCTATGGTTTCCTTGGTGTAGAAACAGGTCTCACTTTAACTGCGAAAGGCACCATTCTGGGAAAGTTTACTGATCATAGAAAATGAGATAACCACATCATCATAGGCTAAAACTCAATGACTTCTTTCAGAACAGTCCAACAAGGCCAAAAATACACAAAGAATAAACAAGCAAGCAAGACAATTGAACTTCACACCAAGAAAAGAATTCACATACTTGAGCCAGTGAAATGTCCACTCGCCAAAGAAGTTGGTCCATTTTTCCCACTGCTTACAGGAGGCGAAAACATCTAAAGAAAACAAAGAGATAGCACAGTTGAAAAGAAGACATTCGTGGCTTCAGAGTTCATCTATCACACTCTCAATACATAACCTGGAGTTAATGCTAAGGCTTTATTTAGTAAAACATACCGCCATCACCATCCAACTTAAAACTAAACCAGGCACCTCATTCCAACCTCCTCCCCCCTCCATTACCACAGATCTGCCTTTCTCCCCGGGTAACTTAGATTACTAGACAGTCCCTTCTACATTTTGAACACAGTCCCCAGGGCATTATCAAGACACAGACTGGGGTACAGCAGCCTTAGTTTGACAAAGGAGAAGAAAAAGTTGTTTGTCTGATACTGAAAACCTTGGGCATAAACGTGGCGGTGTCCATTTCCATCCTGTACAGGACTTGTCTGTCATACGTGAACCCAAATAAAAATAAAAATGCCACCTGCAACAGATTCTCAGTGTAGCTCAAACATGAGAGCAATGTAGGCAAGTCAGTCAGTCTCTCTCTCTCTCTCTCTCTCTCTCTCTCTCTCTCTCTCTCTCTCTCACTCTCTCTCTCTCTCTTCCCTCCCTCTGTCTCCAGCTTTTATTTCAGCCCTAATTGGTTTCTCCTTTTCCTCCTAGCTAGTGCATTTTGCACACCTTCCCTGAGTCAGAGCCTTCAAAAAGCAAAAGATCGAAGGGCGAAAGGGCAGCAAGCAGAAAGGGGCTGCAAAAGCTGCCTCTGGGCTGTGCTTCCTGGCAAAACTTCCGAGAGCCATTTCTCCACAGGGTCTACCAGAGCAGCGGTTGGCAGCCAGCGGCAGCAGTGGCGGCGGCAGCAGCAGAAGCAGGAGAGGACCCCACTTGGAAGGTGGTTTGGATTTTATTTGTGTGTTTTGTGGATTCTTTTGCTTTTGCTTTACAAATGCATCTTACACCAAACACATCTGGCATTAAAACAGAATCCATGCCCCTGGCATGTCTGGAACTGGGAAGAAGGGATAGATAGAGAAACACCTACGGAGTACAACAGACAAACTCCACAAGTGTGTAAGCTCCTCGTAGTGCTAATTTCAAGACTGTAATTTACTAAAGAGTCCAAGGCACTCTTAAAAAAAAAAAACAAAAAATGTCTTCTCAATGTATGCATAGGAGTTTCCAGAATCCCTCCCCCTACCCCACCCCACCCCCCAAAAAAGAGGCAACCAGGAGGAAGTCAGAAAGACCACCAGTCCTGCCAACATACCACAGCACCATCAGCCTCAACTTTGCAACAACTGCCTCTTCTATTCTCTGTTTTTCATCTCTACAGTAAATAAATAAATAAGTAGGATGTGGAGTAGTATACAAAGTTAGCAGTTCACTCTGTGTTCGGATGTGGCCAAGTTTTTCATGGACCTTACAATTTTAAGGGGTTTCTGAATTTCCTTCCTCCTGGAGTGAGATTCTATTATTTGACGAAATTGGTAGGTGAAGAAATCAAGGCAAGCCATTAGACTCTTAAAAAAAAAAAAAGCTCGAGTCTTCCACATCCCAAAATTAGGTTTTTTAAAAATAAATAAATAAATAAAAATTTTAAAAAATAAAAAAGATTGTCAAAAAGAAAGGACCCTCACATTTTCCAAGGGTTCAGCCAATTAAAAATTACCCCAGTCTTTCACATTACTATGGGTTTCTAGCTGAAGTGTTGGGGGAGGGTTGTTGTTGCTTTTTTTTTTTTTTTCTTTTTTTCCACAGCTGTTGTTAGTTTGCAGCGTTCTTTCTTACCGCACTGAAATCCAGTAAATCACTCAGCTCTTTGTCCGTCCCTAAGGCAGCCATTCGCTGTTGGTGATGCATTTTAGCAAAATCACACAAACCTAGAAACATGGAAATAACCGCAATCAGAAAATCCAGTCCCAATCCTTGAAGAAAACACAATCGGATTTTTGGAGACTGGGGGAGTTGGAGGGGTGGGGTGGGGGGGATACAGGAGCGGATGGGATTAAGGTAGAAAGGAGGGAGGAACGGGAGACTTGTTGGGTTTTGTTTTGATTTTTTTTTTTAATGGAATAGGCAGCAATAGCAAAAAAGGAAAAAAAAAAATAGCGATATTGTATTTCCAAAGAGACGATCAAACTAGTAACATCCACTATAAAACCAAACCCTTGAAAGAAGGGGGGTAGCCGCTCTTCAGCGCATCAATTTATGCAACAGGAGGTAGAGCGAGAAATGAATGGATCCCAGAGAAAAGAGAAACTACAGCACGAACCGGTCTCAACTTTCCCCCCACCCTCCACCCCACCCCCTCACACGCACACACTCGCTCGCACACACTCAACAACACTCCCCCCCTGCCCTGCAAAGTAGCTCAAAAGAAATTAAAGACCAGCGTCTCTGGAGTGCAAACCCGTCCACAGGGGGTGGGGTGGCCTGGGAGGGGGAGCCGAGTGGAGGTTCCGGTCCTCCAATTGTCCCGCACACCTCTAATTTGTGAAAGAAAGGATTGTTTAAAAAAAAAAGAAAAAAAAATTGAAGTCAGGCCCATTGGCAAAGTGCACTGTGCCCGGGAGCCCGCCGGGCCCGGAGGGGGCGGGGGCCGGGGGAGGGGACGCCGTCGCTCCAGAGCTCCCGAACCCCGGTGGGGACTGCAGGGACCACGGGGCCCCGAGCCCGAGAGCGAGCGAGCGGTCGCCCAGCCCGGCCCGGCCCGGCCCCACCGCGCATCCGCCCAGCCGGCCCTGCCGCGCCGCTACCTACCGCCCGCGCGCGACGAGGGGCTCCCGGTGCAGCGCCCGCGCCCAGGCGGCGGTCATGTCTATCCCCCTGCCTCCGCCACCACCACCTCTCGCAACGGCCGGCGCCCGCGCCCGCTCCGGTTTCCCCGCCGCCGCCGCCGCCGCCGATCCGCAGACACACAGCCAAGATCCCTGACTCTTAACACCAACTCTCTTCTCCCGGGAGGGGAGGGGACGAGGGAAGGGGGGAGGGGGAACACGGCGAGGCGCACGGAATTGCAAGTTCAGCAAAGAAATGGGTGGGGGGGCTCCGGCTGGGAGACGCGGCGCTCCGGGCTGGGCTGCCTGGGAAACACCCCCCACCCCAGGAAAAATAAAATAAAATAAAATCCCAACACCTCCCCTGTCGCGGAAAAATAATAATAATAAAACCCACCAAGGAAAATTCACCCAGCACTTCATTTTTCCTCTCGGATGGCCAGTTAGAATCTGAAGCCTGAACAGTTCAGGGTTTGCCGGGTTCATCCATCGGAGGCACTTTGAAATTGATTCGAGTTTACATCCCCTCTCACTTCTCTCAGTGTGTCTCTCTGTCTCTCTCTGTCTCTCTGTCTCTCCCTCTCTCTCTCTCTCTCTCTCTCTCTCTCACACACACACACACACACACACACACATGCACAAACACACAGAGCAAAGCAAGTTTTGCTTTGCTGCAAATACACGTGATGCATAAAGACTTTGCCAAGACGAACAATATTTTTCTTTTTTCCATACAGAAACCCATCCACATTTTGCTAGGGAAGTATTTTGTTTGGGTAGTTTTGCGTTGGGGGTAAAAGATGAATCGCAGACTTTCTTCCTTTCGCCCTTTTAACTCTTTGAATCGTATAGCCGCAAACTTTGTTTTAAAACGTGAAGGGAAAAAAAAGTAATCTTAGGGAAGGAATATAGTTTTGTTTTTACACTTGAGTTCCTAGGTACTCCAACTCCGCGCTCGGCAAACTACAAGTTTTCAACTCAACATTTACCACTACAGGCCCTACATGCTCTTAAAACACTTTTTCACATCACTTTTAGGATAAAAATTAAGCTTCAAAATTATCTTTTCGTAATAACATGCGTGTTTTATCCACTATATGCAACATTCACTATTTTAATGTTAAAAAAGCACATTTGCTCAAACCTACTATTGCTAGATGTGCGAGTACGTACCGAAAGGCATGCACACACGTTTTCCCATTGGCAATTATTTAATAGGTTGTTCCTTTTGTTTGAATAAAACATTGGAATCAACAATCTAAAAATTCAGTTCAATTACAAACAGTTTATACTCTGACAGCAAATTGTAACGTTACCTTCAATGGCCACAAATATGCTCACAATATTCCAAGGAAAGAGAATTTAAAAAAAAAAAATATGAGAGAGAGACAAAAATCTTCTCCAAGTACTTAGTATCTCACATGTGTATCCCCCAAGAGTATTTTAAGTAGTAGGCAGTCCTGTTCCAGGGTCAGCCACAGATTACAAGATTGTGCACCTGGCTCTGGTTTTTGCATTTTCCATCATAAAACTGTAACAAAATTCCCTCCCCCAAAAAAGTAACCATTAAAAAAAAATCCAACAACTTTTTCTTATCGTTTATAAAAAAAATAATCAACACAGGATAGTTATAATTGTTCTTCAGTCTTGGTTGTATTTTTTTTTCTTCTCTTTCAAAGTCCTAAACTTGTTCCAAGTTTAGAGGCGTCTCATCATCATCATCCTCCACAACACCATCATTGACTCCCCGGAGGAGTCACATTGATAATAATAGGTTTCCCTGAAAGATACATTGTAATCCATTCACATCCGGGCACTGCGGCTTATAAAGAGAAGGCGCTGCGGCCGCGGCTGCTCCACCAGACAATGACTGGGGAGGGGCGGGGCGGGAGCGCGCGACCATAGAGTGGTAAACACAGCGCCTAGAGAGGCCGCCAAGATGGCGGCACGCTAAGCCACGCCTCCTCCGGGAGCCGGGGCGGTCCTACAGGCGGGTGGGTCTCAGGTCGGCTCTTCCAGAGCGCGCCCCGCGCCGTGTTCCGTGTCCGGCCTTGATCTCCTACTCAAAGTGTCCTTCCTGCAGCTTGAATGAACTCGCCCAGAGTCCCGGAAGATGCCTTGTAGGACACAGGCTGCTGGGACCCCGGCTGTGTGAATGCAGATTTTTTCAGCCAGACTTGGGCTATATGGAGAAAGGCTTCCAAGCCAAATGTGATCCTGGCCTGCAAGGGTGACAGGTACCCCTCGGTGCCCACCCCCCATAATCTCCCAGGGGTGAGAGAACTTGGGTAGTGCAGAAGTCTTCCTTTATTGATATGACTCACATGGCTTTTGTACCATAAACTATGGTGGACTCAACTTCCAGTTCTGACCCAACAATTACCTTCTCAAACCTCTTTTCTTCTCAGCAAACGACAATGAGATATCTGTATGATATGGAAAAGGAGATGCTACCACTATAGAAATATCCTGTTCCAATCCCTAATTTCTTAATACTCACTGATACACCTATGCTAGCCCTTTGAGAATGTAGATTCCCTGGTCTCCAAAGAGTTGTGCCCAATTCTCCCAAGAGGAAGCTTATACTGTTCTAACCGTTCTTCTAAGAGTTTCACAAATATAGGCCACATTGATGCTGAGAATGGAGCCAGAGTATTGGTCATTTCCTTAATTTACCTATACACAGCAACAGAAGCAAGTGCAATAGCAGAGCCTGTCCCAAAGTAGAAGTTTATTAAAGGGAATAAATTTGCCTAAGTAAAACTACTATCTACATTAAGATGTAGAGCCCACCTTAGATAGACAGTCTGTAGTCAGAGTCCACATTCTCCCATGTTCCCAAGCCATCTGGCAGTCCTTGTCTCTATTTTCTGATTCTAATTTATTGCAGTAACAGCATTGAGATCTTTTGCTTATATGTGAGTTTTGCAGGACAAGAATTGGGGCATTTATGGGTTATTTCACACATCATGAAGACTCCAGTCTTTTATTCCCATTCCACATTCTCATCTTAAAATAATATTTTACACTTAGCCACCACTTTATACTGCATTATCACAGGCATTATCTCTGGTTCTCAGAGTAAGCCTTCGGCAGGCTCCGGAAAAAATGATGTAATGAAAAGATCACAAACATTGGCTTGGGAAAAATATTCCATTGGCTCTACCTCTAATCAGCTCTGTGACCTAAGACTCCATGCCAATGACTTTTGCTGTAAAACGCAGAGGCTAGATTAGATAATCCTGTAAAATCCCTTTTAGCTTTTAAGTTTGTAAGATTCACCCTCCTGAATTTCAAGGGCAGCAAATACTCTGTCCAGAAATCACTGATAAGATCAAGTTTGGGATCTAAAAGCACCCTGCTAGTCTAATATATTTTTTCCTCCTGACTCTTTTTGATCAAAAAGAAAAAGAAACATGCAGTTCCCCTTCCTATTTTAAATTAAGGGACAAATATAGGTGTGTTAGTCTTTGTTTTTTCCTGAATTGTCAAATGATATGTACTTTAATTATACTTATGGAAATTGGAGGCACCTTAGAAAAGGGTAATTGAGAGGGCACTATAAAGCTTAGTAATAAAATAGTTGGTGTACTGGGTAAGTTTTTTGGTGCTTGGTCTACAGACTCTCCTAGAAATCTATCTATATATCTTCATATGGATGTGTGTCTTTGTCAACTCTGGCTGCTGTAACAAACTGAGATTAAGCCAGGTGACTTGAACAACAGGTATTCAGTTTTCACAGTTTCAGAATCTAAAATCTGAATTTAGGGTGAAAGCATGGTCAGGTTGAGTTAGGACTCTTCCTCTTCCTCTTCCTGACTTCCAGATGGCTGCTGTCTAGCTATATGCTCACGTGATTGTCAGTAAGAGAGAGCTCTGGTTTCTTTCTCTCATAAAATTACTCATCCAATCATAGAGATGATCCTATGACCTTATCTAAACCGAATTTCTTCCCCTAAAAAAAATTGTTCCACTTCCCAGAACATTGGAGTTTCAGTACAGGGGAGGGAGATGACTAGTCTTTGGAAAAGTAGAAGTTTAGAAGTTTATGTAGGTGCTACATCATTCCTTCAACCCCAGCCCAAACACTGGAGTTCAGAAATGAAGACAAAACAAAGCAACAGTAGTGCAGGTAAGTGGAGAAGTAGATATGTGTTATGATCAGCTGGCAGAGCTGGTACCAAGGAGCCCAATCCATGGGAGTGCCATGGCTCTAGAAATCAAAACTAATGAGTAAATGGATAAAACTGCTCTTTAGTTAGAGAGAAAGGTCTTGGGAATCCCAAAAGAAAAGTAGATGATGAAATCCTGCATAGGTATTTCCCCATCAGCTAGAGGACTCATTGTCTCCCCCCTTCCTTAGCTGAGCTATCCTGAGAACTTTGCTCATCTACATCTAAAGAAGAATGAAACTGGATATTGAGGTAGACTTTAAATTCCAGTGTTGTCAATATTGCCATTAACATTTTAAACTATGTTTTTAATTGAAATAGAATTACATCACATTCCATCCTTGATTTTCTTCTTCCAACCCTCACAGATACCTTTGAACCCCTCCAATACTTTATCATTACATATATATATAAAGATAATTTGTTCAGTACATTTCTGTTGTTTGTGTACACATGGTTTCAGGCCTAACCACTATGCATTGGACAACCAATAAGGGATTCCATCTCCTGAGAGAGGCTAATTATCCTACTTCTAGCAGCCATTAGTTACCTGTAGTTTTTGTCTAAGGTTGAAATACCTCAAAAATTTTCCCCTCCATGTTATCATGTTCATAGATATTGAACTCATTTCATTCTTGTTTATGCAGCTGTTTCTAGGAGAGACTATTTTACTGCAGACTTCTTGGTATTTCCATCCACTTTTCAGCAATGTTCCCTGACCCATAGGTGTAGGAGTTGTGATGTAGCTGTATGTCACTGCTGCTGGGCTCCTTAGTGACCTGATGGTCTCTGAGTTTTGTCCATTTGTGGTCTTCTATGATGCTCTCCATTTTATGTAAAGAGAAGCTTCTTTGATGATGAATGGTAGCTACATTTCTCTGTAGGTATAAGATTTAGAATATAGTGAGGAATTGCACTGGTGTAGCAAAGTGGCAGTAGTAGATTCTGTTCTTAGGTCTATGATCTCCAGCACTGGCAAGCTGTCTGCGTTTCCAATACCAACGATTCTGTCTTGTTGAATGGGACGTTAATCCGATTAGACAACTTTTGGTTGCCACCAACATCTGAGTGTCATTTATTGCCACATTTTGCATATCATGCTAGGATGGTTATTGTCAGGGTTCATAGGTGTTGCAGATGGATGGGGCTGCCGCTTCCCTCCCCTGGCAGCTTGCATAGTATTTTCTTTCAATCAGAGAATCTTTTTCGTGGATGCAAACTCCTGCACTTAAGGCTACCTAATTCATGGTGCCAAACCTATGGTCAAGACAGTCCATACACTTGTCACTTCCTTTTCTACCATTTGGTAACTTTAGGCAAGTTCACAGCTTCTCAGCCTTTCAGTTATTTGTGTCCTAATAACTTGCCTGCCTGTTTTCAATCACATGACATGTGAAGTTCTTTAAAAATGATAGAGTCCTGTGTAATAGATTCGGTTTGAATAGAGAATGTCTCCTATAGGCTCAGATGATGGATTTGGGGGAAATATTAGACTTTTGTGAGATATTCCTTCATCAATGCACTAATCCCTTAATAGATGATAAAATGTTGGCATTTTGAGGATGTAAGGGATAATAAGAGGTGAGTCACTGGGGGCATGACTGTGGGGAGACTATGTATGGCCCCTTCTTCTATTCCTTCCTCTCTGCCTCCTATCTGCTACAAGGTAAATTGCCTCTGTCACATGCTCCCACACCATGATGCTTTACCTGCTCAAGGATCCAACATTACCAGAACCAAAAACTACAAAATGACAGCTTTTTAAAGCTAGAGCAAAAAAAAAAAAATATTCTCTCCTTCAAATTATTTACTTTAGGTATTTTGGTAGGACAATCAAAATCTGGCTACCACAAAATGTAAAAGAATCATTTCAGTGCAGATTGCCTGAGATCAGACTTCTTTCATAAGACTGAAAAGAATGTCGAGACCTCCCTGGGTTCACAAAATGATCAGACATTGAAGGGCACTTGGACCCAAACTTCCATTTATAGTTGTGGATGTCAAGAATCAAATGCTATAGCCTGTCCAAGGTCATCTCACTAATTCAGTGGTAGAGCTAAAAGGAGTCCTCAGTAATTGAATGCCAAGCCAGAATATCATGGCAGTCTCCGTCTGATTGTTTGTACTATGTTGTTAGTGCTGCCTATGTTAAAATAACAAAGATAAACAAACAACAAGGAATCAGCTCTCTGCTGTGCTGGTAAAATTAAGTGATGACAAAAAGTCAGTAAACAGTTTCTGAGCATCTACTTTGTGTCAGAGACTGTTCTCCCAGGACCTGAGGCAAAAGAGTTGGCAAAGGAAACAAGATGATAGAAATGTCAAGGGCAGTCTTGATTGAGACTGAGTTGCAGTGAGTACAATACTGTCTATAGCAGATGTGCACAAGGGGATGGCTGCCATGAATATTTTCAGGTTAATGAGACCAATGGACATAGAAAGTCTGAGACTTCACTTTTGTCTTAGTCACGATGAGTCTAGAAGGCTAAAGCCTCCCCAAACAACTGAGTGTTTCACAAACTTTAGTTAGTCTCACAGTAATCTCTAAATTAGTTAAAACTCACATTGCTGGGATTTCTGTGAGCCCACTAGTGTCACTATGGACAGATGACCTTACATAGTTTTGTGGGATCGCCACAGAGGCCATGGGTCTGCCCATACATAGACTCCAATATTATCCATTTGATATCCATGACCTTTGAATCAAGGAACATTGATCAAATGGATTTGCAACCTCTGGCTAAATCTAGACCACACTAGGTCGCCCGTTAGCCCTTTCTGTCCAATTGTGCCAGTGAGCCCAGCTTTGCCATCAGGAAAACTTTTTTATTTTTTTTAACTTCTAGGAACCTTCCTGTATGGGACCATTGGAGGGTATCCATGTTAACAGAACTCAAAGGCAATTATGCCACCACAACAAAGATGACTCTCTAATCATGATACTCTGAGAAAGGTGGGATCCAGTGAGACCCTGTGCTTACTGCCTCACAGATCCCCACACTATCTGCTTACCTGTTTCCACATAACCCGCTTGTCAATCAAGATCTTTGCAGGGAGGTTACTTTTAGGGAATTTTTAGGCTCCTTACCTACCCTTCTCTAAGGTCAAACTGCTTTGCCCACCTTTGTGAATACTGTTTGGAAGTGATCCTCTGCACCCATGTACTCCTCAGCTGAGAAGTGACTACATTTTCCTTAGTGAGGAAAGTGAGTTCAGATTCTTTTTCACCATGGACATAAAACTCTAACATATCTAGGTTATAAATTTTTAAAAATACAAATCAAATAGGCCAATGTGATCATTACTGGCCTGTGGTGTTTTTTTTCTTCTCCTTTTTTCTTCATGAGATGACATACCATGCATTTATATCACTACACATGGGTTTTCTGGAACTGTGTTAATAAATGAAAAACAGAATCATACTATGATCCTAGGATATTTTAAAATGCATTTAGTTTTCAAGATAACTTCACAGTGCAAAATTCTCATTACATATTTCAGAAAACCGGGGTACAGAGAAATGAAATGTATCAGAGCTCTGGCTGAGGCCCTATTACACATATCCCTGACTCAGCTGCCCTTGTATCTGCTACACCTGTGCCACAGCTTTCTCATCCACCTCCTTCACCATCCTGCTCTAATGGTTCATCTTTGCTGGCATGCCCCACTCACCAGGATATTCTTGGATGCTGCTCCTGCCTCATAGTGATGTGTATATGGGGAATTAAAAATAACTACTCCAGTAGCTTACCTCAAAATTAAGGTAATTATTAGAGCAATGACTTTCCTTTTAAAATAATGTTCTGTATTCCAAATTTCAATAAAAAATGGGCTTTGGATTATCAGCAGTCTTGGCAAATCTACATTATATCCATGGGCCATTACCATCGATAATTGAGAATATGTACACATGTTAATCAATCATTTATTCCTGCCTCCCGTCTCTCTGGTATGGTTCTAGATGTTGTCTGGTTCAGCTTTAAAGGTGGGAAGCACAAGCCCATTTTATCATCCTCTGTTATACAAAAATATAATGAGAGATGTTACAGAGTGGGGGAAGGTGGGCAAGAAGGGCTGTGCTGAAATCCCTCCCTCCCAGAGCCACTGGCAATGGTTTTATACTATAGCAACATTTCATTGTCTACTAAAAGTATCATTTCCACCTTTTCCCTGTAGCTCAGAAAAACAAGAAGCAAAATGAACACAACATAAAATGTAACGGGCTGTACTTCCACATTTAATTTGTGTCAAAAGCTGTCCCTTTGGGGGATAGAAAAAAATACTGGGAGAGCAAAATGCCAGACGGAAATTTTGCCAACACTGTGGTCATAGACACATGTTTGGAACCCTGGAACCAAGAACAGTTTAGGGATAGATGATCTTTGATGGTAGTGGCTATTCTGTGCAATGTAGGCTATTTAGTTATACCCCTGGCCCTTATCCACTATATGCCAGTGTGGGCCCTAACCTCACAAGTTGTGACAACTAAAATTGACTCTGTAAAATTTGCTATGGCTAAATCACTCTGGCTGTAAACAAGCCTTACAAGTTACTCATAACCATCATCCCATCATTTACAAAGATAAGGACCACAATGTATAGAATTATAACAGAATGTAAGGTATCCACATTAACTTTGTAAATTATGAGTTATTACTTAACTGCAGTAATCATGTACTATCTTTATTTTTATTTAGCCTATGCTGTTTTGAGAGTTCTTTATGCAATCTGAAATATGGAATTTATTAAACCTGTAATATACATTTCTTAACATATTTATAAAGAGAGTGTGAAATAGTTGTAACAGATGGAATGGGCAGCCACTCCTCATTCAGCGCTGTCAGCTTGTCAGCGCTGTCAATAAACTAATAGTTAACTTTGCTCTGTTTCATAACCACAGGCTGCCTCCCAGCCTCTAGCTAATCAATTTAGCAAAGGGCTGATGTCATTCTCAAGGGGAATCAGGTGCATAGATATTTGGCATCCCTATGACCAGAGAAAAACATCACAAAGATCATGTCTTAGCATTCTAAAGCTGGAGATCATCTCCAGTTATAAAGCACACCACAGGAAGCAAGTGCTCCTGAGGTGAAGACAACTATGTGGCAGGATGTGGAAAACTGAATGTCCTCTGGATGTTGCTTGTCACTGCTTGTCCTCAATGATGCTCTTTGGTCCACCCTTCTAGACCAAGTTCTTCCTGAAGGTAGAGTCCTCCTGTACTTTTCCCTGTAGCCATCACAATGCATAACAAAACCTTTTCACAAAGTAGGCACTCAGCACAATTCTATTGAACTACTAGATAATCATTCTGCCATATTCCGCAAAAAATGTCTGAAAGAACACAGAATCGAAGGATGCTGCATATAAATATTGCCTGTAGGATTAGTTTATTAACTGAAGCTTGGGAATACAGGTAAAAATTTCACTCCAAGTAAGACGTAATACTCACACTATAAGCAGGGTAAATATTCCCTCCCACCACAAAAAAAAGTGCAGGCTAGAAATAAATCAATAATCAGACTCAATATTGATTAGAATATGATTTGTTCAATCATGTTTGCCCTTTTGGTGGATAAATGACAATTGAAATGCTAGAGAATATTTATCTTCTGTAACAATTATGGTAAATTAATTCATAATGCACACTCAATAACACTGTTTACATATACTCCTATTGCTAGGAAAGAGCTATCTAATTCATTTTCACACATGAAAATTTAGTAAGTTTATATAATTATATTACCCTCCCTAGAAATGCTGATGGAGTCTCCTTTGCATATCTCAGAGGGAGGGGAGAGGCAAACAGTGGGCAGCATCATTTACCATCTGTTCAGCAACACCCACAGCTCAGAGTCACAATGGGCAGAGGTGAGCATGGTTGTGCCATACTTCATTGTGGGGGGATATGCTGCATTTTAAGTTAATATTTATTTATTTTTTTCCCAAGACTCATATTTTGTCCTCAGCTTCTCTAGAAAAAAAAGCAAGTTAAAACAATTGAATCCATGAGTACACTAGAATTTATCCTCATCTTTCAAGAAAACGTATCAATGAATGTTTGATAAAAATGTATTGTTCATGGGGGTCAATAGAACAAATTATCACCTGAAATTAATACAGAATACTTTAAGAAAAATTTTCCAACAAAATTTTTAAAATGCATTATGTATAAGGATGAATGGACTTTTCTCCTATATTTCAAGGCAAATATAGGAGCAACCACTGGGCCTGTAAGATGGCTTAGAGAATACAGCGTTTCCCATGCTTTCTTGATAACCTAAATGTAATCTCCAGAACCTACATGTAGGTGGAAAGAGAGAACCCCACAAAAGATTCTACAAATTTATCTTCTGATCTTCACATGCGCTCTGATTTTCACATACATTCACAATAATAATGATTATTTTTTATTCAAAATATTTTCTTCAGTAACTTTAGTGCCTGAGAGATGGCCTAGGGATCATCAGAAAACTCACAGTATTCTGTTTTCTAAGGCAAAGTAAATTGTGGAGTCACCATTTTGAGCCCTAATCTTAGGCCTGTCGAATAACTTTGTGTAGCATTGGGTACCATATCTTCTTGTTGGACTAACTATGTCCTCTCACAGTGAAAGCATCTGATTGATGAGGAAAAGGTCGTTGCTGATACAAAACGCTGTCACCCTACCAGTAATGATAATGACCAGAATCCCAAACTTGCTAATTCCTAAGAAATTGACTCAAACAGGAAAAAAAAATCCAACTATTTTTGGAGGTGGGTTAACAGCTGCAAAACATGTATGATCATCCTGGAAGTTATAGATGGTATATACCTCAGTTACCTCTCCAGCGACTAATCCAGTGTTTCATTTTAGGCATGTTTTCTAAAACCAGTGCATAATGGCCTCAGCTCCTTGAGTGCCAATAGAAACTACAAATTGATCTCCATCCCTTTGAATCTCCTTAGGGAAGTAGCACATGACACTCTGTCTCCTTATTCTGTTAATGGAAAGTCAGCAGGGCTGTCCAAAAAAGTCCTAGACCACAAACAGATAATATTAATTTCAGCACTTTAGGAAAATTCTCAACATCCATTTTCTTTTCCTTGCTAACATTATAGAAGATTTGAATATACTGACATTCTGAGGGGCTGATGACTTTGGTTTGGCAGCTATGCCATTTGTTAAATGGCTAGTTAAATTGTCAGCCATCTTGGGTTCTTGGAGCCAGTAGTTTTAAAGATTCACAATGCAAGCAGAAAATTAGACCCATCTAGCATTTGCCACAATATTTTCACAATATAAGGTTTCAACTATCACAGACCAAAATGCCATCTTGAGATAAACAAATCTTGAGTGTATTTTAAAGGAAGTCATTGAGTTAAATAATCTCCAGGCTAATCAGTCACTTGGAGACATTTTAAGATTAAAGAAGATGAACACATTTATTTTTAGTTCCACAAAATTCTGCTTTGTGACTTATCTCGATTTATGTATTTTATAGGATATGCTAACCAATGAAATCACTGTGCAATGGGGCTGTGAACACAGTGACAATCAACACTGTCCTGCCTTTGAAAAGATGTAATCTTTCAAAATATGAATGCTCAAGGGCAGGAGTTTATGTGATTCATTCAGAACCTAAATCAGCTTTCTGTAAGTATCTATTGGTGTATTACAAATAAGGTGGTGGCTATAATCCTGTGAGGGAAGGCCAGGCGGGTTCACATGGCTGAGATAGGCGAGCATGTGCTTATTTGTAGCTAATGGGTGTTGCAGAAGTTACTATAGAATAAAATGAAATGGGTAAAAGAATATGAACTTTCAAACATAAGCAGAAAGAGGCTAAAGTAATACACAATACACTCATAATATTCTCCAGACAGGTAATGTGCCAATTTATCCCATTCATTCATTTTGCTCTAGGCTCACTGGCCACTCTGCTGCCTCCAGCATGTCAGGCATCCTTCTCAGGGGCCCTTACTTGGCTTGGTGGACTTGTTTACCCTAGATATCTGCAGGGTACCACCTCTCTGTTTGGACATTTCTTCTAAGGCCCCCCTTTTTTTGGTATGCTTCCCAAATAATTGTGACATTACAACTTCCATGATTAACTATTGTTCTGGTGGATTTTGTGTGTCAATTTGACACCAGCTAGAGTCATCAGATAGGAAGAAGACTCAGTTGAGGAAATGCTTCCATTAGTCCCAGGTATAAGACATTGTCTCAATTAGTGATCAATGCAGGAGTGCCCAGCTCACAGTGGGTGGTGCCATCCTGGTTGTTGTTTACACCATCCTGGTCATCCTGGATTCTATAAGAAATCAGGCTGAGTAAGCCAGGGAATGCAAGCCAGCCAGCAGGACCCCTTGCTGGCTTCTGCATCAGCTTCTGACTTTAGGATCCAGCCCTGTATGAGTTCCTGTCCTGACTCCCTTCAGTGATGAACAGTGATGTGGAAGTGTAAGCCAAATAAACCCTCTCCTCCCAGCTTGCACTTTGGTTATGGTGTTTCATTGAAGCAAAGGAAACTCGGAGACAGCAGTTAGCCTCATAGTACTCACCACCATCTATAGTACCATATTTTTGTTCATGTTTAACAGTATCCATGAAGGCTGGAGTGTTGTCTTTTTGTCTAGTGTAACCTAGAAGAAAATCCAGTCTATAACAGGTACCAGAATGAATTAAAGAGTGGAACTTACATCAGGAAAGGTACTTTCTAAAAGTCTCTGTGACGTTTGGCATCTTGATAATATGAATTCATCCATGTAGGAACAGATCCTGGTTGTGGAGGATCAATTTCCCTGATGTAGAGCATACAAAGGGTTTCCTGCTAAGGACTGGTCTTTCTTCCCATATCTTCTTGTAGGTTGACTCCTTTGGACAGTTTGGGTGCCATTACTAAGTATGCTCAGTGGCTCCCTAGATAATCCTTTCTTTGGTAGATGCCATAGGATGTCAACTATCTGGTCTCTTCATTCATGAGCTCAGCTTGGAGCAGATATTTATTGTCCACCTCCATCTGTGATGGGGCTGTTATCTTCTTTCACTCATGGATTAAATATTAGGGAGCTCTCTGGGCATCTAATCTAAAGCTATACTCCCTCACCATCTGTCTAACTCCTGTATGCTTCTCCATTGGTTCCAAACTCAGAAGGTAATAGAAAAGATGCTGTAAATTAACTTGCTTCAAAGAGCTCCAACAGAGAAATATCCATCAAGATGGAGAAGATTATACACAGGAGAGAGGCTAGCATAGCAACATGAGATTTCATACAGGGAAGATTCTGGGTGAACAGGTTGTTATTCCAAGACTTGGCTTTGTTTTTATGTTTTTATATGTGTCACGTGCTGTAGTTTCAGCAATATTTTATCTGTGCTGGAATTAGAAATGATGGAAATGGAGCACTGTTTATCAGGTTTTAGAATGCAGCAACTCTTCCAATATGATGGATTCTCAAGAACCTACCTGTCCCATGGTGAACTATTAACATAGTAGGCTGAAGAAAATCTCCCAAGATTCACTGACACTCAAGTCAATACTAATATTGCAGAGCTTTAGTTGACTGAGAGTCTGGCCTGTGGGTAAAGCTTTGGGGAGACTGAGATTTTAATCCAGGTTTGAGAAACCATGGCTACTATTTCACGTCAAATTCTAGTGTTTCCATATAGGACTAGTAAAAACAGCCACAGCAGCTACTAAAAGGAGCCCTATGATTGAACCCTGTATTAGTTATTTTTTTAATATTTATTTATTTATTATGTATACAGTGTACAGAAGAGGGTACCAGATGTTACCATAGATGGTTGTGAGCCACCATGTGGTTGCTGGGAATTGAACTCAGGACCTTTGGGAGACCAGTCAGTGCTCTTAACCCCTGAGCCATCTCTCCAGCCCCATATTAGTTATTTTTATGTTGCTGTTATAAAATACTGTGACCAAGGTAACTCAGTGAAGAAAGTTTATTTGGGCATAAAGTTGCAGAGAAGAGTTCATCATGTTGGAAAAGCATGTAGAAAAGAGTAGACATGACAGTCAGAGCAGGAAGCTGGGTGCATACATTTTCAGATGCATGCATGAAACAGAGAAAGCCAGCTGAATGCAGGCCATTGCCTATCCACAGTAATGTATGCCTATCCTCAACCAGGATGCGTGGCCTAACATGCCCTCATCAAAGTGGGCCCAAATGTATAAATGTCCAAGTATTTTCTCATTCATAATACCATACCATTGACAAAAATTTTTCCCATGAAACTGAGGCCCAGAGATGTCATGGTTGTATAGTGTGAGATAAGCTTTGTCAATAAACATGATATAGATTCTTTTGCTAGGAAGTAGTGGTGTACATCTTTAACTGCACCATTTGCAAGGCAGAAGCAGGCAGATCTCTCTTTGTTCAAGGCCAGCGTGGTCTTCAGAGTGAGTTCCAGGACAGCCAGGACTACAAAGAGAAACCCTGTCTCTAAACACACACACACACATACACACACACACACACACACACACACACACACACACACACACACACGGAAAAAAAAGAATTTCTTAGAAGCAAATTAAATAAAAGATAAAACTGATTTGATTGTGGTGGTCATTAATCTCTTCCATTCTTAGAAATCCTCTTTATCCCCTTTTAAAGCTCCCAAAGATTTTTCTTTATTCAGAAATCTTTATCACTTCCAAATGCTCAGTTTTCTGAAAACCTGAGACATCTATGCTATCTAATAAAACATCCATTAGCACTGAACACTTCATCATTGGGATTGAGCCATACTGTAAGTGGAAAATACAGCTAGGATTATGAAGATTTCCTTAAAAGTTAATCTTAATATTAATTACATGAACACCATGTTGTAATGATTGCATTTTTTAATATTTGGAGTTAATTAGAATATAACAGTAATTTTTACCTTCCTGTTTTCACTCTTTCAATGTGATTCGTAGAGAATTTGCCATTGATGTGGATCCCATATTGTTTCCATCTAATGCTTCTGGAAAAGGCAATGATGTGATAAGGATACAGTAAACTTACATTTAAATCATAGTGTCATACAGCACCTGTTTGTAAAAAGGTAGGAAATACCAAATACTATGCTACCAGGGAAGTCTGGGAAATGGCTCTAGTCTAGGTACAAGAGGGATTAGGAGAAAAAAAAAAAAGGAGTATTACTGATTGGGAACTCATGGGGTGATGGAGAAATGTTCTACTCCTAGCTATGTGGAGATCAGTTTTAGAAGTCAAAGCAACTTTTCTTCTAGAACACATTGGGATCTATGATGGTATGAATGAAAAAAGTTCCCCACAACCTCAGGCATTTGCATCCTTTTGCTCTGTTGATGGCTCTGTTTGGGGAAGTTTAGGGGGTCTAGCCTTGCTGGAGGAAATACATCACTGGGGCCACTCCCAATGTGCCTGTCTGTTTTTACAAGTGTTTTAAAATGTGACCACACCAGCTTCTGTTCTAGCTTCATTATCTGTTGCCTGCTGCCTCTGCTTCACCATCATGAACTCAAGGGAATATGATATACATTTCAGTATAGAAAAGGCTATTATGAACCAAGGGAATATATCATAAAAATGTAATAGTTACATAACAAATTCTCAGCTGCTCCCTTTCAATATATACCAGGTAGGCCAGCAGCTTCCTGTCCCATAGGCCTGCCTAGCTCGTCAGGGACTCTCACCTACCTAGTTCTGGGCAAAGGGAACTCCTTCTCATCACAACGAACTGAGAAAGCTCCTCAAGTATCCCTTTGGAATCTAAGCCCACATAAACTCTTTCCTGTTTACATTGCCTTGGCCATGGAGTTTAATCACAACAATAGTTAGGTAACTAATTTAAATATTAAAAATATTATATTTAGCACATTGGACTGTTGTGATAAAAATGAAGAAGCAAAAATACACCATTATTTTTTAGTGTCAATTGAGTATTTCAAATACCTTAAAGATAGCTTCTTTATTAAATCATATTTGAAATTTAATAAGTGTCACTATACAAGTGTATAGTTTGGTACATTTTGTCATATTTCCATGACATGAAATCAAATGAAAAATGTATATAATTATCAGCTCAAAGAACTCTTAGGTCCACAAGTGAAGGTGCTTGCCACAAAACCTGAGAACCTTGATATCTGGAACCCACATGGTATACAGAAAGAAACAGCTCATGAAGGTTGTCTTTTGACTTCCATATGTACTCTGTGGTATGTGTATGATTTACACACACACACACACACACACACACACACACACTCACACTCACACATACACACCTCAAATCTTAAAAACAGAAACATCCTTTTACTGTTCTTGAGTAAAAGTCTGGCTGTGAGCAGAATAATTTCACAGTTAGGTGTTTTTTTTTTTCTTTTTTTGTGATGGTTAGTATTAACTGTCAATTTGATAGTCTAGCATTACCTGGGAGACAGGCCTTTGGGCACATCTGTAGGGGATTATCTTGATTTCATTAACTGAGCTGGAAAGAGTCCACAGTAGGTGGTGACGTCCCCTGGCTGGGATCCTGGACTGTACACGTAGAGAAAGCAGCAGCATTCACCCCTCCCTGCTTCCTGGGGGAAGATGCTATGTGACCTGCTGCTGCTTCAAGGTCCTGCTGTCTGTGACTCCCCACTGTGAAGGAAAGAACTCTTAAGGAAAGTCAGAAAGAACACTTTCTCCCATAATATGCTTTTCTCGGAGTATTTTTTCACAGCAGGAAAAGAAATTAAGTTCGTAATAAACATTCCACCATTTTCCAAGATGGTTGCTCCACTTCAGGATTGTACCAGAGTCATCAACAGCATGGTTGAGATCATTAAGCATCCCACCTCCTTCATGAACAGTACTCGATAAGGTATTTTTATTGTACTCACTACTAATCTGTGGATGATAATTTTCCATTGTAGTTTTAATTGCATTTTCTCACTGAGTAATATCTTAGAGTATATTATATATGATTCTTTGGCATCAATGTATTTTCTTTGGGGAAGTGTTTGTTTAAATCTAGTTAAGTTTAAATTTTGTGAGGTTTTTAATATTTGCATTTTAAGAGCACAAGATATATTCTGGATGCAATTAGTTTATGGTGATTAGATCTGGAAACATTTTCTCTCAGTCTACAGCTTCTTATTTTGATCTCCATGTCTTTCATGTAGAAGACTGCAATTTTGAAAAAATATCTTATATAAATTTTTTCTTTTTTAGATCATGTGTTTGGTATCATGGCTAAAATATCTTTTTACAACCCACTTTTTGCCTCCTAGCAGTTTATAAATTTAGAATGTTCATTTAATCTATCTAAGTTTTCATTTTAGACCCATTTTTAGCTTATTATTAATATATAATATATATTAATTAATATATTAATAATTATTATAATAATTAATTATTAATAATATTAATAATTAATAATTAATATATATTAATATATAATATATTAATCATATATAATATGATTATATATCATATTATCAGATATACCTCCAAGTTATTTTTTTTCCATATGGAAATCAGTTGTGCCTGTTTATTGTAGCAAAACAAAGCCTCTCACCTTTGTGGAAAGTGATTTGGTAAATATATCAGTAACTACATAACAAATCTTAAAATACCTTTTCAAATTCCACAAAAAGCTTGCTAAGGTTTCATCAAATTACGTTGCATCTGTAGATCAAATGTGGTTTGAAATGACATCTTAACAAGCTGGATCTTTGACCCTTGGATAGTTTGTATCTCAGATCTTTGTGGCTTTACAATTTTTTTTAAGTTCTGTATATAGCTCTTACACACTTTTTGTTAAATATATATTTATAATTTAACATACATATATGTGTATATGTATATGTTAAATTTAATTTTTCATTGCTTTCAGTAGTCTGGAAAAGTATAACTGATATTGTCTAAATTATATTGTATTCCACAACATAGCTGAACTTAGTTGTTTTGGAGGAAGTGGGGTAGATAGAACCAGATCTACCATATATGCTGTAGATAATCCTGCCTTCAGTGAAAGACAGTTTGATGTCTTCATTTCCAAATATAATACTCTTTTATTCCTCTCATAACTTTACTAATTGCAAAATTAATTAGGAACTTGAAACAAGTTTTTTTTTTTAGCCTTATTCCTGACTTTAGAGAGGACTCTTTTAGTTCTCAGTATGATGCTAATTATATTGTTTTTCATTTGTTTCACAAATACCCTTTATCATCCATTTCTCGTGATTTCTGGATCTTGATTGCTGAGGTGTTTGGGGATATCATTTTAATTTTTCTTTCTACTAGTAACACTCCCATGTAGGTGGAGTTTTTCTGTCCCACCAAATCTCTCCCAAATTACCACACAGAGACTTAATATTAATTACAAATGCTTGGTCAATAGCTCACGCTTATTTCTAACTAGCTCTTACAACTTAAATTAATCCATTTTTATTAACCTATGTGATGCCCCAAGGCTCATGACATTTATCTCCCTGGCATGTCTTGCTTATTTTCTGTTTGGCTGATGACTTTCCACTTCACCTTTCTTTCTCCCAGAATTCTCAGTTTGGTTCTCTTGCATAAACTTATTCTGTTCAGCTATTGACCAGTCAGCTTATATATTAAACTAATCAAAGCAACATGTATTTATACAGTGTAAAGGAATATTCTACATTCCCAAAATATGAGTTATAGATATTTATTATCTTATGGGGGAGGGTTAGTTACAAGTTGTTGTTGGTAATGGTCCGGAAAAAAAAGTTGAACCAAGAAGATTGGATTCAAGGATCTCTTTCTGAAAAGAAAAGGGAGGATATAGAAATGACAGGAGAAAAGGGTAATTATTGAGTCTATTTAATTCAAAACACAAATACTAATCTCAATATAATTTATACTGGTGTGGATTTTGGTTTATTGTTAGAAATAAAAAGTTAATTTTGTTATACTGTATGTATGTTTCTACTCTTGTTTATGGTACTGTGCTTATATAGTTCATTTCAAAATATGCATAATTAAGAAACATAGTAATTAGTAATCTATAATAGTCAAACTGATAGTCATGTTAGGCATGTTTCAAGGTCATACACAGATATATTTAGATAGATATATGGTCTTCAAACACCTCAAAGACCTACTTACAGGTTATGACATTTAATATATTCATTAGCTCAAGGCTTTTCATGACATTGAGACATGTCTGCTCCTGGCAGCACCAATTCACTTTATTGAAGATGATGGGCATCAAAGAATCTCCATATGGAGTTTGATTTTTTTTTAATAACAAAAGATAGCCACTGGACAAAAATCCTCACTTGCCTCAACTGCTGACAGTATACTGTCCAAAGTGGACCAGCAAGACAATAAAATAAAACAACTGCCAAACTTTGCCAAGACAAAGTAGAGTAGGACAGTCCTTCAGCCATCCCTGCTTCTCAAAAACGTCTGTCAGATATTCTAGGCCTGTGGGCCAAAGATTGTTACCCAATATTATCAAAGAACTTTGGGTGATTGTGCAGGCACTGAGATGTCCCTGTTGTTACATTTCACTTTTCTAGAGTCTTTGATAGAGATGAAGACTAGATGGTCCTAATTAAAATTTTCTTTAGTTATGATAAAAAATAAATTATGTATAAAATGTTAGAGTCACAAAGATAAAATAAATAATAAAATATTTTCTCTAATTTTGCCCAGTACAAATAAACTAGTTATTGCAACTGTAATTCTTACTTGATAACTGTTTTTATTGTATATAATCTTACTATGTTAAGTTAAAAACCTTCCTTTTTAATTACAAAAAGGGGAAAATGTGGAATTCTTTTTGCACTGTGTGAATATATGATGACTGGTCAACAGCTGATACAGATAAGGTTGGGGGGAGCACCAAGCTGAGAGTGCTGGGACGAAGAAGGCTAGAGAGGGGAGATACCAGTAGATGAAGAGAGAAGCAAGATGGACATGCCATACTGAGCATGGCATGTACCAAGCCACGTGGCAAAACATAGATAAGAAATATGGGATAATTTAAATGTCAGAATTAACTAGTATCAGGCTTGAGCTATTGACCAAGCATTTATAATTAATATTAAGACACTGAGTGATTATTAAAGAGCAGCTGCTGGCACAGGAAAATTCTGCCCACCCTCCCTGTTACTGTGACAAAATGCCTGAAAAGCACTTGAGAAAAGAAGGTTTGTCTTGTTTTATTGCTCCTGGGTACCATCTATTATGGCAGGAAGTCATTGAGACAGGGACCTGAGATGGCTGGTCACATCATATTTGTAGTCAGGAAGGAGAGCAGGTACAATCTCTTATTTAGTTGACTCTTTTTGATGCAGTCTGAATCCTTAGACCATGGAATGATGCTGCCCATACTTATGATGGTTCTTCTCATCTAAATTGACCTTATCTAGATAATCTTTTTACAGACATGCCCAGAGGCTGGTTTCCATGGTAATTCTGGATCTTGTCAGTTTGACAACCATGAGTAATTATCACAAATTGGAGAACTGTGATGATATTAAATCATCCTTCCTGGAAAAAACCTTAGATTTTGTTATATATTATCTGTTTTATATATTGTTGGATTTGATATTCAGTTAAATTTTGCTTAGAATTTTTGCAGGTATGTTCATGACAAAAGGAAGTCTTTAGTTTTTGTTTTTGTTTTTGTTTTTGTTTTTGTTTTTTTACTGTTGCTGTTTATTGTATCATGTACTCTCTTATAAAAAAAATTAGCATTAGCCACTCAGTCATTAACTAAAGCTGTGAAGTCACATAGCAGATTTCCAAAGCTTGCCTTAAATGGCTGCAGTGTTATAATTATTACACCCCAATCCCTCATTTTCTCCTTTATTCAATCCATAGATCTCCATTCTGCTTTCTACTCTAATAAGTTTGACATTTTAGAATCCTCATATAAGGAGACTCATGGAATCTATCTGAGGTAGCTGGCAATCTTGCAGTCAGCATGCATATCAAGTATATCCGATGACTGTCCATTCAGGCATTTTATCCACGGAACAGTTATCTCTAGCTAGGCTTTAATCCCATCACATGTTTCCATTGACTGGTAGGAATTTCACAGAATCCTGCAAATGCGTTTCTATTAGAGTTTTATGTTGTCTGTGCATGTTGAATGGAAGAGAGGTGAGGCCGTGTTTAAGGAAAATGGGAGACGCTAATTAGGTGCATTGTCATCCAAATTATCTGTCACCAAAAAAATTATGGAGTGGCTGTTAGTTTTTTGCGTATGGGGAGACACACACACACTCATTGCCAGGTGCCACACGAGAGTTTATTCTAGGGAGTTACCAAGAGGCAGGTACCCGTAGAAGAGCAGAAGAGAGGAAAGACAGAGAGGGGAAGTGGGGGAGAGAGAAGGGGTGAGCTGCCACAGGGCGGGCGTTTCTTTTTAAGGGGGGGGGCGTCAATCAATCTACATAGCCACGCCTAGGGGCGTGCCCTCTGTACCTGGTGCCTTGTCAGCTTCACCTCCTGGGTGGTCCTTAAATGCAAGAAATTCTTATTTCACCTGGTGCCTTGTTGGGTCCACCACGCAGCGTGCCACAAACACTTACAGTGGGAGATATAGCAGATTCTCAGGGGAGCTCCCCTGAGAATAAGGCTCAGTTAGTAAAGTGCTTGCCATTCAAACATTAAGACAGAGTTCAGATGGCCAGCACTCATGTGAAAAGCTGGGTGGGGTGTCATGTATCTTTAGCCTTAGTTCTACATAGGCAGAGGCAGGAGGAAAGTTCCTGGAGTTAGCTGTTGTGGACTATTCCTTTACACTGTGTGAAGATATTTCGCTGTGACTAGTTTAATAAAAAGCTAAGCGCTTAATAGCTAGGCAGAATTTTCAGGGCAGAGAGAAAGCTGGGGCAAAGGGCAGCGTCAGAGGAGACCCCAGGACTCAAAAGAAGCAGCATAGGCAGTACAGAGCAAAGGTAATATAGCCAGCCATGAGACAAAAAGTAAAGTAATAGGCATGGATTAATTTAAGTTATAAGAGCTAGATAGAAACAAGCTTAACCTATCAGCTGAACTTTTATAATTAATAAGAAGTCTCCGTGTGGTTATTTGGGACCTGGCAGGCAAAATAAAAAGTCCTACTATAGCTATCCTTGCAGTATTGGTGAGCTTCAAGTACAGTTAGACACACTGTTTTAAACAATTCTCTCTCTCTCTCTCTCTCTCTCTCTCTCTCTCTCTCTCTCTCTCTCACACACACACACACACACACACACACACACAGAGAAGGAAGGGGGAGGAAGGAAGGGAGGGGAAGAGAGATTCTCAAGTTCATAATCTTCACTTTACATCACATAAAATAATTTAGAAATGTAAGTGACTTAGTTTGGCAAGTTAATTTTTACATCATAAAGCTTTCTTTAACTATTCTGACTATATAATAAATATATACAATCTTATCAGTCACCTAAAAGCTGATATAAACAAAATTTTTAAAAAGTTTTTTTTAAAGTAATTTGAAACTGTGTCTTAGGTGGTTAATATGGGTATTATAATTTTAGAATTATATAGTATAAATATTATAAGTGTGAGGTTAATACATCAAAATTTCTGAAACTTCTTCAGAGAAGTTTTTTGCAAAGCTAAGATATTTATATGAACATGATGTTAACACTTTTAATTACTATGGTTTTTTTACTTTATTTTATTTATTTATTGGTTTGTGAATTAGCAACATTATGTTGCTATGTTGGCCTGGAATTTGTTACGTAGATCAGGCTAGCCTTGAACACATAGAGATTTGCCTGCCTCTGCCTCTGCCCTGGCCTCTGGAGTGCTGGCTTTTATTGTAGATGTATATGAGCAACACCAAAAAGTATTGTCTATGGAAACAATAAATAAAAGTACTTAGAACTAAGCAGTAGGATATTTTCATAAATGAGATACATTTAAAAAGAAAACTTTATATATTTTTGATGGCTTCCAAATTATCTTGCAAATAAAATAGCTTTATTATTATAAATATGCAAATAAAAATGTGAATTCTATTACATTTTAGGAAATCTGATTTTTACAATGATTTTATGATTGAAATCCTAAACAATTTTTAGTATTGTTTAGTGAAATTTAGTGAACAATTTTTTTTTCTTAGAATGATTTTTTTTTTTCCACAAAGTGAATTCATCATCTCTTTGACTGTGTGTGATGTTTGGGTCCTGGAGGTAAATCTTCAGTGCATTGCATGGGAATTTGGCTGCGAGAGACCCATTCATGTGAAATGGAGTTTTACAGCTACATCAGTGAGTTGAACAGTTGCTCCTTAATGTTATTTTAATATTTGATGGTTATTACAGAGCTGCCAAGCTGGGGCTGCTTCCATGGGAGAGCTTTTCGGGACTTCAGATAGTTTGAGCACCCATTCAGAACAGGTTGCAATAGTTCTTTGTCTAACCTTGAGAGGGAGTTGTCTTTGGGAGAAACAGTTCAACTCAGTTTGCATTTCACTGTGGTAAATTGGAGACAATTGATTGGTTAAAGATAAAACTGAGATAATCAATTGCTTGTTCTGTTTAAGTGAGTCATTGAATTTGCTAAATTTCTTTCCAACAGGCAACTCAGATATTCATTTTACAACATTCTAGTGTACTACCAGGTAGAACCAGGAGTGAAAAATAAATTTGTTTTTTTACTTGTGGATCTTTGCTTTTGTCATAAACTTTATAAATAATTAAGTTAATTTGCACTATGAGTTTCCCTAAAACTATGTAGGCTGAATTTACAAGGATTGTGATAGACAAAGTAACCCACAGAAATCAGAGGTCTATGCCATAAGGTGGTTTAGCTCTTTGACCTAGGAAAGTGTGTCTCTGCTGCTGCCTATTTCCTTCTTGGCATACCTTGTGTTGTGGCCTTCTAGAGGTCAAGAGGTCAAGATTAATTCAAATGCTATAGGAAAATAAGAATATGTAACTTTGGTCCTTAGGGCAAGCCATGTTTTCTTCTGATCAATTATTATTTGTAGAGAGCTGCATTGTACCGCGCCCTAAAGGTGGCACTGGTTTCCGCCTTCCACCTTCCTGATGGGATGGTGAATGCTCTCGGGAGTAAACAACTCCTTATTGGCTGTAGGTGAGGATGGTGACTTGCTTCCGGCCTCGGGACCTATGGACAATGTCCACGTGGCTTACCGGGATTGGAGGCCCAGAGGGTATTTAGCCATGAGTGGACATCCCCCCGGGGTCGTTCGTTGTTCGTCGTTCGTCCTTCCTCTGAGAGTGTGAGTGAGTGAGTGAGAGAATGAGCGAGTGAGTGAAAGATAAGAAGATAATAAAAGGCCCGAATAAACTGCAGAGAGAAGGATCCGGTGTTGTGTCTGCCTTGCTGGCGAGGTTGCGCACGGCAATTATTTATTTATGTTGGTCATATGTAGCCCCAAGCTGGCTTTGAACTCCTTTTGAAGTTGGGGATGACCTTGAACTCCTGATCTTTTAGCCTTTTCTTCCTCAGTGTTGGTATTATACCTGAATGATGTGGTGCTGTGGATCTAACCCAGAGTTTGGTGAGCTCCAGGTAAGCGCTCTAGCAATTGAGCTTCATCCTCATTCCTGTTCTCCTGCGGCAGACACTTCTGAGCTAACCTAAGATAGTAACCTAGGCAGCATGGAGAAAGCTTCAGAAAGACTGATTAAAAAGAAATAATTAAATGGGTTGGTGGTAGCTCATACCTTTAATCCCAGCTCTTGGGAGGCAGAGTCAGATAGATCTCTGTGAGTTCAAAGCCAGCATGGTTTACACATGGTGAATTCCAGAATACCAAGGACTTAACACAGAAACCCTAACTCAAAAGTATGACTCAAACAAAAACTGAGTAGCTCTATCTCTTTCATACTCCTCCTTTTTACCAAGAGTTCCATTTTTCTTCCTTTACTTAGCTTGTGATCTGCTCTCCCTGAAACGAATTGATCAAAATGATATGTAGTATTAATGACAGAAACCTGGCATTTGAACATTCTGAAATCCAGCCTGCACCAACCCCTCCTCCCTGTAGATATTTTCTGATGAACCTTGTTTCATTTACCACCCAACTCCCTGAAACAGCCATCCACAAAGCACTTTGTCCCTGTCTGGATAAGAGTCAGTATCACGTCATACTATCATTTACCTAGCCTGGGACCACCCCGGCTTCAAACATCGTGTCCTGTGGTTCCCCATGCCAGCCCTCCACTAACAAAGTCTTGGCATGACTCAAGAGGAAATACAAGTTTTTTTTTCTTTCTTTTTGTACCAAGCACTACAGATTAGTTTGAGGAGTTTTTACATAAAGATAAATGTTTTCATTAAAATTGTGGCTTTTGGAGGGGGGAAAATTTTGTTTTCTAAAGGATGAAGCTATTTATAGAATATAACTTGGGGTTCTAAATACTAAAATTCTTGTAAATATTCTATAATATATATGCATATATATACACACATACAGATATACAAATGTTGATTTTTATTGATGTTATTTTTACCCAACTACAACTTTTTTGGGGGGTAGGGTTGAGGCATGATTTCTCTGTGTAGCTGTCATTAACTTGCTCTGCAGACCAAGCTGGCCTTAAATTTAAAGAGATCCACCTGCCTCTGCCTCCCAAATGCTGGATTAAGGGTGTGTGCCATTAACACCCAGCCAAACTACAACTCTTAAAAGTATTATCTACCTCTATAGGTTCTGTTTAATTAAAACAAACAAAGAAAACAACAACAAAAATATGCTTCATCAAGGTATGAATTTGGTCCTAATTAGTTCATTAGTTCATTCATTATATATTGGGGTGGAAATAGGTATTTTCTTATTTATTTTTAGAGTTATTTTGTTGAGAATATAAGTTTTTTTCTTTTTGTGGTATTAAAAGTAAAACACATTGATTTTCTGCCGGGGCACAACATTTGCAGTTTTTATAAGGAAGTGGTTTTCCTTTTGTTCCATTTGATATTCACATCCAAACATGGCGTTCCATCAAATATAATCCTGAAGATAATTTTACAGTCGGACCAGAAGACTGGCCACCTCCACAGTAGACTACTTTAAGACAGAGAGAAGTATCCCCATCTCTCTCCTTTTAATTTCTGTCAAAAATCAACCTTATTTTCTTACTCCCTGGAGAAATGATTTCTGTTTGATTTCAATTAAAAAGAAAATGTCAGCATTTCTGATTTGTCACGGTGTTCTACGGCACACTCTGTCTCAACTCAGTAGGGAGAAGCAGGCTGCTTGGAGGAGACCCTGCAGGGATGGGAAATCAGCCTTCCTTTTCACATTTTCATTAGACATATAAAGTCAGAGTGTATTCCATCAAGGCTTCTGCCTAAAGCAATAGGTTTCCACATTTCCTCTATCAGTCCCTGTCTTCAGTTTTTTCAGAGACATCTTCTATTTATTCCTATTTGATTTTTTTTTCTTAGTGTCAAGGTCTCATGATAAAGCTCTGTCTGTCCTGGAACTCACTGTGTAGCCTAGGCTGGCCTCAAAGATCTGCCTGTTTCTGCTTCCTGAGTGCTGAGATTAAAGGCATGCACCACTACACCTGGCTACTACTATGTGTTCTTGAAAAGAGTACAAAGATAAGTGAAACACTTATGGTTGGTAACATATTAAGTATTGGAGGTGTAGCTTGGTGGTTGAATATGTGCTTAGCATGTATAAGGCCATGGGTTCTATTCCCAGCACGAGAAGTTGCTTTCATTAAAGGTGCTCCTTTGTGTGCATTTGCTATTCCACAAGGAAACTCAGGTACTTATTTTTTTTTTTCCAGTGCAGAGCTGGGAGTGTGTGTGTGTGTGTGTGTGTGTGTGTGCATGTGTGCATATACGCACTTGTTTACACCCATGGAGGCCAGAGAGGGGCATTGGATCTCCTTGAGCTGATTCTACCTAATGAGGATGCTGGGTATCAAACTCTACTCCAGAAGAACAGCTCACTGTCTTAACCAGTGAGTTTCTTGAGTATCTTTCTGTATCACTCTCAATTTCATCATCTTGAGTCAGGATCACTCACAGAACCCAGAGCTTATTAGTTGGCTTGACTGGGTAGCTACCGAGTTCCACTAGGTAGCCAGTGAACAGGCCCAGAATATTGTATAATAGAGAAAAACCATAATATTTCTGGAATCATGGGCTTTATATAACAGTGAAAGTAACATAGGAAAACCTAGATAGAACGCAGCATCAACGATATTCCATTGACAATTTCATGGGATGGAACAGAAGGAAGTAGACAAATCTATTCAAAAGAGTAACACCAGATGCTTCACAGAAATTATTTAAGTCACTGGACTTGAGGATCATCATGTCCTGGCTTTGGGCCCCAGGACTTAGTTAGATGAGGGATGGCATGATAAGTTTCTTGTCCACTTGACACATGAGAATCATCTGAGAAGAGGGAACTTCAACTGAGGAAATGTCTCCATCCTGTAGAGCCCTGTAAGTTGAGCCTGTGGGTCAGCCAGTGAGGTATTTTTCTGGTTGATATTGTTGTGAAAGGCCCCAGTACACTCTGGGAGTGCCACTCTTGGGCTGGTGGTCATGGGTTCTAGAAGAAAGCAGGGTGAGCAAGCAAGGAGAAGCAGCTGGTAAGCAGCACCCCTCCATAGTCTCTGCTTCAGCTTCTACCTCCACATTGCTGCTTTGAGTTTCTCCCTAGGCTGTCCCTGATGGTGGATAGTTGTGATCCAGAATATGTAAGCCAAATCAAATCTGTTCTCTCCAACTTCTTTTCGTCAGTGTTTATTGCAGCAATAGAAACCTAACTAGTACAGAGACGCTGGCTCTCCCTGTCCCCAATTGTGGATTCAGAACAATCACTGGTGATATTTTGGTAGGAGGTGGATGACAGGGAGCTATGTTGGTTAGTTTTTTTTTGTTGTTGTTAGCTTGTGTTTTTTGATTGTGTGTTATTTGATCAGAGCATCTTGGAAGATGGACCCTTACTGGAGACATCCTTTCATAATATGGGCTTGTAGGCAAATCTGTGAAGGTCATTTTCTTCACTAATGATTGATGTGGAAGGACACAACCCTCAGTGGGTAGTGACACCCCTGGGCAGGTGGTCCTGGGTTGTTTATGAAAGCAAAATGAGCAAGCCATGAAGAGCAAGCCATAGTCTTCTCTCTAGTGCCTGCCATAAGCTCCTGTCCTGGCTTCTCTTAACAATGTAAACAATCTGTAAGGCTTCTTTTAATGATAAAAATAACCCGTAAACCAAATAAAGCTTTTCATCTGCAAGATGCTTTTTCCTCTTCTGTGTAGCTTTGGCTATCCTGGACTCACTCTGAAGACCAGGCTGGCCTTGAACTCACAGATATCCTCCTGCTTCTTCCTCCAAAGTATTAGGATTAAAGGCAGATGCCACCCTTGTTCAGGCATGGAAACATATGTTTTTGAGGCATGATTTTAGATGAAGAAAGTATGATTATCCCCTAGGTCAATCTAAAACTAAAAAAGGTTTACCTGATCACAATGAAGTTGTAATGTATCCACAACTGACCTCTTTTTGTATGATTGGAGATGTATTTGTTCAAGAGCATCACTAAGTATGCATTTTTGTCTCAAAAATGAAAGTGGTACTAGTTCTAGATGTTGACAAAGTAGATGTGAGATAATTGCCAGCACAGAAGCAAACATAGACTGAACCTTTAGAAATAGATAAGACTTCATAGACTCAAAGGAATGGATATCACCACAAGCATGCTAGATATTTTTTTTCACAGATGTATAACTTAGTGATAAATTATTTTTGTTGCACAAATTCTAGTTATAACGAAAGAAACTCAGAGCCAGATATCAGGGAAAGGCTGAAATATCAGAGAGAGGAAACACCACAGTCAAATCTCACCCAGCTGTCTTCCAGCTTCCTCAGCTTTGTTCCTGGTCACTTCTAATTGCTGCTGTTTTCCTAAGCCTGCCTTAAATTTCACCCCAGCTGTATCCCATTCAGGTTAGGATTAAAGGTGTGAGCTACTCTTTTTGGTAGTCAGCCTTAAACCCACTGAAACACAGAAAGTTCTCTGTCTCTGGAGTAATGGGATTAAAAGCGTGGGTCACCACTCCTGACTTTCCCTGTGCTGGGATTAAAAGTGTGTGCCATTGAAGGCCAGCTGTTTGACCTTATACTCACAGGGAACCAGAACTCCTGGAGCTAGGTGAGTTACCACGGCTCTGTTATCCCTGGAACTCCTGGAGCTACCTCTGCCTAGTTTTGACTGTGGGTTGATCTCTTGATATTCCAGGTTTTATTAAATATGTAACATATCACCACAGATTTCAACTTATGATTTAGAAACTTCTCATGTACTAAAAATGCAGCATGAAGTTTGTGACTATTATATTTCACATAATAGCCTTATCAAAATAAGATTTTTTGTGATATATTTTGTTGTTGTTTCATTTTAAAAAACTTTCATGATTCTACAAATCTCTAGATACTTCAAGAAATGATCCATGTTCTATGTGGTAGGCCAAAAAGAAGGCCTGAGATTACTATGTGGTGAGAGGCTCTGGATGTCAAGTGGGAATAAAATCAGACTGTCTATATCTCCTTGGTAAAGGGTTGTTTCTTAGACCTTATGGCTGCATCAGATATGTGGATAGTGATGAAGAGGGAAACTTATTTTAAGTTGACTGAGCTCTTTAGTAGAAACCAAACTACAACTTGCCTGTCAAGAGTTGGCAAAGATGTGAATATCACACTAGAAGACACTCAACTGTCTCTCTTCCCCAAATTAGATGCAAGGTACTACCAAGCTGAGATACTAAAATAAAATCAACTGGCTTCATTAAAAAAAAATAGCGAGCATTAAAAGGTGGTTGACATGTAGAAACTTGATGGGTGAATACCAGTGTGCAGCTGCTGTCAGACTGAGAGATTGTTACAGATGAGTCTGGGGAGTCCAGTATTGTGCTTGCAACCAGCTAGGAAAGTTTAAAACTGTTCTTCATACAAGCACAAAGAGACAAACAAAGTCACATGAGTGAAATCTATCTCTAAACTTTTATGTAGAAATATTTCCATAAATTAAAGTGATGGACCATGCAAAACTGGACGTAAGGCAGAATTCACTGTATGGGTTGCCATAATCTTGGGCCACAGGTCTTTGCTTAAACAAGTAATTTCTAAGTGCTAAGGTCAAAGTGGAATAAAAGGGATTTTATCAAACCGCGAGATGAATGCCATTTCCTTGGCTCACAAATCATTCTTAGAGAATTCTGCCGGGTCTCTCCAGGCTTTTACTGTGTGCTTATGTTCAGTACACTTGTGTAGTTTAAACCATCTCTATTTCCAAAAGTAAAACCTTTGAACCAGTTTAAAACTGACTATAATATATTATTAATTTAGAATAAAAAAGGGCAGAAATAATGAACTAACATCCATGAAATTTTGCATGCTTGATAGCATGTTAGATAATTTTAACATTTAATTACTAGAGGAACGCGTATTTTAAAAGTTGTATTACTTCTTGAGGAAATTATTAAATTAGACAAATTTGCTGCATTAACTATAGTGGAGTTAAGTTCTTAATTATGATTATGAATAATAAGAATTTTTTGGTTGCATACCATCTCCATAGCAATGTGCTAGACATGAGAATTTAAAAAAATAATAGATCTGATCTAAGTCAAATAATATGCTAAAAATACCAGTCATAGCCCAAAAAAGGAAGCACAGTGAAGGAACAGCGTGAGTGTCAGAAGGTCAGAGGACCAGAGTAAGCATTATGAGCTATTTTGTTTAAAACAGAACACAATCAGCATTCAGTAAGGTTCATTTACCCACTCTGTAGATAGCTATGCCATGCTTACTCTGTGCTGGGAGCTATTACTAGGAGGGTAGGATACAGAGAGGGTGTTATCAAGTCATCAGTGATACGTTGTACATAAGAAAGTTATGAAACATTAAAACCATGAAGAAAAATGGAGAGTTGAGCACATCTGGGGAAAAAAATGGCAGACCTCGTAGAGGAAATGGCATTTGGCTTGTGTATCCCAGCATGAGTAATGATGGTGAGATAGTTAAAAAAGAGGACTGGTCAGCGTGGGTACCAACACATTAAAAGGTTTTGTCCTGTCTGAGAATAAGAAAGTCCACCAGAGTTGCCAGTGAGTTTAGAAGGAAGAGACATCATGGGACACTGTGGAATATTGTCAGGACACATAGGCCCTACAGGACCAAGGGAGGTTTTAATCCTTATTTTAAGAGCACTGGGAGAGAGTTGTAAATGAAGAGTCCTTAGACATTTAGGAAACACTAGCTACGTGGTGAGGGAAAGATGTCAGACATGTTAACATGGACACAGACAGACTAGGTTGAAGAGAGTGCTAACAGTATGGGGATAAAGAATAACTCTTTGAATTAGGGTGTGAAGGGTAAAGATGAAAAATATACAAAGGCTTTTGGCACAAGACTAAGCGGATAAGAGAGTCATTTCTTTGTGGTCTTAACACCTAGACGTGCTTAAAATGTACAGCTGATCTGGAAGGCAGAAAGGAGGTAGATTCACATGCAAACACCTAAAAGTCATGGTTGAGAGCTGAAGACAGACCACTGGGATGTGAGAAGAGATGAAGGCATTAGCTAGTGTTGTTTAATGCTCTTCCTCAGAGTGGAGCTCATTCTTGTGATGAAGTAAGTGATTTCAGTTTGTAGTTTCTCCAAAACTTGTGAAATTTATCACCTCGTGTCCCATTATTGACTAGTAAATAGTGTGTGGCCAGCACATCCTGATAAAGGCGTGTTTTGGTTCTTCAAGTTCCTTTGTCAGGCTTCTAACTTCATTTTATTATTGTTCCTTCCTGTAGCCCATGCCCTCATTTGTCATTTGCCATATTAACAACTCTTGGTTTACTTGCCTGTTAAAATCACACTGGTTCTGTCTAGACAGAAGAATCAGAGTCCATAGTGGGATGCTTTAAGATTAGAAATATATATCTATATCTACGTCTATCTATCTATATATAAATATAGATATAAAATAATGTTTTCAGATGGTGAAGTTTACACAATATCTTAAGACAAATTAAAAACATCCAATTCAATTCTAGGCTCGTTTGCATAGAATATGTCAGAAGCTATCAGAGGGGAATAGAGATTACCTCCAAATAATGATTTCCTAAGAACAGATTTCTATAGAACAGAAACCGTGATAGGATTCCTCAAGATACTTCTCTCTAACAGCATCTCAGTTTTAAAACTATACAGCGGGTTCAGCTGGAGGGTGAAGGACTAGAGAGCAGACTGAAGGAGAAAGAATGGCCACAGATGACAGCAACTATAACTTACCAGGTAAGCTGTCTGTGGCACTCACTGAGATAAGAATTATTGGAGGAGGATTCTATTGAATTGAGATGAGAGAAATAACTTACACTTACTTGCCTTGCGATGGCTTTGAGATACTGAAGAAGAGACGTGAAGTGGGACATTACATGCAAAATTCTGTGGTCAGAGAGACAGATCCCAATCATCTGAGTAATTGGGCTTTGATAGTAATGGATGATTTGCTGATACTTCAGACATCTCTGATACAAAATATCATCTCAATCATTAGTGACTTAAATAACATCAGTACTTAACCTTCAGAGTTTTGAGTATTGTTTGGGATGGTTTTGCCAGGTGATTCTAGTCTGTGTCCTTTGTGGAGGTTGTGGCAGAGTGACTGGAGTCAGATCCCAGGTGGTCCCCAGATGGCGGGTCAGTTGGTGCAGGCTGGAGGCAAGAAACTTTATCTCTACCTGTGCCTCTTGGCAAATGACTTGAGTATCTCTAGAACGTGTAATTTAAAAGAGCAATCTGGACACCACCTACTCTAAATCAGATGTCCCTTTGTCAAATCCTATTAGTTATAAAAGAAATTACTAAATCTAGCCTTGGTCAAAGGCTTGGGGACTCCACCACTTTTTTTTTTCTAATAGCCTGGACAAAGTGCTCAACACAATGATTGAAGGAAGGTCCTGTCTTGGCTCATAGTTCAGGAGTATACCCATCAGGTACTCGAGGTAGCTGCTCACGATGTGCTCACTGTCAGGACACAGAGAACCATGAGTGTTTGTCCTCATCTGGCTCTGTCCTGTTTATTCATTCTAGAACTTGCAGCTAATGGAATGATGTTAGTTGTACTCAAGGTGGATCTTCCAGCATCAATAAATCCAACACAGATAATCCTTCACAGGCACACCTAGGGGTTTATCTCCTAGGTCATTCTTGATGCTACCAAACTATCCAATATTAATGTTAGAGAAATGATGTTCCACTGTTTGAGTCAGTTTTATTGAAGGATTTGTGGACATCCTTTACAATACCACATTTGGGATAGTAATATGAAATAAATGAAAGAAGAGAGTCTACATCAGGGCTAACAAACTTTCTGTAAGAGACCAGGTAACCTAAAAGGTTAGACTTTTCAGATCATACTGTCTCCAATACAACTAATCTCACTGTAGCATGAAAATAGCCACAGACAATGGCTGAATGTGATTTGATTTGAACCAAGGGTGGTCTATGGGCTACATTCAACACTTAGCATAGAACAAAACCAGGAGAAACAGTTACATACTATGGCAAAACAGAAACAAATAAACAAATGGAAAACAACAACAAAACCCTAAAATGAATCCCACCCCAATCTCAACTCATTAACCTGGACAAGCAGGGTAATTTGGGATTTAACAATAACATCAAACTATTAAAATATCATAACTTACAGTAGCAAGTATTGCCTCTAGTTTTGTTTTAGTTTAGCTGTGGAAACAAAAGCCCAAATTGGATTTGGAACTAAACTGAATTACTAGTAACAAATTGGAAGTTGAAACCAAATCTGTCCAATTAAAAGTTCATATTCTTTCCACTTAACAATGAAAGTGTGTTTCATCTAGTGTGTAAGGACAACAAAAGATAGGTAGAAGGAGAGTTTGAACGACTGAGGCAATGGTTGCCAGAGACTTTGAGCTTAGAGCATAGTCTTTGAGAATGTGCTGAGGGTTACAAGCCTGAAGTGGTACCTTATGTTAAATATGGACAATGGTACACTGACTGCTTTGTGGTAGGTTTTAATGAAGCAAAGAAGTCTTAACAAGAGGATGATGCCATAGTCTAGACAGGAAGTGGTTAGAACCTGAAAGATGTAAATAAGATGGTATAAATAATACTCTATAGAAAAGTCCAGCTGGAATTTGGAGACTACAGAAAGTATCAAAGCTGAACGTATTCATACAAGAAGTCATAACAGAGTTTTTTTAATGTCAGAATTAAGAGCCTTATTTTAAGCATACTGAGCTTAAGATGCCAACATGATTTCTCATGGAAGTTGTGACTTCTCCATGGCTTCTCATGGAGGAGCATTAAAAAAAACAAACAAACAAACAATAGAAAACAAAACAGAAAAAAATCAGGATTGTTGCAATAGTATCCTGTATAATAGACATCTAAATTATGAGAAATTCTTCAGTTACTATCAAGAGCCCAAAGATTCTTCCATATAATGTATAAATGTACTTGACAACAGATTTCATGCTGAGAAAGATGACCACAACTATGAATACTAAGAATTAATTAACCAGCTCCAGAGATTTGATGGGAGAGAAGTTAAGAGAGGCAGTACCAAAGGTTAGGTGAGAACCAAAGCCTAGTAGTGTCAGCAACCGCCAAGAGTTCAATTGCAAGGGACAGATCAGGAGGTCTGAAGAGCTAGGGTTGGTCCATAGGTCTGGCCCTGGAGAAGCCATTTATATGGCTTTAGTTCTTACTAAACAGACATTGTTCCGGCTTCTATTTCCATGACCAACATGAACAGCTAAGCTGATAGATCGCTCCCCTGAGAGAACTGAGAGGCTTTTGAAATGGAGACTTTACTTTCTTCTGTACCCTCTATAGTCTCAGATCCTCAGCAATTCTCAACTTGTGGCTTGCAACCTTTTTGGTAAACTTCTGTTTCCAAACAGATTTACATTCCGATTCAGAACAGTAACAAAATCACAGTTATGAAGTGGCAAACATTTTATGGTTGGGAGGCCCAGGCTGAGGAACTGTATTAAGGGCTTACAGCATTAGGAAGGTGGAGAACCGCCACTCTAACATGATGAAAGCAAAGGGTAAGAGGTAAAATACCAATAAGATTTTTTTTTGACCTGTCAAACAAAATGGATTTGTTTATTTGGCTCTACATATACTACTCTATAACCAAGGCACTTCTGTAGCCAAAGGAAGGGGCTCTTTTCAAACAGGAAGATGTCACAATGGTTACCATTTCTAAGCTCAAAGTGTCTGTGATGCTGCCTAGCATGCTGGTAGCTTGCCATAAACAGTTAAGTTTAGGAATATTGTTACCAAAAGACTTAGTGTACACAATGAGCAGAATAAATGCTCCAGGAGCCAAGTGTGTCCTTAAACGTATAATAGAGAATCAGATTATGAAGAAAGGAAACAGAAAGATGCCTAGGTTCCCCTGAAGCTCCAGTATGCTCCAGCCATAGAAGTGCCCTGTGCCAATGGAGTTGCAGGGACCCATTCTCTGGGAATTCAAGGCACAGTAGGTGATGTCTTAAGACAATACGTGATCATCTGGTCCAGCCCTCAGAACTTAGAAATCAACTGATTTGGAGCATGGCCTAAATATTGAGTTTAAAAAGCCAAACAGACCGAAAAACTCCCCCAAACGATATTCAGATGCAGCCAAGCCAGAATTGTTGCCACCAAGAGAAAATCCTAGGAAACAGGGAGAGCCCTGGCCAAATACTAGCTGTTCTGAAGGTGTGTTAGTTGTGCCTAGGTGGGTTGCCTGTGTAAACCTGGGGAAAGGTGAGGCTTCTGAGCCCCTCAGGGGAATTATAAAACAGAAGTGGAACTCTGAGTCTTAGTCCAATCCTGGCTGCCTCAGGATGAATAGTTCCTGCTCACATCTGCAGTGGTGAACTTTGTTCTCCCTTATGGAGGGCTGAGGAACAATGACAACAGGCACGAACTGGACTGATCCCAGACTGCGAGTATAGCCCCTTTCTTTGTCCTTCAAATTCTCAGACCTGGAGATTGAAAAACTTTGAATTAAAGCCCCAATCGGAGCTGTTTTGTGAAGCAAATGTTACATAGCTTTGGCTTCAGGTGGCTTTTTCAGAAAAACTCCCCCCTCAAGACCTCGTTCTCTGCGCCTGCGCTTTTTATGCTGCAATGGCTCTGTGTGCTAAATGTTTTCAAAGGGTAATATACTCACAGCTTAGAACAGCAGGTCTGAGGGAGAACAAAACAATGGCAAAAGGAAAATAAGCACCTGAGTTTAGAATTTCACCAGAAGAAGATTAAAATATAGCCTAATAAAATACAAAAAGATATGGCCTGGCACATGCCTTTAATCCCCGCACTCAGGAGGGAGAGGCAGGCAAATCTCTGAGTTCGAGGCCAGCCTGGTTTACGAAGTAAGTTTGAGTACAGCTAGGACAGAGAAACTCTGTTTATAAAACAAAACAGAACAAACATCAAAAGATTAAAAAAGATACTATCAACTTAAAGCAAGAGGAAAAAGTACAAATATCAAAGGAAGTGACTATTCACTGTCCTCTCCTCAAGGTCTGGAGGTCTTTGCAGAAGAGGAGCTGAAAGGGTTCTAAGACCCAGAAATGCTGAGTCCAGGATCTTCCAGACACAATAGGCCTGATGCACTGATGACAGACACAGTCACTGTGACAGTGTACACAAGACCTGTACAGGTTCAAGCCAGAGCCGTCCTAGCACTGAGTGGGGGAAGTGGACATACAGTCCCACCCCAAATCAAGAAGCTATCTTGTAACTGATGCCTGCTTGAAAAGGGAAAATCAGTTATCTTCTGTGGCTTGGCATCTCCCTGGGTATATTAACTGCACTTGGGCAGGCTTCAGGTCCAGCAGCAGTCAGTCAACCACAAATAAACTCCAAATAAACTCCCCAAACACCATCATATTTTTAGTGTGCTTTTTGTTTCATTTTGGCATTTTATTTTTCTCTTATTGGCCTTTTGCTTGTTTATTTTTATTTTTGTTTCGTGTGTGTGTGTATTTTTTTTCTGAGAGATCATATAGTTGAGTAGGAAGGTGGGGGAAATATGGGAGGAGTAGGCAGAAGGGAAGAAATGTGATTGAAATATATTGTATGCAAAAAATTTCATAAAAATCTATTTAAAATAGCAACAAAAATTAAAATTTAGAACTCTTATTTGACTATTTACACTACTTTTCTCCTTGCTTTCTTGTACCATTTTTAAATAATTTATCAAACATGGTAATTTTGTTTTTAATTTATTATTATTATTCCTGCTGGTTTTTCTCTGTTAACTATAGCTTTATGAAATTATTGAATGATTAAATCTACATGGAATGCTACTTATTCAAGCAATTGAAACCTGAAAATAAAATGACCATTTATGCCACATGTTGTTCAGTGGCAAAATAAATCAAAATACTAATGGCAAGAATTTTGGTCACACTGAAGGAAAATGATCTACTGATTCTGTTCCATGTTACTGCAAACTCCAGACTACAGCATTTAGTTGAGTTCAATTTGCTTTTCAAAAAACACAAAGCACTTTTGAGGATCGAGGGCACTCTGGGTGAATTTATTGTTCCTGAATCACATTTTGTTACTCCACAGCTCACTCTCTGTCTGAGTCTGGATGTTGCTGAATAAAGTGAATGTGGTGTGCAGTAGCAAAATTTCCTTTTAACACTTTACCATCCAGTATCTGTCTTATTGAAATTGGCTCTGGAAAAAACAAAAAACAAAAAAACAAAACAAAACAAAAAAAAACAACAAAAAAAAAACCAACAAAAAAACAAACCAAATTGCTTGGCTCTTGGAAAATTTAAGTTTAAAGTGGCTTAAATCATTTCCCTCCCTCCTGAGTCTGTACATTTTAAAAATTGTTGCAAGCCTGAAATGGAAAAGCTTACCTCTCAGATCAAGTGTTGCCAGTAACAAGCAGAGAACATTTAGGGGGAAGAGCAGGTAAGCTACTGAGCTCCTGCTGTATCCAATGAGATGATGCACCACCATGCATCGTGGTGTGGATGTCTGGACATACACTCTGTTTAGGCTCCATCTGCCTATATCTGGAACAATGTGCTACAGGACAGCAAGGTGACAAAAGTTATGTATTTAGTCCTTCCTCAGCTTTGAGAATTAAGACTAATTAGGCAAAATAAGAATTCTATAAGCAGCTTAAATCCAAATGGGAAATCTCTGCACAGTAGAAAGCTAGATCAGATGAATACAAAAGATTAAAGAGAAATAGTCCTGTCCTGTGGGATAAAAATGGCAAAACGAGAAGATTTTGAGTTAAGCTGAAAGAAGCAATGAGAATAAGAAAAGGATAAAGACAAATACCCTTTAAGCAGATTCATGCCAAGCAAAGTACCCATCAGAAGGTTGGCAAGTGTGATGACATGTGCTATAGGAACTTACATTCAGAGTGGAGGAAGGGTTTCCTCCACTAGTATGTTTGGACATACAAATTCTATTAATGTCAGTGTAGAAAGGAGCTGGGCAAAAGAATTAAAAAACATACAGACAAATAAACCCAAAAAATGAATTCTAGTCTTGCTGTGATTCTGGGCATTTATACCTATAGAGCAGTGTTTTTCAACCAGTGGGTCTCAACCCTTGGGGGTGTCTAAACCAAAAAAAAACACAGGTATGCACATTATAGTTCATAATAGCAGCAAAATTATAGTCATGAAGTGGCAATGAAATAATTTGCTGGTTGGGGTCACCACAACTTGAGGAACTGTATAAAAGGGTCCCAGCATTAGAAAGTTTGAGAACCATTGCTACAGAGTATTCATATCATAAAATCTCATGAAAGATTAATGTAATATATACACACACACATATATAATCCATATATACACACATATACATACATACACATATACATAAAACCTACACACACACATGCACACGTACACACATCCTTTAAAGGATTATTTTATTATTAGTGTTGTGATGATGGCTCAGTGGGTAAAAGTGCTTGCTGAGCAAATCTGATCACCTGAGTCCACCCACATAAAAACAAACCTGATGCAGAAGCACCCGTCTGTAATCCCAACACTCTGTCAGTGACATAGGAAGCAGAGATAAAATTACCCAGAAGCTTGCCTACAATACACAGTGCAAAGGCAGACATAGAAAACACCCACTCCAAAGAAATGAAAGGTGAGAACCAACTCCTGAAAGTTATCCTGTACTTCCACATGTGTGCCCATCACATGCATGTACCCACCTTCCATTCCCCCCCAAAAAAGAATGTTATCACTCTGAGTACAATAATTTACCTAAAATCAGAATAATTTCAACCTATTGTTGGTAAATGCAGCCACATTTTATATTCTCCCTAATGACTTTAGATGAAAGAAAACAAACATAGATATAATCTAATGATATTGATACAGTTCAGTATCATGTTTGGAGTCTCTCTCTTTTCTCATAGCTCTGTGTGAATGTATGTCTACCTGCTTTACTATTTTGCACACTTAGTATACCAACTCATACATCTATACTTGGGGATGAAGAATGAAGATGTTATAGCTCACCATTAACAATAACAAGTTAGTCACTGGATTTACCATTCAAAAAGCTCAAAGGTCCATGATGAGCTCAAGAAAGAAGAACAGGCCAAGTGTCATAAAAGACAATGAAAATGAAATTGAACTGCAGTTTTACTTGCAGTACAAACTAAACAGACTTTTGGTAATGACACCATTATACTCTGAGTGAGAGTTCCACTGAGCAACTTGACCATGTCTTCTGCTTACCTGGAACTGGCAGCTGCCACTTCAGATGAAAGGTTGTAATGAGGATACAATTATTCTCTGTCTGTCATCTATCTGTCTGTCGTTTATCTATTTATCTATATATCTTCTATATCTATCAGCTATGATATCTATCATCTCATGTCATCTGTCTATATCCTATCATATATATCATCTACCTTATATCTGTCATCTGTCATCACTTATTACATATTTACCAATCATCTATTAATCTACTAAGTTGTCACCTATCATCTATTATATTATGTCATGTAATCTACGTCATTTTTGGAGTTTGGGAGTGGTTCTGAGACATGCATGATTCTTGGGCCCGTTCCTGGGTTTAGTGTTCCATCCATATGAGCAGTCTCTCTATCCCTCTGGGATGCAAATAAACTATAAAGGAAACAGAGAAGACAATGAATTGATAGTTATTTTCCCTTCTTTTCAGACAAGACTCTGAAAAAAAAAACAAGAGCTTATTCCTCAGGTGGCCTACAACTTCTCAGGCCACCACTAAAATTAGGCTGGTAGCCCTTTCTCTTCAGTGGCTTCCTATACACAGAGGGAGAGACACCGCCTTAAAAAATAGAAGACAATGTGATCCCAAAAGACACCTGACATTGACCTCTGTTGTGTACATGCACACCTACGTAAAGGCACAGACACAAAGACACACCCACTCCTCATTCCAGTAGAATATAATGAGTAGATTGTCTTTAAAATGCACAAATGAAAACACAGACACTTAGACATACCCACATACATGTAAGCACATTTCTGCACTTCATTTAATTTTCACTGTCTGTTGGGTAAGTAAAGAACCTTGAATATGGACAGAGCACTGCCTATCAGGTAGAGTACTATGTTGTTGAAATATTGACCTGCAATCTTATAACATTATAGCTATTTGATTTGTGTCTAAAAGTTGGTGGAGTTTGAGTTATTGACCCCAGCACTTCACTTATTTTTTTTAAATATAAATTTAATTGTCCTTCTCAAAGGAGGTGTAAGGTATTTTCAGCTACTTGAATGTGACCCTAGTCCTATGGCTTGCTTGCCAATGAGGTGTTGATCCATGTGACACAGCAAGGTACTGGAAAGTGCTGGGGTACAACAACAGGGCTTTGCTTCTTGCATTTCTATCATCCCTGTGAGAGGGGTATGTCTCTGGCTTGTCTGGCCTGAGAATGAAAGACACACAGAGCGTAGACTGCAAGCTCACTGATGAACAAGATGTACTTATACTTGTGTGCCATTGAGACAGAGCTTTCGTGCTGTGTAGAAATAGTCAACTCACACTAAGGGTACTTGACTTATAATCCAAGAGGCTAAAGTTTGTTCTAGGGTCAGGAGGATGTGCATGAAGTGGAGATTATTTTTTTCTTAGAATATTGAAAGGGGGGAATCTTTGTGGCGAGTCCCAGGAGTTTAGAAGAGAGAGATGAAAGCTGGCCATCCCCAGGCATAACTTAAAGAAGAAAAAGGTGGGTATGTCTTTAAATGTTACACATTCAAGGAAATCCCATTGGTGGCATTTTTTTTTAACTGTCATTTTATTCCCTTTTATGGAAAGCAGATTATTTTTCCATACGTTATATCCTGAGTACAGTTCTCCTTGCTCTACTCCTCCTGGGCCCTTCCCACCTTCCATTCCCTCCAGATCTATTCCCTTTCTGCCCAGGCTTTCTAAGAGATAACAACTGAACTGAACTGAAGGGACAATGGTCCCCTGGAGCATGTGGCTCTGGCAGGCAGTGACCTTCTCCCCCATTCCCTCTGCCTTAGACTGCATTCCTAAAGCAGGCCACCAAGGTCTATTCCCTTATTTGGCTACTTCCTCCTCCTGATGCTGACTACCAAGGTCCAGCTATCAAAAGCCCTCTTTGATTCACCTAATTAATATGTCCAATTAAAATCAAACACCTCATCTTACACGAGATTCCCCCCTTACCTTTATAAAGTGCCCTTTGCCCATGTGCTGCATCTGTTGCTAACCAGAGGCAATCCTTTGTTCCTCCAGAACAAATAACCTTCTCTGTTTTCCTTGTCTGCCCCCCACCCCATCCCTTGCTTCTTATCTCCTTTACTAACCTCCTTCTAGCCCGTTCTAACACAGACCCCCCCCTTTCCTTCTTTTAAAAATTACACCTGCAAGGTCATTTTCAAAGAGCAGCCACTTTTCTGTTTAGTAAAGGATCTTTCTGTAAAAATGGGCATTTGGCTGTGGGTTTTGCCTAACTCGGTGTCAGGGAGGAAGCCCCTGCTGTTTGGGGGCCTCCTCCAATAATAAAATATAATATGATAAAAAAATCACAATGAACAAGGCAAACCAACAGAAGGAAAAGAGCTCAAGAGAAGGCACAAGAATCAGAGGCCCACTGGTTCACCTACTTAGGATTCCCAAAGAAACACTAAACTAGAAGCTGTAATACATATGTGATGTAATACATACAGAGAGGACTTGGTGCTGACCTGTGCAGCCCCATGCTTGCTGCTTAAGTCTCTGGGAGTTTATAGGAGCTTTGCTCAGTTAGGGTCTGTTCTTTCAGTGACCTCCATCTCCTCTGGCTCTTCTATTCTTTCTCTTCTTCTGAGGGGTCCTTGGGCTCTGGAGTAGGGATTTAATGGAGACAACCTATTTAGAGCTGTGTCCTTCAATCTTTCTGTGTGTGTCTTTGTCTTTCTGTCTCTTTCTCTCTCTCTCTCTCTCTCTCTGCATAAGGTCTGGCTGTGGGTCTCTGTATTTGTTCCCATTTTCTGTAAGTGGAAGCATCTCTAAGGATAGCTGAATAAGGCCCTGATCTATGGGTACAGCGGAATATTAGGATTTATTTGTTTCCTATTCTTCTTCTCCTCCTCCTTCTTTTTCTTTTAAAGAAGATAGTCCCTGGACTATCTAATCTCGGGTTTTTGGTCACCCAACTGGTGTCAGGTACAGGTTCTATCTAATGCAGTGGACTCCTGGATGTCAGTTTCTGGAGAACAATCAATTGTTTTGGCAACAGCCTGGGTTCTTTGGGGATTTCTATGAGACACCCCTTGGCCTCAACTGGATGTAACCCAGTCCCAGTACTGGAAGCTTTCTTAGGCGAGAAGAGATGGCCAGTGCTATTATTTAGAAACTTAACTGGGATTCTCTTTATGTATTTTAGGATGTTTTCATTGTACTAGGTTTCAATTACACCCTTCAAATGTCCCTCAGTTCTAGCTCGCTCTCTCTCTCTCTCTTTCTCTCTCTCTCTCTCTCTCTCTCTCCCAGAATTTGTTTCCTGAACTCATTTCCCTGTCTGACCCTCCTGTTCTTGTCCCCACCCTCATCCCCAGTCCACCTATAAACCCATAAAAGTCTATTCTATTTTCTTCTCCCAGGGACACCCATGTGTTCCCCCTAGTTTCTTTCTTTATGCCTAACCTCTCTGGGTCTAGGAATTGTAGCTTTCTTATTTGATTTTATTTTTAAACATTTATTTTCTTTTTAATTGTGTGTGTGTGTGTGTGTGTGTGTGTGTGTGTGTGTGTGTGTGTGTACGCGCGCGTATTTATGAGCACAGGTGTCTGGGTAGCTAGAGACATCAGATCCCCCCTCGCTGCAGGTACAGGCTGTTGGGAGCCACCTGACATGGGTACTAGGAACTGAACTCAGGTCCTCTGCAAGAGCAGTGCATACTCTTAGCCTTAACCATCTCTCCAGCCCTCTTCATTGTAATTTTAAATAGAGAACCCAAGTAAAACGGAGAAAAAATGAACACTGAGAGAAAAGCAACAACCAAAAGACACAAACAAGAGAAGAGCAGGTTCAGCTGCCTCAGAAATGAAATTTATGTTTGGGGAAGGAATGCTTCTAGGCAGACTGTAACTTCACACATCATAGCATCTTACACACACACACACACACACACACACACACACACACACAAACACACACACCATACCACACCAAACACACCACACCATACCACATCACACACACACACATACATACCATACCATACCACACCACATATCGCATACTACACCACACACACACACACACCACACCATACCACACTCCCCCACACACACACAGCCCTGCATTCTTTATTACCTCGTCACTCTTCTATCTGAAATAACATTGCTGTGATAAACGACTTTTATTCATTGATTGTTATATATTCTCTCAGAGGTAAGTGGACATTCTTATTAATGCTTGGAAAATAAATAGGAATTTTGCAAATAGAAAATATGCTCCCAGGTCATCTGTCTTAGGATTTCTGTTGCTGTGAAGAGATACCATGATTACAGCAATTTCATAATGGAAAAACATTTAATTGAGATGACTTAAATTTTCAGAGATTCAGTTCATTATCATTATGGTACAACATGGAAGGATGCGAGAAGACATAGTGTGGGAAAGGAAGCCAAGAGTTTCTATATCTTGCAGGCAACAGGAAATGGTCTGTGTCACTGGACATGTCTTGAGCATATGTGAAACTTTAAAGCCTGCTTTCACAGGGACATACTTCCTCCAACAAGACCATACATGCTCAGCAAGGCCTTACATACACCTCCTAACAGTGCCACTTATTTTCAAACTATCATATTTCACTCTGTGGTGCCCAAAGGCTTACAGCCATATCATAATGCAAAATGCATTCAGTCCAACTTCAAAAGTCACCATACGCCATAACAGTCTCAAACTTAATTTAAAAGTCTAAAGTTCAACATCTCTTCTGATATTCATGCAATTTCTTAAGTGTAATCCTCTGTAAAATCAAAATCAAAAAGCAGATCACATACTTCCAATATATAACTGCACAGGATAGACATTACCATTCCAATACATAGGGAAGGAAGCATAGTGAGAAAATACTGGACCAAAGCAAGACCAAAAACGAGCTGGGCAAACTCCAAACTCTTTATCTCCATGTCTGATGTCAAAACATTCTTCAGATCTAAAACCCTCTCAGATTTGCTAACTACAACACACTTTTTTTCTCTTGGGCTAGTTCCAGTCCTTGTTAACAGCTCTCCCAAGCAGGTATCCCATGACTCTGGCATTTCCAACATCTTGGGTTCTCCAAGGCAATGCAGGCTTCAACTTCATAGGTTATAAAATGGCCTTTTTAGGCCTCAATTTAGAGACATCTCTGACGTATGCCTGGCCTCAGTGGCTTACTAGATATGGAGGCAAAACAGCCTAGTTTAGACTCTGTTGTATGGCTACTTGTAGTGGAAAATTTCTTTCTCCTGCCCAGCCAGTCCCCCAGCCATTTAGTCTCAAATAATCAATCCATAAAGGCTTATGTTAATTACAAGCTGTTTGACCTATGGTTCAGACTTATTTCTTGCTAACTCTTATACTTTGAGTTAACCCATATTTCTAGTTATGTTTAGCCACATAGCTTAGTACCATTTTTCTCAGTGCAGCATTTTCATCCCACTTTCTCTACATCTTGCTAGCATCTGCTCTGCTGTTCCTATTCCCAGAATTCTCCTTATCTGGATGCCTTGCCTCTACTTCCCATCTTGCTTCTGGCCAATAAGCACTTTATTAAACCAATACTCACAGTGACAAATGTTTACAGTGTACAAGAGCACAGTCCCACAGCATCCCTCCCTCCTTTAAAACAAGAACTCCAAATCTAATTTCCTTTGTTTAGGTTGTTTCCTGACCATTACCTACAACAACCTGTACCAACACTCTGAAGACAAACATCCATAATCTATTTGAGGGGAATGTGGCATAGTTCTCCAGACTACTTCTTCCTGAGTGGTGGCATTAGTAATAATATGGGGATCCAAAGAAGATTTAGGATTATGGCCAAGCACTAACTGGAGTATTCTCTGAAGCTTCGTCATCTCAGTCTGTGTCCTTGAAGCTGTTCTGAATGTAGAGCTCACAGGAAGTGCAACAAAGGTGCTCTGAAACATTGGATCCTCTGAGCTATCCCTTCACATCTGAGGTTTTTCAGGGGTCTTCCTCCATCACACCTTATTGTCTTTAATCCAGAATAAATTCACAGTCTCTCATTTTCTATAGAAATAAAAACAAAACCTCTTTTCCAAAGTAACTTTTTTTTACTTCAGTTTTGAAGTTCAAGCATTTACAAGATATATAGGTTTGTTTAATCTAACAGCATATATAATCAAATGTCTGTTTTGAGATTTCCTCTGCCAAGGGAATTAATCCAAAACTCTTAATTTAGCCTCAGGCAAACTTTTTGGACAAGAGCAAAATGCAACCACATTCTTCACCAAAATATCACAAGAATGATTTCTAAGAGACATACTAAAGTTCTTCTCCTCTGAAACTTTTGAGCCATCCCCCTAAGAGTTCAAATCATAATCAGCACCATTGTCTTTCATGCTCCTACAAGTATAGCACATTAAGCAGTACTTAAAGCATTCCATTGCTTTCCTAACCCAAAGTACCAAAGTCCCAATTTCTTAAAAAAAAAAAAAAAAAAAACTCATCACAGCAATACTTCAGTCCCTTGTACCAGCTTTCATCTTAGAGTTTCTGTTGCTGTGAGGCAATAACATGATCAAGACAACTCTTTTTTTTTTTTAAACTTTATTTATTTATTTGCCTTAGTGTTTGCCTGGAACTGGAACTACAGACAGTTGTTAGCTGCCATGTGGGTGCTGGGAATCGAACCCGGGTCCTCTGGAAGAGCAGACGGTGCTCTTAACCGCTGAGCCATCTCTCCAGCCCCAAGACAACTCTTTTTTTTTTTTTTAAACCTTATTTATTTATTTGCCTTGGTGTTTGCCTGGAACTGGAACTACAGACAGTTGTTAGCTGCCATGTGGGTGCTGGGAATCAAACCCGGGTCCTCTGGAAGAGCAGACGGTGCTCTTAACCACTGAACCATCTCTCCAGCCCTGACAACTCTTATAAAGGAAAACATTTAATAGGGTTGGCTTACATTATCAGTCTATTATCATCATGGTATGACATGGTTAATTACAAGAACACATAGTACAGGAGAGCTAGTTCAGAGTTGTACATCTTGCAGGCAACAGGAAGTGATCTATCTCACTAGGTGTGGCTGGAGCATATAGGAAACTTCAAAGTCCACCTTCATAGTGACATACTTCCTCCAACAAGACCACACGTAGTCCAACAATGTTACACTTCCCGATAGGGCCACTCCCTTTGTGGGGCATTTTATTTCAACTCACCACATCCTCCATTGAAGGAATCTCTGTGATTTTTCCTATCATTAGGGAAAACAAAAACAAACACTATCCAGTCCATGACTGAGAGACAAATATGAAGAACAAGTGGGTGGTACATCCGACCCAGTACTATGTACCTTGGCCAAAGCTAATTCATCTAAAGCAAGTGAAAGGGATGTTAAAAAAAGGAGCCTTGCAGGTGAAACCCATTAAGTAGAAAGCCTTCTTTATGAATAATTTGTCAATACTTTGAAAAAATTATTATTGTTACATAGGAAGAAATTAGGAACACTTTCTTATCTCTCCCAAATAAATTAATCCTGGTTAGTATCATATACAAAGTTTCAGCTTGGAAATATTAAACAATGGATGTTTTGTATTTAGAAGATGTGATGGTTTGTATTGATTCTCAATGTGAGAGGACCAAGCAGAGAACCCTGGGACACCACTGTGAGAAGTTATCTAGATTAGGTCAACCTCCAGGCATGCTTGTGAGTAATTTTCTTAATTAGGCTGAGTTTGGAAGGCCCAGTGTGGGCAGAGCAACCCTCAGGGGCTGAGTCTGGGAAAGGATAATTAGGGAGAAGGAACTGAGCTCCTTTTTGTTAATTTCTCTGTGCTTCATGACTGCAGGCCAATGTGACCAGCTGCCTCAATCTCCTGCAACCAAGACTTCTTCATCTTGATGGACCATGCTTCAAACTGTGAGCCAAGGTAAGTTCTTTCTTCCATAAGTTGCTTTTGTCACGGTGTTTTAGGACAGAAACAGAAGAAATAAGAAGTATTAATTGAAATATTTTTTGCAATATATTCTTTAAAATCATTCTCAAATAAATAATTAATACTGTAAATTGCTTACAAAGAAAAGGAAAATAGACATCTATAAAAAAAAGCATATTAATGGCCAGTGCACTAGAGTTTGTACATTCAAATGTATAGTCTGGAGTCTCTTGAGGAATATACCCTCTGACCTCAGAGCCATAAAATCAACTTCCAAATATTAGCAATGCTTTCCTTTCAGATATGCTTTCACAGGCTACTTTTCATTAAGATGAATATTCTTAATGAAGGTATTTCTTTTAAAAATTCCTTTCATTTTTGAAAATAGCTATTAGCTATGTGTGAATGTGTGTAGTATATTATATGCAAATGTATGAGGGGCTTGTAGGCTTGTATGCCAGGGGATGACACTAGGTGTCCTGCTCTATCATTTCTTACTCTTTTCTTTGATGCAGGGTCTTTTTATTGAACATAGAGGTAGACTGGTGTTCTTGCTAATCCTCCTGTTTTTGCATGTGACCCTTCTTGGCTTTTTATGTGGGTGCTGGGGAACTGAACTCAGGACCTCACTCTTATGCAAACAGTGCTCTTACCCTGGAACCATCTCTAGGCCAGTATCAGTTATTAAGTCAAGTTTGGGGGAGACTAAAAAAAAAAATAAATGTTCTCAAAATGTATTTCATCTTATGGCAGACATACTGGCTTCGAAATGTCTGTAGAGTGAATGCTTTTGAGAGAAACATTATATCTTGATTCATTTGATAAAGTCAAATTTGTCACACATTATAGTTAGATATAGAACCTAAATCAAAGGAACAAGTGACCATTTCTGACTTTCTTCTTTTTAGTTTATCTCATTACACTTTTGACACATTGCTCTCTACTAAGAAAGATACTGACAAAACATAAAGTAAGTATAAGTCAATTATGTTCATATATATATACACAGACATATATACATATATCTGTATATATGAGTGTGTGTTTGGTACTAAATGTAACTGGAAACTTGGGAAAGTAACTCAGGAGTAGTCTTGCCCCTGAATAATGTGGTCTGTAGCCCAGTGTGCTCATTTTACAGTAAAAGTTAAACAGGAATTGGTGTCCAAAGAGAGAATTTCCATTTGATGTGTTATTGCGTTAGTCAGTGGGAGACAGACATAACAGGTCTATATGGTACAGGAAACAGAATGGGAGCCAGGAGCTGTCATTACAAAACTAGTGCCCCAGACACAGAAGAGAGCTGATGTATTAGGTGGGGAAAGCAATTTGTAATTGTAATGGCTATTGGTGCAACATGGCTAGCAGAGGAAGGATTGCCTTAACATTCCAGGCTCATCTGAGTCTATTGGTCCCTGCATATCTGGAAGTTGAAGCACTTCTGAATCCATCTATCAGATTTTTTTGAGTTATGTGCATTACTGAAGATACAGGAAGTAGGAAGACCCGACCTCAGAATCTACAGAGAGAGAGAACTGAGTACTTAGATATTATAACCCAGTGTTGTATTAGAGAGAAAATAAAGAAGAATCAGAGTACCCAAGGGGCCTGCATAATGGAAGAAGAAATCTATAAAGCTAGCCTGAGTCCTGAAATGCAGAAGGGATTATAAAGAGGAAAAGAAGTTGGGGAGAGGCCTCTAAGATAAGAGAATCAACTTGTGTCAAGAAAGAACTTTGTAAGAACTTGGCATGTTCTGGCCATGAAATGCAAACAGCTCAGTTTATGTGGAGACAGAATACAGGGGTACTCATACTGACAGGAATTGTGATTATGAACATACGTCACTCCAAATCTCAGGGGCCAGCTCCCCATGCAACTCTCTGATTGAGATGGGCCCAGCATGATGGAGATGGACCTTAAGGCATAGGGTACAATGACTTCAACTAGATAAGTCTAGTGATGACATTTCGTTTCCATCTTAGTAACTACTATATTGAGAATAACATGATATTCAGTTATGTCCCCAGAGATTTCAACTTAAGCAAACGAAACGACTTGTCTTGATTTAGTGTTTTGGTTATCAGCCATTTCAACACACTCACTTTGACTGAATGTCTGCCAAGTATATGTGTAATGGCTACATTTTTTGATGAGAGGTTTATAGAATTGAGACTCTATCTGAAACATAGACACAATTTAGTGACATTTCAAAAATTTTACAATGTTTCGGTACTAGTTCCATTGTTTTCCAACATTAGGTTAACTAAATGAAATTAAAGTTTAAGATTTTGCCATATGGAAAAGTTTGTTTCAGCTTCTTTAAATGTAAAGACAATTGGCTTAGTGTTCATAAACCATTCCAACTGCATCTGGTGATTGGTGGCTCTTTTTGTTGGAATGTTTTTATTTCAATCTGGGGAAATCAGTTATGTTTAAAGACACTTGCCAAGGTCATATCCAGGTTTATGGGCTTTCAGGTTGGGAGCTGAGATGAGATATTTTATTGAGAAAATGCCTCCTATCTATGGCAACACAGCCATTCTGTATGTCAGAAGGCTTGTGTGTTCTGATAACATTTTAATAACACTAGATATTTTAATAAGTTGCTTTTCAAAGAAATTTCTTAACATATATGCTAACCTGTTGCATTGCCAGCTTTTCAATATTATGTCATTAAGGAAACACATAGAAACAGCAGCAGCAGCAAAACGATCGCAGTATAAACCACCTTGGCAACAGCACATTCCACAAAGCTGAATGTTAATAAAATGGAATGTGATACTCTAGAAAAAACACAGTAGACAGTAAATGTGGTGAATACATTGAAACGTGTAGAATCCCTATAGAGTGATTCCAAATGGAAGTATTTTATTATGAAAATTTTCTAAACAGTAAAAAACACGAAAGAATGGACTAAGGAAGATATTTTATCCACTGAAGTGCTTGCCACACAAGCAGGAAGACCTAGGAATAGAGGTGTATGCTTGTCATCCCAGCACAGGGGAGTGGAAGGCAGGCAGATCCTTGGTGCCTCTGGGTAGCTCCATTAGCCTACTTGATGAATTCTAGGCAACTGAGTTACTCTGTCTCAAAACACAGGTGGATGCTTCCTGGAGAAGGCATGCTGTCAGTGAATGCCTAACACTAGCAACATTCCTTCACATCATTCACAGTTGAACAGATCTTTTTTAAATTTTATTTTCTTTTAATTTATTCTTCTCTCACACAATATATCCCAATACTGGCCTTCCCTTCCTCCACTCCTTCCAGTTCCCCTATACCTCTCTGTCTCACATTTTTCTCCCCCAGATCTACTGCTCTTTCATTTCCCTTCAGAAAAGATCTGGCCTCCCAGGAATAGCAACAGATCACAGTATAACAATATATAATAAAGCCATGATACAACCCCTTATATCAAGATGGTTGAGGCAACCCAGTAGGTATAAAAAGGTACTAAGACCAAATGAAAGAGTCAGAGACAACCCACACGTTCATTGTTAGGTGTCCTACAGAGACCCTAGGCTAAACAAGCACAGCATATATGCAGAGGACCTAGTGCAGACCCATGCAGGTTTCGTGACTGACACTTCAGTCTCTGTGAAACCCTCTGACCCCTGGTTAGTTGATTTCATGGGCCATGTTTCTTGGTATCCTCAACCTCTCTGGTTCCCACAATCATTCCTCACATTTTCAGGGGCTTTCTCCAAGTTCAGTCATGGCACTTTATCAAAGGCATTAACTCTTTCTCCCATTGCATAATTTTCTTGGTGAGTAGAGCTAGAAGATCTGTTTGCTAATAAGTTCCTCCCCATGACCTGCTGATGATGGATGTCAAGAGTTGTGGGATTATGAAAAATTATGCCATGGACCAGCTGATATAATGAGGGAAGCTAAAATTATAATCAAGGTGATTACCCATAAAACTAAATGCCGTCCAGAAGGCCGACTACATTTTTTATAGAGCTTATTACTTTAATTTTATGTCACATGATGGTAGTTCTATTAGAACATAGTAATTTTTATTTGGTCTAGTGATTGGGTAGGATGATTCTGACACAGAAGGTAGCAAGAAAGGGTTTTCTTAAGGGCTGTATGGTGTGTGGAGTTGAAAACTAGTGGTTGTGGTGGAGAAGGGTGCAGGAACTATAGGAGATTGGGTGTTCCTTAGAACAACCAAGAACCTCCCTAGTTTCAGCCTCACCAATCCTGAGATTTTTCTGTACCTCTGTATTGCTAATTGGCTTGTTTCTTGTTGATTTCTTCTCCTACAGTATCTAGATTTTAATTTTCTCCTGCTGAGTCAGTTGATAACTGTATTCCGGTTTATAAAAGTTGTGGATATTATTGACATCTCTTGGGCTACTGCCCATTCTTTTCTTGACCTGTAGTTATGGTGGTTTTATAACTATTTATTTAATGTCTACCAATTATTTTAGTAAATTTTTAAAAGGAGCAAAAATCAATGAGCTGGTTTCAAGATAGAGTTGTATAGGAATGTGATAGCTAGTGACATAATAGAGTTGTGCTATTGACATAGGATGCAATAGAGCTGTATAGGAATGTGATAGCTAGTGACATAGGATGCAATTGCTTGTGCATATTCAGCAGACATCTTGTTTGAACCCTTCAGAAATCTACTTCAATGTTCTTGAAAATTCTGTCTTGAGAGATGATATTTATTCACTAGGAAAATGAGCCTAGTGAATAAAATTGGCTCAGTAGTGAAAACTTATATGTTGGAGGAAAGGTAACTTCTGAGTAGAAGTTACTCTGTGAATTTGTTTTCTGACCCAGCCATAATGACTTCTTTGTGACTTGTATTTGGATAAGAATAAGTATAAACTATTGGGTTATGGCAGACCTAGTTATGTTACATACACGTTACCAGCCAGGACTCTTTTGAGAGCTCTGCTAGACCAGTTCAACAAAAGCCATGAGGACTAAACATGGCCACTTAAGTCTAATGATAGAGAATTTTGGGCTGTCAATCCTGGGATTCACAGTCCATAAAGCTCTTGTTCTCATATGTCTCATGAGTCTAGAACAGTGGAAGTAGCCTGTACATACTTACTGAATTTCAGTTTCACTGTTGGAACTGGAGGACTAGGTGGTGATTCTTATAATCATGAAAGGAAAATGTGTAGGCCCAGGAGAAGCACCTAGAAATGCTGCATGGAGTGGATGCTGAACTAAGCCACCTTAGGTCTTGGGACCTCTTGCACTTGCTAGGGAGGAGATAAAGTGTTGGGGAGAAGAGAGAGTGACTGGGAGAGGTGGGAGGGGGAAGGGAGTTTGAACAAGGGGATACGTGGCTAAAAAGTGTGAGTGGGGGTGTAGAGGTGGTGCTGGATCTGGGAGGAGTACGTGAGAGGAGCTGGCATGAATTTAAAAAAAATCATTGTATGACATTTTCAATGAATTAATAAAATGTTTCAAATACACACACATACGCAGACACACACATAAATGTGACCTTGTCCTATGAGATGGCAACTAAAGGCAACATAAGATTGTAATACAGGCTAAAATTATCAATGACAAGAATCCAAAAATGTCTAGACTTAGAAATTAACTGTGCGTTTACTAATGACAGTAGAAATTCTCGACCCTGCTTTTTTGGAGACACCCACTGCATCATAAGAGATGAATGATAACTTGCTTAGCTGGAGCAGTTGGCTTCTTTTTTTTTGTTTTGTTTTGAATGGGGTGGCTGCAAAGAAAACTCTAACAAATTATCTCTGTAGCCCATGACAGCATTATCATCTGTAGTGGCTATGTGAGAATTCAGAACTCTAGGATGTATTCAGCTTCTGCCCATTTATATACTTTTGTTTTTCATTTTATGGGATTGTATGGTTTACAATGAACAAACAGTATCCCTCATTTGATTCTTAGAAATGTCTTCCACTGTACTTTAAATGATTCTAGGGAAGTAAGTGATCCCATTTTAAAGTGGTCTGTATAGGCAGCCTCAGCACTACCATCTCATGGGCTGGAACTGTGGAGAGCCATCATCACATGGATTTAGTAATCTGATTCCAAGGGTTACAGGCTCATACTTCCCAAGCCTAGATGTGTCCAAATGGACTTTGTACCCAGTCCCTGGGTACTGCCCACATACCGTTTGCCTTTGTGTGACTGTTTGTTTTTGCTTCACTGCCTACTTTCCTTATCTTGCCATTCTGCCTCCCTCCTTAACCCTGAACTTTACCTGGTTTTTACCTAGGACTGAAACCTTCCTCTCTTCGCCCTTTCCTTACCTGCACTTATACCTCATATCTCCAAATTCTTCAGTCCTTTCTTCTCCGAAGCCTTGAGCATAGAAGCTTTTTGTCTGAACATCTACTTAATTTTACTTCTTGTACTTGCTAGCCCCTTAGCAAGCATCTGTTCCCATTCAACTCATCTTGGGATGTAGATGGAAGAATGATACAAGCACAAGAATGGACCATTCATAGAAAGGAAAGGTGATATGTAAGATGCAGAAGAAGGGTGATGGCTAATCTTGGTAGTCAACTTGACTACATCTGGAATCAGCAAAAACCCAAGTAATTAGACACACCTTGAGTGGTTTTCTTGATTGGATCATTTTCAGTGGGAAGACCCAACCTACATCTCGGCCACACCTTCTTGTGGAAGCCGCATAACAGTATTTGAAATAAGAAAGCCTTTGCTTATTGCTTTCTTGCCCTCACTGTTGCAAGTTCATTTATCCTGCTTTGAGACATTACTGGGATTAGGACTAATTCTTCAGAACTCTAACACAGATTGAGACATCTTCTCCTATGAACTAAATGACTACTAGTTCTTTGTCTTTCTACCAGGAGATATTCATTGTTGGATTAGCAGGACCACAGCTTGTAAGCCATTTTAACTCCAATAAATTACATGTATATGTATATATACACATATATATCTATACTTATTTCTATTAGTTCTCTTCCTTTAGAAGATCCTGGGGAGGAAATTATTGTACCCAGCTGTGACACCTATGAACCACCGTAAAATATTCCTAGAGATGCAATAGTGGCACTAATACCTTGTGGTAACCAAACTGTTTAATTAGACTGAAAGCCCACTCAACAGGGGGGAAACCATGCTTGGAGAGGTAAATATAGCCAACTTCCCATGGCTAGTGTGATTACGGATTCTAGAGAATAATCTACTATTGCTACTTTTCCAAACCAGTATAATTTCTAACTGCACTCAAAATATAGCTTAAAATTCTAGCTATAGTTCAGGGTAGCTTTCACCTGTCAGCAAAGAAGCTTCTTTTTGGAGCAGATAGAGATCAGATATGGAAAGCCACAAAGTGAAAGCAGAGAGAACAATTGACTGTGGAGTGACCATCTTCAGAAGGCATATCTACTAAGTGACTTTAATATCTTAAGACTCATAGAACATGGAGAAAGAGGGGTCAGAAATAAGGTAAAAAACAGAGGGCCAGAAACTCTGTTATAAGATTAAGTCTTGCAGATAGGACAGGGAAACTATGCCCATAAAATTTCAACAATGTGGCTGCCTAAAGACAAAGTGTGGATTGACACTTCATCCCTAGATGAAGAACACAGGCCATTATCAGGGAGAATTAGTCTAAGGATGAGCTCCATAAATGGTTATGTAATAACAAGTAGTCCTACAAACACATTTGTAGAAATAATACTTAAAGGACTCAACAGTATGCACCCTTGCACAAGTGCGCACATACATACACACACACATACACATTACAGTAATAATAAGTAAGCAACATAACTATATGTTAAAGCTGAATTGTAAAGGGAGAAGGAGTATGGAAAGGGTTTGAGGGAAAAGGGAGAAATGATATAATTATGTTTAAATTAAAAATAAAATAAATTAATAAAAACTGTTAAAATGACAACATTCTTGTAATGGTTAATTTTGATTATCTGCTTGACAGGATTTGGATCATTGAGGATATAAGTGTCAGGACATTTCTGTGAGTGTTTCTAGACTGGATTAGCAGGAATTGGAAGACAGACTGTAAAGGAAGGTGTCACATTCTTTGAGCTAGGGTCCTGAACTAAACAAAAAGGAGAAAGCAAGTTGATTATCAACCGTCATCTATTTCTGCTTCCTGACTGTAGATACCAGTTTGTGACCAGATTCTGTACACTCCTGTTGCCATGACTTCCATTCAGGATCCCTGACCAATAAACCATGACCTGAAATAAACCCTTCTTTAAATTGATTTTGTCAGAATAACGAGAATGGCAACAAACCCAATTCTCTAGGAATCCCAAACATGTGTAATGATTCCATGTAAAACATTGGGCAGGATGTGTTATGAGGTGGTCCAGGGAATATGGTGAAGGAGGAATTTGCACAGTTACAGATCAGGTGGTTGAGAAATGCACCATGGGCATTGTGTTTGGTTTTGAAGAATGAAGAGGATTTTGTTAGGTGAAGATGGCAGGTCTGTTGAAAGCTCAGGGACCAGTAGTGGTGCTGTAATGGAAGAGTTGGCAGGAGGAAAAAGGCAGACATGTGGTTAGAAAGGGGGTAGAATGAAGAAGAAACTCCTGACCAGTGAAGGTAAGTGAGCACAAGGCGAAGGCATGAGACTTGAATAGGAAAAGCCCTGGGTGCTGACTAGTCACTCATCAACTGTGGGAGCTTCATCTGAAAAATAAGCTATGAAGAGGAAAGGAGAATGAGCCAAGGAGAGAGTGTTAGGAAAATGGTGACAAAGACAACCATCAACACACTTGAGAGAAATAGGAATTGGTTGCATACTTAGACCATACTTCTTGCATATCAGGGTAGGGAGCTACAGAACGTGGCAGGACTGTTCGTCTCCAGAGTGAGAATGTTTCGTGTCTCTGCTGAGACTGAACCTGAGAATTAGAACAGGGTATGTTGACGTCTTGAGTTCGTGCCTCAATATGCGACATACAACAGACTTGAGTTGAGCATCTATTGTTTACTACATTAGTGTATTTCATTAAACCTAAAACAGGAGGCATGTGGTGGTTTGCATGAGAACTGTTCTCCATACTCTTGTATATTTAAACAGTTGGTTCCCTGTTGGTGGTGTTGTTTGGAGTGGTTATGGAACTTTTAGGACTTGGAGGCTTATTGTAGGAAGTATGCTACAAGAATGAGCTTTGTGGATGTTTAGGCTTCCCCAATTTCTTAATTGTTCTCTCTTTAACCTATGTATGGTCTAGATGTGATCCCTGAGCTATCAACTCCTGCCATCCTTACTTCCTTGCCATTGTGGATGTCTAGCCATCTAGAACCATAAGCCAAAATTAACTCTTCCTTAAGTTGGTTTTGGTTATGGTATTTTATCACAGATGTAGAAAGATAACTAATGCAAGGCTTGTACTTGGATGGCTTTTGTGAATAGAAGAAACACTGATGTTCACAGTGTATCACAATCCCTCCTAAAGCCACATCCCTAGTGAATGGCAAATTTGAGAGCAATGTTTGGCCAGCCAAGACTAAAGTTCATGCAGTTTGTGATAATATTTGAAATATGTCTGCCATGGCATTTATAATACATATCTCAATATAGCTAGATATAGATCTATCTGTATTTATTCACTTTTCAATTTCTGGTACATTTATGTCTACATAAATATCTTGTCAGTTGGGAATATCATAGACAGGAAATGCATTTGATATGTCTAACCTATAGAACATCAGAACTTCTAGTGCATTCCATGACACCTTTGTGATCACATGGCTCCTGGAAGTATTGCCAGTGAGTATCACATTGCTTAGCACTAGCCTGGGAAATATCAAAATTTAAAATTCAATGACTTGTATCTACACAACATGTACTATTTTCACACCATTATAGTCTCAAAAATAATTAATTGGAATAATGATTAAACTCCTACTTTCTAACTTTCAATTGGCCTTTCAGTTGATGATTTAAGCAAAATGTAGACTAATTCTAATTTTGCGCCAAATATTTAGAAGAGATTATAGCTTTCAACTTTACTTTTACAGACTCTGTCCCACAGAATCATCTGAGGAGCCTAGGAATGACTTATTGATCAGCATTGCTGATCCTGAATAGAATGTATTTGAATTAGCCTGCAACTTTGCCTTTTCTGGGCAAATGGAGCTAAAATTGCTGCAATGGGAACTAGTGCTCATACATTCACAGCTGCTGGTTGAGCCCGTACTCCTTCCACTTAGCCTAGAGCTTCAGGAAAATTTTCAAAAGCTTAATCTAAATAAGTGCAATGATCTTTACCAGTAAGTTCAAACTTCTCCATATACCTGTCATTCAGTTTTAACAATAACTTCATTGACCTTGCAGTTCATGAGGTTCTGATGAAGGGAGAAGAAGACGTGTTCCATCACCATCTCCCACACCTATTTTTCTTTATGCTTCACATTTTTATAGGGTCACAGCTTTGTTCTTAGCATAACTTCTGGATTCTCAAGACATTTCCTGTGAACAAAAGGGAATTATCATTTATTGAAGCTTAAGTTAGCTGAAAATTAAATTAACTTTATATGAAGTAAGGTAATTGGTGCAAGATCATGTAGAACAAGCACAAGAAATTCAAGGTTTCTCAACATGGGGAGATAAGAATTGTATTCTGCTATATTGTGTAAAATAAACTATTATGCTAAAGTGTTCACTGACCTGAAGAAAACCTGTTTTATAGTGAGTGGGGAAAGAGTCAATCCACACAAGGTGTGCTAAAGAAAATCAACCGGCTATTAGGACTTCTTGTGATAAATTGATTATGGTGAAAAAAATCTGTCCAATATTAAAAAAAATTAATTCTTATCTTTAAAAATATTTTTGTGGGGGCTGGGAATATACTTGGCAAAATAGTTACTTTGCAAAGCTTAAGGGGATGGATTTGATTCCTAGAACCCATATGAAAAGCTGGATGAGGCAATATATGTTTCTAAACCCAGTGCCAAGAAGATGAAAAATGGAGGGTCACAGGAGCTTGCTAGCCAGCCAGCCTAGCCAAGCTGATGAGCCCAAGGTCCACGGAGAAAAAAAATCTATATAAAAAATCAATGTAGATGGATCCTAAGGAATGACAGCAAAGGTCGGCCTCTGACCCTCACACATGCATCTCATCTATCCATTCACACATACTCAAATATATATATACTCATATTCCTTTTTTTTGAGACAGGTACCATGTAGCCTAGGCTGGCCTTAATCTTACTATATAATTGAGGATTACCTTGAAGTTGTAACCTTCTTAGGCCTCCTTCTATGAAGTACTAACAAGAGGATATTTATCTCATATTAACAGTTTTAAATTAGACTGAAGTTTTCAGCATTCCTTAATGATTACACCACGAACTGTATATCTGAAATCTTCATCTTTGGGACAGTTTTTCTAACAAGACAGAGAACGTAATGCGATGCTATGCTCATTAGAGGGGCTTGATTTACCACCCCACTTGATAGAACGAAAACTGATGAGACAACAATTAGTACTCACTGAAAATGAGACAACAGTGCTATCTGTGAAGTGAGGTACACTAGAACATGGTGTAGAGAATAAGAACTTGATCAGGGTCTCCTAGCTCCTTGAACTTGATAGCTAGAGCTGGAAATCCAGGAAGGCCAAGCTCACTGGAACTCCTAGGACAGAACACAGGCTAGAAGAAATCCTCAGGAGAAGGTGTTTAGACCCAAAGAACACTTCAGGAAAAGGCATGTCTGGTTGAGAAAAGGTCAAAGTCCCCAGCCTCACACAGCACTGACTATACAGGTCCCATTCCTTCAAACTAGAGAGGTCAGCTTCAGAATTCATGGGGCCATTTCAAAATTCCTGGTAAATGCTGTTCCAATTATGACTAATATCTTCAGAATAAGGTAAATCTGATTTTCAAGCAACATAAACCCCTAAACAAAGTTTAGTAGTTTTTGTAGTCATCCTCAAATGTCTGAATCCAACAAGATAAAATTTATAGGGGCCAAAAAGTAACAGTTAAAGCATCCTAGCAATTATAAAAGAGAAAATTAAACATTGGTTTGCATGCATGTTACACTGTGAAGTGACCTGGTGGCTGACCATAAAGAGAAAAACAAATCTTTGGAATGGATGCAGAAAGGATATGGAAGGTGGAAAAAGTAGAGAGGAACCTTCAGGAACATTGGTGAGTATATCACACATGCTTACAGAGCTGCAGGAGCAACTGAGTGTATTGATAGAGACACTAGATGAGCAGAAGAAACTCCGGGTTTTAAAGGTGAAAACTGCAAAGTCTTAATTGAGAATTACGCTTGCTGGGGATAACAACAGGTTACATTCTGGAGAAAAAGATAATAGTGCATTTGCAGCTCAGTATAAAAAAGTGTCCAAATGGAAAAGTCTAGAAAAAAGTGAGACTGGAAAACTGAAAAGGACCTTAACGCTCAGGGAAATTTTCAAGTGTTATGATGTGTGTTATATTGAGAAGCATAGGAAAATATGTAAAGAAATAACTGTTGAATTCTAAATTTAATGACAACTATAAATCCATTGAGCCCAAATGCTCAACAAACCTCAAGTTCAAGAAATATAAAGAAAAAAGCTACCACAACACCGCATAATCACATTTTTGAAAGCCAGTGGTAAAAAAAAGAATTCATAAAAACAATCTGAAAAAGGACAGATGTGTTGAAAAACAAATATGACATTATATTTCATGAGAAACAAAATATGTAGAAGAGAGTAAAACAGCTATGATATTCCTAAAAAAAATCATTGCATACCTAGAATTGTTTTTCCAAAGGAAGGTAGAAAGATTTTTTGGGGGGGCTGTGTATAAAGTGAAATAATTCATCAACAGCAGATATTCATAGTAAATGATGTTAAAACTGTCCTTTAGGCATACAGAAATTGATCAAAATCTGGATCACCAAATTAAGCAACGACTACTGAAATTGCTAAGTGTGAAAGTAGTTATAAAACACTCTTTGAATTAGTTAAGTTTGTTTAAAAGAGAATTAACAACTGAGTAACTGAGAAAAACAATACAAACAACGGATCAGGTTTTGTAACAGAAATGGAGAGAAAGAATATTCCTGAATTTCTTCCACTGTCTGCACACAAGAAGTGAAGGCTGAAAATGTAAAGATTTTCATATACTACATTACTTGTATAAGCAGCAAAGAGGAAACCAAAATGAGGATTACAAGGAAATCATGAAAACTATTAGTTAAATTGAAAGAAGTTACCAAAGAAGGGAAAAAGCAACCATAACGCAAGGAAAAAAAAGTATTTATTTCCAACACACAAAAAAAATCACATTGGATGTAAACAATCTCACCCCATTTAAAAGGCAGATATTTTTAGATTGTCTTTAGAAGACTCAATTCTTTGTTGCCTGTGAGAAGGCCTCTTTGTAGACACAAATACTGAAGTAAGAAGATTCAGAAAGATATGCTATCAAAATAGTGACCTATAGAAAAATAGATCATAGCAAAGATTATCAATGTGTACTTTATATAGAGTAATTTCAAGATAAGCTAGCTAATTAACTGAGAGGTCATAAAATTCTATTTATGCTCTTAGTTAGGAGCATGGAGACAGATCCAGGACAAATGGAGTCAATCTACAATGAGAAGTTTTCAGTATTTGTGTTTCAGCAATTGGTGGGTAAAAGCAGACAGAAAACGAGGGACAGAGAAGATTCAAGAAGTTTTCTGAACCATTTTTACCTGAACCTTCTCGTATTCTTCACTTTTCGAACATTCAGGTTTTACCATCTACATTCAAGCCGTTTACCAAGCTAGACCTTACACAGAGCTGTTGGTAAGTCTTCATACAAAGAACTGAAGTTATATAAAGTATGCTCTTTTACCACAATAACATTAAATTAGGAAGCCACAACAGAAAGATGGCTCTACAATTTCTAAATACTTGGAAACTAAATAACATGTCTCTAAACAAACCATGGATTGAGGAAAGAAAAACAGAAAGTATTTTAAACTGAAACACAGGAATGTGTATGAAAATAGGTCAAATGTAAATACAACAGATTTATACGGTAGAAGGGAAGAGAGGCAGTGAGTCATCTCTTGCTTGCACGACAGCATAGAAGAATAAATTAAACACAAAGGAAGTTAAGCCAAGACATTCATAATGACAGAAGTGGATATTAATGCAATAGCAGAGAAGAGAGAAAGCCCATGAGGACAGACACTGACTGGGAAGTTGATAAAGGAATGGACTTCTAGCCAGACATCAGGCCAAAAATAATATAGGCAGTCATTATCAATGGTAGAGATTTGTGAGCCAATATTTTTTCAAACCTGAAAAATAATCTTAAAAGAATAATGCATACATTTGATTGCTTATGTGGTTTATGCAAAACATTGTTTAAAGTTACAAACTAGCAGAGATTATGAAAAAACCCTAATAATTGGATTAATCTTTTAAATATCAAGAAATGAAAATTTAAGTCCAGACAGCTTCAGTGGTGAATGACCAAATGTTAGAAGAAGTAATAACACATTACTATACAAATTCACCAGAAAACTGAATGGAAGGAACTATTCTCCTATGTTATTCTGAGAAGCTAATTTCAATTTGATATTAAAAGCCCTAGGGGAACATCACAATAAGGAAGGTTTAAGAAATTAAACCCAACGATTCAATAGTAAGCTAATATGGTATGAACAAGGGGATTTGGTCTACAAGGAAAAAGTTAGCTTACTGTCAAAATATTGATAATGTAATTCACCATGTTAGCCAAATAAAGCCTAAGACCATTTAGCCTTCTTAGTAAATGCACAAGAAGGAGGCTAGAAAGATAGCTCTGTGCTTTTGAACACTTATCACCCTTATAGAGAGCGACATGGCTGCTCAGAGATGCCGGTAACTCTAGCTCCAGAGAATCTCACTCCCCGCTCTGGCCTCTTCAGCCCCCACCCCCACATGCTACACACACACACACACACACACACACACACACACACACACACACACACACACACAAATAAAATATTTAGATGTAGAAAAAGAGTTTGGCAAATTAGTCTTAATAATAAAAAAATACTCCATCAGCTTAGAATATAAAGGAATAGCTGAAACTGTTGTGGAGATCTCAGCAAACTTGTAACTGACACACATTTCAAAGGGAAGACTAGACTCCATTACAATCAGAAAATGAATGAAAACTGTAAAGGCACGTGGGCAGTTTTCTTTATCAGCAAGAAGATGATTCTCTAGAGGACTGTGGTCTCAAGCTTCCACATGCCTATTATTTTTAAAGCAGAAATGACAATTTTAAAACTCAGTAAAAATGCAATTGCTGGGCTGAAGAGATGGCTCAGTTTAGGAGCACTGACTGTTCTTCCAGAGGATCTGAATTCAATTCCCAGCAACAGCATGGTGGCTCACAACCATCTGTAATGAGATATGGTGCCCTCTTCTGTCCTGTAGGAATACATGCAGACAAGATATTGTATAAATAATAAATAAATCTTTTAAAAAATGCAATTACTAACATAATAACCAATGAAGCTAAAAGATCAGGGTAGTTTACTAGTGGCGTTAAAAATTTAGATAGAAATCAGTTAGATTTCTAGAAACGAAGAACTGAAACTGGTTGATTGAGTTTTACTCATACTTCAAAGACAAAGATTGGCTCATCTTTATAACTTGTTTGGAATACTGAAAATCCAAACACAAAATAATGAACAAATCTAATTCTCACAGCATAAGCAAAAACTGAACTCAAAACAAAGCACAAACTCAGACTTAAACAGAAAATAAACCCCAAGACTATACAACTTTTAGAAAGAGAAAAAAAATGGAATAAGAAAATCTGTTTGATCTAAGATTAGGAATGAAAACCTAAAAAAAGATGTTGAACCTCACTAAAATTAAAAATTATGAAAGCTGGCTAGATACTCAGTGAATAAAGTATTTGCCATGATAACCTGGTGTCCGGAGTTCAATTCCAGGAACCCGCGTTTCTGTAGAGAGAGAAGCAACTTCACAGATTTCTCTCTGATCTCCACAGGCATGCTGCATGCATGGTATATCTGTACATACAGACATATCATGGGTGTGTTCTTGCATGGACATAAACATAATTGACAAAGAAAGAAACTGAAATTTAAAAAGACAGAGAAAATGGCAGACACGGCAAATTTGGAAATACAACAGTTTATGTGCATATGTGGCCCTTCAAATTCTATCGACTGAAAGCCTTAGGAGTCAGTCACAAGCATTAAACCCATGATTCTATCCCAGGAGGCCTTGCTCCCATGGCACAATAGCTTCACAAATTTGCACCAGCTTTAAAAGGCTCCACTCTGGACAAGGCAGCCTTCAGTGACCTGTAGAGTTGATCCTGATCCCTGGGGAGCCATGATCACTCTGAAGGAAAAGAGCTCTTCTCAAAGGCTCAACAATCTGTGCAGGGAGTGGCCTGTGAGTGACTCCTAAGTCTTGTGATCCATGGGATTTGAAACCACACATACACACATAAAGGGCTGTATAAGAGGTCACAAGCTAAGCACAAAGTGTAGCACTTGACTGTTTGGCTACATAAACATATTGCTTTCCTGTAGTTTCAGATAAGTTTGGGAGGTGCCTTTTCCAAGTCTAACTTGGTGTGTTCTATTGAGTCCAATAAAGACTCTTTCCAAATGATCTTTTGTCTTCCAGTGGTGTCCACCATAGCCAGAAAGGGACAACCAATCCCCTTTCACCAAAAGCTGGCATACTTCAGGGCATCAAGCTGCACTGCAGTAGCTGTAGCAAAGACACAAGAGTTCCAGAGATCCACCAAGGTGAGATCTGTAATAGTACAAAGAAAGTGATTGCGAGCAAAGCCCCTAAGAATGACAAAGGATGACAAAAGTCTTGAGAACAGGAGAGATGGCAAGAGACTGAGACTGAAGAGGAGAAGCTGTAAAGGCTGTACAAGTGAGACAGCACTCCATGACCACAAGCCCCAGTCTCCACAAGGCTCCAATAGCTCTGCCACATTCTACAATGCTTCAAGCTGGGTGTTTTCTATATTCAGAGCAACCAACCTCTGCCTGGAGTACTGGGAGCTACTGGATTTGAATGAATTGCTCTCTATTAAGGCTTAAAGGATTGAGTCTCTGGGTTAAGAAACCCAACCTTTGATCCTTCAGAGTTCTAATTAGGAAGCCCCTTGTTGCCTTCCTATAATTTCTATCCAGATGAGAGAGAACAACGCTGAGTCTCTTATAAGAAAGTACATTAGCGTGACCACTTTGGACAAGTTTGGAAGCTTTCTCAAAACCTAAACGTACATGTGCCTATGAACCAGCTGTCCTATTCCTAAATACTTATCCAAGAGAAAAATGGAAAGACTTAGAAATATTTATAACAGTGTTAATTATAATAATCCCAAATTGGAGACAATACATGTTCAGTATCTAACCAGTTAAAAACAACAACAACAACAACAAACAAAAATGCACTCATGCAAATATCTGGAAACCTCTCACTTGTAAAGAGAAGTGTATCTTGAAAGTCTTCCACAATGCAGATGAGTCTCAGAACCCTTGAACTGGCATTCCAGTTTTTCTCCTTTTGGGTCTCTATCTACATTATGATAGTAAATATTACCCTAGAGGGGGCTGGAGAGATGGCTCAGTGGTTAAGAGCACTGACTGTTCTTCCAGAGGTCCGGGGTTCAATTCCCAGCACACACATGGCAGCTCACAACTGTCTGTAGTTCCAGTTCCCAGTTCCAGGCAAATGAATAAAAATAAAGTTTTTTTTTTTTTAAATTACCCTAGATGAATGAGGAAAAATAAAGGCAGAGGCTCCATATTTATGGTGCTAAAAAAATGGACAAATAGCAAGTCATAAAGTAATTTCAGTTTTATTCTCCTATTTATTTTATTTTTACATCCCAACCGGTTTTCCCTCCCTCTTCTCCTCCCAGCCCCTCCCCCCAGCTCCCCTGGGCACCCTTTATCCGCTCCTCTTCAGTTTTTCTCCAGAAAAGGGCAGACTTCCCATGGATAGCAACCAAACATGGTATACCAAGTTGTAGTAAAGCATGGTACATCCCCTCATATTAAGGGTGGACAAGGCAATCTAGTAGGAGGAAAAGTGTCCCAAAAGAATCACAGATAGCACATCTCACTGTTAGGAGTCCCACAAGAAGACCAAGCTACAAATATAGGCAGAGGGCCTAGGTCAGTCCCACGTAGGATCCCTGATTGTCAGTTCAGTTGCTGTGAGTGCCTATGAGCCCAGGGTTAGTATATTCTGTGAGTTTTCTTGTGATGTCTTTGACCCCTCTGGTTCCTACAGTTAACTCTTTCTCCCCATCTTCCCCAGGATTCCCTGGACTCTGCCTAATGCTTGACTGTGGGTCTCTGCATCTGCTTCCATCAGTTTCTGGGTAAACCTTCTCTGATGACAGCTGGGCTAACACTGCCATCATGATAAATAGCAGAATATCATTAGTAATCATTTCATTGACTTTTTTTCTGCCAATTGTGTTTAATTATATCCTAAATCTTTGGGCTGTCCAGCCAGCCTCTGGGTTCTGGGCCTCCAGGCAGTGTCCAGGGTGGGCTCCCTCTCTTGGCATGGGTCTCAAGCTGCACCAATCACTGGTTGGGTACTCCCATAATTTCCACCCCACCTTTATCCCAGTACATCTTCTAGGCAGGACTAATTGCAGATCTAAGGTTTTGTAGCTGGCTTGGTGAACTACAATGTTTTAAGTGTATCTCCTCAATACCTCTATAAATTCATAGAATCAGTATTTGTGTTCTGAAAAGCTAGGTCCAAAGTTGATGTTCAAGATGTATTTTATGACTGACTGGATGAACAAATGAAGAAAGTATTGGCTATATACACCAAGGAATACTATTCACCCCTTACAAAAAGTGGAAGATTCTGTTACTATGGCAATGTGGATGGACCTGGTAGGCATCATGCTAAAGGAGACAAACAAGAGCAGAAAGGTAAGTATTCCATAATCCTATGGAATTTTTTCCTGGAAACAATTTTTTTCCCAGGCATGCATAAATTCAGCCAAACTAGTAAGTCATGGCCTTTATCTAAATTTATATAGAAGACATTAAGGGAAAAGACAAAGTGACTGGATGTGTGTAAATCCAGTTGCCTGAGACCTCTGATGAAGAGAACCCAGGAAAGATAAGACGATGAGAGGTGTACATTCTAAGGGAGATGTTTCTTCCTAGCCAGGCCTCAAGACAGGTTCACAGCTCACTCCTCCTATGATGGACACTCAGGATGGAGGCTGATGAACCTCAAGGATGGTGGCAGGATCCATGCTGCCAGTTCAGACTCCAGCAGTGTCCTCTGAGTCTCTGAGTAGCCGATGTCGATCTCTTTCTACTTCTGCCCCTCTGTCTTCCTCCCTCCAGAAGCAACCTAGCTGTTTTCCAGAGGAGAGATTTTGGCCACATTTTTGAGAGTGGACTTGATTAACTATAGCCAAAGATTCTTTTGACTTTTTAATAAAACATGATTTTGAGTTTGCAAAGCTTCTTTCTGTACAACATGGGATGAGTCAGTGAATGTCTAAGAAGAGGTCGCAGGAGAATACTGCTTGTTTGTCTTTTTGTCTTTGTTTGTTTGTTTGTTTGTTTGTTTGTTTTGAGACTGACTCTTCCATTGGCGTTCAGCTTGCTGATTAGGGTAGGTTAGCTGGATCTGCCTGTCTCGTCTCTACTTCCCACAGCAATAGGACTGCCAGCACAGGCCACTATTCTGCTTCTGTTATACTGGGGAGGCAATTCTGGTCCTCTTGTTCACAGGGGAAGGATGTTAGGAACATAACTACCTTCACAGCCCCTGTCATGGATATTTAACTAGAATGGGAAAAGTGTGCTTTCAGAACTTGTAATGGCTAGGAAGAAATGGATCTCTGTGTTGAACAGGCCACTAGTTCATAGGACAATAGGAAAGCCTTGCAGCTTTATTGCATCTGCCTTTTTAAAGTCTCTCTGTTGGTTTGGGGATAACATGTAACAGGTACCCAGGAATGTTTCATTCAACATTCATCAGTGAATACATGTGAAGATTCACATTCCATGAAATAAAAGATAATATACATTATTATAGTTTTTATTCTTGATTGTGGTTGTGCAATATCTTATACCTAGTAAGTAGGCCATTCATGAGTGTTTGTCAAATGAATTTTCAAAGAAAACTAATAATATACTGTTACTATTACTTCACACAAAGTTTTAGTTCTTTCTACTTTTTTTTTCCTTTTTGCTTTTCTTGAGACAGGATTTCTCTGTGTAACAGTTCTGACTGTCCTGGAACTCACTTTGTAGACCAGGGTGGCCTCAAACTCATTTCGATTCCCCCTGCCTCTGCCTCCTGAGTGCTGGGATTAAAGGCGTGTGCCACGGTTGTCCAGTGGTTATTTGGGGGGCAGTGGTGGTGGCTACTTTTCAAGCAGGCATATGTATGTCTCACCTTTCAATCATGTCCTGTGTGTTCAGGGATACAGGATGCTGTGTATCTCCTTACTGTATGTTCTGACTGGAAGTCATTTGTTGTTGTTCCGTTTATCCAAACTTGATGTCAAGGAAAATGGCTTTTTGGTTCTCCCATGTGGGTGTCTTCAGGTTTAAGGAATGCGCCTCAGCACATCTGATCTCTTTCAGGTTGAGTACTTGCCTCAACACATTCTCAGAAATGGGGAAGAACACTTGGTTAACAACATCTTAACTCCTCTTAATGTTTCTGTTTACTCCAGCCTTCCATGACCAGCAGCGGGGTAATTGTGTTAAGTTTGGGTGAAATAGTTCTCATCACACAGACCCCCCAGTGGGGCATGAGAAGCTAGTTTCTCTAAACTATCAGTTTTAGAACAGAGATACTCATGCTGAAATAAGAAGAAAGAAAATCATTTTAATACTAAAAACCTGACTGGGGTTGGCTTGTGAAACACTCTTTGTGTGTACCCCACTGTTCAGAAAGAGACATAATATGACATAGATGTAATTTATTTGTGATGTATATAAATTAAAATAAAATTTTCTGTTTTTAATCCTTTGGAAGTGATCATTTGCAGTCTGTTTGGAAGAGCATTGTCTCTAAATACTTGAGAACATCATCAGAATGTCATTGAACTAACAGTAAAAGCAAAGCCGCACAAAGTGATGCTCCCTGTATTTCTCTACTTTCCTGGGCGACTTCAGCTCTCTTTCTAAAAATAAGATGAAATAGAGATGGCGCCACGTGCTCCCACCTCCCACACATGTCCCCATCATTTCCATCATTCCATAAAAAATAAAATCTACTTGCCAATGAATCATCAATCCTATGAGAAGTGTGTTCTGTCTTCAGTGTACAGGCACAGGTAACACACTGTTTTGCAAATGATAGAGTGACAACATTTTGTGCTTGATTTTTCTGATAAAACACTCACTCCTTTATAAATATAAGCAACATGGGTTTGTCTGTTCCAATTTGTTTTCTGTTTTAATTATTTATTTATTTGAAGCAGTCCACTTCAATCCTTGTTTCAGCTGTTAACGTGAAGATCTGGGAAAATCAGGTGTCCCTAAAGATACTGGTTAGGAGACTGTTGTGTGTGTGGACTAAACAGTCTCAAGGCTCTAGACATCATTTCTCTGTGATTTTAACGCATCATGATAATTAGGTTTCAAAGGATGCTCCCTGAACTACTGTTCTAATAAGCAGTATGTCACCTCTTTGGAGCCCCTCCCTCCTATAATCAGGAATTCCTTAGGGGAACTGGCCAAAGTGCAACTTTGGGTTTCCCTGTCATTCACAGGGCTCAGAAAGGAAACAGTTTGCACTGAATTTTTATTAGGAAGACAACATAAATATCTTTTTCAAGAAATATAGTTATTAATTCTTGGAATATTTCATATATTTTGCTCCTTAGTTGCTACTCTATTGCTGTGAAGAGAATCCATGACCAAGACAACTTTTAAAAGAAAGCATTAACTGGGGGCTTGCTCATACTTTCAGAGGTTTGGTCCATGACAGAGATGGTGTGGAGAATGGTTGCAGGCCGACAGGCATGGTGCTGCAGCAGCAAGTACCAAGAGCTTAATCCTGATCCACAGGCAGCAGGCAGAGAGCACACAAGACTGAGCTTGACATAGAATTTTTAAATCTTAAAACCACCTCCAATGACACACTTCCACCACAAATACCATACCTCCTAAGCTTTCCTTAACACTCCACCAACTGAGAAACAAACAATTAAATAAACTAGCCCATAGGGTCACTTTTGTTCACACCACCACAGTCATTTTCAGCCTCAAATCCACCCTTTAGTTTTCTCTTGATCTACCTGCTACTAGCTCATGTACATTTGGGTGTGGAGCCATATACTGGAACACAGTTGAATCTCAAAAAATAACCTAACTCTTCCTTCCCCAGATGCCATCAACTGTGTATAGCTCTTCAGTTGGGCTCGAGGATCATGACCCCCTTCCCACTCCATATAAGAGCATTGACTGGCTTGATCTTTTGAAGGTAATCATATCTGCTGTGAGTTTATGAGCACAACAGTCCTGTCATCCAGAAAACATTTTCTTTTTCCTTTTTTTTTAATATTTATTTTTATTTGATGTGAATTGGTGTTTTGCCTGCATGCATGCACTGTGTAAGGGTGTCATATCTTAGAATTACAGACAGTTGTGAGCCACCATGTGGATGCTGGGAATTGAACTCAGGTCCTCTGGAAGAACAGTCAGTGCTCTTAACTGCTGAGCCATCTCTCCAGCCCCAGAAAACACTTTCTTATTTGGTCCTCACCATCCTCCTGTTCTTACTATTTTTCCTCTTCTTCCACTATGGTCTCTGAGCCTTGGAGAGCAGGTTTGATATAAATGTCTCCTTTGTGACTAAGCATTATTCAATCACCATCAACTGCACAAGACACTTCTCCAACAATGTCTGAGAGCCACTAAATTATGGGTAGAGAAATAAGAATTTAGAGGGCATTTTGATTCTATGTTCATCTAACAAAATAATACCCTTCACCCTTGGTGCCTGTGTGCTTCTCAAATGTGTTGGCTCTTGACCAGATTTTCAGTACTAGGCATATGTTTTCTCCTGTAGAGAAGCCCTTTAATCCAGTGAAAAAGTGGTTGGTTATGCCTGAAGCATTCATGCCATTATTGCACCCATGGGCATATCTTGCTATGTTGGTAATTCCTGCAGTTCACAGGGTTTAAGGATCACTAAGATTATTGATGGCCAGCCCCCAATACAATGGTGAGAGCTAGCCAGAAGGGAGGAAGCTTCTTGATCAATACTAATTTGATTTTTCTATGTTTGGAAATGAAAGTGTGTAGCGTCTTTGCAATCAGACCTTCCCATTAAGTTCCAGTAGACAACCAAGAACAGTGGCAATAGCCTATAATGTGTTAGGATTCTCCAGGGCACCTATAATCACCAATTCAGGGAGAGGTATTTCACACATGATACTGGGCTTTCTATTTGACACCCTATGGTTTCCGGGATGATCATAAACTCCTTTGTAGAGTAACTTCAATTAAGCTCTTTTCCTGAACATATATTAGAAGCTTATAAAATCATAAAATAATGTTTCCATGTAGTTTTTTCAAATATCGTTAGAGTTATTTATCCTTCCCACAATTCCTTTTTCTGCCCTAACCCCCAGTTAGTCTCCCCATTTATACCTGTCTTTCCCTCATTGCCTCTTTCCCTACCCATGTCACCTGTTCTACTAGGCTTTTTCTTCCAGATCTTTCTCCCTATTCCACACCAATGGTCCTTTTCTAGTTTCTGAATTCTATAGGTACCTCAGATTAGATGCACAAATCTAAAGATTTAATGCTAAAATCCACATATGGGTGTGAACATTAATTTTTAGGGGTGGAGATCTGGATTACCTCACTCAGTATATTTTCTAGTTCCGTCCATTTGCCTAAAAATTTTATAATTTCATGTTTCTTTACAACTAAATAAAATTTCATAGTTAACTACATTTTCACTATGTTTCTCAGCTGATGTATACCTAGTCTATCTTCATGTCCTATCTATTGTGAATAGATAAGCTATAAACATAATTCAGCGTTTGTCTCTGTAATAGGAAATAGAGTTCTTTGGATGTATTCCCAGAAGTGGTCTGTTTCTACTTTTCTGAGGAAGTGCCACAATGCTTTGCACCATAGCTGCACCAAATTTCCCTCCCTCCAACAGGGTTCTCTGTTCCCCATATTCTTTTCAGCATTTGTTATCTTTTATTTTCTTAATCTTAGATATTCTGACTTGAGTAAGGTGAAATCTCAGAGTGGTTTTAATTTGTATTTCTTTGTTAGCCAAGGATAGTGAACTCCTTTAAAGATATCTCTCAGTCATTGATCAATGTGTGTTTCTGTGCCAATACCATGCTGGCTTTACTACTATGGTTCTGTACTATAACTTGAGCTCTGGGATGTTGATACCTCTGGCAGAGTTTTTATTGGTTAGAATTGTTTTGGCCATCTGGATTTCTTTGTGCTTTCAACTTAATTTTAAGACAGTATTTTCAATTTCTGTGAAGAATTGCTCTGGAATTTTGATAAGAATTATATTGAATCTGTTGGTTGCTTTTGGTAGGATGAATATTTCCACCATATTAATTCTATCAGTACATAAACATGGGGAAGTGTTCCATGTCCTGGTATATTTTTTTAATTTCTTTCTTCAGTATTAAAAAGTTTTTATTTATATAAGTATTTATTTCCAGGATTTTGTTTTGTCTTGTGGCTATTGTAAATGTGATTGTATCCCTAATTTCTTTCTTAGTATGTTTGTCATCTATATAGAGAGAACTGCTGATTTTTGTGTGTTAGCTTAGTATCTTAATACTCTGTTAAATTAGTTTATCATATTTAGGAGATTTCTTGCGGGATTTTTAGGGTCTTTAATGTATATAATCATACCATTTGACTTCTTCCTTTTCTATTTACATCTCTTTTATTGAAACACAAATTCTAGTTAGTATTTAATAAAAATTCAGACCTAGATATTGGGGGGAAGCTGGAATATCAGAGAGAGGAATCAGACCACAGTCAATTGGCACCTAGCTTTGTCTCAGGGTAAAAGCCATCTTCCAGATTCCTCAGCTTGACTCATTGCTTCTACAGAATAAATCTGTCCATGTCTTGTTCACGTTTCTCCATTAAGCATGATGTTGACTATGGGCTTGGTGTATATTATTTTTATTGTATTGAACTATGTTTCCCTGAATCCTTAATTTCTCTAGGACTTTTATCTTGAGAGAATGTTGAATTTCATTAAAGGCCTTCTCTGTATCTAATGAGATGATCATGCAGTTTATATTCTTGTGTCTGAAGAATATAAACATATTATGGCTACATTTATTCATTTACATATGTTGAACTATCCTTTCAACCCTTGGCTGAAGCCATTTTGATCATGGTGCATACCTTTTTGATGTGATCTTGAATTTGGTTTGCAAGTATTTTATTGAGAATTTTTGTGTCTACGTTCATCAGAAAGACTGGTCTATGATCCTCTCTCTTTTATTGCTGAATATTTGTATGGTTTTGATATTTTTGATACCAAAGATTTTGGAAGACATATCTTTTTATGTTTTTGGAAGAATTTTTGAGTATTTTTATTAGTTCTTAAAAAATGTCTAATAGAAATTTGTGCTGTATACATCTGAACCTGGGCTTGTTTTATTTGGAAGATTTGAAATTACTGCTTCTATTCATTAAGTGTCATGAGTCTACTTAAATTATTTACTTCCTCTTGATTTAACTCTGATAGGTCATGTGCACCTAGAAATTCATCAGTTTCTTCAATATGTTGAGTTCTGTGGAATATAAATTTTTAAAGCATGACCTTATGGTTTTCTGAATTCCCCTAGGGTCTATAGGAACATCTTCCTTTTCATTTTTAATCTAATAACTTGAGTTCTCTTTTCCTTCTCTCGCCTAATTTTACTAATGGCTTGTCAATTTTGTTAATCATTTCAAAGAATCAACTGTTCATTTCATTGATTTTTTTTTTCTATTTCACAAATTACTCACACATACATGCCATTTTTTTTCTTTCAGTAGTGCTGTTTGCAGTGTTCTGTGTTAAATAAGTCCTGGGAGGGTTGAGGTGCTCTTTCCTTCTCTCAGACTGGTATTTAGGGCCAGCGACTCTATCTCAAGTCTTTCTCTGAGAGTCAGGTATTGTCCTCAGTCCTAAGCCTCCTACCTGGGTTTGCAGCTTTCCTTGTGATGTTGTGGAACTCCCCACAGGCCTGTGGGCCCTACCTACACTCAGATCTGGTCCCTACACTGGTTCTGTAGCTTCTACTATAGGTAATAATGCTTGAATGGTAAGCACTTTACCCACAGAGTCATGATCCCAAAGCCAAAAGCAAATTTTAATATCAGACACACACACACACACACTCACACACACACAATTTGTAGTTTAAGTGTATTCAAAACAATAGTCACCATTGTGTGTCTGTAAGTTAGGTTTAACTAGAAGATGCCCTGTATTTGTCTGACAATACTATAACCCAATGGTTTGTAGATGAATTTTTCAAGCATCTTTATGGAAGAGCAAAGGTAACATTGGAGTGAAGATGAGCACTGGATGAGAGTGGGAGGTAAATGTCCAACATAGAAGGAAGAGAGGGAGGCAAAGATGAAGTTCCCAGGGTTTTCTCCAGGGATCAAGTTCAAAGTCTCTGTTCTCATCAGGTTTGAGTTTGAGAATTGGATGTTTGACTTCATATGGCACATAAGCATTGTAGATAACCCCTCCCCCTATTTTCTTTGGTGTGGATCTCCTCAGCACTTCCCTGCCTCTACTCCTACCTTTTCCCACCTGCTCTGGACTCCCAGAGTTGACCACCTGTCAATAGGCCTTCATGGTTTTTTTGTTTGTTTGGCTTTTTCATGAACTGGGGTGTAAGGAGGAGATGGAAGACAGTTATAAAAGTGAAGTCAGAGTCCTTTTTCTCTTCTTCCTTCCTGAAAAATAATTCAGTTATTTAAATTTTTTATATTGAACAGGAAGTGTCTCAACAAATCTACTTCACCATAGTTTATGCAATTAAAAATGTAGTATTTCACTTGCTAAAATTCTGGAGCTAGAAAGCTGCTAGTCATATTTCAGAGGACATTGTCTCCATGTCCTCAAGCATTCTTTGACACTTATCTCAGATATACAAACACTTAACAAAATTTCAGATCTCAAGTATTTATTCAGGACAAATTGAAAAAACACAAGGAAGAAAGTGTCAGTGTCTGGCCCTTGGTTAGAAAAGCAACACATGCCCTCAATCTTTCCATAGACTTCTAAATGTTTCATTAGCTAAGACTTCATTATATAATTCTTCTGGATGCTCATGATGCTGAGAGTATCAACACTTATTTTTTTTTTAGCCTCTGAGAGTGCAAGAGAAAAAAGGATTTGGGAATGACATTGGCTTAGTAAACTAACACTTGACAAGGAACAGCTAGGAAGTCTGTATCACATTCTAAGGAAAAGCTTTCTAACAGAATATTTTTCACTCTAGGGACCCTATGAGAAACTTTATAAGGTGAGGGTTATTCACCATGGCCTTGCTTTATAATATAGGGATGGCTGTTTATTCTTTGACAATAGTCAGAATTTGAAAAGCATACTAATCTCACTGGACTAAGTCTCCTAGTCAAATTATATTAAAAACATACCCTCTTATACATTTATTTCCCTCTGTTGACCTGAACATACAAGCAAAGCCAGAAGAAAATTAATTTAAAAACATAGAAAAAAATGGGGGACTCCAAATTAACTTTATGAATCTTTACCCCGATTGCTCCAAAGTAAATGTGTATTGAAATATTTTTTTCTTATCTGTAAAAAAAGTTGTGTTGAGCTAGATGATCAATTTTTTTCATCAAATGTGTTTCCAGCATCCACTAGAGGACAGATCCCACCAAGAATTGGCAATGATACTAACAACGTTCTTGTCTTCATAGATTTTATGTTCTATTGGGAAGAAACCAATGGGAAAAAAAGGAGAAAAAATTCTTAATTAGTGATTGGTGTTACATTGAGAAACACAATACAGAGAGGTGAGAGTAAACACCCAGGAGCTGACTTCAGATAGTGTGGTTCCAAAAGACCTCTCCGGGAGGTGACATTTATGCTCTGACTTGGCAATTAACAAGCCACATCCTGAATGGTGGGATGTAATTACTCCAGAAAGTATGAGCTTCGGTGCAAAGGCCCTAAGGCGATCAGGCTTTCTTCAGCAACACAAAGGAAGCAGAGGCACACTTGCTTCAACCCTCACTGAGTCCTTCCCATTTCTGGAAGTGCACATTATCACTAATCCTATTGTACAGTATGATTCATGCAAATTAAAATCTTAAGAGCATAGTGTCCTGAGATAACCCTGGATCTGTCTCTGCCACAGGCTTAATGGTCCTGAATGTGACCTAACTATGGAGTTTAAAAATGTGGTTGATCCTTGGAAGTAGATACCATGTAACTTATGGACTTATATAGAGATCTTATTTCTGCTGCTTTTTATCTCTCATAGGCTTATCAGCACCTATGCTAATTTTTGAATGGCTGATTTCCAGTATTGTAGAGAAGATGAGTTCCATGTGTTTTCTATCTCTTGGACTTACTGCTCTGATGATGTTGTTTGTATGCCCTATGCTGGACCTCTCTGTTAACAACCCAGTTGTAATGATAGAGGGTATTAATACCTTTATGTCGTGTTGTAAGTAACCATCTGTGGACTGACAAAAGGCTGTAATGAAATTTGCATCAGTATGCACCAAAATAAGGAACTAAACAACTGAGATGCTTGTAAAATAAACATCATTTTAAAAATGAAATTAAGACTTTTCTAATTTTTTATTAAAATGAATTTTTATCATAGCTATACAATATACATGCCATTTTTTGGGGAAAACAACCATATATATATATATATGCCATGTAAAGATAGAAAATAGAGTCTGGATACTGTATGTTAGGTTGTCTTTGAATTGTTTGACTGCCAAGGAAGGAATAAGAGCTGCTAAGAGACATTTCATTTTAAAGGCTTATGGGTATACAAAAATGTATATATTTTGTAAATGCCTTAACTTTAAAATAAAGTAAAAAGATATGTTACTTTGGGGAAGAGGTTTTCTTTTTATTTCCACAGAAAAATGAGAGGTTGTGGATTCATTTTATGTTAAGAAAAGCCTAAAAGTTTTGGTTTTGATGGAGGAAGACCCCCCTGAAAAACCTCAGATGGAAATGGATGGCCCAGCTGCTCCAACATTTCAGAATACCTCTTTTGTAGTTTCATCTGAGCTCTGCATCCAGAACAGCTTCAAGGAAACTGCCAGAAATAACCTTGCTTCACAGAATACTCCAGTCAGGACTTGACTATAATTCTGAATTTTCTCAGGATCCCCATAAGATTATCATTGCTCCTAACTAGCAGAAAGTAGTCTGGAAAACTATGCCCATATTCTCAAAAAATGGATTATGAATGTTTGTCTTTGTTTACAATGTTGGTTACAAGTTGTTATGAATAATAGTCAAGAACAAAAGCTATACAAAGAAGATTAAATTTGGTGCTCTTGTTTTAAAAATAAAAGAAAGAGAAAATGCTATGGGATTATGCTCTTTTACACTGTTAATATTGGTTTAATAAAATGTTAACTGGCCAGAAGTTGGACAGTAGAGGTAGAACAACTAGACTAGGAGAATTTTAGGAAGCAGAAATGCAGAGAGGAGACACCATCCAGACACAGAAGAAAAGAATGCTGCACTGAAGCAAAGGTACCAAGCCACGTGGCTAAATATATGTAGCATCATAGGTCATGAGTAGGAGTTAGCAAGTAATAAGTTTAATCCACAGATCAAACAGCTTGTAATTAATATATGCCTTTGTATGTTTCTTTGGGACTGGCCAAGCAGGACAGAGAATCTTGCGACTATAACAGCCTTTCATCAAAATTGCCCTCCACTGTTCCCTAGGTCCTAAAATCTGAGGGCCTGGGTACCCCAGAACAAGTAATTCTGAGCATTCAACTTGCCTGTCTTCCTGACTTCAGCAATAATGTGGCTAGCTACTTCATACTCCCATCACTACCAATTTTTGTCAGACCTTTAAATTCTCAGGCAAACTAAATCCTTGTTTCTTCTCCTCCTTTATCCCTCTCGCTTTTAAGTTCCTTTTGTAAGGTATTTACTCAGAGCAATGAGAAGAGTAATTAATATAGATAGCATCTAAGAAAGGCTGAAGAAGTGTTAGTTGGTGAAGAAGACCTTGACTCTGGATCCAGAGGATTGGGATATGGAGACTGAAGTTTCATCGAAAGCCTTCAGGACTTTGGGAAGCACTTTCCTTAGCATGTCATTTCTATACCTGGAGTAGGATCCTGAAATGTTCAGTGTGTGTGCTTTGTTTGATTTGATTTATCATGGAGAGTCATGACCTTGAAGTACTCTCAACAATTTATATTTTTGGAATCAAGTTATGAAAACTTAGCTTTCCTGAAGGCACTTAACAATGCAGGTGTCTTTACATGGTCTCCCGCAAGGCCACTCTTCCTTCATTACACAAAGGTGTAATGTGGCCACAGATCTGCTCCCCTGTGGTCATCTTCTCCATGCTGACCTTAGTCTAAGCACATCTTTGAGTAAATAATGATGAGTCACATGCATTTTTCTCCAAGAGCCATTACCATTTGAAAATAAAGAGAATGTCATTGGGTTTGGATGATACCCCTCCAGTGATATCAAATCATTGAAAGTAGAGATTTCTGAGCATGTAAGTTTTTGTGTAGAATTGACTTTCTCTTCCAGTCAACACATAGGAACAGAGTTTGAAAGTAGCCACGGCATATATTCAACTCCATCTGTATATGCCTTTGAAGATTCCCCGACTCTTCCATTTACAACACACCCAAGAACTTGCCAGAACACTTCTATGATACCATGCCCATCTCATAGATCTTGCCTATTTTTGGACAAACCAATGATCTTATCTATCACCAGGCTGTACAGACTCTCTGCCTCATTAGGAGAATGAGGGAATGTCTGGACAGAGAAGGAACCTGGCTCTCTAGTTTATGTTCTGTTTTAATCCAGCCCCAATCTTTGAATGCTCTGAGTTTCATGCTCTTCAGTCATCAGAAGATATAATATTACATGTCTTTTGAACTTGGAAGTATAATACAGAGATCAACATGAGATAAGATGTGGGACAGAACATTTGAAAAGTAGATAATCCCTAACATATAAATAGTGTTTAATCACACTACTTCACAAATGCATCCAGTGCTGCAAATAAGACTTGCAGGTACTTGCTGTGTATGTTCATCTTGAGGTAGATGGGAGCAGACATGTAGTACACAGGGGTGCTTATATAATGCAAGACAAGACTTAAACATCTTGGGTGGGAATCTAAGTGCTGTATGGAATACCTCATCTCCTTCACAAAAGACAATGGAGAAAATGCTTGATACAATATTCCACCGTTCATGAGAGGGTTTCACAGTGGTACCTACATATTTTCTAGTTAAATCCAGCCAAGTGAAATAGGAGCATCAGAATATAAGTTTGTTATTGTTCCCTGAGTTTTGTTTTTCTTTCTGGGACTCCCCTTGCCCTCAGACCCAATCAAGCACACTTAGAAAACCCGTAAACTAGACAACAAAGGCAACGTAATGGTCAGGGCTTCCTTTATCTAGCTCACGTGCTATACATTATTGCTAAAATGGGCTCACTGTCTGTTTTATGGGACTTAGATGTTCCTCAGACTTCAAAAACATTTGGGATTAATTTTTAATCAATGCTCCATGTTCCAAATCTTTAGATAACTTTTTCCCATAAGGCTATTCTGGAGGTAAGTCTATCCCATTTGTAATTTCAGAAAAGATTTCACGGGTTCTGTGAGTGAATGCATGTATATGATTTAAGTGGAGTGCACATGTCTGATTTCTTTTTAGCTTTGCTGCAGTTTCCTTTCTTGGTTCCTTCCCATAGCAAAGCCCCTCTTGAGGAAGCTCTACAAACATTTGACTTACTGACACAGGAATGCTGTATTTTGTCATCCTTGGTAACGATGAGTAACGCTGTCTTTCAAGTCTAGTTCTACACTTTTCAATGTTGAGAATTTCTCAGCTGCCTCAAGAAGATCTTACTCCAAAAGTGACCAAGAGTCTCCTGACCTGAGAGTTTGAGGGAATGTGGCACCATTTTCAGTGAGGCCTGAAGCAACTGCTACCCATTCATTAGGTGAGTCTGGAGACTTTCACTTTCCTAAAGGTGTGAAGAAGATTCCTGAGGCAATGGCTGCAATGCACCCAGGAAGTAAGGTACTAAGCACAGAGCCCTGTGGTAGCATTGCTTTCATTTGTGTAACGCATTCATTAGTCTGTGCTCACCCAAGAACACAGGACGTGGAAGACTGGAAAGGGCTGTCCTCTGTGAGAAGGGGACACCCTCTTTTGAGCTCTACCTAATATTGAGCCTTTATCCATGGTCTTCGCTCTGCTGTGGCCATTTTTATGAGAAGGTTAGAATACTGTAGAACTTCCTAGAGTGCTACAAAAGGTGTGTGAAAAGATTGTCTAAAGTAGATAGAGATTTTTCTTCTGTCTCTCCCCCTGCCCTCTCCTTTATTTTTGTTCCCCTGAGTCAAGGGTTCTCTGTGTAGCCCTGGCTGTCCTGGAACTTGCTCAGTAGACCAGGCTGGCCATGAACTAATGGAGATCCACCTGTTTCTGTCTCTCCAGTGCTGGAATGAAAGGTATGTGCCACCTCTGTCCAGCTGGAGAAAGAGAATTTTCAAGTCACAAGATTTTATCACTTTAATCCCAGGTTTCTGCAGCTTTCTTTTGAAAGGATTTTCATTGATCTTCTTTTCTTAGAGTTTTAAAAAATTGCCCTTCACTCAGTCTCTTTATATATATATATATATATATATATATATATATATATATATATATATATATATATAGCTGTATATCTCCATTTAACCACACCATTTCCTTCCTGAGATCTTAAAATTCTTTCCATTTCCTATTTGTTTTTAAGTAAACAAGCTGGCAGACTTTGGACATTTGTTACACTAATGATTTTTCAGTAAAATAAACATTATTTTATAAGTCTTACTCTTTTGGAAATGTGCTTATTTGTTTTTTAATTTATAAAGGGCTTCACTCACACACTGTCCCCATGGGGCTTACATTAGTTATAACACAGCAATGAGACCTGAATAGGCTGTTTCTAGATTTGATTTCAACGATGGTCCAAGGCAACCTCATGCAGAGTATTCAAGAATTACATAGTCTAACTCAGCTTGGAGGAATATAGTAGAAGAAATATAGTCGGTTATTTTGTGTTCAGGGAGATTTTACAAATTTAATGTATACATGTCATAAGTGGGTATATTTTAAAAATCGGAAGAATAATTTTTAAAGCAGTTGTGATACCTACTATGTATAAGTAGCATATAATTCTTTTTTTTTGACATACCCACCACTGTTCCCCCTCTCTTCCTCCTTCCCAGTCCTCCCCCAGCTTCCCCCACCCCATCCCCCCATCCATTCCTCAGAGAGGGTAATGACACCCAGGGTGAGTCAATGTTTAGGTGAGTATTGGAAAGACAGGAGTCTCTATATGTTAGCACACCTCTAATTCTGGATCCTGAGTATGTTTAGACAGCAGAAAAAGCCTGGTGTTTGCTTTCTGTCTGGCAGTATGGATTGGTACACTCAGAGTGTACCAGGTCGCTGGAATGCCTGGAATCTTGTGTTCCCAAGTCTGTGACTTTTCTGTTGCTTTGATTAAACATGTGACTAAAGGCAAAGTAGAGAAACAATGCTTTGGTTTTTTGCTGGGGGTGGGGGTGGCGAGGCTTACTCTTTCGAAGGGGATAGAATCCACGAGGGTGGGGAAGGTGTGGCAGCAGGAGTGTTAGGCTGGGCTGGCTGTCCCAGAATGGTCACATTTCATACCCATACCCCACCTCTAGATGAAGAAAGAGAACACAGGAAGTGAGGCCTCAAGGCCATACCAAGTGACCCACTTTCTCCAGCAAAGTTCTGTTGCCTAACGGTCCCATAACCTTTCCCCAAAGTGTCTTATCTGGAAAACAAGTGTGCAAATGCATGGTTCTATTTTCATATTCAGACTTCAGTATCTGGAAATACAGAAGGACAGAAACAAGAAGACAGTCACCTGAATTGTTCCAACAATGGGATCTATATCCCAATGTCTCTCAGTGCTAATGCTAGGTTTCTGAGATCAGACAAGATGGGGTACATTCTGGGTGGTATAGCAGTTTCTCTGGAAAGCCAAGGGTTATTTTGTATGTGTGGAATTGTCATATCATTGATCATAGGTAAATTCTTCTTCATGCCTATACTTACAGACTTGCTTTGACTCCAGCAGGAAAATTGTTACTTTAAAATGATTTCTCTCTATTCCTGAATATTTAATATGTTATAAATTTCTGAACCATCATGAGATGAAGTGATTTCTAAGGTCATGTGACTGTCAAGAACAGGGCCAGGTCATGTGTATCCTGGCTTCTATAAGGCCAGTTTGTATTACGTTTCAGGTAAAAACTTTCCAATCAGAAGCTCACACTTCTGGATGTTCTATGTTATACAGAAGTGAGAGAGACTGGTCATTTAATAAAGAGCAGGATATATATATATATATATATATATATCTTCCATAAAATGATCACTTGTCTCTAAGAACCTCACCCACTTCTTCAGCTTTCTCGCCTCCCAAATTCAGAAATTGTACTATGCCATCTCAACTTGCATGTTGGTACTAGGTTTCTAGATGTATGAATAAAGTTGAACCAGGAAATCAATATTACAATCATGTTTCCTTAATGTCCCATCCATTTCTTGTCTATTAATATATCCTAAAGATGCAATAGCTGTGAAACCTAATACAAGTCAGGCAGCAAATGATCCTTAGGCTGAATTTTTCTTTGGAGAAGTAGATAGCATGTTGTTGTTGAATTTGGTTAGGAAGAACACCCCAGAGATGACAGGTAGAGTTTTCAAGATCTTCATGAACACCATCCAGCACACAGTAGCTGGTGTGTCTATTTTTCTTTCCTGAGTACTGGTTCAGTGCAAAGGCAAGGATCTAATTGAACACAGTGGGTCACGTGTAAAAGGATGATATGGAAGTAGGGGAGGGGACTTGTTGGAAAGAAGGTTCAAGGGGCAGAAGGCTGGGACAAGAGTGGGTAACAGGCCTGGAAATGAATTGTACAAGTATATGAAAGTGTCAAAAAGTTAAAAATAAAACCCACACTGTTTCCCACTTGATCACATACAACATGTTAGTACAAGAACTTTCAAAATTATTCTGTCTTGAACATTCTTATACTCCTAAGGTGTCATATTTAAAACTAAGATGAATTTTAGTTTTCTAGTGCATGTCATTAATACTACAGTTAAGTAACTGTAGCCGTTTTATCAAACTCATCCTTGCTCCTAGCAGAATGTATATATTTATATTAGTATGTATATTTATAAATGCACACTCACATACATATGCTTAGGGAGATGGTTCTTTCTCTCTAGGAGGCCTTACGGCTGTATTTTATTCCAAACACTGATCTTGACACTTGCTGTCATTTTTTAGACTTTTTAAAAATTCTTCTATAGCTTTCATTTTGATGAAAATCTTGGCTGACATGGGACTATGGGTCAGTAATCTGTTTTGTTGGAAGAAATGAAATGGTCCTCTGAAATTTTCATCAAATATCTTTCATGAAAGCAATGGCATTAAAAGTGTTAATGGTTTAACCTGCATTGTAGTTGGAATGTTTTCTCTGTTTGTAATATTTGATTAGTTATGAGTTGCTTGGACTTCTTTTCAAGAGTGGACAGGTTATCAGTATGTTCCCACCATGTACAGATGTGCAAAAAAAAAAAAAAAAAAAAACCAAAAAAACCACAGCTTCAATGTTATCTATGATATAAGTTGCTTTTCCTTTAAGAACTCAAACTGTGATAGGTCTCAGAAAATGATTGTCAATTAAAAATAGCTCAACCAAAGCCCAATTTCTTTTGTTTAAATAGCCTCTTTATACTGAATTGTAGAGAGCTCTGCCTTTTTCATGGCCTTTCCTACAAGATGGTGCTGGCATACATATAGGTTTTGCTAAGTATGTAGGTAATAGAAGGAGAGCCTGTCACCTTCTTGTTAGAGTAGCTGTACTGTTGATATAAACTGGACTGGAGATGGTGGCCTCAATTTAGTTGCAATGGGGCTCTGTGTGTTCTGCATTCTACACTCACATCCCCATATCTCCATGTTTCCTATGAGTCTTTGAACTTTTATGACCCCCTAAGGAAGCAAAAAAAGCTTCTCTTTTTCCAAATGCTTGCCCTCTGAGACATTTCTTTAAGCCTCTTGCCCCTATAACCTTCCCATGAACAAGTTACATAGGTCCGGGGACACCAACATCAAGATCACTTCCTACCCTGGTGTTCTTTTCTCATCTATTTTTATGTCTCCATAGCTTCTCCACACACAGATGGAGGCTCGAGTCTGAACATTCAACAGTCACTTCTCTAACTCAGTATTTGATTTGGTTTGGATCTTCCCCAAACTGATGTCTTAGGTAGAGTTTCTATTACTGGTGATCAAAAACAACTTGATAGGGAAAGTGTTTATTTCATTCTATAATTCCGCATCTCAATCCATTATTGAGGGAAGTCTGGGCAGGAGATCAAGGCAAGAACCTGGAAGCAGGAACTAAAGCAGAGATCATGGATGGTCATGCTTATTAGCTTGCTTGGCTTGCTTTTTTAAACCACTCAGTATCACCTGACCAGGGTGGGCACCATCCACAGTGGACTGACCTGCCTGATTTAATCATTAATCAAGAAAATGCCTCAGAGACTTGCATGTAGCTAATCAGATAGAGGCATATTCCCAAATGAGGTTCTCACTTGTCTGATGATCCAAGCTTGTACCAAGCTGACAAAACAAACAAAAAATCAGTACAGTGTTTTTATCAGCTTATTGTTGAGATCTTTTCTTGAAGATATGTTTAATGTTTCTTAACTCGGAAACAGCTATCCAGATATCTACACAACAGTGTCTAGCCTAGTGAGCTAGCCTCCACTGAACACACCCATGCAGTCAGCTCCCCCAGTCAAGGAATAATCAGTACCGGTACCTCAGGCTCCATTGCCTGTGTCCTCCAAAATGCCATGACACAAACACAGCCATTTTTGATCTCTAGGACCAACCCTAGTTTTGCTGTTGTAAAACTTCACCTGGATATAATATATCTAGAACTATGTTGTGTTATCTAATTTTGCTCAACAATTTGTGTCTGAGCTTCCTGTGTTTTTCATTTACTTTATTGCTGCACAGAATTGTTCCTGTTGGGGCTCTTACTCATGTTACTGTTACATCCATTATGTAACTTTTTATGTAGCTTTCAGTGAATGCATACCTATGTATATGGATTCAAAAGACAAGAAAGGTTTGTGCTGAAAATGTAAAGTTTAAATTTGTCATTGGACAAGAGGAGGTTGAATGAAAAAGCAGAAAGAGAGAACTAAGGATATACAATAAAGCCTTGACAGTGAAGTCTTTGAGATAATAGTTACTCATAGATAGAATTAAATTTTTTATTACCTTTCAAATTGTCCACTATATGTGTGTCATGGCTGGGGTGTTTATGGATCACAGCACATTTGTGGAGATCAGAGGACAACCTGTAGAAGTTGGTTCTCTTCTTCTACCATGTGAGTCCCTTGGATTGTGCTCAGGTTGGTAGACTGGGGCCCTAATGCCTTTACCTGATGAACCATCTCACCATGCCTCTTGTGGTTTGAATGGAATTGGCCACCGTAAGCTCATATGGAGTGGCACTATTGGGAGATGTGATTTTGTTGGAGTGGGTGTGGCCCTGCTGGAGGAAGTGTGTCACTGTGGGGGTGGGATCTGAGGTTTCATGTATTTTCAAGCCACACCCAGTGTCTCAGTTTCTTTCCTGTTGCCTGCAGGTCAAATTCTAGGTTTCTCAGCTTCTTCTGCAGCACTGTTTCTGCCTGCTGGCCTCCATGTTCCTTGTCATAATAACAAGGACTGAATCTCTGAATCTGTAAGCCACCCCAATTAAGTATTTTCCTTTATAAGAGTTGTCATGGTCATGGTGTCCGTTAACAACAATAGAAACCCTAACTAAGGCAATGAGCTAGATACAATTCTTCATTGCATTTAAGCTACTCTGTGATCATGGGGGCTTCAAAGTTTCTTTGAAGTTCTGTTTGCTGTTCTGATTAGCGGCTTATCTTGTGTTTCTTTTCCTAGGGACTCACTTGCTTCTGTTTCCTCATTTCTGTGTTGTCTGAAATGTATTTATTATCAATCATTTAGGGTCTGCTACTTATTATTGTATATAGTAATCACTGGCAACTGAATAAGAAGGATTATTATTTATTAAGGGCTTCAGAGGGAAACACTCATTGATACAAGAGAGATTAAGCAGTCGTGCAGTTCCTGGAAAGACTGGATTGGTCAGCGCAACTTCAGTGAGCAGGTCAGGTCCTCCATCCAAGAGCATGAGAGAGAGGAAGGGAGGGATGCATAGGTGGGCCCTAATCTTAAGATGCCCTCCAGACACATTCCTAATACTGGTACCCCAAGATCATAGGTAGTTCCCAGATCTATGCTAGCCAAGAGGCCATGGCTCTTGGTTAAGGTAATAATAGTACCTGCTCTCCACTACAGCTACCTAGAATCTCTTAGAAAACAAATCACAAACTAATCTCTTCAGAGAGACCAAACTAACAAACAAACAACTAACTAACCAGCCAAAACCCAATAAAACCTATAGAGAAAGTCTCCTTGGTAATAGGAGCATTGAAATTTCTCTCTCTCTCTCTTTCATCTGTCTGTTTATCTATCTCATCTATCCACCCATCTACCTACCTACCTACTTACCTTCTTACCTATTAATTGCTATGTCCTCCTCTGTTATTTAACTCTAATTTTTATTTGCTAGGATAATCTAGGCTGATTATAAAATCCACACATTACAGAAATACATAATATAGAAATTAATATTTCCATTTAACACTTCTACAGTTTTGTATCCAATAACATATACTTTTACCAGCTTCTTCATTTCTATTGCAACAAATATGTTCATAAAACTATAATATACTCCATGTGGAAGTGTGAAAATCTCACAAGGTAATACATTATATGTTTACTGAGGAGGTGAAGATTGCCTAAATTATCATTGAATATTTTGCTTCAGTTTTGTGTTATGTTGTTTCATTTGTGTTTCTAAGCTATTAAGTTATGTGGCTAAAATCTAGTTTAAAAATCTATATATGTACTATTCTGAAACTCCTTATTTTTTTTATATTCAATGTAATCTGTCTTTTTTCTTTTGTGTATCTTTAATGATTATACTTAAGTATCTTGTTTTAACATGCTGGTCATTATTATATGTCTTAAACAGCATAGTAGAAATTTTAGAATAAATAGCAAAGAATAACTCCACGATTGACAAGGAACTAGAAATTTTGAGGTGTGGCAGCCTGCCCATTGATTTTCACATGCCAAGCTAGATATAAGATATGAATCCTCATGATTCTTTTTCCTTATCAAAATTTGGCTAGTGCTCAGTGAATAGTCTATCTTTGTTAAAAATGAGATATCTTTCTGGAAATGGTGGCATACCACACCCTTAATTCCAGCACTAGTGGGTTGCTGTGTGTCTAGAATAGCCACCTCCATTGTGTAGACCTTTTCACATTCACATTTCATGGAGTGCATACTTCTTTCCTTCCTTCTTTCTTTACTTTTAAATGTGGCAGCTAGTAAATTTGACTTTATTTGGGTGTTTTTGTGGCTTGTGTTACAATTCTCTTGGATGGCTCAAATCTGGCAGCTCCTCAGCTATGCCCAGCCTTTTATTCTTGGGCTAATTGACCCACTTCTCTTTATGGGATTGTTGTTACTCTGACCAGACTGAAAATTACATCATCAGCCATAGTGAAGGTGAGAGTTCTGTGTAGATTTGGGATGAGAAGTGTCTTGAATTTCCATCACTGGTAGACATGCCTTTGGTGTGATCCAATCAAGGGCTTCCTTCAAACACTGGACTGAGTAATGATTGCAAACTAATTGCAGCAAGCATATTGCACTGTGCTTTGCAGCACAGCTTCCTACCAGCTGTTTCTTTTAGCAGTTGCTCATTTCAAGAAGGTACCAATGTGCCAGAGTGTGAGATGCTAGAACGTAATTTCAATTCTTTGCTTAAAATTGAGATTTGTCTCTCTTTTTTTTTTTAACATTTTTTTTTCTCTCTCAAGGGCTCTTCAACATCTACACAGCTCTAAGGCTAATTTCATCACACCCTTGCTGGTCTCTTTTTTTAAGGAAAAATAGTTTTTGAAGATTATAGGCAGAATGGTACAAAAAAATCTCAAGTTTAATTAAGCTTTAGCAAAAATATCCTTTAACCATTCCATTTGTTTTCTGGTTTATTCCCTCATAGCCTGCAACTCTTTTGAAGTACACTTTCAAGTAGAGATTCAATGGAGCCATTTAGAGTAGTCGTTACTGTAGATTAAATAACTATTCCCATCTGGCTCATGAAATACATAATCTGTACTCCTCTCTGGATAATAAATACAGTAAGTAACTACTTACCATCCCTGAGGCCATCGCTTTTGTCTCTTCTTGTGGCTTTTTCTTTATTGTCTATCAATGAGCCTTTGCATTAACTCGTGTTTTGCAAGCAACAAGCTCCGTTGTTACAGAGAGAAGCTGACCTGGATTCCTCTTGCCACAGGAGGCTTCAAGTGTCTGGCACTGATGCTTGGTGCTTATTGAATCCTTGGTATGTGATAGGTGCAAGAAATGGGCACAATACTTGATAATTTGTAAAAATTAATACCATGCAAATTGTTTCCAAATTTTTTGAATGGCATTACACATCATGTAGAGTCCAGGAAATGGGGACTTAATTTGCCATAAATAATATGAGGGAAAACAAGAAACTCTGGTTTGGATTTGACTCTAAGAACCATATTTTTCTTGTTAATTGGAGGCTTCACACAGCTGTAAGTATGTCAAAGCCTGTGCTGACTGACCCTATGGTATGCCTAGGATATCATATTATGATACTTATTTAGATATGTAGTACCCTCTTGGAACTGTTGTTTATATGTGTTTTATAAAGTATACCAGTACAATGAAATATGCTTGATATAGCTACAAAAGATTGCAGACATTGGAAATACATGTTCAAGATATTTTCCATATATTATACATCACCAATGCCGTCTTAAATTTTGCCAGAGTTTTGGAAGGTTGAAGGTGATTCTCATAAAACTATAGCCCAGTAAGTGAATGGACATGATCCAAGGCACAGAGCTTTTAAACTGATGGACTGTCTTGATAAGAGACTTTTTGGACCTTTTCGTTACTTCACCTTAAAAGAAGCTCCAGGATCTGGAGGTTGCTTTCTCTTGTTGTTAGCAGACATCTTCTCACCTCTCATCCCAAGTGAATCAAAGTCATCAACACTCAGCTACTGCTGCCAATGAGTACTACCTATTATTTTCAGCCTGCCTTAGATCTCTGCTTCCTGTACTATTGATGTGAACTTCCTGGAACTATCTGATGAATGGCTGCCCTTCAAACCAATCATGCTGTCTCCAGGAAAGCAAAGGAGTCCAGAGTGACTTTTACTGCCTTGGCTTTTAATTATTCCCCACAAAGGACACATAGTTATTTCTGCACTGAAGGGGAGGAATAATGTCATTGCAGGGAACGATAATGTACAAAACAATAGATATTAGTTATCACTAGTAATGAAATAAAAAAGGAAATATTGGATGCCTTGTAAGAATCAACATTTTCTCCTAATTCATTTCCTTGAAAGTTGCGTTTGAACATCGGTAGGTCCTGTGTTCACAGGGATCAGAATGTCAACACATTCAAGAAGACAGGGAAAATGGAATCTATAACAAGAGCAAGGATTTGCAGAGAGGGAATGACATGATGACAAGGATGACAGGAGCAGTGATCAGATCTTCCAGTAGTCTGTCACCACAATGAATCAATCCAGACCAGAGCTGGAGATTCACGGTGCCAACTGCAGCAACTGGATACCTGCAAAAGGGATCCAAGAATAATGTTAGTGACCCAGTTAAGAGAAATGAGGTCCCTAACCCCACTCTTAAAATTCTCATCAGGATCTGAGGCTAGAGATTCGTGGTATAATGTTTGCTTAGCATGCACAAAAGTGTAAGCTAAAAAAAAATCTCAGGGCTGCAGAGATGGCTCAATGGTTAAAGGCACTTTCTGCTCATATCACTGTAATAGACAGGCTTTTGTAAGCTGGGAGTAATGTAAGGAAACTAAGAGTCATCCTGAGATTGACTGACAAATTTGTAGGTCAAGAAGTTGATTGTATATGAAAAGATCAACTTTGTTTCTTCTCAAGAAGAAATGATGGAATAAAGAGAATGGGTTCACATGTTTGTTCAAAACACAGTCAGATCCCAAAGCTCACTAATATCACATGATGCAACCTCATTTGAGTGAGGAAGTTCTCCACATAGTTTATCATTTGACCTGTGTATCTGTATGCTTGTAGAAGGGTACCAGAGTGCGGAGAAGGGATATTGTTTCCCAGAAAGCTAATGAGCTAAATATCATAAACATGCTATTGCACAGAATAGACATGTATCATAAATGCGGACTACAAAGTTCAATACAAAGTTTGTGAGATGTGTAGATTTTACAGTCACAAATCTTACACATGATTTCGATTAACACTGATGAAAAAGCCCGTGGCCATTTGCCAGCCCTGGAGGGCCACGTAATAGGTTTGACTGAGAACGAAATCATTGCCGAATTTGGCAGCAGGGAAGTCGCTCATTGCTTAGTACTTACTCTGCAGCCACTGCTGTGAACGAAGAAATAAATACGGGTTAGTGATGCAGAGAGCAGAAAATAGCACGGAAGGACCGAAAATTGCTTTAATTTTCTCCACACTTGCCCCAAAGTCAACAAATGTTCTTGAGATCCTTAAAAACGGGCAAAAGATTTGGGAGACCACTGTTGGCTGCTGATGTTGTTCAATTTGAGTTTTTCTTTACTGATTGAAAAAAGTCCCCAGAGGAGATATTCTTGTGAAAGCCAAATGAAAAATTAATATAGCTTAAGGAATCAAATTAATTTCTTTCAGTCAGTGTCGCACTCACTCTTAACTCTTGACTGAGTCCTCTCTTCCCTTTCTGTCGCTTTCCTTGCAGAGAGAACCCATTAAGCCTTTTTATTTATTTATTTTTAATGCATTCTCTGATCTCTCCCTGTTTTGGACACCTGTGCACAGAGCTGGTTTGGGTACGGCCTCAATTTTTTTCTTTTTTTTTTGGTCATGAGTTACATAAGCATGGGCATATGCTAAAATTTTGCCCTGAAAATGGAGGGAAAAATGTGTGGAAAGGGCTCCTCAGTGTTTTGAAGGAGCCTGGAAAGGCCTGCATGCAGTTACAGCTCCATGGTTACACTCTGGAGTACGGAAGAAACACGAGCCAAATGAAAAGATGCCCCCAGGAGCCTGTGAAGACGTCTAGAGCTGGGATATAATAAATAGCTTTGTGGTGAGCATTACATCAGATTTCTTACTTTTTACAGCTGACGCACAACTGTTACCTTTGGCTCCCTGGCTGCACATGAGAGTCAAGTCCTACTCACCATTCCCCAAGATGTAAAGATTTTATAGGGAAGCCAAAATTTCACAGTACCCTACTCCTTTACGTTCCTGATAGAACTGGTTCTTAAATTTAAAAATAACTTCCTGTCCTACATTTCCCTTTTGTTTTTCTTTCCATTTAACTTAATCTCAGCAATTATCTTGACAGGTTTAAAGTAAAGTACTTCATTCATGTAATAAAATTTGATTGACACTTTTAACGTGCGGAAGAGGTTACGATGTCGCTTTAGCGTTAATAAATCTCTAAGCTTTGCATAGCAAAAGCCAAACACACGCTTAGAAGAGTGGATTAAAAAAAGAATAAAACCAAAACAAAAAAACCATGAAAATATCCTTAAGTATTACCAGGAAAACTTGGGCCTAATTATTGTGAAGGTTTATTTTAAATTTCTCATATTTATTTTATTAGACTTTGAGGTATTATATATGTGGTAAGACATACGTTATAAGTATACTGTTTGATAAGTTTTGACAAATGTATGTATTCATGTAACCACTAACCTAATAGAAATAGATCACTATAGAAAATTCCCTTTGATTTTTTGGGGGTCAAGTTCTTCTCTCTGTTCCTTCTAAGCAGTCTTAGACCAAGCACTAAATATAATCTACCACTATAGACTAGTTAGGCTGGTCAAATAGCTTCATATAACTAACTAAGTACTACTTTTTATGTCTGGCTCATTTCACTCAGCATAACGTTACTGAATCTTTCGTGTTATCCCATGTTAATTTGACAGAATCTAGACTCTATGTGAGGAGGGAATATCTTAAATTTATTAATTGAGTTGGGAAGATATCCTCAGTGTGGGTGGAGCCACTCCTGGGCTAGATTGTAGACTATGTAAGTGGAGAAAGAGATCTGAGCCACAACCTGTATTCATCACTCTCTGCTTTCTGATTGTGGATGGGATTTGATGGGTTGCTTCGAAATCCTACTACCTGGGTTTCCATACAGCAAACGCCTGGACCTTTATCTGTGAACCACAATGAAATAATTCTCCTTGAAGTTCAATTTGTCAGAATATTTTCTCTCAGCAACAGAAAATAAACCAATGTGGTTGTGTTATTTGGTTGCCACTGTAAATTTAGGATTAATATTCTATTGTACATATTGAAGCCACTCACTGAAAGATACATAGGCTTTACCTAGTATTTGCCTATTATAAACTAAATTGGTATACAGTCACAAATAAATTTTTGAGCATGCTTTTTTCTTGGGTTTTATTAGTAGTTGTGGTCATGGCTAGATGTTTCCAGATTCTGGCCTTGTCTTAAAAGAATTGAAAATAAGGCACATACAGATTTGCAAAAGAAACAAGATAGTTTTATTTGGAGCAAAACAATGATGCATTTTAAAGAGCATTACACTGTCAAAACTGACAGCAGGCCACACAAGTAATCATAATCATGGACCCAGGTTGTAGCCTTTGGTCTCTTTTTGTGGAGTCAAGGGAAGTGGGGTCTGGTTACTAAGGGGTATAGTTTGGCTGGCTTTCTATTTTGATTGATTACATCATATAATCATTTCTCTACTATGCATGTCCTTTCTCATAATATATAAGATGTTAATCATATGCACACACAACTAACTACACATGGGCATAAGATTGTACATAGAGGATTACTGTGGGATGATTCTTCTGTACACTGCGAATATGTATCACTCTCAATGGTTAATAATAAAGCTGTTTGACCTATAGCAAGGCAGAATAAAGTTAGGTGGGACAATTAAACCAAGGACTGGGATGAAAAGGGCAGAGCTGAGAGAGAGACAGGAAGCTGCCCAAGAAGCAAGATTTCAGGGGCCTGGAAAAGCCATGGGCCACGTGACAATGCATAGATTAATAGAAATGGATTAATTTAAAAGAGCTAGTTGATAATAAGCCCGAGCTATTGGCCAAGCATTTTTTTAGTTAACATAAGCTTTTATGTGTTTATTTGGGACTGGGTGTTTGGGACAGAAAAACTCTGCTTCTGTTTACAAGGGATTCTTTCTAAAACATTACCAAAGGACACAGTTTTATCTTATCACATGTAACTTAAACAGTTAGGGCTGGGGCAGCCTTTCTGGTCTTCATGCTTGAGTATGTTGGGGATTTATCTGAACAGAAACTGCCTAAATTTGACTATTAACAGGTATGGGGAAACTCATACTATTATTCAAGAATGAGAATGTGTGTTGTTTGATGCAAGTGGGGATTGAGGTTTCAGAGAGCTGAGTCCATTATTTGAAGAAGTGGTCATCGTATGTGCAAGTGAAGAAACTAGGCTATCAAGTTGATTATTATAAGAGGGAGTATGTGAATAACTCAAACAAAATGGAGATTCCAGGGCACTAAACCATGTCCTGCCTCTGGGTCATAGTGAAAGTCTAAAAACAAAACTGTATACTATTTCCCATAATGGTTCTACCATTTTTACTGCCATCCCCATGCTAGACAGGTGATCTACCACTGAGCTACAACCCTAGCCATTCAGTGAGTGTCATAAGCTATTTCATTTTAATACCTCCTCAAAGATCTATGGTAGTGTTGTGTTGTTTTTGTTTTTTAAAATTAGATATTCACTTTTTTGCCATTCTGGTCTTTAAGTTTTTCCTTCTTTTAAAATGTTGAAGACAACAATATTGATATATTTTTAATACCAATCCTTGCCAAATATGTGTAAAACAAATTTTTCACCTTGTATATGACTTAATTTTAAATCTGTTTTCTTGACTACTTTTGTAGACAATTTGCATTTTGATAAAATTCAGCTCATCAGTCAGCACTTTCTTTGGTCCAAGAAATATTTATCTTCTAAAAAGTCATGAAGATTTTTTTCCTACAAGTTTCTTTTTAAGGTGTTCAAATACAAAACATATAAAGCAGAAAATCAAATGATACAACCAAAAGTTGGCAAATGACTTCATCAAGTAATTGTTTAGCGAAAACATGAGAAAAGCCAGAGACAAATGAGAAGGTCCTCAATGTGCTGATCACACTAGGTCCATTCTGGGATTTGACCTCAAAATCCCTAGGGTGGCTGTTAGTCACAAAACAAGAAAGAATAAATCTTGGCAAAGATGGGAAGAAAAAGGAACCCTGGCATCTTGTTGTTGGGATGTAGCTTTGTGCAGCCATTACACCACAGAAAGGCTTCTAGTAAATTAGAATCCCTGTTCTGGGCATACATTCAAAAAGAAGAAAGATTCACCAGGTTCTAAAGATAGCTGCACATCCATGCCCATTGTAACAGGCAAGTGGAAAATGGCTAAAGGGATGTGGTATACACAATGGGATATCATTCAGCCTTAAAATACATACAAGTCTTCTTCTTCTCATTTCCAAATGGGTGACCTGGAAGAGTAGTGTGGATTAAGTTAAACAGAACAGACACAGATCCTTACTTATATGTAGAACCTATTTTCAAAGTTAAATTTATAAATATGAAAAAAAGAACTATAGGCCGTGAGGAGAAAGATAAAGTTCAAAGGACAATGAAGTAGTGATGGAGACTAAGGAAGTCTGGAGATCTGATGGATGACTTGAGAATAATAGTTAGCAAAATTGTGTTGCACCAAAAAATTTTCTTAAGTAGACAGTGTAACTGCCTCTGCCATACAGAGTGTAACCATGAGAGAATCACACTATTGTGGTGATATATATTTAATAAAAATAGTTTTTTATTAATAAATACTTCTTATTTTTTATTAAATGTATATCACCTCATACTATTAATCTGATTGCTATACTAAGTTCATGTCATCAATTTCAAGTACATACAACAATGTTTTCTTTGAAAGAGGTATTTCTTTGTATTGAATATAAAGTTCAGTCTTTATATCTAAGTCTGTTACTTATTTCCAGTTAAATTACATGAAGATTGGAATTTATTTAAAGATATGAATATCCAATTTATTCATCATCATTTACTGAAAATAATGTCCTTTGCCCACTAAAATATGTTGATTTTTTTTTTTGCCAAAACTCAGTCTTACTTATATGTGTGAATTGCTATTTGGCATCTCATCTCTGTTCCACTGATCAACTGGTCTACCTTAAAAGTGACACCACACTTTCTTGATAGATGTGTTCATAATAAATTCTTGAAGCTCTGTTTATTATTTTAAAAATTTGTTATCCATTAATGTATTTTCATTTGTCATAAAAATCACCTCCCTAACTAAAACAAAGAACTACCCTGAAATTTTGAATAAAATTTATTGAGTACCAGTGTCTATTGACTACCATACAAAGATGTGACTTCTCAGCAATACTGTCTTTTAATCTGTAAACTTTTTAAAAGCTTATTTCTCCCTTTACTTAACCCTTTTATTTTCATCATTCATCATTTTTATTCTCTTCAGTATACAAAATTCTGTGTCTTTCACTGAATTTATTTCAAAGTATTGCATGATTTTTGCTGTTTCAGATATTTTCACATTTTACTTATATACAGTTAAAACTTATTTTTGTATATTGAATTTGTGCCATATGACTTTGATGTTTATATTTTAACATAAAAATTATACAAAAATACTTTAAATAAAATGATAGTAAACACCTATGTTCATATGTACATATAATTAAATTTTGTTTTATCACACATAAGTCCATTAGATTTTTATATTTTTTGGTGAATTTAAGGTAAATTTTGTTTGTAAATATGCTTTGTTCTAAACACTATTGTATTAGTAGCATTACATTCAATTGTTGACAACAGTTTTGTCCAAGGGGATGTCCACGGAGTACCGTGTGGGCATGAGGTGATTGTAGTTATAAACTTTCACAAAGAACTTGATCTTAGATCTCTTAGCGATTTTCTTCTTTCCCATGGCAGCTGTTACTTTTCGGGGATAGTGGTCAATTCCAGCCACCAGGGCATGGCTGTAAGGGCCGTCCGAGGTGTTATCATCTATGTTCTTGACGATGATGGCTTTGTGTCCAGAGTAGAGTCAGTGCTATCTTCCGGGGTTTCATGAACATGCCTATTTCGATGAGAAGCAGCTGGTCCCCAGCAGAAAGAGAGTTTTAAATCTTACTATCCATTGCCCTTCAAAAATGTATTTGTGTGCGCATGTGCAAAAGAGAGAGAAAGAGAGAGAGAGAGAGAGAGAGAGAGAGAGAGAGAGAGAGAGAGAGAGAGAGAGAGAGAGAGAGAGAGAGAGAGGAGAAATGTGCAGGAATTCCAGGGACAGGTCTATGTTTGGTTGTGTGAGAAACAGCCAGGCCCATTTTCCACAGCAGTTTTAACATTCTGCACTCCCACCAACAACGCAAAGAATTTGAGGTTGCCTTACATTCTTGCTAACATGTGGCGTTGTCAGTCTCCATTTTTATCCACTTAGTGGGTGTGCAATGTCACTCTGCTTTGCCATGGTTTTCTTTTATTTCTTCAGTGACTAATGTTTAGCTCTCTAGTGTTTTTCTTTGTGAACTATCTGCTCAGGCCTTTTGATTTTTACCAATTTGATTATCGTTTTGTTATTGAATTATAACCTGGATACCAAATCTTAATCAGATAAATATTTTCTTCCCATTTTTAGCTTGCTCATTGTCTCTTTTGATATTATTTGATGGGTAAGATTTTAAATCTTAGTAACAAAGTAATTTTTAATTTTTTTATATTTATTTTTGTATTTAATATAAAAAATCTTTACTAGATTCCAAGCCATAAATATTCTTATGATTTTTTTTTCCTGGGAGCTTATTCTTATATTTTGTATTTAGGTCTATGACCTATCTCTAATTTTATATACAATAAAGGAAGAATTGAAGTTTCCATGTAGACATATACATACTGAAGCATTACTTGTCCATGGTTCTGTTTCCCCATTGACTGTGCATACACACATTGCTTGATGTCTCTGTATTTCTGAATGAATTTGACTACCAGCTTGATGCTTTCTGAAACAATACCACTGAGAGTGATTGAGATTATACACATTTTTTTTTACCTCCCATGACACTATTGGTCATTATGCAGTACTTAACACTAAGCTAAATTTGCTGTATAGACCAGTATGGAAAAAAGAAAAAAAAATCTGACATCAACTTTATATCTTTGGATTCTAGAAGACACATTTTTATCCAGTTAGTTGGGTTTCTTTAGATTTGGCTCATCAGTCTTCCACATTCTTCATTGGACAAGTCTTAAAAACAAAACCAAACAAAGTCTTATTTTTAAGTATGGTGTGTGAGAGTTTGTTGTATACATGTGTCCATATGATCATATGGGAGCCCAGAGTAAAGACAAGGTATCATCTAGTACGCTCCACTTTCCATTTTGAAACAAGGCCTGTTGGTGGACCTGGAGCTCACTGTCTGCCTAAACTTCCTGGCCAGCAAGCTCATGGGATCACCTGGATTCTGTCCCCCAGTGCTGAGATGACAGTTTTTTATATGTTTCTAGCAATCTAGTCACAGCTACTATACTCACAAAGCAGCACTTTACACACTAAACTCTCACCCCAGCTTTGTATTTTTTTTAATATTTGCTATTACTTAAATTTTTTGTATCAAAATTCATGATAGCTATCACACTGGTAAATTTCTTTACTAACTCTAGTAGAGCCTATCTTTTTTATTTTATTTTATTTTTTAAGATTCCTTAAAATTTCTGTGCAGTCATCATCTTATCCAGGAGTAAAATTTTTCTGTATTATCTGCCTATATGCTTTTATTTCTCTTGACTTTGTGCACTTCCTGTGATGCTAATGCAATTTGTGATAGCAGTGAAAAATTACACAGTCTTTCATGACAAGAAAAAGTTCAGTTTCCTGCCAATAAGCATTCTATTAGCTGTAGACCAGGGATTGATCTGTTTTGTAGACACACTCTTTTCTTTTCAGTGGAGGAGATTAGCTTTTATTCTTTGTTTTGTGAGTTCTTACCAAATGATGTTGAATTTTTTTCAAGTATTTTTCCAGCAAAGACTGGGACAATTAAAAGTGGGTATTTTTTCTTTATCTTTTAAAATGGTGGTTTCCAGTGACTGACTTTTAAATGCTAAACTTCTGATATATTTCGGGGAATGTATCATCTTGTTGTGGAGCAGAGCCTTCCTGGTTGCCACACTCTACTTTTTAGGACTTTTTTCTGTTGTCTTTGCAGGTTAGTAGAACTGCTCATGTGTGTCATTTGGTGACATATGGCTTTTCTAAGCTCCTAGGATCTAGCAAAATGGGTGGAGTGCGATCATGTTCTTTTACTTTCTTACATGATATTTGCAAAATTGGTGTAATTTCTTCTTTCAATATGATGAGCTCAGCAGGGAAATAAATTAGACATGCAATGTTTTTCATGTGATGATTTTTGACACCAATCTAATTATTAGATAGATATGCCAATATTTTATTTCTTCTGGACATGGTTTTGGATAAGTTCTATTTTTTTTTAATTATCCAATATTTTTGAGAGAGAGGTGCAAGAAAATAAATCATGCAGACAATAACAAAATCAATAAAAAAGAAAACAGATGTACAAACCCTTGAAAGATTAATAGACTTAACAAATCAGAAACAGAACATACATTTTGATTATATTAAATGAAAGGATATTGCTCCAGACTTATACACATTAAAAGAGCATTAAGGACACATGATGGATTGCGCCAATAAGTTTGACTTAATTTTTTTTCTGTTAAATTTTGGTCTTGTTCCATTTTAAGTTAAAAATTTATAGAACATAGGTGGCAACTTCATTTTGTTGTATGTTGCTACACAGTATTGCCAGCATCACTTATTGAAGCAAGTGCCTTCCTGTGCTTTGAACCTTTGGTGGAATTCAGTGACCCTATTTATGGTGGTATGTTTCTGAATTTTCTGCACCATAACAATGGTCCCTATGTCAGTGTTTGTACTGGTATCATTCTGTTTTTCTTACAATGGTTTCAGTGAATTTATGATATTTATGATTGGGGAAGTCTGTGTGTTATAATTTGGGTCTTTATTTTGAAAATTATTTTTAATCTGTTCAAGATCCTTTTAAAATTCACATGAAAAAGACTTTTTTCTTCTCTTTTTCTTTTCTTTTCTTTCTTTCTTTACTTTTGTACAGTGAACTTTATTGATGGTATTAAAGATAGTAGGGGACCTTAAGTTTCTTCCCTTCTTCTGGGAGTCTGGATCAGGAATTTTGAAGGGAGATGCTCACTGTTGGGGGTGCTTTCAGAGAGGAATGTCTTAGCAGACCAGAGCCTCTCTCTTATTCTCATGTTCTTGATGGGGTGGGTGGTCCAGGGCTTTTTACTCCTTGAAGGTTATGTAGGCCATGAGTTCATCTACTCTGATGCTGTAGCTATAGTCCTCATCATGCCAGAATATGAGCTTTTCAAAGTTGTCACTGAGAGCAATGCCAGCCCCAGCATCTAATGTGGAAGAGTGGCTATAACTATGAAAGTTGCAAGAGACAACTGGCCTACTAGTCTTCTGTGTAGCCCAAGATGCCCTTTAGTGATCCCTCTGATTCCTGTTTTACCATCTTCTTGATGACATCATACTTGGCAGCTTTCTCCAGGTGGCACGTCAGATCCATGAAAGACACATTGTGGGTAGAAACATGAAATGCCATGCCAGTGAGCTTCTCATTCAGCTCTGGGATGACCTTGTCAGCACTAGTGGTTGCAGAGATGATGTTCTTGGCAGCCCCATGGCCATCATGCCACAGCTTCCCAGAGGGGTCACCTACATTCTTCTGAGTGGCAGTGATGGCATAAACTGTGGTCATGAGTCTTTCCATGCCAAAGTTGTCATGGTGACCTTGGCTGGCACTGGAGGGAGGCTAAACAGTTGATAGTATAGGAAGCATTGCTGACAATCTTGTGTGAGTTGTCATACTTCTTGTGGTTCACACCCATGACAGACATGAGACAATAAGCAGAAGGGACAGAGATAATGACTCTTTGAACTCAAACCTTGAAGTGAGCTCCTGTCTTCTCCATGATGGTGAAGATACCAGTAGATTCAACGATATACTTGGTACCAGCCTCATCCTATTTGATGTTGGTAGGATCTTACTTCTGAAAGATGATAATGGTCTTCTGGTTGATGACATGTTTTCCATTTTCAGCCTTGACTGTGCCATTGAATTTGCCATGGGTAGAGTCATTCTGGAACATGTAAACTATGGGGTTGAGACCAATGAAAGGGTTATTGACGGGAACACTATACACTTTGCTACAATGGAAGGCATCTCTAATAATCCCACTGTCTAAGAACTGAAATAGCTAGACTGAGAAAGCAGCTTTTTCTGCATTTCAAAGGCTGTGCATAAAAAAACTCACCATCAATGCCATGACCAGTGAGAAAGGCTGAAAGCTTTCCCCTGTCATCTAGAAACAAGACCAGAACTAAGTTTCTTCAGTTTCACAGTACTAGCGTTTCTAACCTGAGTGACAAGGCAGGAGAAAAGAAAACCATCATCCAACCTGTAAAGAGAAGTTCACTTGGATTTAAGATGGTCATCTCACTGACTGCCTTAATTCTCATTTAAGTTGTAGTCCTTGGTTGGTTTTTTTATGTTGAATTGATCACATTTTTAATAGTTTATGTTGCTCTCTAGATCTATTTATTCTATGGATAGTTGAAAAGCTCTCCTCCAGCAGAGGGGATTATGAATCCCCCCTTGTGAATTATCTAGCTGCCAAGGATTGTAGTCCTGCATTGCTCATCTTCTAGTCTTTAGGATGATTGTCCAGCTTGGTGCCTTAGGGATGGCCTTGTCCCATCGAGAGTGCTCAGCTAGCAATAAAAGCTTTACATTAAGATATTTAACCTCTTATTTTGTATTTCAGTAGTCCATTTGACATATATGAACTCACCTATTTTGAAAGTGCGAAGTACAAGTTACAGGGATAACACTTAGTAGGGATTTGAACAGCATAATTTTAGAACTTTGGAGGTAAAAGGAGTATTATTGAGCAACCATTGACTCCAACTTCCTATAGTGAATGAAAAAAACAAGCCTAGAGGGAGTGAGTGATTTACTCAAGGTTACATGGGTTGTTGGTGATTTAAAGCACCTTCTCCAAGAGGCAATAAATACCATAAACCTGTACCATGGTGGTGACCTGAAGCTGCTGTATCTTTGCTCTCCATATGAAGAGTAAAAGGATTCAAATGCCAGGCAATTTATGAGTGTAAAGATTGCAAAAGGAACGCTTAGCCTGGCTAAACTGCTTTCAAGTTCCTGAAATCCCTTTAGTCACAGTCTTTTACATAAAGTATCCACTGTGCTAATTATAAAAAATGTCAGGTCTATGCACCAAAAACTCTCTACAAGGCAGAACTATAAGTAAATGAAACTTCATAAAATGGAGTTCTTAAGCAAATTCTGGGTTTTGCCTATCTACCATCCCTCAGTATAGTACACACAGTTATTCTGACACCCAAATTTCACACAATTTAAAATCTATACCATTTTATGATAGTTACTTTGCTTTTTGCTTTTTTAATCACTGTTTAAATAAATACATTTAAGTTTTACATTATTAACTAGTAATATGCCTTTATTTCCATTTTATAATTTTTATTTTAGTGTTCATTTCATTAAGTCACTTGTAGAACATAATTGAATGTATTAGTAGGTTCTATTTTTAAATATTCTTTTATCATTGTACTATGTATTACAGCAGATAAGTGTCCTGAAATATGAAGGAAAAAAATAAAGAATATAAATTTAAGCAATGTTCTGAAAATATTACTTTCATAGTTGTGTAGCTCAGTGGTAAACCATTTGCCTAGTATTAACAAAGTTCCAGGCTCAGTCCTCAACACACACACACATACACACACTGCTCACAGAATAACTGTTTCTTAAAATGAAAATCTTGGGACTGGTAAAAAGCACTGACTGTTCTTCCAGAGGACCTGAGTTCGATTCCCAGCATTTGAGATTTTATCTTTTTGACATTATCCTGAGTTTAAATACAAATTATATTGCCATCAGTGGAACGTACAAACCTGGAAGAAAAAATATTATGTGCCATTTGATTAAACATTTTAGATTCGTAGGAACAATTTTTCAATTAAAAAAATGTGTACAACTAAATTACAAAACAGCTAAATATCTTACAATCTAAAAGAACAAATTAAAAATAACATAATTAAAAACAGTTGAATACAAGATTGGTAAATGTGAGAACAAGTACCTTTAGGATGGGTTAGACACATAAATTTTTTGTGTGTGGTGGTGGGGGTTGGGGGTGCCTGCTGTCCCTGCACTGGGTGGTGTGTGTGGTGGTGGTGGGGTGCCTATTGTCTCATCACTGGGTGGTGGTGGGGGGTGTCTGCTGTCCCAGTACTGGGTGGTGATATGGGAGGAGCTATGGAGCTTGCTGACCACCCAGATGAGTCTGTGAGTTCTGGGTCCAGTGAGACTGTCTCAAACACACAAACAAAAGACAATGGTTAAGAGAGATTGAGATAGCAACCAATATTGACCTCTGGCTTGAACATAACCCATTCACTTGGGGGCACACACCCATGAACACATACACATCCATACACGTGTACCCACAATACAAAAATGTACATCAGATAAATGTATAATGAAACTTAGAAAATATTGAAAAATATTTTCAATCAATGAGATGTACTCATATGTTGGAACTCTAGACAGTCTTTAAAATTATTTTAAAGTAATGGTATAGAAAATGTACTTTTGTGACTATTTGTTTGTTTGAGATGTATGTAGCCCTGGTTGTCCTGGAACTCTCTAGATCTACCGGCTGGTCTAGAACTCACAGAGATCTTCCTGTGCCTCTCAAGTACTGGGATTAAAGATGTAGGCCATCGCATCTATCTAGACAAAGCTGTTATATCATGTTTTTGTCCAGTGTTATTTTCTATCTGAAAATTTAATACGCTTACAAAACTGAAAACCCTTCAAGGTACTGAGTGAATGGTCTCTAAGAGGCATGTTTATGAATTTATTTTCTTATATACATATATTAACTTTCTAATTAGATAAATTTTATAAGAAAAGAGGGTAAATGTGTGAAAACATGAATTTCCATTCAAATAACAAACCATGGAAATATATATGCATAATTACAATTATAGATATTTACATTTTCAGAAGATATTTATGCCAATAGGTCCATTTCATGTAATAACTTTGAAGTAAGATGCAACATTGTTCTCTTGGACATTTATTCATATGTGCAAACATTTTGGATATTGTAAGAAGGTGATGAAGGAAGTTTCTTTTGACACCTAGTGAACAGAGGCAGGATGTCTTTCTGTATGCTGTGAATAATTCTGTCTTTTCCTATGGTAGGCATCTTAGAAATGGGGGGGGTGGAAATTGGAGCATAGATAGGGGAAGGAGGACAATGTCAAGAGTGATGGGATCTAGCCGCCCAAGAATCAACATGTAAAAGTAACACAAGTAAGCCACTGGCCATATAGCAAAACAAATTAATAAAGGTAAGTTAAGTTAAAATACAAGAGCTAGCTAGCAATATGCCTGAGCCATAGGCCAAACAGCATATAATTAATATAAGCATTTGAGCCATTTTTTTAGAGGCAGGTCTGAACTGTGGTATCAGAAAAGCCAAAAACTCCTTACTTACAAATGCTCTATAATGACCAAATTAAAGATTTGTCCAGTCCAGATGTCAGCAGTGTTTAGGCCAAGAAACCTGCTCAATTGAGAAGACCAGGCAAGACTTCTGAGAACTGCAACTCTTTCTTGAGCCACCCAAAGCTTTCTGATGGGGAGACCCATTGTGATCCTGAATTGGTTTTGTCTCACCCACAGAGTGCAGTTAACACCATCCTTAAAGAGGATGGATGATGGACAAGAGGCTGTGAAACTACACGGAGAAGGCAAATGTAGGAGCGTCGTTCCCAAGTAAGCTCTAGTTGGTAGTAAGAAGTCATTGCTAACATTATTTTTCTTCGTTTGGTGCAGGCTCTGGAGTATTCAAGTGTTGTATGAAGGTTTTGGGGAGTTAATGCATCCCTTGTTCTATATTGAAAGAACAGAAAGGGGTGTTTCCAGCATGGCCCTTGCCTTGGTCACTGAGAAGCTGTGATTGATTTTAAACTGAAATTGCCCTTCCTTTTCCATGGTCTTTCCTACTTGATTATCCAGATTTCTTCCTTGTCTTTTTTTGTCCTAATTTCCAACAGTCCTCTGTGAAACTGAAAGCACTTGCTTTGTTTAGCAGGAAGTTGCTAGAATTTTAATAAATACTTATGCTTAAGCTATTTATAAATCTAGACCCAAAATATTACAATGTGATCCTTTATATATAGAACCAACATAATAGGACAGGATACTTTATGTCTTGATGTACTCCATCTAATAAATAGTTTTTTTTTCTTTATTTAAAGTACATAAAGCACTTGCTATGTAAACATGAAGATGTAAATTTGAATCCCTAGAACACATGTAAGTCTGGGTAAAATAGTTTCTGTCTATAAACACAGTACTCATATGGCATGATGGAATTTGGAGGGGTCTCCAGAAGCTCACAGGCCAGTTAGTGTGGCTCAGAAGCAAACAGCAAAGGAACTGTATCAAGCAAGATGGTGTATTATCCTCTGAGCTCTGCATATGTACTCTGGCATGGACACACATACAAACACATGTATGCACTCATATACACATAACATACACCCATGTACATTCACATACATCATACATATGTCCCCAAAATATTTACTTCATGACCATTTATATTCCGCCCAACAATCCTAATAGATGTAGGGCAGAATATGACATTGAGTTCTAAGGCGCTTTATGTGCATGACCAGGTTCCAGTTTACAATGAGATCTCGGGAATCAGGTCACTTTGCCCTCCCTTTCCCGCCAATAATTGCAGTTTCTCTTTGACTAGGTGAATTTCTACTGACTGTTCAGGTGTCACCTGGAGATCAGTCCTCTAAGATGTCCCATACTCTCACACTTAGGTCAGGCTTCTGTTACCTGGTATTTCCTGACCCACACCGGCTTTATAGCTGCATTTTCTTTTCTGACTATGAGCTCAGATGGAGAAAAGGGCAGGGTGGCATCATATGCATCTTACTTAGTCTGGTACATCCCGTTCTTGAATCCATGCCCACAACATAATTGGTGCTGACAAATACTGAGTTGAATGAAGGGACTTGGACTATTACCTTCTAAAGGGATGACTGAAAGCAGACTTTCTCCAATAAAAGGAGAAATTACAATACAGCTTTGTGTCACCTGTAACAAAGGTGGCATGTGAGGTATAGAGAACATGTGGGTGGCTTCAGGAGCCCTGCCCATGGCCAGAGGGAGGACAGCACAGGCTGGAGAAAGCAAGAAGAGGCAGCTGGATCCCTGGGTTCCCTCAGGCTCCACACTCCTCAGCGCCCTCCCCCCACCTTACTCAGAGCTCACACCTGGAGATAATGAGTCTTGTGGCTAAAACAGCATGTCTAGCCTGGGTAGTTCTCCGATGAACCCACTTTGAAGACATTGATATGTTTTACAATGCCATTAAAGAAATCCATTCTGGAGATCATTTCAAATAGTTTTTTAAGTGAAGATTTGTGTAGGCATGCCACCTAAATCCTTTTGAAAAGGACAAGAATGCTCAGTATACTAGGGACATTGCATAGCAGCTTTCCTATGCATGTTTAAGGACTGGGCAGAGCTCAGTGTTAGAACACTTGTCCAGAATGTAGACAGCCCTGTACCAAAATTAAAATAGTTACTACATGTATACATATGAACTGGGATTCTTAAAATGAGCTGACATCAGTACCAAGAAAAATAACAATGCTGTGTTGATTTAGACCTCAGCTTTACCTTCTGGCATTTTCATTTGTTTGCTTTGTTGTAATTCTATTTATTGTGGCTTTACTGTTGCTATGGTCTCCTGTAGCTCAGTCTGGCCTTAAATTTATGATAAAGCTGAGGATGACCTTGGATTCCTGATTTTTCCACCTCTTCCTCTCATGTGCAGAAATCACAGAGGTCTACCACCAAATCCAGTTTACGTGGAATGGGAATCGAACCCAAGGCCTTCTATATTCTAGGCAGACTCTATCAGCTGAGTTACATTCTTAGTATCCCATTCAGCATTGCCTGATCCCTCAGCACAGAGATGTAAGCTTCTATTGCTGACTAATCTGACACATGGTTGCTCTTTTCATGGAGATACTTAAGATACATGTATCTTAAAAAACATTGTTTTAAACAGTTTTACATAATTCTTTTTATTTAAAATATGTCAGTGTTGGCTTTACTATATACCAGAAAAGAAATGTGGTGTTTTTTTTGTTTTTTGTTTTTTTGTTTTTTTTTTCCCTACAAAAGAGTGGGAAATTTCCACTTAAAGGATTCAATAATAAAAGTGAAGAAGAATATTGGGAGGAGGTGGAGAGATGGCTCAGTGGTTAAGAGAATTTGCTGGTGCAGAAGATCTGGGTTCAGTTCTTAGCACCTACACGCTGGCTCACATTGCTCGACACTCAAGTTCCCGGGGATCCAACACCCTCATCTGGGTTCTGCTGTGTTCCCTCACATGCATGTGGTGCACATAAACTAATGCAGTAGGATACACTCATCAAAATGATTAGTAAATAAGCAAATTAAAAAGATAATTCTTAGTGGTATACTGACAAACTAAAAATTGAAATTGATATATAAATCTTAATTTAAAGCACGAACTGCAATAAATGCCGAACCATCAGAGTTAAGAATGGAGTATTATAAATTTTTGTATTATAAAATACCATTTTGTCTTGTCAATAGTGTATTTGGGCACTTTATTAGGCAGCATTCTAATAAGTAAGGGTCTACATGCTGTTTGTTATAGGTCTTATAAGTTTGGTGATAGTCTTGAGAGAGACCTAAAGTCCTAGCACAGCCTAACATTGAAAGATGATATCCTTCTCGTGTATCTGGCTAGTGCACCATTCTTCTAGTTCCATTTGCTATTATTAAATATTAGCAAATGTAATATTAAAGACACTGACAACACCAACAAGCACATACATAGAGTAAGGCACAGGCCCATTCGAAAGAGTTGAATGTCATCAGCTCACTCTGTATGTCAAATGTTGCAGTCGTGTGTTGGACTCTTCAAATCCTGACTCTGTTTATTAGCTCTCTGGCCTCAGTCAAGGGCTTTCACCTCTTAAAGAAGGTTCTCAGTCTGTAAAAGGAGGGATGGGTTAGTGTTTTGTGATGAGATACCGTTTGCATTGGGAATATCCTGTTGTGGTTGTCATGACCACTACCCAATGTGATTGATTGAACTGTATTTCAAAACAGATGTATTTATGTACTAACCTCCCGTACCCCAGAAAATAACTTCTTTGAAGGCAGAATCATGTATGTGTAATTATTTAAGATGAGCAATTACTGGGGCAAGGTGGTCCCCGAATTGACATGATTGTATCCTTGTAAGATGGAAAATAACAGGAGGTAAAAACATAAAGATATAAGGTGATAGTAACAGAAAAGGGTGATACAGTCACAAGCTAAGGGATCCTAAGATGTCCAGTCCTGATCAGGACCTGGGAAAGGCACTAAAGCTTGCTGCTGGAGTTTGAGAACAGCAATGTCTTTCTGAGTCCTCAATATTAGACTTCCCAGCTTCTAGAATTCAGGGAGAATAGTTTCTGTATCAAGCCACACAGGCTATAGTCCTTTGTTTTGACAATCCAAGGAAATCAAACATACAGACTACCCCCCCCTTTTCCTGCTCAGTACAGACTTAGTTAAAAGTGGCTTTATCCTCTGTCTCCCTCTTCATGATAATTTTATGCTATATTTTCACTGCTTAATATGTTTAAAAATATTGGTTTATCTATAGAGGCCATATTGCATGTGTGCATTGTGCATTTTAAAAATTCATCAAACAAACAAACAAAAAAGATTAAAACAAAACAAAACAAAAAAAACCCTCAGAATCAATCTTGTGAGAGGTGGCGAAGATAATTTTGTTCCTTCCGAGAGTCTGGGAAAAGACTAGAGAAGTAAATAACAGGAAGGTAAACAGAAGTTGGCCATGAAAACCATTATTTAGACAAGGGCTCAAATGAAGCCTTTCCTTGCCCATGTCTAGCAACCCTGTGTTTAAGCAGGGAATTTTTGTGTCACACTTTCCAGGTTCTCAATATAGGCGGGAAACAAAATCGCGTCTGTTTTCCACTACAGGCTCCCAGGTTGCCCTCCTCTGAAATCTCGTAGCTCCGTCATCACAGTGTTAAGTCTCAATTGACATGTGCGTGAACCTGTAATGGTAGAAGCTTCTTTTTGTCTGTCCCCCCTGGAAAAAGAAATGTCAACAAAACATCAAGACTCGTAAGAAGGAAAGAGGCAATGACTCAAGCCAGTGTTTCCCTCAAGTCCTAGAGTGTCTATTTTTCCAGTGTCCTAAACTGAGACTAGCAGGCTCGATTTCTTTGTTATCTCCTTATTGCTCCTTAGTGCCCCTTAATGCCACTAGAATCGTTTGAACTAAAAGGACAGAATATAAACTTAAATCATTTTATATACTTTCATACCTACATTTATATATGGTACTAGTGATTTGAACATGCTGGTATTTAATTTGAGTAAGAAGTTGCTGAAAATTAGTTCTTTGATTTATTTTCTTCTTTTTCTTTTTTCTTTTTTTTTTTTTTTTAGTGGTGCCTCTTTTCTTCCTCTGCCCTACCCTCAACCATATTTTTCAGATAATGATGAAGAGAACAAAACAAGGCAGAATATTCAAACAAATAAAGGGGTCTAGCCCTCTATTGTAATAGAAGCAAGCAGCATTATGTTCCGAATCTTAGCAAAACATGCCACAACCCTTAATACAAATATTTATAAGGGTATTGCCTATGATCAAATGTGGTTGGGTAAAATTGCCTATGGCAGAGATATATTTTGTTTATTTATATATTACAATGTTGGAGATTGTACCCAAGGCCTTTTTTATGCTGCACAAATGCATGATCATTGAGCATGACCATTCTTAACTTCTACTATTTCTTAAAAATTAGGTATAGGTTGAACACAAAGATGGCTCAGTTGGAAAAGTTGCTTGTGGCCACACCTAAAGATCTGAGTTTTAGTCCCAGGACAGAATCAAAATAGTAGGAGAGTAGAACAGAACCAGCTGCTGTATGTTGTCCTTAGAACATCACCTGTGTGCATTGAACTTTCCAAATAAATATAAACAAACAAATGCAAAAGACATTTAGAAAAAAAAAGTATGTGGGTAAGTACAAGAATTTAAAAACTAGATGATCCCCATTTTAACATCTTGGCATGGGACACAGATGTGATGCATGACTTTGCCTAAATTTTTCAAACAGTTATGATTCTGAAAAATGTTTAATTGTTTAATAAACATGTATCTGACACTTTGTGATTGTCAAACATTGTTTTAAGGGATTTTCTAATACTTAAACATTTGATCCTCCTCTATGACTTAGGCAATATCAGAATTAGTCCTAGTTTAACAAAAGGAGGTTGATCAGAGCAGCTGAGTACAAGATTATCACAGGCAGTCTGGCTTGTCATCAACGTTTTAAACCACTGAGCTATTACTACACTTCACAAGTGACAATTTTGTTAACAATACTTTTATATGTACCTTCTCAGGTTACAAATCATGATTAAATTGAAACACAAAAGTTCAGTTTGTCAAGTCAATCTTTGTCTAGCAAAATTACCTTATGAAAAGTCTCTAGAAACATTTTTTTTCCTGCGAAATAAATTCCACATATCATTTCCAACATTGCCACAGTGATAGTTACAAAAAATAAGCGTATGAACTTTTCTCTTGAGAAAAAAATGATTTTAATAATTGCTTATCTACAAGGCTTTGTATTATAAAATAATTGTAATCTTATATATGAAGTTTGTGTCCCAAACTGTATTCTTGCCTAAAATCAAGTAAGATATCATATTAAGTGTTGGCTTTGATCTCCAGCACAAAAGGAGGAAAAGAAAGGAAGGAGGAAGAGAAGAGGGAGGAGGAAGTGGGGGCAAGGTCCTTTATTACAAGAAGGGCAGCCAGCCCTGCCCACAGTTGTGAGGTGTTCCTTCTCCCTGATGGCTATTTTCCAGGGAAGGAAGCAGGAACCATGGAGACTGTTATGTAGTAACAAGGGCTATACACTCACCTGCCTACTACAACATAACTTGATGAGGGCCCAGAATGTTCTCCAGAACCACCAGACACTGTTGTTGCATACCAACTGAATGCCCAGTTATACATGCCAGTTTTTTTTTTTTCTCAATTATAGTTCAACTTTTGGCACAAGCACCTGTAGCCAGAGGACATACCAAGAGTGGGAATAAAATCCAATTGCATCTCTGCATAAAAACCTTTTCCTTGTGAAAACGGTCAGCTTATTCCTACAGCTTTTGCTTATTTTCTTTGCTGTATTGAACACAGATAACAGCTCTTGGAGAAGGTACGTGCCACAAGAACAGGTATAGCTTCTTTTGTTTCATGCTATTTTCATGACTGCAAAGTTTTGGGGACTACTGAAGATTTGACTGGGGCCAGAGTACATTTCAGAAGTAAAATGGAGTAATGTTATCCAGGCCCCAGCAGAACTAGCCTTGTGCATCCAGAACCAAATGAAAACAGAGCCAAGCAGAGAGTGACTCCTGCCTTCTGTGCCCCCTCCGAGGAAGTGCATCCAATAACCACAAACTTTATCTCCACTCCCAGAGGGCTGTGGGAGGAAGATGACTCAAAACAACATCTCAGAGAACAAGCTGTTTCTTTCAGAGGCAACAACAGCACAGTATTGAATAACAATACATTCTAGTGGCAGAGGTGATGCCATGCACAGATGACCTCATGCCCATTGTGATTTTCCTCCAGGGCTTTGGGGGAAGGTCTAAGAAGCAGATTAACCTGAATGACTGTTCAGTCCTCTCCAGAAAGGCTTGTCTTTCTTCTTCTTCTTCTTCTTCTTCTTCTTCTTCTTCTTCTTCTTCTTCTTCTTCTTCTTCTTCTATGAATGGATCCCTAGTAGATATGCAGTAAATATGAGAGGGTGTGGACTCAAAAAAAAATGTGAATTTTTTTTACAGGGAAATAGTCCAACCATAGCTGCCCTGCTGTGAGAACTGAGAAATATCTGTTGGTTATTTGCGAAAGTGTTGTTTGTATGTGTTCATGTAAGTGTGTTTACCTGTGCTAGAGAATATGAAAAAACACATGCATCTATTTCCTAATGTGGTTACTGGGGATTTGGACTCCAATGGCAGGCACTCACCCATCTCAGCCATCTCCCCATGTTTTGAAGGAGTTTCTGTTTTGCAAGAAGCAACAATACCACCAGCTCATGTAACAAGTAGGTTCTCTGGGATTCTAGCCAGTGGAAGATGGCCTCTCCAGTTGGTAGTTACCCACAAGGAACCTGCTTGCTTTGCCTTTAGCAATAGGCCTGGACTGAGTGATTGATTAAACTGGTCTAGCTCTAGGCATCAATTTCTAGCTACAGAAATAGTCCAGCAACAGATAATTTTCTCCCCTGTTCTGAGGTTATTGCTTATTGGATCGTTTCTGTCTGAAAGGTTGAGAAGGTCATTTCTATGAGCCCTGGGGAGGCTGGCCTCCAGCATTTTAGATGGTCTAAGGTGGGTCTTTCCACTCTGAAGTGTCTACTCCCCTATGAGCAGAGTGAAGAGATCTATATTCCTAGGGTGTCTACTATAGGTAGTCCAAATATGCTTACATTTGGGCTCTTATGAAGCCTTATCTGGAAAATATAGAGATACTTTTGTAGCTCTTTAATCTCAGAAATCAGTTCTTGTGACTTTCATTGCTGTTGACACTCATTTCACAGATGGCCACTGTGCCATCAGTCACTTTTCTGTATACCAGTTTCCACCGAGTACAGACACAGAGGTGAGATAAGCTGGTGACAGTTTAACTTCTGGGACCTGGACAGAGAAGGAAATATAGAATTTGGAAGGAGTGGAAGGTAATAATACAGGCTCTGTAGAGACACCCCAGACAATATTAAGGATAGAGGACCTCTTAGAGTTTCTCATGTTGGGGTATTAGTGGGGCTGGAGGCCTCTGTACCAACCAGCCAATTACTATCGACTATGTGCGGCAGAGGCCATCAAAACCGAAGTATCCTGGGTTGAGTCTACTGGTGGAAGGTTACACACAGTAGAATGAAAGGTGGAGTTGATAAACTGAACAGAGCGCATACCCATGTTTTCAAACTATGTCAGAGGGGCAGAATCAGAGGACCTGATCATGAGATGCAGGCAAATCCAAAGGTCCTTCTGCAATTGGAATGATTTCTGAGAACGTGTACATCATGGGGGAATGTCTGATGCCATTTGATGGAGCTGCATGAGCTTAGTACACTCTCATCAGAATGTTGTATAAACTATTATTCCCCTCTTTTTACTGATGGGAAAATGACACAGGGCCAGTGGATGGCATAACCAAGATACTCACTGTAAATTTGGGCCTTTGGTCCATGTACTTGACCACTGTCTAATCTTGCCTTTTTGCTTATGATTTCCCACAGTTGGTCAGGAGTTATTTTCAGTGTCACACATAGGGAGACTCCATAGAAACTATAGAGGGTCAGCAGTAGCAACAGTGACACAGTAGAACATCTGGAATAGGACTCAGACATAATGGGAAGGCTCACAGTCATGCAAGGGGTAGGTTCTGGATAGGGAGAAAGGGCTAAAGAAAATGATGTCCACGGAATGAGAGTGAAGATGGGTTGTCTTGTCTTCCATGGACCCTGTGATGGTCATTTCTTTCACCATTACTTTCATCCACAAAACTGTTCTTGGACTGTTTTGGAGTTAGTGATATCTTAGGTTGAAATGCACAACATTCTGGAATTCCATCTCATTGTGTATACAATGGGAGAGGATTGAAAATGATGCATATGAAATGTCTACCATTTTCCCCAGAGCACCAAAATCCAAATAAATGTCTGCTTCTTCCCTCTTGTAGTTTCTCTACCCTTTTCCATTCAACCCCAATCATAGAAGAAGTAAGAGATATACAATAACTGTTTGCTAATTGGGCAACATAAGTCTAATAGTGCACAGTGGACTGCAGTAGTGTGCATAGTTTTTTGTTTTTTGTTTTTACATACAGCTCTTCTCTTATGGAAACTGAGCAAACTATGTCATTCTCAAGGGTTCCCTCATAACCTTCTGTTTGAGAATTATGGGTAGCTGGTGCATTGAAGGCAAAGGCCGCCTCCTAGATGCTGACAGACAAGTCTGCATGGGTCCTCAGAGCACCATCAGCTCTACACACCCAAAATGACAATTGGTATGGAGAGTAAACTAGGACAGTGAAAGATGTCACTAGAAGCAGTGGCAGCAGAGAAGACAAGTGAGGGGCTGAAAAGGACTGGTTCACTCAGTCACCATAGATCGAGAAACCATCCAGGGGATATTAGCTGCTGGATGCAGCTGTGAGCAGGAAATCTCAAAGCCTGCCTGAGACATCCAGGCCTGTTTCTATACTTTATGTAGCCTTAAGAAAATTCCTTTCATCTTCTTTCTGCTTTCAGTTCCCTGGGTAACCCTGACCATTATTGAGTAGGTAGCACCTGTCAGATATTGTTTGATTTTAATAATAGTCCTACAAAGTAGATACTGTTATTCCTCCATGGGAACTTACTGGGAGACTGACTTGAGGAATGTTGGTTAAAGCTGGGACTCCAGTCAAGATTGTTTCATTCTGGAGTTTATGTGTGCTGGGTTTCATTGTCTCTTAAACTCTATAAAGATGAGGAAAATCTTATGAGATGCATGAACAAATCTGTTAAGGAGGCTTTGGACTCATGCTTGCAGTGCTTGTTAGAAAGTAGTAAAATACAGCAATTATACTATGTGACACTTTGACTTTCTCAAATGCTTCTCACTGAAAGCATATCCTCCATGCATTTCAGTTTGCTAGATGAAGTGACCTAATATTATTCTTAATATTGTCTTGAAAATTATGAGTCAGGGATTCATTACAAGTATATATTGCTCATCTCAAACTGGCAAACACCCAGAACAGTTTTATATATTCTCACAAGGCTACAAACTAATGGAGCCGGCCTTCCAACCACCCAGGAGAACAGCAAAGCTTCAAGACTGCCTCTAACACCCGTGCACACCTGCATGTCATCAGTGAAGTCATTAAGTGAGCAGCCTGCCATCGTGTCTGCTCATTGTCAGCATGGAAGAGGAATTGACAGTGTTGAGACAGGCTGTCACAGGAGAAAGAGAGCATCGACAACCAGAGCATCCACCCCAGTGGAACCCCAGTCCTTGAGGAGCTACAGCTAAACATTGCACAGAGCGTCCAAGGGATGTGGGGGATTCTCCACTCGGCATGCTCACATACAAGGAATGTGGGCACATGGAAACAGACAAAGTACCAGATGGTGACACTAGTGAAGAAATGGCTGCTGTGGTGAGTGAAAGTTAGAGTGTGAATGGGATCATGTTTGTGAAGATAAGAATGGATTCTTACACACTTAGTAGGAATCAAAAACAAGCCATGTTTGGACCCCATAGGGACAAGCAGTTCATCTCTCAGGGAGAACACATTAAGAACTCAAAGAAAATATATAAGTAATTTCAGTGGGCCAAAGGAAAAAAGGTAAAACAGTGTGTGTGTGTGTTGGGGATGTGTTTGGGTGTACCTGACTACATATCTATGTACATGTATGCTTACTGTATGTGTACCTTTATGTGGGGGTGTATTGTGGTGATTTGTATGAGATCAGCCTCCAGAGGCTCACATATGTGGACACTTGGTCCAAGTTGGTGGAACTATTTGGGAAGGATTAGGAGGTATGACCCTTTTGGAGGAGATGTGTCACTGGGGATGGGACTTGAGGTTTCAAGAGTCCATCCATTACCAATTAGCTCTCTATGCCTTGTTCTTGTGGGAAAAAGATATAGACTCTCAGATATTGCTCAAACTCCATGTCTGGCTGCCTTCTATCATGCTCTCCACCATGATGGCCCTGGACTCTAACCTTCTGGTACCATCACGTATCAGTTAAATGTTTTCTTTTATAAATTGTCTTGGTCCTGGTGTTTTGCCACAATAAGTTAGCTAAGACATGCAAGTGTGCCTACATGTTTGAAATTTGCATGTGTGGTGTGTGAGTATGTTTGTCTGAGAGGAAAGTGTGTGTGTGTGTGTGTGTGTGTGTGTGTGTGTGTGTGTGTGTGTGTAGAGGAAAAATGATCTATCCATGATCTATCTGTCCCTGAAACGTAGTTTCCATTAAGTAGGGCCATATCTCAGCTTCTTAGAGAAATCCACAGGATTTCAGCCATTTCAGGTCTTGTGGGAAGTCATCCCTTATCCCATTGTTAGGCATTACATTCTTGAAGTAGTGAGGGAAATTGTTAAATACATGACATGATCTAGATACACAGTCAATGGGTGAAAGCCTTGAACTAGTATAGCCTGAGGTGATAGAATCAGAGGTGGGTCATGGATCTCTAGCTGCAGCAGAGCATCGACCATGATGCAGAATGAGCGGTAGCTGTAGATGGGACAATAATTTTACAATGGTGCTGGATGAGCGAGACTGACATCACAACAGGTGAGAATATTACAAGGAATGTTAACAAGAAGCATGATGAAAGATCTTCAGCAATTAACTCCATGGGAAGGAATTAGTTTAAATCATAAACAACATAGTGGGCAGAAGATACATTTTAATTGATCCATTTGATAAGGGTAGGACATATTTGCTAACCTCAAAAACCTTCCTAATATTACCAGGATTTGTGGTGTTCATTGAATTAAAACTTGAGCTTTGCATTTATGCAAAAGTCTGGGTGACTATTGTCCCATCGTTAGACAGTTGCTGACTCTTGCCTCTTAACTACACATCACTGCCATTCATCTGCAAATGATTATCTTTCCCAGAACAACCATCAGTTAATTCAGAACTATCTCCCTGGTTTCTAGATATGACCCAGCATGATAATAGATGGCACTTGAGATGGCTACCCTGTTATTTTGTCCTGGCTTTCTGTATCTTCTTCTCTCTTCCCTTTTACCCCCTTCTCTCTTTTCTCCCATCGCCCATTTTCCCTTCCTTTTCTCTTATTTTCTCCTCTGTGTTCTATCTTTTTCCACTTTCCCTTAATTTTATCCAATTTTTCTTCCCTTTCCTGCCAACCCTGTCTGACTTCTGCCTGTTCTGGAAGCTTCTACTGGCATCACGTTTCACTTTGTATCTCTGATGCCACCCAGGCCAAAGTCGTTTTTATTGGATTTGAATTGCTTCGTGTAAAGATATGCCTGTCTTTCAAGCTCCAAACTTGTTCTTTCTCTGGTTCTGACCATCTGAGATGGGCCTACGGAAGGATGGGGAAGCCACTCCAGATGGCGGGACCCCTTCCCCACTAGGAAATGGAAGAAAACATGGGCAGATTGGACAGCTGGGCTGCTAAAGGAAGAAAGCCTAACAAACACATAACAGTGTATCTATGTGTGGATGTCTGTTCCCTGAGAAGAGGAGCACATTTCCACCTCAGATTCAACCTGAAAGATTGTGTGTGTGTGTGTGTGTGTGTGTGTGTGTGTGCATTTATGTACCCATGCTTGTGTGTATTTATCTATAGGTCAGAGAACAGCATGACAACATGAAGTGTTATTTCTCATGCATGGCTTTTTTTTTTTTTGGAGATAGAGTCTCTGATTGGAAACACATCACATAAGAAAGCTGGAAAGCTAGAAAGCTTCAGGAATCTACCTGTCTCCCTTCCTCTCCCATTGTTGATTTTGGAGGTGTGTGTTGTAGCACCAAGTTTTTAGGTCGGTTATGATCTGAGCCCAGGGCTTCATGCTGAAACAACAAGCATTTTCCCTACAGAGTCTTTTCCTCAGCATTTCCCTCCTTTTAGAAAGAAGGTATCACTGTGTAGACCAGACCAGCTTTGAGGTCAGCCTCTGTGTCTCTGCCTTCTGAGCCCTGGGACTATAGGTGTGTACTACTACACTTAATACATTCCTGTTTGTAGTTGACTTAGTCTAAATAAGGAACCATTGATCAAAGGGATCTTTTTTTATCCCCTGGTATGTGTTTGGACATACTTTTCTTTGCTAGAAAAGTTGTTTCCACAGAGAACTGCGTCAAGCAGATTTTCCAGAGGAGGCTTCATTTCCTATGGTTGAAATGCTGGAGGAAAATATGAGAGCTGCCAGCTATGGTCTAGGAAAGCTTGATTCGATAGTTGACTGTTGTCCACTTCACTCTTGTAGTTTTTAGATGTCTAAATTCACAGTAAAACTAAGTGGAAAGTACAGAAAGGCCCCACCCTTATGCATAGAATCCTTATGTACCAACATCCTTCACCACCAGGTATGTTTTTTATAACTGAACATCTTAATCCCCCAGAGTGTTAGTTAACTTTGGGTCCCCTGCTGGCATTTCACAAATGTATGTTGGCACATATCCACCACCGTTAGAATCATATGCAATAGTTCTGTGCCTTAGAAATCTCTATGTCAAAGCCAAGGATGGCAGTACAATTCCAGCACTGGACAGGTAGGACTAAAAGATTTCTGTTCAGCAAACTTAGCTTACCTAGGTGATGAGTTCCAGGCCAATGAGAGACTGTCTCAAAAAATAAGATGGATTGATCTATCAATTCTGCTGTCCAGCTATGATAGGAAAGGTACATACACTAATTCTAAACGTTATGCCTGTCTGAACAATAACTGCACAATTTCAATGAGAGTTGAACTCCCAAAATAGATGGAAGAAATTTTGTGGGAACCACCTATAATTGATGAGGTCCAAGCGATGAACAACTGGTGGGAAATTAGTCTTCCTCAGGGATGATCCCCTTGTGGGTTATCAGATACAGAGTGGTCAGCCACAGGAACATGTCCATTCAGTTAATGCTGAGAAGACTCAGCAGAATATAATTATGTGTTTATATATGACAATAACAGTTAAGGAAAAGGGGCCCTTGAATTTGGGAAAGAAGGGAGAAAGAGGGAAGAAAGGAGGAAATAATATAATTATGGTTTATTTTTAAAACAAACAAACAAAACAAGATCAATGGCTTTAAGAATGACAACCATGGCAGACCTCTGGTCTTCACTCATGTGAGTACACAGACACAATCCTCTATGTTCTGCTTTGAACCAGTGTTATACATTTGAAAACTACAGTGGGAAATTGTATTCTAAGTGTGAATGGGTAGAATAAGTAGATTCTGTTGGCAAGTACAAGAAGGAATCTGGGGCCCAGAATGAGCAGGTCACTGAGGCCCCACACAGCAGAAGTGGATTTGTTTGGGCTGCCCAGATGGTAGGTAGAATCCAGCTCTGTTGTTTCCTATCTGCTTTTCCCGGGGGCAGCTGGCAAAGTCTCAACATGCTTTAGTCTCTTCCTCTAAAATGGAGCACATGCCAATTTGAGTTTTGATGACTAAGTTAAAGAGAGAAACACAGCAGGAGAATTGAGTGAGGATTCACCAGTGTTAAACATCGGAAAGTCCTCTAAACCTTTGCCGATTCCAAATGTTCTGTTTGCAATTGTTCCTTCTGTAACTCACTGCTGGGTCCCTTCGGCAATAAACCAGAGCATAACAGTTTCTCCCTGAAACTGTAACTCTGCTGGACTTTCAAACTCCAGTCTTTTGTAATGTCATTGGTCTAGACTCTTGATCTCAGCTTCTTTTGTTTGAATCAGCACAGTCCTCAAGACACCATCCATTACATTGATGGTGCTCTCATCCTGGAGTCAGGAACTTCTTCCCCCCTGGAGTGTTGGGCCAACTGCATGTACATCTTCTTGTCTCCAAGACACCCTATCCACTCAAAGCAGGTGACTATAATAAACAACAGTCATCTGAAGAGTCTCACCCCCGCCCCCATCATTTCCCAGTGATTCTGTGTAATTATCCTAAGGCTTGGGCCCACTGTGTGTCAAGACCCAGGTAAGGCTCTGAGGTAAAAGCTTGGTTTGGTTAGATTGGTCTTGAATGGCGCTCCATAGGAACAAGCAGACAAGCAAGTGTGCTACCATTCTGAGGTGCAATGCTGAACTTCTGCAATGTGCTCTGTGAGTGACAGGTGAGAGCCTGTGCACGGCATCAGGTGTGTCATTGTGTGTAAGTACTTTTCTCTGATGAAGGGAGACATCAAAGACACACTCTTTTACTGCATGCTTACATAGCTGGTCAGGTGCAAATGAGTGGCAGAAACAGGTGAGTTTCAGTCCCATTCTCATTTCTCCAGGCATTTTGAGCTAAACAGGTTAACTTGGATCTCAGCAGCCTCTCCCACAGAACTCCAACTATCCTGCTCTCCATTTCCCAGATTTTCTTTGTCCACTTCTTGACCTATCTTATTTCATTTGCATAATGGCATGATTCTTTACACATGTCCTTATTATTCATTTTTGATCTCAAAACATATTCTTATGCTTCCAGTATTTTCCCACACTGCACTCTGAGCACCCTTCAACGAAATGCTAATCATCTGGAAGGAGGAAAACAGCCTTCTTTATACCGGCATGTGAGTTGTATGTTCCCTTTCAAACCCATATTGACATTTACTTAGCAAAGTGGTAGTGTTGGGGTGATGTTAGGTCATGAACTAATGACATTGCCCAGGAGTAGGAGTTGCTAAGAAAGAAGACTTAAGTCTCACCCCCTCTTTACCTCTCTCTGTCTTTTACGTTCTCACTCGTCTCTCTACCAGGTTATAACAGAGCAAGAAACCCTTGATCCAATACTAATACCATGTTCTTGGGCTTCACCAGCTTCCAGAACTGAAAAGTAAATCAAGTTCTATTGTTTCGAATATACAATCTATGGAATTCCATTCGTTTACCTACAAGATTCCTGATTTCTTTTTTAAATGGAGGGATATTTCATTGAGGGCATACGCCACATTTTCTTTATCCATCCATCCACTGATGGACATCTAGGTTGTCCCCAGTTTTTTACTGTTATGAATAGAGCAACAATGAACATGGCTGAGCAAATGTCTCTGTAGTGTCTTTAGGGTATATACTAAGCCCAATCTTAATTGCCTACCTTGGTCTCCCTGTGGTAGAACTTTTGGACAGAGGATTTTTTTTTTAAGCCACTCAATGAAAGTGAAATGTCTCCCAAGAGCCCACCTACTCATTTTAGACAATACCCTAAGTACCATGGAATTCCCACTTAAATTACCCTGATCTCATTTGTGACAGGTATAGGTCCCTTCCTTGGGGGTAATTCTCCTATGGGCAGAATGTATTTCTGGTGTGAAACCTATAGGCCTTAGAGCTGGCCAAGGGAGAATAGACCATTATGACAAGGAAGTACAGATGTGAGTGGGTATTGAGTCTGAGGACTAAAATAGCCACATGCCTGTGAATCCCCTCACTACTGGGACCAGAGTTGAGAATAATTACAAGTGAGTGGCAAAACTAAATGAATGTGGGCTACATTTTCCTTTCTATTGGGTACAGCAGATGGATCTGACCTGCTAAGTGCTGGGAACCTGAATGGAGTTAACTTCTCTATACCTTCTATAAATTATGGAGGTATGCATACTGGGAATGCAGAAGACATTTTATTCAACAGTTTAGTCACTCAGTTTATTATTAAAGAAATTTAGGTTTATTGGCTTGGGGCCATTCCTGTGAAAGTCAAAGACAGTTTTCATAGATAATGATCACATTCACATACAACCACACTCACCTCCATGTGGCCAGCATATCAGGCAAGAGAGACCGGAAAATATCCTCTCTCCTCTTCTCTCCATGGAAAATAAACTGACCAGATATTGGATAGTGGGTCAACAACCAGTAGTCTAAGGCACTTGTTTTTATGAGGGAAATTATAAAATAACTATATTTACTCTCAAAGGTTTGCATCTCTATCTACATTAAAAACAAAGAAATGAAGAGTTCAGAGATCTAAATGTGTGGTAATTTTTTTAAGCATACAGCAATTTGGCAACAGGCTTTACATTAAGGAAAGAGTAAATATGAACCAAATAAACAAGTGAGATGAAGGTATCAAACATGGAAGGTGTGGGAGTGAGTGGAAAGCCAGAACTGACATACTGGGGTGGCCATGCTGTGCCTTCTGGATGTGACCACCAGAGCATTGTAGTAGTCCAAATAAAGGAGTATTTGTAGCTACTCCAAATAGTGAAGACAGGAATGGAGACTATAGAAAGGAGCCTGTGAACCAAAAAGGATGCTGCTCCTCAGATAGTAAATATACTCGCATTCAGTAGTTAGAAATTAGTACAAAGTAAAACATTTTTAAACAAAGAGTATCTTACATACAAAAAGGGAACATTTTCATGTGGTTTTGGATAGTTAGCATAGAATAATTTTCTTCCTCTCTGTTGATCCCTTGGGTAATGGATGCTAACAAAACAACTCCAGAAGACGTACAGTCTGCAAACATCAGTAATTAACGTTTGTGATCTGTGAACACAGTGTTAAGATTGACTAAAAAGAATACACTCCCCCCACCAATGCTTGCAATGTGTGTGGTTCTTTAAAGAAATATTCCAAGTAAGAAAGACAATCTTTACTTCTCAGTCAGGAAGACAGAATCGCAAAGTACCAACAAGGGCCGGGTGTTGGGAAAGTGGAGAAGCAGAGTGTCTACAGGGTGAGGATATGTTTCTTGCATGAATAACTTCCTAACAATTTGCTGAAGGAATGCTTTTTCTATCAGGCTGAAACCCCAAACCAGCATCATTTTCATTTTCTGAGCACCTGTGAAGCAATCCAGCTGCACAGCCATGGGAAAACAATAGGCCCGGTGACAGTTCATTAACACAAACCAGCAACCAGATTGGTTTGGAAAAGTCATTGATAGAGAATTCCCCCCAAGGATGCAGCAACGTTCCTGGAACAGACCAGCAAAGCAGCTAACCAAGATTATAGATGTATACACATCATCGGAAACTAAATTGTAATTTGGTAACCATTATGATTTACTATGTATGGTCTAACAGAATAACAAATACATAAAGAGCTGCGACTGCTTCAGGAAAGTTATGTGTTCATTGTATCTGGTTGCTCAGTTTTTTTTGTACATAGGTTATTTTGTTCTGGAAGATTAAGGCAATGATACTGCCTCTAAAATGCTATTCTTGTGCACATCTCCAGAAAGAAACCAGGAACATTAATATTCTTGTGCAACGCTGAACCTTAACACAACTCTAATAAGAAACTAAAGAAGCTGTTTGTCACCACCAAGTCCTCACAAACTTCTGTCTATGGTGGCTATGCGTGCTTGAAGTATGCTAACTCACAAACAAGCTGGTTAATTTAAGTGAAAAGTATTGACAGGTCTAGAGTGTGGGAAATGGATCAGCTAACCCCCACTTTTAGAGCAAACTTTAAAATGTAACCCTAGGAAATGTGAGAAAACATGATTCTTCTCCATACTGATGATGATCTGGGAAACTCACAGGGTCTGGCCCCTTCATAGAACTGTTCACAGCCCTAGGATGGACAAAGGCACTTGACAAACTAGGACATAATGCTAACAATGATTCTCCTCTTCAACATTTCTTCTCCAAATATACAGGAGTGTCTGGGGAGATGGATCAGTGAGTAAGCATGCTTGTTGACTTGAGGTTAGACCTCTGGCATCTATTTAAAAATCTGGGCATGGCCACATGTACCTGTAAACCCCAGTGTGGTGGGGGATAGAGACAGGAAAATCATTTAAGGTTTGCTTGCTAGCCAGTCTATCTGAAATGGCCAACTCCAGTTTCAGTGAGAGATCCTGTCTCCAAGGATAAGGCAAAGGATGATATAGTAAGACAATAGATGTATATCTCCCCTACCTCTGCCCCCACTCAACAAGCATGTGCAAACATAGGCACATGAATGCATGAATACACAGGCATATGAATCATATTCCCCCCCCACACATACGTGTGTGGGGGAAGAAGAAAGGGGGTTACAGGAACTTTTTAATGATCCAGATAATTTTCTCACTTTTTTAAAAAAATAATTCTGTTCTTAAAGTAATTCTTAATATCCCAAGGGAAATTCAGAAGAATTTCCTATAAAACTTTAAGTAGAAAAAACAAAGTATGAGAGCTACTGCTTTTAAAATGTTATTGTATTTAGTTACATACTAATGCAAACATTCTTATAATTTGTTATTCAAAGAAGCCTGCAGGTTTTCACATATGTCTGCAAAACCAGGCATTCAGTGAGATGAGCCCCATCAGATTTTTGATATATTACAGTCACTTTCTTTTCATAATCATTTACTATCAGTGTCTAGAAAACTTGGAAACATTATAATCATCAGAAACTTATTGACTGAAATGCTTAGCCATAAAGTTAAATTTAAATGGTCACTGAAGGCTTAGGGTTAGTTAGAATGAGTAGTGGTGGGGAGACATTCATCTCCAGGACAGTATAAAAATATACTGCCATCAACTGGGTCAAAATCATTGTTAGAAACTCTTGGAAGATGGTGAGGACACATGAACTACAAAAGGACAGGAGAGGCACAGGGTCTGTGCATAACCTGCTATCAGGTTGAATGCAGCTTATATGTAAGTACATCTCCCTATTTCTTTAAAGTATAGTTTTTATGGGGCTGAGGAGATGGCTCAGTGAAGAACTAACATATTTGTGATGCATGCAATAAGACTTTAGTTAAGACCCCTAGAACTCAGGTGAAGCAGGATGGAGTATTAAGTATCTGTATCCCCAGTGTCCCTATGATGAGATGGGCAGCAGAGGTAGGGAATATCCAGAAGCTCATGGACCATCTATCCCAGTTTAGGAAACAGTAAATAACAAGATATATCAAACAAGGTAGGAAGCTAGGATGTTGCAGAATAATTTGTTTAACTATGCAGTGATGTATTACATTTGTTTAACTATGTAAAGATATGTTGCATTTGTTTATATTGTGGAATATTTATTTAACTATATAAAGATGTGTTACTGTTTTACCTTGCCTGCCTAAGGCACCTAATTGGTCTCATAAAAAGCTGATCAGCCAATAGCAAGGGAGGAGCTATAGGAAGGACTTCTAGACAGGGAGATTAAGTAGAGCGATAAATTTAAACTCGGGGTGAGGGGGGGGAGATAAAGAGACTCCAGGGAAAGAAAAACAGGATGAATCTTAGTAATGTAGAAGCCAAGATTTTGTGAAAGTATTTTTTTTATGTTATACTTAATAAAGTAATCCATTTCAAAGTTTGGAATTTTCCATGAAGTTTATTCTCTATCTGGAGATGGCTCAGTGGCATTTGATGCCCAAGTATTAAGAACCTAAGTTCAGATTCTCAACACCTACTTAGAAGCGCAGGTATGGGCACACAGCCTGTAACCCAAGTGTTGGATTTGGGGTTAAGGTGAAAACAGGAGGGTCAATGAGGCTTCTGCCCAGGCAGCCTAGAAAAAAAAAAAAAAAAGGATGAAAATTTTTGGTTCAGTGAGAGAACTTGTCTTAACCTGTCAAAGGGATAAAATAGAGATTGACAGAGGATAGACTACATCCTCTAACCTCCATATGTGCATGCATATAGTTTGTGTGTATATGTGTATGTTGATTACACTGTAGGAAAGATATGTCACTCTGTTTGGTTTAATAAAAAGCTCAACAACCAATAGCTAGGCAGGATTTCCAGGCACAGAGAATGCTGGGCAGAAGGACAAAGTCATCAGCTGGATGTGGATGAACATGAGGTAACAAGTCATGAGCCACACGGCAGCAAGTAAATTAATAGAAATGGGTTGATTTAAGTTATAAGAGCCAGTAAGAAACAAGCCTACACTATCAGCCTAAGCTTTGATAATTATTAAGAAGTCTCCATGTGGTTATTTGGGAGCTGGCAGGCAGGATAAAAAATTATCTATACTTCTGTGATTTCTTTATTTTTATTCTATTTATATTTCCTACTGGAACAGAAAAAAACTAATTCTCACATGTCTAAAGCCATCCCATTACTGACACTGGACCAGATAAGTAATGAGACCTATGCACAGTGCAAACACTGAACTTCTTGATCTATGATGTCAAGAATCTCAGGATGACAGCAACAGAACTTCAAAGCAAATGTGAGGCTATTATCTTTTGGGGCCTTATGTGATTATGGCATGAAGCCAGCCCCAGATGTAAGACTAGCTTGAATCACTTTGATAGCTTAAGAACTGTGGTGAGTGCTTGGATGACATCTTAGTTGGGGTTTTGTTGCTGTGTTAAAACACCATGTCAAAAACTACCTTGGGGAGGAGGGTGATTTATTTCAGCATATAATTCTCACATTATACTCCATCACTGAGGAAAGTCAGGGCAGGGACTCAGGATAAAAACATAGGGTGATGACTGGAAGCAGAGTCCGTGGAGAGTACTGTATCCTGATTGTTCTCCAAAGTTTGCTCAGCCTGCTTTCTTATACCATATAGGACCACCTGCCCACATGTAGCACCACCTACAAAGGTCATGGTCCTCCCATAGCAATCATTAGTCAAGAGAATGCCTCATAGACCTGTCTATAGGCCAAGCTGATGAAAGTCTTTCTCAGTTGTGGCTCCTTTTCCCAGATAATTCTAGCTTATGTCAAGTTGACCAAACCAAACCAATGAATCAGTCAAACAAACAAAAACCAAAAAAGAAACAAACAAAAAGCAAGAACAAGGACAGATGGCGATAAGCAGATATAGTTTGACAACATTCAAGGAAAAAAGCAGAGCTAGCTTAACGTCTTTAAATTTGTTTGTGGAAAGTTCTAAAACTTAAGTAAATTTTATTAAAAAAATAGAAATTTATTGAAAACTATAAACAAAAGTCTCCTTTCTTTCTCAGAACATCATTTGCCTGGTGAAGAAGAATCTCACTTGCTTCTAATATATTTTTAGAACAAAACATTTCTTACAGGGACATGTAGAATTTTAATAATTGTTACTTGTGAATGTGAGTGCCTGTGTGTTTGCCTGTGTGTGTACTCTTGCATGGCTGTATACTCAGATAGACCAAGGCATGCACATAGAAGTCATACAGAAGACAATTCTCAGGAGCTGATCCTCTCTGTCCACCGTGGATCCTGGGTTTGAATCCATGTCAATCATGCTTGCATCTTGACACTTCTTGCTTGTACTATATTTAATATTAGAATGTTTTAAAAGACAATTTTAATGTAACTAGAGAATAGGCTGTTGTCAATACACAAGAATTATCTTATGCTCTTAAACACTTAAAAATGTTTGTCTAGAGTCTGGAGAAATGGATAAGTAGGTCAGAGTGCTTGCTGTGAAAGCAAGAGGATTTGAGTTCAAATCCCTTGCACTCTCATAAAAAGTTCAGATGGCTGCAAATGCCTATATTATTGGCACTGAGGGGCAGAGACAGACAGATTCTGGGAGTCTGATGACTAGTTAAGACCTCATGTTTCAGGTTCAGTGAGACACCTTATCTCAAAATGTAAAGTAGAGGTGGCTGAGAGATGATGGGTCAGTGGTTAAGAGCAGGTACCACTCTTGTAGGAGACCAGGTTCCTTTCTCAGCACACACACACACCCCACAAAACAAATCTTTAAAAAATAAGATAGAAATAGAGGAAGACACTTCTTTCTCTGCCATCTACATACACACTCATGAGTTCAAGCACACATTCAACACTTGTTGAATATGACAGACTAATACAATTAATACAAATAAAACAGAGAGGGGCTGGAGAGATGGCTCAGTAGTTAAGAGCACTGACTGTTCTTCCGGAGGTCCTGAGTTCAATTCCCAGCATCCACATGGTGGCTCACAACTGTCTGTAATTCCAAGATCTGACACCTTTACAGTTATACATGCAGACAAAACACCAATTCACATAAAATAAAAATAAATAAAGCTTTAAAAAACAAATAAAACAAACAGTTATCTCTGTTCCTTGATTTCAACCACCCTTCTTCAGTGTTCTCATGGAGCATCACTGGTGACGCTAACTACACCAATTTGCCAATTGAAAGAATGACCCTTTGTCTCTCCTTGTAGAATGTATAAAATGTGTAAGATGTGTAGGATGATGTATAGGATGTGTAGGATGATGTGTGGGATGTGTAGGATCAAGACTCTTTCTGGGTTCTTCCATGCTCGATCATGTCTACAAACAATATGGCGGCATTGTGACCATACAGGACATTCTCCTCCCAGTCCTCTCTCTGCCCTGCTTCACTAGCAGGGCTTTGATGGCTCTGAAGATGCTGCTGCCTCAGGTAAGCGTAAGGAAACACCGTATCAAGTAGACTTCAATGTCACAACCTCACCCCCACCCCATGGAGTAGGTGTTGTTGTGAGCCTTTCTAGGGTTGTATTTACAGCATTTATCTGGGTCTTCCATGTCTCCTTGAGCAAGCAAACCCACAGAATTTCATCAGGAGTCATAACTTTTCATGCTGGACTGTCACGTAGAATAAAACTGCCAGAGCAGGAGCAAGGTCTTTTCAAAAACAAGTGATTTTCTCAGTCTGGATGCTCCCCTTGATCAGTCCAGGCTTTACCTTCCATCCTATGGTTTTGCTTGATGGGCCTTACACTTTTCTGAGAGGCTTGACATTGCTACGTGGTTTAACTTTCTTCAATAAATGTTGTAATGCTCATCTCTATAGTATTTGTGCCTGAAGCTTCATGTCTGCCTGTGTACCACTGCATCATGTACCACTGTGCTTCCTACCATGATGACAATGGAGTAAATCTCTGAACTGTAAGCCAGCCTCAGTTAAACACTTCTATAAGAGTTGCTGTGGTCATAGTGTCCCTTCACAGCAATTGAAAGCCCAAGACAAGTCTCAAATGACTTTTCTTCACTGCTCTCCAGGGCAAAGACTTCAGTATAGTTTTATAAACAAGGATCAAACCCAGAAGTGGTTCTTACAGGTCCATAGTTTCTAACAGTCGGGATGGACTTAACTTCCTGTCTACTGTGTCCTGCTAAGGCCTTTGCTGCCAGTGAGCCAGGAAAGAGAGCCTTTTGAGCCTGAGTGTGAAAGCTGCCATCTGAAATCTGGCTCTTTGAACTTGAATCTTAGTTGTGCTACCAGCAGCTGTGGACCTTGAACAACTTCTTTAGCATTTCTGTGTCTTAGTTTCTTATCTGTGAAGTAGGATTAATAATAATACTCCTTTGATGGTACTGAAAAGCAATACATACACTCACACGTACACACTGGAGCCAATATCCACACGGCTAATGATAACGACTGCTAACTCTATCCACTATTAACTGCTGCCTCTTTGTCAAAAGTAGGGGAGGGTTGACGCAAGGATCTAGGTGACTCAGAAAGTAAACACAGAAAACAGGAGGACTGAGGACAAGGCGACACTGTTGGCTGTCGTCATTGTCCTCTTGCTCACTTGTTTATCTGCTCGTTTCTCGTTTGGGAGAACCAAGTTCTGTTCTTTCTTTGACTGTCTACCCTCACCTTCTCATTACATTGAAAAAAACCCCATGTTATCATGTACAGAAGTGTGATTAATGCATCATACCCAAAGTTTCTTCCTTTTTCCCTTTCCTGGGTTTGTACATACATGCACAAAGCCATACAACACACAGGCACACCTCCACATACGGGTTCTCTGGCTTCCCTCTCCCCCCTGACTTACCCTCCTCCTCTTCTGGTCTTCCTGTTCTGTCTCTTCTTTCTTCTTCCTGCTTACCCTTCTCCTCTCCTCCTCTCTCTCTCTCCTCCCCTTCCTTTCTCCCCCCTTCTTCCTTTCTTCTTCCCCTCCCTCCTCCTCTCCTCCATGCAGGGCATCAATTCCTCTCTTGTTATCACAGGTGCAGTGGCTTGCTGTCTAAAGTTAAATATTTGTCTCGCTCACAAACTCCTACACTCTCAGGGTTGGGAATGCCATAAAAGTCACCTGCTCCAACCACTCCCATGCTCTGTGCATTGCTTCTTAAATGTTGTGGCTAGCTGGGACAATAGGACAATAGACGGACATTTTCATTGACAAGAAGTTCCACTGGTTGCCAGGAAAGTCAATTCCATTCTTCCCATCTTGGTAAAGTCCAGGGCCAAAAATGACAGTGAGTCTCACTCCTCCAGTCTGGTAAGAAACACATATTTTAATTAATTAGAGATATTTGTGATAGATCTAATTTCAAGACACTCAGCAAAGTGCAAAAATCTCCAGTCCACAAAGAGATTTTCTTATAAGAAAATGACAAGCTTCCCAGGGAAGATGATGACAAAGGCCTCACACAAGCAACTTGCAAGCCAGTGAACACCCAGTGCTACAGTGTGTGTGTGAGACACTTAGTTTGAACATACACTAAAGCTATGCCAGCAATAGAGGCAACAACAGAGCCTTTGTTAGAGCTTGGATTGGTGAAGATCAAACTGATTCTGAGGATAAGCAAAAGCAGAGGTGGAAAAAAGACCATTACAGCTGGGCATGATGTAACTAGCTTGAGAGTTTTATAAAATGGAAATTAGACATTTGGATCAATAAAATATGGCTAGTGATCAAGAAACCTCCCTCATAGGAACTTCCTTAGTTTTTTTTTAATGGCTCTTGAAGAATTGCACACAGAAATAAATGTGTGTGCTTGTGTGGAATATGTATAAAATAGTTGTTGCTAAATCAATATCTGAAACAGAAATAGAGTTGTAGCTCAGTTGCTACAGTGCTTGTTTGCCACACCCAAAGTCCTGGCTTTTTTCAACAGCACCACATGAACCTGTGTTGCCATCCTGTAATCCTAGTGCTTGGGGAGGTTGAGGCAGAAGAAACCAGAACTCAAAGTCATCTTTGGCTAGATAGCTAATCTGAAGCCAATTCAGACTATAGGAGACTTTGTCTCACAACAGCCACAAAGAGGCTGGAAATGAAGCTCAGTTGGTAGATTACTTGCCTCGCATGCATGAGAAACCAAGGTTCATCCTAGAAGCACATAAAAAAAAATCACCATGGCCAACCTGGGCTACATAAGAACCTGTCTCAATCATTATTTTTTTTAATGATCTCATTGTTTAAGTGATCATAGGAGAACTATGAAAAACAGAGTTCCAGTCTATTTGAGAGGATAAATTTATCGGCAAGAAAAAATATTCTGGATTCACTTGAGCATAAGTCATATTGGCTCAGCTATGTAAACCATCTCTCTCTCTCTCTCTCTCTCTCTCTCTCTCTCTCTCTCTCTCTCTCTCTCTCTCTCTGTATGTGTGTGTGTGTATACTCCTTCAATGGCATACTTGCGGCTGGGCTGATAAGCAAGCTTTCAGACAATTCTCCTGGCTGTATCTTTCACCTACTTATAAATACTGGGTTGACATCTGTGTGACACCTCACTTGATTTTTATGTGGCTTCTGGGGACCAAACTCACAGCACAGCAGCTAGTACTTTTACCTGGTAAGCCACCTCTCCCAATGATTTTAGTGCACATTCTTCATCTGCACAGTCAGAGGGAGGGTCAGTTTTCTTATAAAATATTGAAGTTAATATTAGGGCATGTATTGTCACCAGTCTCCAGTTTCTTCATTGCAAGTTTTTCTTTATCTGCTTTGTTAACCCCTTCAGGTCTTTTAAAAATTGTTTTACCAACATTTTTTTTTTAATTTTTAGTTTCTTTTGCCAGTGTTACAACTGTGTGTGTTTTTATTCTACTTGTTTTAAGCTTTTATCCTCAGGACTCTTCAATTTTAGACTAATTTGTTTTAATTCTTTTAAAATCTAACTTGTTGCACATCCAATTTAAAGTATTGATTATATTATTATAATAATCTTCTTAAAGAGCCTTCTGGTTCTTCTGAACGATTTAGACATTTCCATGCATTTTTTTAACAGCTCAACATACTGTGCCAATTGGTCCTAATTAGGAAACATTTGTTTGCATTTCATAGAATTCACTAATTTAAAATATTCCTTTTTCATAATGCTTGCTGCAGTCATGGGGCTTGTACTCTCTTTCTGGAAGTTCTAGGCTTCGTTTAGTTTAGTTTGAACTACCTGAGGTCCACAGCCATCATTTTAGCAAATGGTTCTGCAACAGGTTTGCCAGACTAGCATAATCAAATGCCTTGTTATTATGGTTCAAACTACATATGTAGTGCATCTTTTATGAGCTTGAAACACATGAAATTTTCATTTTATTCAACAGGTTTACTAACTTTTTCAGTTTCCAAAAGCAACAGAACATTTTTACTTTATATTTTAGTTATTTTTCTTTCTATTTATGCATATGTATGTTTCTCTGTGTGAGTGTATAGCATATGTGTGGAAGGTATTCATGGAGGTAAGGAGAGAATGTCAGATCCCTGAAACTAGAGTTACAGGCAGTTATGAGCTGCTTGATATGAATCCTAGGAACTGAATTCTCCAAGAGCAGTAAGCGTTCTTAACCGCTGACACACTTCTTTAGCTCCAGCACCATAGCATTGTAATGTAACCTTCTAAACTCCTGCATTGCTAAAAGCTAAATGACTACTGTATGAATTTCTGCTAAAGACGTTTTTTAGTGTAATCTTTGAAAAAGGTTGTGATACTATATGTCTCCTTAGGTTAGTCTGTATGTGAACATCATCACTCAGGCATGACTTGCTCATCTATACTAAACTGAGTAAGAATCATTTTATCCTTAGGTAATGTCCTCTGCAGACATAAAGATAAGTCAAGAAAGCTGGGTGTGCATACCTGGGATCTGATTAGTCATAGAGCAGAGGCCACAGGATTCTGTGTTCAAGGTCAGTCTGGGATGTACAATGAGAATCTGTCTCAAGAAACCACAAGTGGTGGATGTTTGCCTAACATGCTCTATTCATGGCCTTGAGTTTTCTCCCCGGAGCTCTACAAAGTAGGCAAGCAAACAAACAAACCCAGTAAAAATGCAAATCATATTTACTTCTCATCCCAGTTGAGTGTGTTCCCTTTTGCATTTTCCTTTCCACCAAGTGAACACTGATGCTTATAGAAACAAAGCTGCCGTAAAAACCAGTGTTTAGCAAGGAAGAACCAATAACAAAGCTGAGTTCTACCAGAGGTTCTGCTTCTGTGTTCCAACGAAGTGTCAACCTTGTGAATGACAGCAAGCTCCTGACCCAGTACAAGCCATGAGCTGTCACAGCAACTACTGAAAATGATAACAGTAGACATGGCATTATGGGCTATGTTTGCAGAAAATGTCTGTAGTGGTAGACCAATTCACTCAGTTCTGATGCAAACAAGAAAAGAGGATCCATTTACTCCATAGATCTAGGTGTGTGGTTCCAAATTCCTACACTGATGACCTGACTCCTGGAGTACAGAATATAACCATATTTAGACATGAAGTCTTCAAAAATAAGAAGTTAAAGTAAGAGCATTAGATTGAATTTGAATTTGAACAATGTGTGTTTTTATGAGAAGAGGAGACGGAACAAAGGCACAGAGAGAAGATGGGTAAAGATAGAGACAAACAGCCCTTCACAAGCCAAAGAGAGAGAGGACAATCTGCCAACCCCTTGACCTTGGTCTTGCAGACTTCAGAATTTGGGGAATTCCAATAGCTTCACCCACACGATGGTACTTGGCTGTAACAAACCTAGCAGATAGGAATCCAAGCTTGACTTCTACAATTCAATTTTATAATGTAGAATTACTAGGTACTGGGATTTAGACATTAGTTGTAGGTAATGTTTCATCTCCAGGCACAGAGTATCACACTGGTATCTTTTTTGTTTTATCTTCTCCCCAACATATCAGTGAAACATAGCATGCTTTGTGAGGGTTGGGGAAAGTAGCAAGTGGTCCACTATCCCATGATACCAGTGACTCAACCAGAAGAATATGCTGTTGCCAGAACTTGGCAGTCCTGTGGACATCTCAGCGCATTCTGAGAGGATCCAGCCATTGACAGTGTTTGAAGTACATGAGATTTTGGATCAGCACCACTGTAGATGAAGTTTTCCTCTGAAATTCTGCAATGTATAACCCAGACACCATGTACCACAGCCATTCTCCTGGGGCATGGTGGTGAGAATAGCTGATACTTGGCAGCAGAGTGCTAAGTATAAAGTTTTCACTCTGTAGTTGAACCTAGAGTCAAGGAAAAGAGCTGAGGCACAGAAATAAAGAAAGAAAAAGTTATTTCTAAGATCTAGAAAGGTTGGTATAATATACAGATATGTAGGTAGTTGGCTGGGCCTTCTACTTGCTATATATATGTGCTGAGATTGTGAACATAAAGCCATATTGGATAAGAAGCAGACAGAGTTATCAACGAGAACAGGGAGACAGCAAATCCATAGCTATAGGAAGAAAAGGTGCATGAAATAGACATTTTAAAGGCTTTTCTCAGAGTCAGGAGGAAGTGAGGGAGGGAAATTACTGCTTCTTAAAAGGACAATGAAGCACAGAACCAGATGACAGGAATCATGGGAACAGTGGAGCACAGGGCACAAGCATAGTTGGAATTCCAGATTTCTGCCAAGCTCTGCCAGTCAGGTAAGGTGATCCCAATAGGGGCTTTGGATGAGAAGTAGGGAAAGATTTACTTAAAATAAAGAAAAGCACAGGAGCCAACAGTATTGTCCCAGAGTAGTAATGAGTTCAGGGACTCTGTTTTTAGAGATAAATGAAGATGGTAAATAAGTGATGTAGTCAGTTAGATAAAGAAGAAAAGTCAAAAGCACATGGCATTAAAAAAGGACAGAGAGCCGGTGAGATGGCTCAGTGGGTCAAGTTGCTGACTCTTAGGTGTGAACATCAGGGTTCCCAGGACCCACGATATTAAAAACCAGACTGGGCTCTCTCAGTTTTTCTGACTTACAAATATGTGTATGCACATACATAAGCATACAAAATAAATAAAAATGAAATAAAAATATTAAGACCAAAACAGAAGTCTAAAAATTTAAGACAAACATTAAATGAAAAAGAAACCATTTTTGAAAGCAGAGCAATGTGAAGGGAAGGCTTTTGTCTCTTTCCCTTTCTTCGTCTATCCACTGCCCCCCCCCCGTTATCTTCTCTCACTCTTTCTCTCTCTCCTTTCAGAGAACTATTGTATTTATAACTGTCACACCCTGCCAGTCATATACAGACTCAGAACTAGTAAATTAGAAGACACACTTGGGCTCCCAAAGAGTAGAACATATTTTTAAGGTGCCAACAGAGTGCACTTTGTTGAGGCAGGCTAGCATCACAGAGCTGAAGTCCCATGATGAGTATTTGTAGCTCTTCCACGGGACCTGACTCCAGTTTCCAGTACACATGCTGGGCAGCTCACAACTGATTGCCCGTAACTCCAAATCCAGGGACCCAATGTCTTCTTCATGCCTCTGAGTGCACCTGCATGCTTATGCTTATGGCACACACACACACACACACACACACACACACACACACACACACACACACACAAATCAGTAAATATTTTGCAAAGTAGTATTTGGGTGTTAGCATTGACCTTAAACAATATAGGGGAAAATCAGGCTGACCCACACACTCAAAAACCCACCTACCATCTATGCCCATCCCCTAAATTAACTGACAATAGCCTGCTGCCAGTCACCAACCTTATCAGTAACTTAAATGAGTAAGTACCACACACTTCAGAGTTGGATGCATTACCAAGAGTTGAAGTGTGAGAAACGTGAGAGATTACTCTTTACTGTGATGTGCAATTTACTGGAGAGACAAATTATTCACTTGGTGATGATTAGGGATCGTTTCAATGTCGGAGCTCACTGCAATGCCAGCAGGGGGACACATGTTGCAGAGGCCTAGTGCGCACTAGACTTGATTTTAGGCTGTTAGGTATTAATACTGCATCCTCTCAGTTTTTTACAGGTATAGTATGTAGTCTGTCCTATATTCATAGGTGGCAAAAAATTTGATAATTTTTTTCATAATAGCTTCTTGTCGATATTTTGATAGCACACAACAGATTTCACTGGTAGTTCTCCATATTTTATTGTGCCTTGCCTTTTGCAAACTTTTTTCAATACTTATAGGCTATGTTGTATATCTGAGTTTCTCAAATTGTGTCAAGTCTTTAAAAATATTTTTAAAAACCACTTTAAGGAAAAGAAGCCCTAAAAATGCATGTGTAAATGGAACTTTGAATTTGAGATATTATTCAAGGGTCAGCACAATTTGTTTTAGATGAAGTTGTGCTAATCCTCGATATACAAGTTTCCATTTCAAAGTTTATTCAAACCACCAATTAATAATTTATTAGAAGATATTGCTGAGGATAAGTGTTAAACTCATTCATATTTCCTGAAGTTTGCCTCCCCTCTCCACTAGGAATGGGGAGACTGGACAGCATTTCCTTATACTGTCCTGGCATCTGTCCCTCTCTTCTGTTTCTCAGCCTTTGGATGAGATTTTGTGATGGCACTCTGAGGCACTATGAGAGTCAGCCACGTGACTTGTTTGGACTGGAGATCTATAGGCTGTGCTGCCACCATTGTTCAGTTCACTCAATGACACTGTGTTCTTTCAAGGTTGATTGTCAGGACTCTGTAGTGAGCTCATGAGTAAAACAGGGCTAATTAGCTTTGCTGTTAGTGGAGGCGTTTGCTCGGAATAATATTTAAACTATGAACAACCCTATGGCATAACTCATGGGATGAAAGAACACTCTGAATGGACATCATGCCAGGCACTTAGGAGGCTGATGTAGATGCATGGACATCAGGCTGCTATTGCCTTACAGGGACACCTAAGGGCCTCTGCTCTTTCTTGTTCACAGACTGTAAACATAATGGAGCATGGAGTTACCCTAAAATGAAGTCCACCTTCTGATGCCAGCCTGCTTGGCTCTGCCTTATCTTTCTTGTATTTGTTTTGATTTCATGAGTAGGTTGTTCACTTCTTGAAATCACAGACTCTCTGTTGTGGCTCTTTTCATCAGCCTGGCTCACAGCAACCTATGTTTGCTATTGATGATGGATACGCCTAGAATAGTCTGTATGTTTGTTTTTTAATTCTAGACTCTAATTAATTAATTTAACTTAATTCTAGAATTATTTTTAAAATTGGGTATTAGAGCATTTTTATTTTTGGTCTTGCCTGAAAAGTTTTTGTATACAACCATATCTTTTCCATTGGTATCCTCCATTTCCCTAGTATACATAATCCTCCCACCAGAGGCCTCAAATTGCCTTCTCCTGCTTTCTTTCCAAATACTCAAGAATTCAAGAGGGAGTTCAAGATCACACTCCCATTATCCTCTGGAAACTTGGGCAGCCTCGATTTGGAGATCATGATTAATTTCTGATGGACATTTAATATTTAGAGAGGCTCACTAAATAACTCAGATACAATTATAATACTGGGGCTCAAGGAAAGACACAGGGTCAGATAATCAAAACAGAAAAGTGCAAAGCAAAAAGCCCCAAACAAAGCTCCAGATGAGACTCTCAGCCTGGTGTGTCAACACATCCATCTTGCAGAAATGAAAGGTTTAATAGCTCTTGCAATTCAGGTCAGCGGGATCGACCAGCTGATGGGCTCCGGCTGCTCTGGGTTGGGCTAGCGGGTGAGACACCTGCTTTGCTGAGTTCCAGAGGGTTTCCTGAGTCATATCACTAATCCATTCCTGGGGGATTTCATTGAACTGCTTTGGTAGCAGTTCGGGCACTGTGGTAACAGCTAAACTAGCTGTTTTGACACACTGCAAAAACATGTTTTTGAAGAGAGAAATGCTCTTGGTGAAAACAGACAAATGACTGAGGGACATTTCATTGTCGCCGAACTCAGTGTTGATGTAGGTGTTTAAACAGCCAGTTCCCAACTTGCTATTTAAATACCTATATACTGAATTAGTTATTCACGAGGGAGAAATATTGAAGAGAGGCAAAAATGATACAATTAAGTTACAAATACAGGCCATACCATCCAAAATATCCCAACTGTCCTCTTTTTCTTCTTTAACGAGTGTCATTATATTTTGATGTGTTTAATAATACAGCAGAGGTTAAATGAAACATGAAAAAGGGATGTACATTAAAATTGAGATAACTCTTCCCTCAGTGAAGTGGAACCCAGCAGATGTAGCGGCGCACAGTAATTGCTGCCTGTTTCCTGTCAGTCTGATTAAGTTGCATTGTCCCAGCTCCAAGTGTAAGAATCAGTGGCTTCCCATAGGGCACAGCATGGGATGGCGGGCTGAGGTGGGGGCATAACTACAGGCACCTCCTGCTTCTCCTGGTAATGGTGTAGACATACAATATATGTTGATGACATATAAAATCAATAGGCTGTGGAGGGGGTTAGGCGAGCGCTATAATCCATCTTCTCAAAGGTACTCCCAGGAAAGCCAGGCAAACAAGAACACGCTGGAACCAGAGGTTTGGTGCAAGAAGTGACTAAGTTTGGAGCCAAGAACTCAAACATTCATTTTTAAAAGAAATACAAATATTAAAACTAAGTCTACATTACCCCATCTCAATTGTGTACCATGTCCTCTGAATCAACTAGTCAATTGGTGAGTATTGAGACAGAAAGGAAGTCCAACCCTGTGCTAGGATTTGGAAGGGATAGACACCAGACAGCTAATGATCTACTTGGGGAGACAGCACAAGTGTAGCATGAAGCAATTAGAGAACAATTCAGAGCCACACCGGGAGAGTTAGAGTTCAGAAAAAGGACATCGGGGTGAAGCCTGCAACGGTGAGATAGTTTTCAAGTGAAAGGTTGTAAAGCAGCTCTTTAAGACAAGGAGGTCGAAGGGAGGGTCAGAAGGAAGGCATCGTCAATGGTTCACCTTGATTGACAACTGGACACGGTCTGGAATCAACTCTGGGTCAGTCTTGTGAAGAAATTAGCAGGAAGGTATAGCTGAGTCAGGGAATGGTTTCCTCCAGGGTGGAGCACATCTTTTGGAAGCAGCTAAGATATGACAAGGTTAAGGGAAAAGCAGGGTCATTGACTTGTCCCAAAGCAGGGTTGTTGACTTGTCCGTCATTACTTTCTAGTGAGTGTGTCTACCCCAGTGTGTCCCCTACCACTGCCTCCAATTATTACTGCCAGAACACAACTACTGGGCCAGTGAGATGCATCAGAAGATAAAATACTTGCTATGTGTGCTGGACATTATTATGTCAGCTTGACACAAGCTATGGTCAGTTGGGAGAAGGGAGCGCTAATTGAGAGAACACCTTCATAAGATTGGGCTGTAGGCGGAGCTGTAGGTTATTTTCTTAATTCGTGATTGAAGGGAGGTGAGAACCCATTGTAGGTGATGCCTACAATCGGGCTGGAGGGGCTGGAATTCCTAGATTCTAAAAAAATGAGGCTGAGTAAGCCAGTATTCCTCCATGTCCTCTTCATCAGTTCCTTCCCGAAGGTTCCTGTCCTGTTTGAGTTTTTTGCCTTTACTTCTTTCCATGCTGAACTATGATATGGAACTGTAAGGCAAAATAAACCCTTTCCTCTCCATTTGCTTCTGTCATGGGGAATCATCACAGCAATAATAACCCTAACTGAGACACTGTGAGTGTCTGGAGATCCAAGCTCAATCCCAGAAACCCAAAGGAAGGTAGATGGAGAAAACTAACCCCAAAAGATTGTCTTCTAATTTTTACAAGCATGCCATAGCTCATGGGACCCTGCCCTACCCCAAATATCAGACATGTAAAACAATAACAATTAGGATGAAAAAGATACCCAGCTTCTTTGGTGTTCTAATATGGGATGGAGACTAAAAACTCTCCAGAGACCTCATGGGCGGTTTACAGCTATTGTTAACTTGGGATGACAGAAGAATCTGCCATCCTCTCTTAGGTTCCTAGGGTACTCCTATACATGTTATACATGTGCACACACACACACACACACACACACACACACACAATTATAAAGCATTGGCAGCAACAGCAGTGCCAAAAAAGTGGCAGACAGGTCATCAGTTGATTTGGGAGATTTGGTCTATGTAAAGTGATTTGAATTTTTTTTTCCCTGACTGTGATAGAGATATGTTGTTCTCATATAAGTGCAGCCAACACAGACATATGGTGGGAGCATCAAAATATGCTAAACATGTAAGCTGTAAACAGTTTATATTCTTCACCTAAAAGAGGGCATTAGGAAATGACCTGAGAGGACATTCAGTTCTGGAATATGTCCTCAGGATGCTAGTTTGTCAGACCAAGAGGGGAGATGGTAACCACATATAGCTCTGATGGAACTCTGAGGGAAGTGCCCACGGATATGCAAGATGCTTACGGCTGCTGCCAGCAATCACACACCATTTCTAGCACAAAGGGTCTGTTCAAGTTCGATTTTAAGATCATGTCCTTCTGCAATGTATTTTAGCTGGAGCCCTGCAATCAGTTTCTGTGTGTCAACAAAACTCAACTTAAAAGTGTGTAATCTAACAAAAAAAAAGGTCAGGCCTTGTGAAGAGGGAAAATTATCAGCTATACAGCCAATTGCCAGGTTTTTTGTAATCCCTTGAGATAACTCTGGAATTGCTGTGGTCTTACAGGTGTGCACAAAAAGAACACTTCCTTTGAGCCCTTGTAGGAACAAAGTGACTCACTTGAGATTGAATTGACTGGGCTCAAGAGAACAGAAGCTTACATTGAAAGAAGGCCCTGTGACTTGGATGCCTTTTCCTGATGACAGCTAGTTCATGGCTCTCACTGTTTGTCATCCTCTCCAGTGACTAGAGGGACTCCAAGTATCCTTAGCAATTTCTATCGCCACATACCCAATGGAACTCACCTGTCTCATACATACCATTCTAGAATCCATGTAGAATTTCCCTTTGTCTGTGTCAGTGGCTGCTGGGTCTGAACTTGTGTTTCTCAACCATGTTTTCCTGGTATTCATGACTGGGCTAGTCTGATAGCCATGGTCAACTGACAAGACCAGCTCTTCCACCACAGTAACCTAGGCCCTGAGTGCTTTCTACTCATTTCCATGTCAGACTCAATTCTTCATAGTGGTCTCAGTCCTTCATAGTAGACTCAATCCACAGCAGTGACTCTCCAACAAATATCTGCTTTCTGTAAAGTTGATTTTTATTCTTGATTATCATCTTCCTTCCTGGAGACTGTGGTATAAATCCTTGATGGTGGAAAAAATGGGCAATGCCATCACTAAGTTTTGGAACAGAACCTCCCTACTAAGCGCCCAGCTTAGAACTTGTAATAAGATGCTGTCACCCCATCCTGGTTCTTTGTTTTTGCACAATGTACTTTTAGAAGTGCTACCTTGATTCTTAAAAATTGATGCTTGACAGAAGAGCATACTTTACTAACATACAAACCATACTGTTCTCATACAATGCTACCTATTTAGGTTTCATAGGGATGACGTTTGTCAGGAGGGACTTCCAGTTTGAAAATAAAGTACTTGATACAAAGAAAAACCTAACAGCAAAATGAAGGATGATACTATCTCATAGATATGGTGGTACTTACATTTCTCTGTATTACTTATAAAACTAAAGTTATTGTGATAATTTTATCAATTATGTAGCCGTCTTATGGTAGAGTACACTTATTCTCACCAGTAATGGAGTAAGTAATGCAAAATTGATGGAAACCTTGGGGCATTATTGATAGGTAAGAGACATTACAAAATATTCTGTTATAAAGTTACAAGGTACTTCAAATGAAGTAAAACTTCAAACATTCACAATAAGACTACCTAAAAGCCATCTTGCAGACTCATAAGGACCAGGCTTTAGTCTCTGCTGGTCTCAGGCCTGAGGTAACTTTCATGCAGGGTTTATCATGTTTTTTGGTTGCATCTTTGGGCCGTACAGTTTTTGATGGGGGTGCCCTTCCTGGTTAGCAGTCTGGTAAGCCCCTTCTTACTACAATAGGCTGGAAACAGTAATTCCTGCTTGTGTGGCTTACATTCGACACCAAATGTCACTTGGGGAACAAGATTGCCTGACTGGGAATCACGTCTTTAGGCAAGTGATTAAAACACATCACATACATAAGTCCGGGCAAGTTTGACCACACATATACTTCACACACCTATTTTACAACAATTATACTCCCAACTTGCGTGAACAAGTGAAGCTAAGAATTTGGGAAGGTTCAGAATCTTATATAACACAGCCTTAATGGATGACCATCTCTAACAGAGTCACGTGGTCTAGCAAGTAATTTAATTAAGAAAACAAAAAGGAGTCAAGATAATTTTGCCATAACTATGCAAGCCAATTTCCCCCTCTCCTCTCTCCACTTGTTCTATCCTTTTTTCTCCTCTCTTTTATCTATTTCTCTCTCTCTCTCTCTCTCTCTCTCTCTCTCTCTCTCTCTCTCTCTCTCTCAGAATAGATTGCTAATTCGTATAATATCCACATATCAAACTGTGGATGTTGCAATACATTGCCGAGGCTAGCTAGTTGGGTTTAAACTCCATATAAATCTGAGTTCTCTAAACAAATGGGTTATTCTAGACTACTAACCACACCTCTGACAAAATATTTATCAATTTGGGAGTCTCCCTTGACACACTCTTCTAGGCTCTATCCGACCCTGTCTTGGCACAGCTGCATGATCCTTGACCAGGTAACTCCACTGAACTCTGGCTTTTTTCCTGGGGTTTCATTCCCTAGGTGTGATTCACCAAATTACTGGTTCTGTGGTTGAACTGGTCTCCAATTCTCCTCCCTTTCTGGAGGGCAGGCCACTGATCTAGTGGTCAGACTTTCTGATACGCCCAGAAGCTACCTGGTGGCTACTGCAAGTGATCTTATCAGTATAAGAAAGACTCTCTTATTATTCAGGAAACCCTACAGGTTTTGAAGCAACTGCCACAAACTTGGACAAAAACCAGGTAACCTTTATGTAACACCACAGATAGATTTCTATAGAATTTAAAAAAAAATCTAGGTTATTTTTTACCTTTCTAAGGTAATTGATATATGCAAAATACATAGATATTGATTAGATAGTAGTTTAGTCAATAAAGTTATAGTAAGCTAATAATTTTATGTAACAATTCTTAATTAATGGATTACCCAAAAGAATCAAAATTAAGTTGAGACAATCACACCGAAGGCATGACTATCAGAAATTCAGATAACATGAAACTTTGAGGAATAACAAAGAAAATCCTCAAACTTTGCCTGAAGAACAAAGTTAGGCATCTCTGTGTCATGAAAAATTGAGAAACTTCTATCTTCCTACATCACCACCTTGAGGTTAGCGGTGTGTCACCTGTCTTCCCGGACAGATGTGGGGAAGAGTGGAGGCAAGATGAAAAGCACGTATCTATTCTAGTTGCCTTAGTTTCCTGTTAAAAAAAATCAAAACAAAACACCTTTACCCATCTTCCCACAAACTGACATTTCATGAACCTGACCTCAGTCACTTGCTGCAATGGGACTCCAGGAAGTAGTTTTGTTTGTTATTTACTTTTTTTCCATTTGTTTGATTTGGTTGATTATCAGACTCCTTCTAAAATAAAACAAGCAAACAGGATGAATTTTTAAAAGGCTAAAATGAGATAAAACTCAACATAATGAAATTCATCAACATGAATAGATCATTGTGATTTTTTTTTCTAAACGAGTTTAGGCATATTTTTTAAAAAAAAATTTTTTTTAAATCTTTTGTTTTAGGATAGGCATGAAGATTTCCTAAGTAGGAGTCTACAAAATTTAATGGAGTGATGTAATAAAGGGATAATAGTTCTGAGGGTAGTAATTATTTCCAAGTGCAAAGATGGCCAAATAGCCAAGCCTAGCATGCTGCTCTGGTGCTCAGTTGGTTCAGTGCTCTACCGCTGGGTTGTACTCCTTGTCCTCATCACCCTCCTCTGCTGAAAGACTCAGCTGTGCTAGCCACACACAAGCACAACAAGCCTTTTCTCATTCTTGAAATTTATGAGGGACTGACCCAGCAAAAAGTCTGTGAGACACAATGCCATAATGATCTTTGGGACGCTTTGGGGACAATTTGTAATTAAGATCCTTGAAAATGGAGCTTTACGACTTGATCAATAATCACAAGTATTGTGTAAGAGGGCCTATTTTTTTAATATTCTGACTTTTATATGGGTTTTTAAAAGTCTCTGATGATGGAAAATATATTGATTCATATTTTCTTGCAACTAAAATTGTTCCTTTTCAAATGTCTACTTGGTTTTTCTCTTCCATATATTTCATTCTTTTGTTCCTCTTCCTCTTCTTGTTCTTGATGATTTAAGAAAAATGTTTTCTACACTAAAAATAGTTCCTATTTAGTTTGCAAACACATTTATTTCAGTTATGTTGTCTTTTTCATAAGATATTAACTGTTTTAAAGTTTAGCTTATGTTTGTTTTCTTTCTCTTTTGTTTTCTCTTGGTAGCTCCCCTCCACATAAACACTTAGTGAAGTTTATGGACATATTATCACAATGTATTAAAGTTAGGGGAACCTAAAATCAGCTTTATAATTATTTAGAGGCTATATGATTGAAATTATGATACTTGAGTGAAAAGCAATTAGTAAAACTTGTTTCAATGGAGCTAGCAAGACAGGTCAGATAGCAAAGACACTTTGCACTAAGACTGATGATTTGAGTTTGGTTCCCTGAACCCACATGAGAATGAATGTAGAGAAATAACTCCCCTTACAGTGTTGTTCTCTGACCTCCAATCATGTGCCACTGCAAATGTGACCACTTAATATACACACATAATAATAATTTTTAATATTCTAAAGTTAGCATGATAGTGTATGCCTTCTTTCTAATCACCTAGAAATTGGAGATAGCTTGATCTGCATGAGTTTGAAGCTAGCCTGTTCTATCTAATGAATTCCAGGACAGCTGGGGTCACATAGCAAGACTCTGTGTCAGTAGATAAATACTTTATTACTGGGTTAATGAAAAATGTCATATTTACAAATAGGGTTTATGTTGTATAAATTTCAATTATTCCCAATGGATCTAGTGTGTTTCAAAAGAAACTGAAAATTAGATCCTATAGATGCAATAATTGGAAATTTTACCTGATGGACACTCAAGCCAAAGAGAGTAGGAAGAAATGACAGGAGGTGGGGATGCGAATCTATAGGATATGAAAATTCTTCAGGAAGTCAAACACATGAGATACTGCAAAGCCATCTATGCCAGAGAAGACAGATACTTACAAAGAACAAAAGTCAAGAAATGTGATATTGGCCAGGGGCTGGAGGGATGAACGGGTGATTTTGGTTCCTTTTTAATCAAAAAGGAGAAGAAAAGAGCCAAGAAATGGCTCTAGAAACAGATAAAGGAGCATTTCTATAAAATAGAAATTCCACACAATGAAACTCCTGTATTAAAAAATACAATGCAGCATTCCTGCTGTGAAAAAAATATTCTTTAGTAAAACCGTGCTCCATTGAAAGAGAATGGTTTTACAAAATGACAAGTGGTATACAAAAAAGAAAAATAAGTGAGCAGGAGTGACCTCATTACTGATCAGAAAAATACCAATTAATTGAATAGGAATAGAATCATTCCAATTATATTAATTGAATAGGAATGATTAATAGAAAAATGATTTTCTCATTTTTTTTGAAAACTAAAACATAATAATGGCCATTGTTTGAAATGATGAAATTTAAAAAAAAAAGCCAGTATATTAGTGGGAAGGTAGTTTCCAATTTCCTCAAGACAATACAGCACGCATATAAAACATTTCAAACGTTAAATATTCTCTCAATTTCCATTTATTACTTCTGGTTTTAGCAAATTATCTTAAAGCTGTATACTCGGTATACATATATTAGTTTTTCACTTTGATGCTATTTATATATTTATTGTAAAGCATTTAACATTTACAACAAGGATGATGAGGATTCACGTTGGGAGCATCACTGTTCCTCTGCAAACGTTCCAGAGTAAGAAATGCATCATTAGTGATGGAGTTGAAATCTCTTACCCACCACTGTCTTGATGGCTCCATTGCCCTCACTTGCAGAGGTGGGCATGGTAGCATTTGTTTCCTGTTTGTTTGTTTATGTTTTTTTAAACAAGTTTTCCTGTTTTGCCTGAAACTAGCTATATAGACTAAGATGGTGCAAAAATATTTGTAATTTTACCCCTTTACAGTCTGAATTATTGTGTTGAAAGAGGAATGGCAAGCTGACCTCAAACTTAGGGAGATCTATCTGCTTCTGCCTCCCAGAATAACAGTATATAATACCACATCTGGCTGTGATTTGGTAGTTTGTTTGGGTGTTTTGTTTTCAAAGAGATCTTATTTAAATACAGATTTCCCATCTGTCAAAACTTGAGGAAATAGTCTAAGTAAATTATGATATCTCAAAATAATAAAGTTTTACTTATTAAATTAATGGCATTTTTTTCTTAGTATATGCATAATACTTATACATAGTTGGACACTGATACAGATAGCATGTTAGAGCAAAGCAAAATTACAAATCTTCCATGAATCTTCCAGCCATATATGACCATTGTAGCTTGTCTTAAGATGTCTGCCATGTGATCTAATTTGCTTTTATTTGAATTTTTAAACTTACTGTCTGAATTGTTGCACTGAAGGAAGAATGAGCAGCTCAAGAGTTATTGTTGTTTTGTTCTTATGGTAGTGAGGACTGAATCCAGGATTGTGCCATTGAGCTGCATCACATGCCATCACACCAACAATGCACTTAAAGAATATGATAATAGTGGCATTTGAACTATCAAGGCATGGTCCGAGAAAGTCGGGGATCAATACCATGCTTGCACTCTGACCCTTTTGTGGGAACAGGCTTGGGGCTGGAAGCAATCTCCAGGAGCAGCATCTAGAATTTGTTCTCTCACTTCTGAGGAACATGTCACTGTGTCACAAGATGGAACCCAGAAAGGGTTATAGCCCACACACCTAAGCCCTGGGGCAATCTACCATTATTATTTATCTAGGAACCTCTAGAATCTGCATTTTTCTATTACAACAACTTTTTGATTTTGAGTCAGTCCTCTGATTAGTACCCCCAAACCTAATTTGGTAAATATCTGTTAATTTGATTACTTCGCTATTATTCTGGGTCTTCATTGCTCTCTCAGGCCTCATGATGAAAGTCAGGGTGTTTCTTTACTGTTTATTCTCTCAATACAAGTCCTTCCCTGCTGGCTTCATGATTTGCAGTCATTTCTGAGGTTCTAAGCCATGGTGAGGCCCTGATTCCTCACCTCCTTTTCTACATGATGATATATGGCAATGCTCTGGTTGTCTGTCCAGAGTCAAATGACCCTTGATCAAATGTCCCAACAAATATCCACTCCAGATGTCAGATTCTGGAGGGTCCTTACTCTCTCACACCTGCCACTCTGGCTGGGCTGTCTGCAATCCAAGAGTCTTCCTTGAGGGCAGTAATTAGCTGATTACTATCAAATGCTTTCATAATGCAGCAGTGTGGCCATTCTGTGTTGTTTTGGAGAAAATAAAATCTGATTTCCTCCTTTGAGGTGCAAATTCCAGTAACTTCAATTGAGTTTTCCAGACAGAAAGTATTCTAATAGCTCTTATAGCACTTTAAATTACTATAAAGCAAACAGAAAAGTAGAATATAAAGAGAATCCAAAAGTGCACACACACCACCACACACACAAATACACATACAACACACATACATCCCGCACCCCCCCCACATATACACACACACCACCATACACACAAATACACATACAACACACATACATTCCGCACAACCCACACACATACACACATACCACCACACACACACATACACACACAACACACACATACACACAAATACATACACACATATACACACATACCACACATACCACACACAAATATACACACCACACAATTAAACACCCCACCCACATACATACACACCACACTCACACGTATACACACCCATACTACACACTACACCATACACACACACACACACACACACACACACACACACACACACACACAGAGCCTCCCCAAAGAGTAGCACCTACCAAGAGCATTAACTTCTTAAATAAGAAGTTAGCCAAGTCACTGCAGATGAAATCTGTGTCACATGAAGAAAAAGCTAGGAGGCAGAGAATGCATCTACCCAAGGAATAGTGACAATTTAATTAAGGGGAGAGGAGACAATAGGACATGACATAGAGGAACCAGCAGTAATAATACTTAGGATGGGTTTTGCTGAGTTCAGTATCATTGGTTGACATTGTTAAAGAGACACAGAGAGAGAAAGAGAAGGGCAGGGACAGAAAAACAGAATCTTATTCTTTGTTCCTGGCCATAGTAGAGGCCTAACTAACATTTGTTGTGTGTTTGCTGTGGACTAATGTAAAACCTAAGTGCTCTGTATGGGACGTACAGGAGAGTTGTCTCTAATATAGCAAGTTCTATTACACAAATCTTTCTTCTAAAGAAAGGAACTATTTTTTTCCCTTGCTGTGTGAACTCTGAGGGATGTTCTCTCACCCTGTCCACTCATGTTCCAATTGGCTGATGCTCAGTATTTCCCTGCCTCATGGTCAGGAGCACCCCTTCTCTATAACAGAACACAGAACCTTCTGACATAAGAGGCGCAGAAAATCAAGATATGATATAGCATGCCACATCTGGGAGCCTGCCTGGGTGATGTGGAAAAGGAATGACAGACAGACACACAGATAGAAACCCGAGATGGCAATGGAGGTTCTGATGGAGGGCATCTACTATACAACCTGGAAACTCAGTTTTTTATGTTCAGCGAAAGGAGGAGGGCTGGAAGGTCTCTGGAGGGAAGAAGTCTCAGGTTTCAGGCATCCCTAAGGAGGGAAAGGCAGTTGCTAGTTTGTGAACACCCTGTCAACATCAGCACACACATCAGCATAAAGAACCGCCATTTCTCTGAGCTGACCTAAGAAAGCTCTGCTGTTCTCATGTTTCTGAGATGTGGTTGTGCTTATGTAAACAATAACCAGTCACTCAGGACTTCATCTACTCCCCAACATGGAGTTCATGAAAAACCCACCTTGATATCTGTTGACAAAAATCAGATCCTTGGGACCTCATTTCCTATTATCAAAATCTACTAAAACAATAAGTAATGAAATTTTTAAAAAATGCAGGTAGAAAGTAATAGGGGAATACCTAATGTTGTTTTTGTAGAACAACAGAAAACCAAAGAAAAATCATGAAGAAATGCTTTGAAGTAGCCATCAGAATAACTTAAATCTTATGTACCAAAACAACAAACAAAATTAATGGCAAAAACATAAATTTGAAAACAATCTCACAGGGTTGATTTGAAGAAAGGATAGAAACAAATTTATAGGGCTCCAAGTTGTCAAAGCAGCAATGGACAGAAGGAAGGACAAGCTCATTCAGTAAATGGAAACAGCCGAGGGACCTCTAAAGAAGCGCTTCCCCGGCTGTAGCCCCAGATAAAGGCTACAAGTCAAACAATCAAATCTTTTAAAACGATCCAATTAGAAAGGATTTTCATTTTGGCAAAAATATCAGTCAGCACTGGAGACATCAGGGGAGAAGGGTGCCGTCCTCCACAAACTCTGCTAGGGTGGAAATGCCTACAGCTTCCAAAGCTGACTATATAGTCCAGAAGCCTTAAAAAGACACACTGCAGGCATGAGCTTTGCAAAGAAGTGCTAAATTCAAGGATTTATGTGTCCACATTTTCATTTTAGCATAATTTATAATGGCAAGAGCTGGAGCCCACAGTATACAAAACCCAAGCCTGAATTGTTATGACGTGAAGCGGGTCACTACAGTGGTCCACTACAATATTTTTAGTGATGTGGAGAAAATATGCATATAAATAAAAAGCAGAATGCAAGATATTTTATACAATATAACAATAGCAATTGTGTGTGTGTGTGTGTGTGTGTGTGAAGACAATACACCATCCTTGAAGTATTAAAACTGATTAATTCTCATAGGTGGGAACAAGCTATTTTTTCTCTCTATTATGATGTTCTCCATAATAGAATTGTCCAGAATTAGAACTTAATGTATCATTCTCAAAGAAGATATCTAAATTCAATCTTACTTTATTTTCTAGTACAAAATATTTTAGAGTTATTTTGTAATACATTTTAAAGCAGTATATCACCATTCTACTGTAGTTCAAGGTCTAATGTAATAACTTATTTTGGGCACAGGAGAGGTAAATTATAACTTGGCAAAACTTATGTATAGCTTTGTTTAAAAAGTTAAATATTTGGATGCGTACGCACACATATACATATTTATGTGTATGGTAGTGTTCCTATAGAATCTTAGCACTGGGTGGTCAAGGCAGATGGGCCAGGACTTGAAGTAATTCTCCTCTGTACAGTAAATTTGAAGGCCAGCCTATGTCACATGAGAATGTCCCCAAAAGTTAAAAGCAAAGCATGTCAAAGAAACACAAAGCCTTTTTTCTTTCCCTTCTCAAAGATTCAGAAAGGAGACAAACATTTATATGTTACTGATAGCAACAACGTTGACCCATTTTAGGGCAGCCTGAGTCACTTTGCAACAACTTGGAATTCTTAGCTCTCTCAAAGTGTGCTCAAGGGGAATCAGGTTCCCAAACCGGCTTTCTGTCCTCTGTCCTTTCCAGGAAGTCACAGTGGATTCACTCTCCAAGGAGATTCCAGTCTTCTCCCTGAGGCAAACTGTGGGAGACAGCCTTCCTTCCTCTCCTCAGAGACTTCGTGCTCCGGCCAAATCTGTCCTCCTGCACTTTAGTCACAGGAAAGGCTGCTAATACATTTAAGCCTCTTCTACACCAGACATTCTGTTAAGGGCTTACACCTACACTGCCTCTGTAAATGTCACAACAGCTTCGCACAAGTTTTTACTTGCTTTTCTTCACAAACTGGGGTGCTGAAGCCTAGAAAGGCTGTGACAATTGTTCCTGGTCACACGGACACTGGTGAAATTCACAGGCAATTGAAGAGTTCTTTCCTAACTGGGTAGAGCTGCTACTTATGAGGACCCATTCATCCTACAAATAGTGTGTTTAGTCTCAGAACTAAAAATAAAATTATTCTTACATTGGAAAAGTCCAAACTCCTTCACTTTTCTCTTCAGTTTCTTGGACGATACAGGTGTGTGTGTGTGTGTGTGTGTGTGTGTGTGTGTGTGTGTGAGAGAGAGAGAGAGAGAGAGAGAGAGAGAGAGAGAGAAAGAGAGAGAGAGAGAGAGAGAGAGTCTGTCTGCCTGGTTCTAACTAGCTGCTCCATTAGTTTTAACATAATTCCACAAAGTAAATTCAGATAATATCCAGTTTTCTCAAATTGTTGCACTTGGCCACAAATCACTAGAGAGACAACAACAAAAATTGTAGCTCATCTTTGGATAGACTTAAAATCACTTTCTCTCTAAGCTTAAATAGTGCCTGCCCAAGGTAATTAATTTGCCACCTCTCCACTGTAAGAACAACAAGGTTCAGGCACTGTGGCTTCATCAGCCCCAATTCTACACTTTATGCTCTCCAGCAATTTATCTGTGAGATACCTGTTTTTCATCTATAAACACCCAAGTTTAAAACATTGCCCTACCTCTAGAGTTGAAGAAGAAATAAATTAGATAAGGTGCGTGGGGGAGGGGAGGGGCCAGTTCCCGAGATGCCCTTCTGTTGTCTACTCTCTGTTGGGGGTCTCCTTAATTCTTCATTTAAAGATCATGCCAAAGAATATGGGTTTTCTTTCTCCAGGACACCTTAGATGTCTCATTCTAAAGTTTTCAGAGAACCCTTGCTTTTCAGTACTGTTCTTGCAAAGTTTGCGTTTCCACATTGAGCTTTTAAAAAAGACTTAAATAAGAAAGTGGGATTTTTTAAAAAAAAAAGGCTTTTTGTTACCAGAATTCTAATCCTCAAGGGTTTCTGCAGCCCCGCTGTGGCAGGGTGCTATGACCTCCCCGAGTGAAAGCTAGGCCAAATTTTACACGTTATAGTTGCTTCTGTTGAAAATTATACAGGCAGCTGGGTAACAGATCTTTCCTACCCAACAGTATTTCAAGGAAACACTTGACAGATTTGATTACAAGGAATTGTTGTTGGTGGCTAACATTAACTTCCCACCACCCCCAAATCAGGAAGTTAAAATCTTGTGTCTTGGGAAAAGATGAGGAATCCACTTCACTATTAACATTTGAAAGCTATACATTATGTGTTTGAAAATGTCCCTGACCATGTGATTGAAAAGATGCCAGACGCCCTGCCAGGGTACTTTCTTTGCAGTGGTTTTTCCAGGTACCCCAGACACTAGAGCAGGATTTCCCAATATTCCTTAGGCTGCATTGTCAGCCTGTCGCATCCAAGACAGTTTCTTTGAAAAAGGCGCGTTATGGATAGAGGACCGTCCGGCATTAGGAGACCTCTCCGGGAATGACCGAGCGTTGGACGCTCAGATTCCGAGCTGAGCTTTCGTTTCCCGTAGGTCAGAAGACGCTGTGGGTGTGGGCGCGGGTGATCGAACAGCTGTCCCCAAGTCCTGCCGCGTCCCCCGCCCCCGGAGTCTCCACGAAATTATGCGGCATTGACGTGTGTATCTCAGCTTTGTTAGAAGTGTTAGACTAGGATGTTTGACCCCTGGAAAAAAAAAAAAAAGGTATTAACCACAAGCAGGGCTGGTGTCCCCATTCACCCATCTCCTGTGTCCCTCTGCAGGCCGCCCCACGCTTGGCGGTGACTTCTCTGCAGAAGCCTGGCTATCTGCATCCTTCCGAGCATCCCGCGCGCTCGCTCGTCTCAGACGCGGTGACTGCGCCTTGGACCCTCCGCGAACTACTGTTGTGGACCCGCTTAGGGTTCCCCTCTCCATCTGGCGCCTGCGGTCCCTCCGGTTCCCGGCCCTGGGTGCTGTCGCCGATCTCGCCGGGCCTCTGCGTGCAGATCGAGCCACAGTGTGACACTGGGATCCATAAGGCCGCGATCCCTGTGGGCCCAGGCGACCCACCAGAGGAAAATCCACCCGGGAAGAGAGAGATACCTTAATCTTTGCTCTTTCACGGGACACCCATCATCTCATTTATTCGCAATTCAACCTCCCTCCCCCCAGCGCGCCGTGATGCATCTTTTAGGATGTGAAGATTCAAAGTTTAGACTTGGAACATAAAAAACGGCATTCATAATCTTACAAGGAAAGGCAGGTAGGAGATGAGAAACGACACAGAACGGATTTTTAACCCAGTGAGAAAAAGAGTTGATCACTGTGACCACGGCTCTTCATTTTCTCCCAGTATCTTAATGATTAAAACGTACAACAATTCTATTTCATCTGCCTCAAAAGTATGGGAGTCAGCGCCATGAAGCCTCTTTCAGGGCTATATGGAGATTAAAATTTAGGATTAGAACTCTATCCTTTTTTAAAGTCTTGTGAAGAGGGCGGTGTGTGAGAACAAGTTATTAGGGCAGAGGTCATTTTTCTCTGGCTCTCCCACAGAGCTCCTCACTTAGGAAACTCGACTAGCTGGAGGTCTGGACTATCCAGTCCTAGATGGGCTTGATGCTACATTTCTGCTCACCGATGCTGATAGAGTGTTGTCAGTTACATGGTTTATATTTCTCTTCCTTGCCTCACGCTTTCAATCCTGGGCAAAGGGGGGTCGGGAGCAAATATTTCTTAACTCTCTCCTTTACACAGAGCAGAAGAGTCCATCCCAGGGATCAGTGTGGAGAAGTAAAGACATAATTTCCCCTGGGCCAAATCCCTCTGAGGTCTTCCACTGTGACTCCGAGAAGAGTGTTCTGGAAACTGCCCTTTCACAGTGCATGAAAGACAATTTCACATTCCATCTCTCAATCTCAATCTCTCTCTCTCTCTCTCTCTCTCTCTCTCTCTCTCTCTCTCTCTCTCTCTCTCTCTCTCTCTCTCTCTCTCTCTCTCTCTCTCTCTCTCTCTCTCTCTCTCTCTCTCTCTCTCTCTCTCTCTCTCTCTCTCTCTCTCTCTCTCTCTCTCTCTCCCTCCCTCACATCCACCCCCTCCCCAGGCATATCAATCCACAGAGGAGTTTAAACACACACAGCCAGCCCTACAGCCAGCTGAAGGGAGCCCAACCCAGGAGTTGCTGCGGTGCAGTGTAAGAGAAGAATCTAGAGTATTTTTATGGAACGAATTATCTTTGTTTACTTCAGTGAATCACTGCGCCTTCCTTGTTGTTTGTGACCCACCCGTTTGCAGGGATAGCACCACCAACCTCCTGTCAGAGGGGGAGAAAACAGAAGGAAGATGTGTGAGCTCCCCCTACTGCCCTTCCTGAATGCAGACTGACTGAAACAAAACAAAAAAACTGTAAGGAATCATCCTTACAGAAAGAAAGGATTTCATAGGATCAGTTCTGTCCTGACTGGTACATGCATCATGATTCCAAATTTGTGGGCCTAAATTTAATGTGAATCCTTAGGAAGGGTCTCGCCAGGACCTTGTCAGCCGACGTTTTAAACTCCCAAGTTAGAATAGTGATTTGATAGCTGGTTGCCTGGTGTTGGACTTCTCTTGAAAGTGCTTACTTTTTGAGCACAGTTTTTCTCTTTGTCAGCCTACATTTGTTCATGATTGAATAGTTTCTACTCACTTCCTGCTGTTGCAGATATGGGAGTTATCGTGGGAATCAGGTGCTAGCCACACTGACCAGTGTTGTACACTATATATCTATGTCAAGAGTGGTACTGCACTCAGGAAGGGTCTTAACCCTGGAGTCAGGAACATTGTAAGCCCCAGTCATTTGCAAAGTCTTCTAGGGAATTTTCACTCAGTTTTCTGGGTGTGTGACTTACAGACAACCTTAATGCATTCACACATATTTAGTGACTCCCAATCTTTAACCTTAGGGCCATAGAGTATAGAAGAACCACACTTCATTTCTGTTATACCTAGGTCAGTTAGTTTATGGACAAACTTCACTGAAATGGCTAACAGCATTGGTCCAGTCTCTGTTTCCTGTGTCAACATTGAGGTTTTGTTTCTTTTTGTTTTGAATGTGTGACTTTGGTGGAGTCAAGTCCTCATGAAGCCAAAAGCATAGCTTGAGCCCTTTATAAAACCATGCCAAGATTTAATCAGTCCAGTCCACAATCTTACACCGAGTCTCTGCTCTGGTTTGTATTTCTCTAAACACAGTGTGGTCATCCTCGCCTTTATCCCTAATGTCATTTCTCCCAGCCCCCTCCCATCCCGATCCGAAGTGCATTTTACCTAGAGTGAAACTCACCTCTCTCCTGGCCACAGTGATCATGTGGATTGTTCTCTTTTCTCTGCTCCTTGTTTTTCAGTCGCTCTATGCACCCCATGAGCCTCTATACTAGCTGATGAAACGCATGCAGGTGCTAGATAGGTATTGGAGCGCTGTGCAGAAAGGTAATGGCTTTTGTTTATCGGCCTCCCCATACTGCCAAAGTATGCTGGTTTCTCTAGTAGTTCTCTGCTTAACGAGGAGCCTAAAACAATAACCATGAATGATTTTTTTCATTTAAATTTAAAAAAATTTTCATGGCTTTTAAATAAAAAGTTGTCAAATTAAGGAGCTGTTTTCAGGATTTTAATTGATGTGTTAGTTGTGCTTTGCCCGCACCCCAAAAGGATTTGAGGTGGGCTTAAAATATTATGAAAACGAGACAGGATTATTAATTCTGCCCTTGCATGTTCTAGAATTGTACAGTTCTAGATGCCAAGTTAAATAACACGGAGGGTTTTAAGATGCAATGTATGGTGTTTTCTAATATTTCTCATCATGCTATAGAAAAAAATCATGGATAAAAATTTTCAGAAATATTTTTGTGTCTCTTTGCATATCATACACATACACATAAATACACACATACATACATACTCACACGCAAACTGCACTGGCAGGGAACATAGGTTGTTTAAAGCATAGCTATTCAACTGTCATATAAAGTGAAATCTATATTTTCTCTCCCTATATGACTATATATTTAACATCTCTATGCATATGTGTGTGCATACATATGTATATGTTATATACACACACTCCACATTATTATTTCAAAGGGAATTTTCTCCTTCTGGCTAGCAGCAATAAGTAGTCAATATTTACACTCTTGAATATCGATGACATCTCGCGCACATGCAAAAGCTGTGGAAAACGTCTCCATTTTCAAACAGAGTTTTAATTATTTGTAAAGACTTCAATTGTTCACTGTCTAATGTCATGGATTGGTCTTCACAGTGTGAAGTGCCACTGTCCAGAACCCCCACAGTATTATAAATAGGCTTCTAAAGCCGGGTTGATTGATGCTTGGCATAAAACGCTATTCCTCTGAGCACATATATTCCTTCTGTTCACCATTTTCATAGAAAAATACCAGGGCTGATTTTTCATTCAAATCTCCAATTTATGCAGGGTTTAAAGTACTAAATACTTAAAGCCCCTTTCAGATCTTTTCCCCCTTTTCTGTTAGGTAAGTAGCTAAATCTTCTGCTTCAACACAAATAAGAATCAGAGATTTAGCAGATTTCCTGTGGGGAAGAGAGAGGCTTTATTAATTATATTGAGAATCAGATAATATGCTTCTTTGACACTAATGTTTCGTCTTTCCCCACCCTATGTATCCTATGGGAGGACTTGAAAGCCTGTATCAGGGTCTAGATTACAGCAGTGACAATTCCTCAGAAGAAAGACTGTAATGAATGGCATTCTGAGTAGAAGAGAGAATTTGAGATGTTTAAGATGTAAGCAGTAACTGTGAAATGATCCCCCCCCAACAAGTATGTCCCAGGAATTGTAATATAAAACACCAAAAAGCATGATAAAGTGCATTTTCATGAGTTTTAATAAATTTTTAATACCAATGAAATGTAAATTTTCCCTTCCCAACCCTTATCTGCATTTGACAGAGGCCTACGGAAAACTTTAAATACCCACTTAAAGTAATTTACAAGATGCTGTAGAGATTGCCAGCAATAAAGATTGATAAGGAGTCTTCTTAATTTTTTTGTATTGACATTATTCACACCAATCTGCTTTATCCAGATTCTACTGGTTCTGACCAGTGCCTATATTGCTAGTCTTAGCAAAATTGTACATTATTTTACAAATTCTACTTGAATAGATTCTGAAATGACCACTACCTACCTGACTGATAGAGTAATTGCTCTTTATGTAATACTTATTTTGAACCAGACAATGGGCCAAGGACACTCCATGCATTATGACAATGGACTTGTATGACCACTGTGTGGAAGAAGTCCCATGTTTATTAACCACAATGTTAAGGATAACACTTGAAAGCCTGTTTCAGGATCTAGATTACAGTCGTTATTGTTCCTGAGAAGAGAAAGTGTAATGAATGGCATCCTGAGTTAGGAAACAAGGAGAATCCAGGAGCTTTGTTTAGTAAATAATACATGTAGAAAATGAAGTGCAGTGGTCTGGCACTACACACTGTTCTGGGAGTTAGCAACCACTCTGTGTAGGTAGTACATGCTTTAGATATTGCATGCCACATAACTCCTATTCAACTGTGCTGTCCTGGTACAAAACCAGATCTAGATAAAATGCAAACTAATTGCATCTGTCCCAATAAACTTTTATTATAAAAATGCAGATGGTGTGCCAGATTTGTAGTATACTGTCCTGACTGTGTCTCGAGGCATAGTAAAGGCACTAAGTGAACCTCACATTGGAGCAGATCTCTGTGCTGGATCTGAGCGAATAGAATGTGTGTGAACTTGGGTCTTCAAAATCTGTCTCTGTCTCTGTCTTTGACAGCTAAGTTTAAAATTATTGTTGGAGAATTGGAAGGCTTTTCTTAAAATACAGTTATAAATATGGCATTTTGAATGAACTGTTTCTGGAGATAGGATCTCATATATCCTACCCATCTTGAACTTACTGTGTAGCAGAAGATGACCATAAACTTTTGATCTTCTTTCCTCTACCACCAAAGAGCTGTGGTTATATGCAGCACTGAGACTCAAACCCAGAGCTTCAAGAATGCTGATCAAGTTCTTTAGATGGGCAAAGCCGTGGCTTCACTTTGGAGTCCTTGTTATTACAGGTCTGTTTCTTACAAGTAATCTTATGAACCTGGATTTCAAGACTGCGGGACACCACTCACATAATGATCATGTTACATTCTTTAAGGATTAGTGGAACTCTATTTTATTCTTACTACAGACTACAGACCCTGACTTACTTCAGAGGGATTCAAGCATTTCCTTGGCTCTGTGTATCTCTGCTGGTTTTCTGGTCAAGGCCAAAAGGGATGTTTCATCTTTGCAAGTCTCTCTACCAGAGAGTCCAAGGTCATGGTCAGCTTCTCTTGTGCCAGCATTTATATCTATTTTCGCCTGTTCCTGGGTCTTCCATTATGGAAGCAGTTATTACAACACAGAAACTGCATCTCCCTACCAATATCAGATCCACATGCTGCTTTCCTCAAGATAAATGGAGCATTCTTATTCTTTCTTTTTCTTAATACAGTTTCACTGTGCAGCCTGTACTGGCCTTAAATTCTCACGGATCATCCTGTTTCAGATGCTCAGGTTCTAGCTTGATAGGTACACACCACTGTGCACAGTTAGGCTGATGAAACCTATAGGTGACAACCAGTGAGTCCTCATGGCTAGCTTCACCCAAAAGCAGTATTTGGGAGAGCAGTTTCAGCAGAAGAAAGAGATTTTCTTTCTTTCATATTAAAAGACTTAATAAGATCTTATAAGTTATCACTAGTGCAATACATTGTAAAATGGTTTGTCCTAATAATCCCCTTAAACAGCACAATAATGGGAATAGAGTTTGAGGCTAATTGGAAATATTACAAGTGCAATTAAGTGAAAGAAAACCAAGCTAATAATACATTTTTTAAATAAAAAATTAAACATAAGATGTCAAAGGACTAGCAATGCTTTCTCTCCACTTCACATTCAAACACATTTTTAAAATTCAATTTTTTTATTGTGAGTTTCAGTGATGGTTTTGTTATTAAAGAACTAAGAAGTTTTTACTAAAAGGGAACTTCTCTGGTCTTGGATTTAATCCTTGAAATCAATCAAGTCTTTAGCATCCTTTGACTTATCCTCAGATAAAAGACCTCTTTGAGTCCAAAGCCAAGGAAGTAATCCCCTGCCTTGTGAGTGACCAAAAAGAATGTCTGTAAGCACAGATCCTTGCACTTCAGTAGATTAGAGTGCCATGGCAGAGATGCACAGGATATAATTAAAACGACTAAGCAGTATGGCGGTGGGATGGAGTATATGAGTTTAGGGGAGAGCCGATGTCCACACTCCCCGAGAATGCTTTTTTAGAGAAGGCCATTTCTTGTTGCTGTGACAAAATACCAGACAGAAGGAATTTTAGGAAGTGTTTAGTTTGCTCATTGTTTGAGGGTACTGTCATCATGGCAAAGAAGAAACTCAGTGTGTTTCAATCATGGGGTAGCTGGTCCCCTATCTGCAGTGAGGAAGCAGCTGGTCCCACAGACTGCAATGAGGAAGCAACTGGTTCCCCCTGCCTGCAGTGAAGAAGTGGCTGGCCCCACAGACTGCAGTGAGGAAGCAGCTGGTCCCCTGCCTGCAGTGAGGAAGCAGCTGGTCCCACAGACTGCAGTGAGGAAGCAGCTGGTCCCTCTATCTGCACTTAGGAAGGAGCTGGCCCCCCTGTCTGCAGTGAGGAAGCAGCTGGTCACCCTGCCTGCAGTGAGAAGGCAGCTGGTCACACTGCTTGCCAGTCACAGATTCTGGAGTGATACCACCCATATTTGCAAGGGTCTTCCTTTCCTTCCTTTCTTAATAAAATCTAAAATGACACCCACAGATATGACCAGAGGTTTATGTCTGTCAAGTTGACAATTGTACCCTGATAGCCAGGTTTATAGTATTTGACACTGAGATGGCATTGTTGGATTTGTGTGAGAGAATGACACAAACATGGTGTTTCTTTGGTTCAGAAGTAGCTTATGTTTTTGGTATCTAAAATAGAGGGCATAAAGTAGACACTTAAAAACAATTTATTAGTATAAATATTGAAGTTTTTTTGTTTGTTTGATTTCAGTGTTGTTTTGGATTAGGATTTTGAGACAGGGTTACTATGTGTCTTGGCTGTCCTGGAACTCACAATTTACTCTGTAGACCAGGCTGGCCTGGAACTCATAGAGATCTGCCTATCTCTGAGTGCTAGGATTAAAGATCTGTGCCACCACCATCTGGCTTGAAAATAGAGTTTTAGAAAGATTATGAGATAATGTGCTGAAGAGAATGGAACAAAGAAAGAAATATTGCTAGAAATGTATCCTCATTTGTTGCCAGAGGACTGAGAAAAGAGGTGTGTGACACAGTTTTTCAGAGGAGCTTCCTCTTATTCAGTGGCCAAGAGGCCATCTTCATAGGCAACAAAAGAGGGGCCACGTGGCCGAAATATAAGCAGACATCTGCAATGTTGCTACCATGACCATGACGTTGCTTGCCTTTCTCTGTAGTTTCTTTCTCATTCACTGCCCATGGTGCAGTCTCTGTATAGGAGTTACTTAGCATCACACAGGCCTCAGACTCACCTTGTGGCTTACTCTTGGTTACTGTGTTTCTCTTAGCCCAGAGGACCCTAAGCAGGATGATGGAGAATTGGCCTGTTTGCCTGGCATCTCTCTGCGATCCTTAAGGTTTGCTGACACCATCCACGTGCTCACCTCTATTGTGAGAAGGAAACCACTAAGTGATTCTCCAAAGTCATTGAGCTGGGGATAGAGCCTCATTCTCCAGCTTTCAGTTTTTAAAAAATTTTCAGTGGACTCTTATCATGGATGAATGAGAGGAGCAAATTTTTTGCGCCACCAGTCTGACCTCCATAAAGCACAATATAGCATGTGCGCCGTGTCCACAATGAAGGGATGAATGTAGTTTATTTTTAAAAAGAGAAGACTACCTATCCATAAAACACACAAGTAATAAGGATAGAAATAAAGTAAAACTTTTGCTAGTGTAACTGTGCTTTCTCTCAGACTGGATCAGGGACCATCTCCACCCAAATTCTTCCATTTCTGTTATTTAACCCATTCGTTGGTAATTTATATTAAGGTAACAGGATTACACGTGTAATCGAACACTTGGTATAAGTGTAGGTGTTTTTCTATGCCTCAAGCAATTGCATTTTATTTTCTTTATAGTCTAGGAACATCTCTCAACTTTCCTTCTCTCCTACCCCAGGACCAAAGAGCTGAACTGAGATAAATTCAAGAGAAAAGCTAAAAGTGAAAGTCTTAGTGTAAGTTAGAAAGACTTGCCTACACATTTGCTGAATGAAGTTTTAATGCTTTCAGACACTGTTCTAGTTTTGAGATTAGATTGTAGGTCCTCAGGTGGAGAGGAAAAGCCAAAGCCCCCCAGAAAAGAAAGCAGGACATAGGAAAGCTACATTTCCACCCTGTCTCCAGGAAGCTGTTTAGCACCCAGCTGTCCATCTCCTCGATAGTAGAGTATTTGAGGTTAACACTGTATGCTAGCCAGGAGCTGTGTATACCTTCAAGACCATCTTTAGTTTTTGTTAGACTTATAATCACTCCAGATTTGAGGATTGCATGGTGATGACAGGAACAGGAAGCCATTGGCCCTTTCTATGGTGACTATAGATGGAGTGAGAAGCAAGTCTTCCACAGACGAGGAACGTGGTGGAAGACGCTCTTGTGCCATGTGTTTCATGTGAGTAGATTTCCCCTGTGCCCTTCTAAACCCTTCCACCCTCAACAGCTAGCAACAGTCCTTGACACCAGATATATTTAGAAGGAGGAAGCGGGGATGGAGAGCAAGATAAAGATGTTATTAAAGATAATATATATGCATATATATAATACAGTAGAGCTAAGATATAACTAGGGAAGTGAAGATCTGAGTTCTTCTGGAATTTAGATAAGATGAGAAGCACTGGGGCTGGAGAGATGGCTCAGCGGTTAAGAGCACCGTCTGCTCTTCCAGAGGACCCGGGTTCGATTCCCAGCAACCACATGGCAGCTAACAACTGTCTGTAGTTCCAGTTCCAGGCAAAACACCAAGGCAAAAAAATAAATAAATAAATAAAGTTTAAAAAAAAAAAAGAAGCACTTAATTTTTGATACTCAGCTGTACTGGGATAAAAACAAATATGTCAACCCTATCCTTAATTCCCATAGTTTACATTAAATTTCTTTCCCCTTGCCCCCTTTTCTTCTTGTGTGTATGATATGTATTCATGTATAGCAGAGGCCAGTGGTCCACACTGGTTCTTTCTTTCTTCTCATCCCCCACTTTGCTTCGGGAACAGGGTTTTTAACTGAAGCTGAAACTTGCTGTCTGGGTAGGTTAGCAGCCTGCCCACCTTGCCCAGTGCTGGGGCTCGGGCTGTGCTGTCACACTTGGCCTGTATAGGACACTGGAATCCAGACTAACATTCTCAGGTTACTTCAGCAAGTGCTTTTACTCTCTGACATATCCCTCAAGCCCCTAAATTTATCTTCTTTATAGTTCTATTTCTCACCATATGACATGTCTAGTAGAGTTGACAGGTAAAAAATAATCAAGACAGCCTGAGAGTCTCTAAAAGATAAAGACACAGGGTTATATTGTAAGTGTTCAGTATTCCTATTTAGAAAAACACGTCACTGTCCTAATCAGGCAACTGTCCTATTCTAATGGGAGCATTCTGGTGAAACAAGTGTGTTTGGAGTGCTGGATAAACTGCACTCTCACACTTTCAGAATTATTCCTTCACTATTTTTCCACTGTGGTCTACATATTCGGCCCTTTTGAAGTATACATGAAGGCCTTCCTCTGTAGAAATGATGTGGATGCTGAAGACCCAAAGAAGAGTATGTGGTCTTCAAAGAAGACCACGGTCCAGAAGAGTGACAGACATGGACATGAAGGCCGAAGCACCCTGAAGCCTCACAGCCTCACAGCACAAGCCTCTTCACCATGCATGCCCCTTCCTATCTCTCTGCTTCTTTTGTGCCCACAGCCCAGCAGCTCCACATACAGCAGAGACTAGACAGTAAGGACTGCTGCACTGCGGGATTCAGTCTCTCAATCCCAGGAGCTTAGGTCATGCCTCCTCCTCAGCAAAGGTAGCTAAACCCTGTTTTCCAAACACACGTTGAATATGTCACTTTGCTCCAACCCCTGCCCATCAGGTCTTGACATTTGGGGCTCTGGTTTGGGACTATCTGACTCTGCCCATTTAAGGCTTTCTCCATTTTCCTCCATAAAACTCTTTCTTGTTTGCAACACCTTGCTTTGAGATCTTCCAAATATGACTCTGGCTGAAATCTGGCCAAGACAGCCTGTGTCGTTCCCCACCCCCACCCCCTGGCCAAAGCCTCCTAGGTGTCATGATCCTCAAGAGTATTGCTTTTGGCAGTTCCCTGGATGCTGTCAGCACCAAGTTCCTGCTTAGGCAGAACTGACCTAGGTGAGCCTCTAGGACCTATGGGCAGACTCTAAGAGAAAGACTATTGAGCTTAGAAGTGGGTATCTGATGCTTTGTTCCTGCTTCAAGAGAAAGTATAGAATTGTGGATTAAATAACAACTTGATAAAACAGACAGACACACACACACACACATACACACACACACACACACACACACACACACACACACACACACACACAGAGAGAGAGAGAGAGAGAGAGAGAGAGAGAGAGAGAGAGAGAATATGCCTGAGAGTATGTTGTATGTTCCTGGGAGAGATAAAATACAAATTGCTATTTTTCAATTCCTTAGTTTGATCATGAGAACATTTTTAATACATTTCAACATATGCATTTTGGTAGATTTTTATTTAGATAATGAAAAAGCTTGACAAAACCAGTTCTTTATGTTCACTCTTGATTTATCCTGACTTCAAGATTACTGTCACTGGCAGTCCAATTTGCCAGTGTGCTGCGGCAACACCCCCCACCTCCACGAAGGAAGAAAATCTATCAAACTCTTGTAATTTGGATGCTCGCTAGCTATTTCAAAATCAGAGCACTTAAAACTAACCTTCAACTCTGATATATATAAATTTCAGACGAAAATAACTATTGCAAACAAAATATCGCTAAAAATTCATTATTTTTGAGCTGATGGAAAAAAAAATCACAAATTACCAGCTTGTCAAACATTAGCATCAGCTTCAACAAAGTTTGAGTTGACAACTTAACAGTGACTGATCATGAAGTGCCGTACACTGCAAGATCAGCTAGCTGGAAAGGGCATGTGCAGATTGAGGTCAGGCCTGAGAAGGGCATGCGCAGACTGAGTCCAGGCCCCATAGCGCGCTGGTGCAGAACTGGCTTTTCCTCTTTAGCCCTCAGCCATTAGGTCGGTGATTTTCCTGATACCAGGGGATTTCTTGTGTTGAGAGTAAAATTCTCTGCTGAAGCGTTTGACAAGCCCTAGCTCCTGATGTCTCACACTCAAGCCTTACTTTAAAGCCACATCTGTTAGTTTAGAGCATTTTTAGTTTATTGAAGAAGCCTTCACAAAGAAAAAACAGATGATGAAAATCTCATCTGTCAAAACTGTTATTAAAACCAGTAACAGTGTGAAATTTTGTTTAAATTGAAAGCATCATTTATTTTTATCAAACATTTTATAAACAATCATATTTGAGAAAGATTTGGGGGACCTGGAGAGCCCTCACCAAAACGCGGCTCATTATGCTGCTTCGTTTATAATGTGTGGCTCTGAAATGGGCTGTGCTGCATCCCTGTAACATCTTGTGGTACCAGTAAGGTGAAGATGCTATCTGAGAGCGTGGCTGGGCCTCCTGGGAGGGGATAGGGAACAGGCATAAGGTACAGACTTGAAAAGATGGAAGGACATTAACTTTAGGGTGGTACACAAGATACCCATCTGATTTGCCATTTGCTGATGGTCATGGACCAAAATGAAAAGTTCCCAAAAGAGTTCAGAAAAGTGAATGGAAAGAAAGAAGAGATGGAAAGTTTGACTACAGTCATGTGTGTGTGTGTGTGTGTGTGTGTGTGTGTGTGTGTGTGTGTGAGAGAGAGAGAGAGAGAGAGAGAGAGAGAGAGAGAGAGAGAGAGAGAGTGCAGACAGCTGACTTCATGCTCAGACCTGCTACTGATATCGAAGGGGCATTTCACAGCCAGGAGAAGTAAAAGACAGCCTTAAGCAGGGAACAAGATGAATGTCAAGTCCATTTAGTGGATTCTTCATGCAATCCAGATGTTTGGCAAAGTAGAGACAAAACATCTGACATTGTGCACTGTGTAGACTCAACCTAGAAATATACAAAAGATCCAGTTTCACATTTTCTACTTTTTTGGCTGTTCGGCATGAGCATCTTTGAGAAAGAAACTGTGTGAGGAAACTCCAGTAATGCATGACTGAATGATTAGGCTGATGGTGGCTTCTCTCTCCTTTTTCTCAGCCATACATATTTTGGAATCTTCACATGGGACTCAGAAAAGATTTCCCCACAGGAGTGGAGCAATGAATGGGAGCAACATGGTGTAAGGGGCTTGAAAGATCTTTGGCTCTCTTGCTCTCTCTTCAGAGAAAACTGGCCACCAGATATCTAACCTACCTTTCATCATTCCCCTTTTTCAACTGTGAAAGAAAACTACTCATTCTGAGTCATTAGACTGGAATATTCCAGAGTGCACAAACTTGCCAGCACAGGACTGTGGGTGCCAACTGAGGTCAAGACCTCACCTCTGTGTGTCTTCATCTCAAAGAAAAGAGAGTAGATTTCCCAGGTTTGCTTCTAAAATAGCAGTATTAAACTTTCTAGAAGAGAAACACATATTAGTATTAACTATAATTTTCTTGAGCATTTATTTAGAGCCTAGAATCTATTTTTATTAATTTTTGCTAAATAATTATATATTGTGTACCTCTCTCTTTTTAATGTAAGTTTCAACATCTTAAATGCTTCTCTGTCCTGATGTGCTTATTTTAGAAATGCCTTGTAGTTTCTAGTCTCCAAAAGTTAATTTGGGGCCAGTGAGATGACTCACTGATAAAGGCACTTGTTGATTAGGGTTAAAATCCTGAGTAGTTCCATCCCCAGAACCCATGTGGCAGAAGGAGAGAATGAGTACAAATGTTGTCCACATCCATTCCAGACACATATGCATAATCATAATTACAAAATAAAATAAATACATAAAATGTAAAAGCTAATTTTATAATGCTAAGCAATACAACCCATGTGAGCTCTAAGCTTTAAATATCCTATCCTAGTCCATTGAGTGTGGATTTACTGAAAACCCATGGCTTTCATATAAATATATTTCATATATTCATATATATGTAAATACACACACATGTATACATACATATGTATGTTGTATGTTTAGGTGCATGCATGCTTATTACATACATCCAGTAGTAGAAGGAAGTTAGAATTTCTGGAACTGGACTTACAAGAAGATGTGAAACATGTGGGTGCTGGGAACTGAGCCCCTGTCCTGTGTAAGAGTAATAAATTCTTAAAGACTGAGCCACCTTGTGAAGTCCTCCATGTTTTTCTAAGCATAAATAATAGTGATTATTGAAAGCACAAACTTATTGGAAGAAAACTGTTTTTTTTTATTCAAAGACATATTTCTAAAATAAAATTTACTAATAGTGTCCAATAACTTCAAAGTCAAAGTTTATAATGTATTATAGAATTAAACTATATAAATATATATAGAATTAAAATATGTAAATTATCAGTTATAGAATAAAACTGTGATGATAATCTAATCCAGAAAAAAATTACAAATACTTGGTGTGTCATTCAATTTATGTTATTTCAACTCTTCAACCTGAGTACTATTGTAGTGAGGTATGACTGAATGATCAAAGACTTTAAGCATGCTTTTCAATAAGATGGGACTATATGAAGGAAATGAAATAAAAATATACAGTCAATGGGGAAAGAATATCAACTTTTGGCTAAAGAGCAGTTTGTTCATGTATTTTGCAAATGCATAGCAGAAATTGAGTGATTCAGCAAGGGTGCACATGGGAATGAGCACATTTCCATGTGGGAAGTGAAGTTAGGCTGATTGGGAGATTGTAGGGGGATTGTATTCTGTTCTATTGAAAATAATTGTCCCCGCTGCCGATTTAATAAAAATGCTGATTGGCCAAAGGCAGACAGGAACGGTGGGCAGGGCTACTAGACTAAGAAAACTCTAGGAACATCTCAGAAAAGACACAGAAGATTCAGAGATGCCAGAAAAGGATGAAGAGGAAAGAAGCTGAAATGCTGCTCTAAGAAAAGGTACCGAGTCACAAGACCAAACAGGCTAAGAATAATGAGTTAGTTTAAGGGTAAAGAGTTAGCAAGATATATGATTGGGCCCTAGGTCAGTCAGTATAAGATTAATATAAGTGTCTGTATGACTCTGTGTATTTCTGTGGGACTGCCGGTGTGCCAGACTGCTTGTCCAGGCCACAGGGCTAGACTGGAAAGGCTGGGTCCAGAAACCTAATATAATAGGAGATGTATAGCTATGTGTGGTGGCACACACCTCTAACTCCATATATAGTAAGACCCTGTTTCAAAAACCAACCAAGCAACCAAGCCAACAGATAGACTTTAAAAGTGTACTGTAGTGCAAGAATAATGTCCCAAAGGTTTAGAAAGATAAATAGTCTCTGGATGGCAACGGATCTACTTAGGAGAGAGCCATGTATATTGCATGATGTAGACAAACTGGCTTCTAGAAAAGGCAAGATTGAAGAATCATTATTTTGGCTAGGTCTCTACTTGCTATTCATTTGTGGTATTGCTTAACATGGAGCCATCACAGCCTTCAATGTCTTAATACATTAAGATAAGACCTGCCTTCTTCTTCAGTCTGTTAGTTTAAGATCTCATGTTCAGTGTCACCCAAATGTGTCCCTTCAAGGTTTTATGTGTTGTTAGAGAGTTGTTTAGCATATCCAGTGACAGGCAGAGATAGCACATGGAGTGGGAGACGTCTTTTCTAAAGCTCTTTTTTAGGTTCATCGTTGGTTATCATTTTCTAACTTTTATAAGTGTGGCCCATTTGGGGGAAAGCCCATGTAAAAATAATCAGGCAATGATCTTACATCTTCACAGTATGTATAAATTCACTGTAATCAGTAGCTTCTCTGGGCTCTTATTTGACTAATCATTGCCTCCTTTGAAATTTAAACACCTCCCTTTGCCTTTAAAACCCTTCGAGCTACATTAAAACTCACCAAGGCCTACAACACCATCCTTCCATTTGTATATACTAAAGCCAAAGGCTTTTTATAAACTATTGACTAACACTGGATATCTGAAAAGAAAGATCCCTGCTCACCTCTTACATTTCCATGCCTGTGGCTCTCTGACTGGCAGCAGTACTCTGTTCATTTATGTTTTGGTTTTTTGTTTGTTTGGTTGGTTTTTAAAGACAGGGTTTCTCTGTTTAACATAGACTAGGTTGGCCTTGAACTCCCAGAGATCCGCTTGTCTCTGCCTCCTGAGTGCTGGGATTAAAGACATACTCCACGGGCATATGCAGCTACTGCAGTGTTCTTTGTTTTTTTTTTTTTTTTTTCTTGTCCCCTTGATTAACCATTCACAACCTGTCTTGAATATGAGACCAGTTAGCCTTAACTGACTCGATGGGCTTAAAAAATGCCTTGAAATAAAAGGAGAGGGCTGTGCCGGATTATGGAGATTGTTTTAATTGAGATAGAAATTATTATTATAGTATTTGACTAATTATTATTAGTCAAATAAGAGCCCAGAGATAGAATTATTCTCATCGTGGCTGGCACCGTTCCACAGGCTGTGGTCTCAGAGAGGTAAGAAGAAAGTGATGTGAGCCCTGGCATTCAGAGCTATCTGCTTCCTGACTGTGGACAAGTGTGACTGACCATCAGCTTCCTTCTCCTGATACAGTTTCCCTTCCTTGTCATGACAGACACATCCTTTTTTAACTGTAAATTAAATAAAGCCCTTTCCTTTTAAAAGTTGCTGTTGTTACATAAACAGGGCAACCAGCTAATACAAAAGTCAGATATGAAAACATAGTATTTTTTTGAACATTGTATTTCTTATTTCATGTCCTCAAATTTTTCCTTTGATTTCTTAAGCGTTTTTTTCATATCTCTTCTTTTTTTTTTCTGGCTTTTCCTCATCTGATGACTCTAGTTTTTCTTTATTGTGTCCCCTCCTCACCCCACCACAAGCCTTTGGCATTGGGTGACAGCTCTTATATCAACTCTTCATTGGATGATTTTGAATCTGAGGATGCCAATTGCCAGTCTTGATCTGGTTTTTTTTTTTTTTTTTTTTTTTTTTTTTTTTTTTTTTTTTTTTTTTTTTTTTTTTTTTTTTTTTTTTTTTTTTTTTTTTTTTTTTTTTTTTTTTTTTTTTTTTTTTTTTTTTTTTTTTTTTTTTTTTTTTTTTTTTTTTTTTTTTTTTTTGTCTGTTTTCTTTTGAACTATGATCCTAATAGAGTATTTTGAGATACTCCCTAGAAAGTTGAAATAGTGTTCCACCAAGGATATTCTGTTACAAGCAAATGTTGAATGTTTAATAAGATGCTTTTTCTACCTCTGTTGATATGACTATGAGTGTTTTTTTCTTTAGATTAATGATGTTACTTATTCTATTAGTTGATTTTCAGATGTTGAATGAACTTAGCTAATATTTTATCCAACTATTCCCCAATTATTTTTGGTCACTACAACTATAAAGAATTTAAGTTCTCAGTAACCTAATAAAAACCTTATTCCTACATAAAGCTATGCAGATTTTATCAGCCACCACATTGCATTTAGGTAAATTTGGAAATAATTTTAATTTTCTTTTTTTTTCCTTCTTTATTTTGTATTTATCAAAAAAACAGTAAAATGAATTTAAAATGCAGAAAAGTTAACAATAACTATGAAGAGGATAAGAATCATAAGCATGGCTTATCAAGGGTGGTAATGCAAATAAGATTGCTACACATATATTTACTTTGTGTTAAGCTTTCCCTCTGATTTTTTTTTTCCCATCCCTGTATATCCTTATTCAAGGTCCCTTCCCCCTCCCACCACATCTGGTCATTTTTTCTTCTTTGCAACTCCCCATCCCCTCCCTGGGCAGGGAGCAGACAGTCCTATGGTCCCACTGACCCAATAATGCTTGGATCAGTCTCCACTCCTGGCCAAATCCAGTTTTGTCCCGCCTCCCTCAAGAGTGAGTCTGGTGTTCCTATAGTTGGAGTGGGGTTCGAAGGGTCAGTCCAGGGTGTTTCTGATCCGAAGCTGTTCAGTGGTTGTGGTTTGCTGCTTGGGCATGTTTGGCTTTTTTTCTTGTTTGTTTGTTTAGAGACCACTAGTGAGTGAGTACATCCCCTGCTTATCTCTCTGAGTTTGTGATACCTCGCTCAGGAGGATATTCTCCAAATCCATCCATTTGCTGCGAATTTTAGGGTTAGGGTTAGGGTTAGGGTTAGGGTTAAAATATTTCAGTCTGTGATAATTGCAGATTCATCTGTGTTACACAATTTATCTCAGTAGAATTTTTGCTGTTTATATATAGGTCCTGTGCATGCATTGTTAAATTAATTCTAAATTATCTTCTGAGTTTGATACAGTTGTATGAAGTGATACTTTTTGCAGTATAATTTTTAAACATTTTAGAAGAGTTCATTAAGATACCATTGACTTTTGTATTTGGTCTTTGTAGTTTGTGATCTTGGTGACCTCGTTCACTCCTAGAAACATTTCATGGGTTCCTTGGGCCTTTTTTTTTTTTTTTCTATGCCCAGAAAATATAAACAAAGAGCTTCTACTTAACTTTTCCAGCCTGCTGCTGCCTCCTGCCTAGGCATATTGTATTATTTAAGATCATTTTTCTTTTACAAATGCTTTTGTTCCTTATCAAGGCAGTCCTGCTCTTGCAAATCAAGTTGAGAGGTGTTGCTTGCTCTCTGTTTACTGTAAGAGTTTCTGTGGTTGATATTTTGCTTTTACTGCGTGTTGTCAAGAATGCTCCAGGGTTTCTGGACTTTAGAAGGTTTCACTTATGAATTACATTTCTTTGTGTGCTTGTGTGTTTGTGCATATGCATGTGTGTCCCTGTGCATATGGATACACATACATGCAGAGACCAGAGGGCAATATCAGGTGCTTTCTTCTATTTCCACCTTATTATTTTTGCTGATGATGTTATTAGCATTATTGAGAAAAGTCTCTTGAAGAGTCTAGAGCTCACTGATTGCATAGGCTGGATGGCAGCAAGCTATGGGGCTCTACCTGGCTATGCCAGTGTTTCAGCAATAGGGCAATGGATGCCCCCATCACACTTGGGTACTATGTGGATGTTGAAGATCATCAGACTCAGGTCCTCAGGCTTCAGTACCAGGCTCTTTAATGCCTGACCCATCTCTCACCCCTCAGCTTCAACTTCTTGATGTGGAACTTTCAGTTATTCTCTTCTCCAGAAGACTTCAGAAGGCTGTGTCTGAAGAACTCCACTCCTAACATTTCAGAGTCATTGGGACAAAGTTATCGATAACTCCTTTTGCACTAGTGTTTCACATTCCATTCCTGACTTTGATAGGTGATAGGTTCTTCCCCGCACTTTGTCATTTTTGTTCTTGTCTATTATTCTTACTATATGTTTTTAATTCCATACCAGAGGTTTCATTCCTTTTACCCATATTATCAATTTTCTATTTTACTAATTTCTGCTTTATGTTTTACTATTTAATTTTACTTTTAGGTTAATTTACTCCATTTTTCATTTTCTACAGGTGAAAAATTAGGTAACTGGCAAGATTTTGCTTCTTAAATGTTTAACATGAATACTTAGTTAGTAAATTCCCCCCCACACACACATACCATTTGAACTGCTTTCTATAAATTCAACACTTTGTATTTTCATTTGCTTTCCATTCAAAAGAGTTTTTCAGTTTCCTTTTTGAAATTTTATTGAATATATGGACTATTAAAATTACATAATTTTAATTTTCAAAATTTGAAGAATGAGCCAGGGCTTGTGGCACACATGTATAATCTCAGCCTTCACAAGGCTGAGTCAGGAGCCTCATCATGAATGTGAAGTTAAGCTGGACCACTCAGTTAGACCCTATAACCCCACCCTCAGACAAATTCAATGGTGATTTTAAATTTTTGTGTTGTTTTGCAGCAATCAGATTATAATGTGAGTTTGTTATCCATTTCTGCTATTTTTTTTAAAAAAACTATAGCTTATTGGAGTTTTGGATTTATGCATTTTACAAACTTTTTTTTTCTATATCTCTTTTCTCAAGTATCTGTCTCCCTATCTCATTTTAAAATTTCGCCTTCCCTATCTTTCACCAATCCACCTATCCCTCCTTCTCTCTTTTTGGATAGTAATATATTTAAAGGACATGTTAGGATTTACCTGTATTGTAGGGGTAAATTTTCTTGTTTATGAGACATAATCTTGGGTTTCTACTGAAATTTGTATTGAGTCATCTGGTTCCATTCTAAGTATTTATTTTTATTTAAGTGTATATGCATGTGCATGTGTGAGCATATGTGTGCTTGCTTCTCTGTATGTGCACCACATGTACACAAGTGCCTAATAAGACCAGAGGGCCATACTGAGTTCCCCGGAACTGGAGTCATTATAAACTGCCTGATGTGGGTGCTGGAACAAAAATCTAATCCCTTTGCACAAGCAGTAAGTGCTCCTAACTGCTGAATTACCTCTCTAGCCACTAAAGTATAGCTAAGGCTACACTTGCCCCTATGATCCTCTTGCTGTCCAGTGTATACCATCATGCCTAGCTGGGCTCTATTCTAACCAATGGAAAACAAAATGATTTCTTTTTTCATCAATTCTGGAAAACATTTTGCAAGTCTTAACACTCCATAATAATTGTCCCTTCAAGAAGTTGTCCTTGTAGGCATTTATCTAACACAAAACAGGTTAGTGTTCAGCTAAAGGCTGAATAAAAATCCTGTTCAGCTCTCTGAAATTCTTCGGCATAGCTTTCTATTCTTTTTTATTCTGTCATACAATTTTCAGTTACATTTGTCCCTCTGCATAGAGTTCTGCTTTCAAGGTAGCAATGCTAGAAAACCACTCAAGGATTCCTTCCTTGCTCAGGAAGTTTACAAATTTCTTCTTGGCAGAATGCCAATGCCTGGAAGACTCACCTTAACACCCTCCATTGCCCTGGGAGGTCACAGTCCTGAGCTTCTGGTTGTCTGACAGGGAAACATAATATTTTATAATTTTGCCCCACTTTAGATGTTTATGGCACAAAGAGAAATCTAGACCTTGTTACTTCCATGTTAGTTGAGGTGTAGTTGACTTTTGTGAAATGAGTGACATTCTAAGCACCAAATGTGGCCTAGTGACAATCGCAGCGGCTGCTGTCTCAGTGCTGATGCTGCACAACTGTGGGGGGACAAGCAGACTACATTGACACCAGCTCCAATAGGTACAAACATTGGTCCTCAGTTCTCCACATAGACTCTACAGACACGGTTATGACATGTAGCTGCTTCTGAGTCTTTTCTGTTTCATTCACAAAATTAAGGACTAATTAAATATCAAAATCACCAGAGAAACTTCTTCTTAAAAACTATTTTTACCCCAAGGAAAAAGCAACAAAGGAGAGTGTGTGTTGGTTAATGCCATGTCAGCTTAACACAAGCTATAGAGATCTGTGAGAAAGCGACTGCATTTAGGTAATAATGGGTTGTATGTGAGACAAGCCTGGGTTATGGTGGCCCTGGGTTCCATAAGAAGGAGGACTGAGAGAGCCTTGAGGAGCATGCCAGTAAGCCACACTCCTCCATGGCTTCTGCATTAGCTCCTGCATCAGGGTTTTTGCCTTATTTAAGTTCCTGTCCCAACTTCCTTCAGTGATGGACAGTGATGTGGAAGTATAAGACAAATAAACCCTTTCCTCCCCGAGTTGCTTTTGGTCCTGGTGTTTAGTCTCAGCAGTAGTAACCCAAACTAAGACAGGATGTGATACAAAAGAAAAAGAAATAGAAAAGAATTCTCCCGTTTCAATCACTTAGTCCTTTAATTAGACTTAATTGCTATCGACAGATCTTTGGGCATTTCCACACATGTTCTTATACATAACCAGGTGTGAAGGTATAAACATAATTGGGCATGTATGCGTATTCAAATTATTATTATTATTACTAGTTCGTGACACCATATTGTCCCTACCACTAACATAAATTTATAAAATGAATAAGACTTAGAAAATTTTTTCTTATCACTGAATTTAGACTATTTCATTATATTTAAATGTTGAATTTTATTGCATGGATATGCCGACTTATTTAGTCAGGTATTAAAAGTTGATCAAAATAAATATACCTATATATGATATTGCAAACATACATAGACAGATATAGAATGAGTTTCAATCAATAAAATTACTTGTTGAAATTGATTATTAAGATAACTTTAGAATAACATACAACTGATTTTAGATTAACAATTTCTTTTGGAAAAATATATATGAAAATCTGTATAATAAAGAATAGTGAAAAAGCAAGAAGATTTGCTGCAATTCAAATTCAGAAATATCTAGACATTGCCTGTCTTCCCTCCCTTCTCTCCTTCTCTCTCTCTTTTCCTTTATTCTCTCCCGTTCCTCCCTCTTTCTTTCCTTTTGAAATATTACCTCATGTTGCTCAGGCTGCCATAAACTTGACATCCTCCTGCCTCAGCTTCAGCTACCCTTGTACTTGAATTTCTCATCCAAATCAATGTGTGTTGTAGGTAAAAAAATCATAATTTTGCGTTAGATGGAAACAGAGAGTTATAAATGATCATATATAATAAAAGATATGATAAAATAATCCCATTTAAGGAAGGGATATAGTATAAAAGTATGTTACACTTAATAGTTATTTAGATTAAACAATATAGAACAAAACTAAGGTAAGGCTGAAGAAGTTTTAAAATTTTAAATAAATGTTTTATTTACACAAAATCTGAAAATGTCCTCTAAAATAAAAAACAAGAAGATTCTAAAAATATCAAGGTTGAAACCCTTTTATCAAGCATTTTACTTATTCCCAAACCTCTATGGTTTTGCTACATGTAAAAGAAAATGATGTTAAGGTCTATAATTCCATTATGTGGTCTATAATAGTAATTTCCTCAGATTTTCCAAATTTAGAAAACATAGGCATTGCTGCTGCTGATCCAAGCTCTAAAACTAAACTGGAATCCATGAGTAAGTGACTGAGTAGCCCTGTTATAGAAGCTTTCCTCCTGAGGATCTCTAGAACTGTGTCTTATAAATTTGATACGCTAGACCTTATGTGATTTCTTATACGGAAGATTTTTTGAGAGTTCAAACATGTACTACAGACATTAGACAAAACAAAGCTATGTTCTCAGTTCAGGACTTCATCACATATAGAGATTCATAAAATAATTTTATTATCACCACTCAGTAAGAACTGGTAACACAGAGTGATCTCTCTCGCTCGAGAACACTACTGAAATCAGAAAAGAAATCAGACAGCCAGAAGAACCAGTAGTGTGTGTGTGTGTGTGTGTGTGTGTGTGTGTGTGTGTGTTCATGTAGAGGTTAGAGGACAAAGGATAATAAGAGACAGTTATCTCCTTCCACCAAATGGATACCTGGGATCAAACTCAGGTTGTCAGAATTTCTGGCAAGCACCTTTACCCACTGGGTCATCTTGCCTCCCAGAACAAATAGTCTTTCATGATGCTGGCAGCCGTTTAGAGAACAGGGCAAAGCAAAAGGGCCCTTATTTCAATCCCCAGAGTCTCCAATGACAGCGACAACTCAGCAAGAACGGGTTATTGCTACATTGGAAACCAACACGATCAAAGGATCTGATTAGAGAAGAAGAGGAGACCTTGGGCATGAAGTATTGTGCTATTGCTACTGTATTTCAGAGAGGAGCAAAGGCTAGGTTAAACTATCACAGACACATGCCATCCCATCTACTGAAGTCATTCTGTTACCTTAGCCTGTCATGACTGAGGATGTGGCATGGATGGGGGAATCTTTCTGGTTAAAGTGATTCTGTGGAAAACATGGAGCCAAATGAAATTATCCCAGCAGCAGAACATTCGCATATAAAATAATTTATGGTTCACCATAAATGTTGTTAAATCTGTGACTTGTTCAATGATGAGTTATGAATCCAGCCCTTGTTAATGTTTCCTTTGCAATATGTGGTGGGAAAGAGCTATTAAAAAATACTAGCGTCACTATTTATTCAAAGGTTCCACATCACCAGAATAAATTGCCTGAGAGGAAACATCTTGTTCATAATGATTTGGAATACAGGGCTGAAAGTTTCATGGACTGAATGTTTGGCTTTGTAATAAGGAAGCATTCATAATATATGTGTGATATTTGTTAGCGCTAAACATACAGCTAAATGTTTCATGAAAGGACCATTGTGAGCCGGATTTTACAATAAACAGTTAAAACTCCTGGAGTAGATTTGGTGCAAGGGGAATGTTTGCTTAGATTTAGCAAAGAAAAATACTGTAAATAATTCATGGGATGTAATTTGACTCAATATTTTTCCTAGCATACAGTATGCTTGAGCCTACATCCTCCTTCACGAGGCTTTGTTTTTTTTTTTTTTTTTTTTTTTTTTTGTGAGTGGTGGTCCCTTCCCAGATCATTCATTTCTGGGGTCAATCTGAAAACAAGTTCAGGAGATCAACTGGCAGAGAAAAGGAACCTGAGTCCTCATCTCAGCATACTCTCTGAAGGCCTTGAGATATGCCACCTGTCACCTTTTTAAGCAAGGAGAAAGAAAAGGAAGTCAGGCAAAGAGAGCTGAGCCCAGAAAGTTTCCAAAACTCTTCTTCAGGGACAAAGGGCTTTGCCTAGAATGATGCTCAGCAGCAAACCAAGTACACTTAGAGAAGTTTAATGCAAGATAAAATACCTCTGTTTAGAAAAGCAAAAACCTAGTGATTAGGGGTCCTTACTCCATGGCCTATAATTAGATGAACACTACCAATCTGAACTCTGTTGCTCAGAGACAGCCCCAGGGCTTGTGTGGGGCTCTCTGCCCTTTCTCCTGGCATTTGATAAAGAGATCACATTCCAAAAACAACTCCGAGAAATCTTGAAATTACAGAGGAGAGGCCAGTCATTTCTCTTATACCTACTGAGTGCTTTAAAGGATTGTAGAATTGCCTAATTCATCATTCATCCAGCAGCCTAATTTGAGAAAAATAAGTAAAAAACACAAAACTCTGATTTTTTTTTTCTCACCTTGACCTTACTATAAATCTAAGTATGTATTTACAACTTTAGTGATTTTCCAAACTCTAATTCTCTCTCTCTCTCTCTCTCTCTCTCTCTCTCTCTCTCGTTTGTTATCCACATGCTTTAGCATGTAGCAAAGTGGAGGACTCTCTAATGGGTTCTCTCCCCCTACCCCATTTGTTAACCATGTTGATTTAGAATGCAGCAAAGCAAATATTATTTTAAAACTGGCTGGAGATAACCCAGTCATTAAGTGGATGATTCAACAGATGTTTTTTTCCTTCAAGAGTGAGTCGTGTGGAATCCGTTTCCAAGAAGGCAGTTGCTCATTGCTTCCGCCCCTTGCACCTCACTGCACACACAGTGAAGGAAAAATGGTTCCGGAGGCTGCAGAATGAAGCTGCTTCATTTGGCTGATACAGAGCCCTAAATGAGAGAAGAAAAAAAAAGGATTGTTTGGAAGGATGTCTACCTAAGACTTCTTCAGCTTTAAAATAATAAAGCACTATCTAAATTCCTTTTGATCTGCCTGTTGAGGTGGAGAGAGTGTGTGTTAGCAGTGTGCTCCCTCTGTGAACACCCTGTTCATTTGGTGTGGTTTTCAGAAGCTCTGAGAGCCAGGAGATGTGAATTCTAGCCTTGGCTTCTATACCAATTAGCTGGTGGATTTGGATCCCTTCCCCTCAGATCCTTATGTAGACACTGATGGCTGATGGAAATGGTTAGAAATGATGCTGAAATCCCTTCCAGCTCCTCTTGTTCAAAATAACTGTTTTCCAAATCTCCTCCCCTCATATTTCCCCCCCCCCACTTTTTGAGACAGGATTTCATATAACTCAGGTTGATCTTGTACTTGCTGTGTAGTAGAAAATTACTTTGAACTTCTCATGGAAACTTGGGTTTATTTGGTGATGGGGTAGAACCTAGGAGTTTTTGCATGCCAGGCAAAGCCCCCTTCACCTTCTGAGTTTTGGTCTTAACATATCAGTTGATAGCCGTAGTTGAGCTACCACGTGCCCCACATAGAGAATCTCTATTCTGCTCCCTAAGATCAAGGTTCTACCCATTGAGTGAGGCCTCACTGGGCAGTGGCAGGGGCTTTGCTTAATCAGAGTTTCCTTAATTTCTAGAATGTGCCCTCAGGACTGTCTGCCCATTTTTCTTGTGAGATCTAGATTAAGTAAGAAGTGTCCTCACTAAGTATGGGTTTAGGCAGAATCTCCCCTACCCCAGAGCACACATACCTTTCTTATCTGATGGAGTTGGCAATTTGAGTGATAAGGCCCCCTCAGGTCAGATTACCAAAGACTCTTTATCAAGAACCCAATTAAGTTAAATTACAGCCAGAGTTTCTCTTGCCCTGTGTGTTTCTTCTGTAATTTTCTGTCCATTGTTCCTAACACTGCCACTTGGCCACCAATGCCCACCCATGCAGGCTATAGCTTGAATTTATGGAAATCTTTCTCCCCATTACAAACCCCAACGCTCTCTGTACCTTGGACCTGCTGCAGGAACCATGGACAAAGTCTTACTATGTTTCAACCAGTGTCATTGGAACTTTTTTTATTGAACAGAAAGAAGGATTGAGAAAAGTGTATCCCAGGGAAGGGGGGTCATTTATGTTGGGACAAAACTGGGACTGACGAAAGGTTTATTAGTGGTAGATTCCCTGTGGCTGACTAAGACACCAACTTTGAAGATGGTAATACTTAAACAGACCCTGGAAAGTCTATGGCTGCTTCATTTTCTAAGAAAAGACTGTAAAGATACGTGGATGACACTGTTACCCAGGTAATGCCACTTCCTATGTGTGAGGTCACATTCTGAGACTAGAAGGCTTTCTAGGAAACCCTTTGATGCTTTCCACCTTGGGATTTTTCTCTGCATCAGAGAACTGATCTTCAAACATGGAGAACTTGAGCGAGAACCACTCTCCTCTCTCCTGAACAAAAATGATAGGAGACCTAATTCCCTCTCTGAATCCTCGACTCCTAATTACCAGCTCAACAGCGGCTAAAGCAACCAGTCTGACCAAGATTGCTCTAGGTGAATGGGAGGAGAAGATGTTCCCAAAAGAACGCAGCCGAAAAATCACCAGGAAATGCCAGGAAGGGAAACATGGCATGGGCAAATGACAAACACAAAGATTGAAAGAGATCACGTGTTATCCTGAGAAAGTGCACTCTGAGAAATCTCCCTTTGAAACGTGTTCTCTGTCCAGACAGGATGCTCTGTGGTCCTCCCCCCTCCTTCCTATTAACCATTCACGTCGGTTCTCAATTACAGCAGAAGTTTACACACCACTTTCTGACTCACTGCTTTCTAAGACAACACTCTGATTTTCCTTGGACTATGTCCACTCAGGCACTGACCAACCCGGAACCTACTCAGTTTCTAATACCTGACAGGTTTATAGCCAAAGGTGGGTTGAGAGGCAGTTCATCCAAGTTCAACTTAAAATGAGTGACTCAGTGTGCAATAGCTGCCTGGGCTCCTGGTAAGGAGAGGCATTCTTTCTGGAAAGGTTGGTATATTGTGATTCTGAAGGTTATATGAGCTCAGTTTTTCCCCTTAACCATCTGCCGCAGGTGCTGAGGAAACACTGTTTGTGTTTCTGTATGAACACGGTGTAAATAATGTCCACTTTCAGTAACCCTTTAAAACTAAAACAGCTGCCCGCAGACTTAAAAACAACTCGTGACTTCCAGTAAGTCTGAACCGCCATTATTACCCGTCTTACCACGCCTCCCCTTTACCGCGCTGGCCTACAGCCGCACAAAACTCACAGCCTTAAGTAATAACCAATCTGACAGCTCATGCTCCACTCCAGTTAAGTTCCCTAAAACAAAATAGAACATCTTATGCTTTATGCATTTTCTTTTCAAAATGTTGCTGCTCAAGATGGCCTTTCACAGTGTGTTAGTCATCTCTCCTTTGTATGCTGTTTGTTATATATAAGCCACAATACCAAGGAGAACTCTATCTTCACATTTTTTTTTCTAGGAATCCTGAAGGTCCTATCTGGAGCAAGGGGGCCTCTCTATAAAGCTTGTATATATATTATGCAGTCTAAATCTAAATCTAGGATTCAGGAATGAAGACATGTTTTTATTTTTCCTCTTTTTTTGCTTTTGTTTGTTTGTTTCTCAAGAAAGAGTTTCTCTGTGTAACCCTGGTTGTCTTAAAACTCACTATATGGACCAAACTGTCCAGGAACTCACAGAGATCTGCTTGCCTCGACCTCCCAAGTGCTGGGATTAAAGGTGTGCCATGTCTTCATTCTTAACCACAGAGGATTCTCTCTTCCATCATTCCAACAAATTCCAAGGCTGAGACAGGCCTTATTTCATGCAACTCATAAGGGACCATCATCCTCTTACCTTTTATACCTTAGAATGGATCAGTGCCATCCAAGACACAGTAGTGCTTCTTTTCTGGGTTTTAACAAAAAGAACTATGTTTATTTCTTGTCTTTTTAATTTATTTTTTGCTGTTGCTATAATAAAATATTCTGAAAAATCAACTTGAGGAAAAATAGGTTCCTCTGGTTCACAGTTGAGAGGTGCAGGTCATTGTTCCGTGGAAGTCAAGAGGTCAAGGATTGGTAGAAGTTATTAATATCACATGCACGATTAGAAACACAGAGAGAGAGGAATACATTCAACATTGATTGAGTCATGAAGATCAGATGAGGCTAGGCAGTATGTGGAAGAATAAGAGTTTCCTCAAAGAAGCCCTGAGAAGTTACAGGATGAAGCCGAAACCTAATTTGCAATGGAGACTCCAGGGTATTAGGACCATGGCATATCTGTCAAGGAAACTTTCAGGCATGGACTGGAACCTTCCCAAGAAAGGTTATGAGTGCTTTATGTGGCAGAGATGGACAGGTGTGGCTATCCAGGCCCTTTGGACACTAGCCAATGTCATCCCTCTGCACTTTCTGGTTGTGGATGCTATGTGGCCAGCTGTTTCAGGCCCCTGCTGCTGTGACATCCGAGTCATGATGAACTTCATCCCCTTAAACTGTGAGCCACAGCAAATACATTTTTCTTACTGTTTCATCAGAACAAGGGGAAAAGAAAGTGAACCATCTCTGAAGGTAAATCTATGAAAGGGTAGACCGAGATCATTCACATTTGGGGATTTTGAGTGTGTTCACAGTGGTCACGAATGGTTACCAGATCAAGTAGGTGAGTTAAAGTGTATTTATGCAGACCATCAGTTTTCCCAGGTCAAGATCATTCATCTCAGTGATTGAATTTAGTGGTACAGCCAGGTCAGTTTTGCCTCCCAATGAGGTATCTTTCACTGGAGACATTTTTGGTTGTCACAAATGTGGGAAAAGAGTTCTTCCCATTGAAATGAATCATGTCACCTAATAAAGACCTTTTTTTTTTTTTGAATTGTGATAATGTTGCATGTAGACTTGACCTTTACATTGATAAGTGCACAGATCAGTGACACTAGTTGCGTTTTTGAACAACAACCACCATCCATCTCCAGAACTTCATATCTTACTTCCTCACCTGAAACTTTGCATGCATTAAACCAAAGCCAAAGCCAGGAGCCGTATAGAAAGAAAATAGTTCAACATTTTTCCTTTGGTGACTGGCTTATTTCACCTAATACAATATCTTGAAGTTTCACCTACACTGTAGCTTTGTGACAGAATGTCCTTCTACATTCAAAACAACATGCACGTCACAATTCATCCCAGTAGGTGCTCAGCTGATTCTGTGTTTCACTATTGAGCATAATTGATACAGCTGTAAATATTGGTATGCAAATATATGTTCAAAGCCCTACTTTTATTTCTTTTGGGCAGATACTCAGATAGGGAATTGCTGGATCAGACAGTAGATTCATGTTTGAATTAGAAAGGAATCACCAACTATATCTTCTTTAGCTGGAGCATTTTATATCCATTACCAGTGCACAAGCATTCTCATTTCCTATGTTGTCAGGATTTCTTTCCTCCCTCCCTCCCTTCCCTTCTTTCTTTTTTCCTTTCTCTTTCTTTTATAAAAACATCTTAACAAGTAGAACATGCTTTATCACTGCATTCTTGATTTTCCTACTGTCCAGTGGCATTGAGCACTATTTTTGCATATTTCATGGCTATTTCTACAACTGGAGAAATATCTATTGTAGTCTCTTGTCCAGTTTTACTCAATCTCATTTGCTTTTCACTGGTTGGAGTGCTTGATATATTCTTGCTAATAATCTCTGATCAAATGTGTGGCTTTCAAATATTTTCTTTTGTTTTATGTGTTGACTTGTGTTTTTTACTCTGTAGACTTTGATGCACAAAATAAAATGTTTTAATGACATCTAACCTATATTCTTCTTTTAGTTCTTTTTGCTGTTAGTGTTTTAATCATGGAATAAATCATCACCAAATCCAACGTCATGAAGATTTTTGTTTTCTTTTAATACTTTTGTCACATTAGTTTCTCTGTTTAGATCTTTGGTTAAGTCAAAAGTTCATTCTTCTGGCTGTAGGTATCTAGACTGCAACACTGTCATGGGTTGACAGATTCACAGTTAATTAACTACTAGGTAGCTGGCCATCTCCCTAAGCTCTGTGACTTCTATCCCATACTCTTTGTATCTAACTATCAGTACCAACTTGTTCTGGGTAGTCACAATTTTTAGTAATTTTCCACTCTAGATTTAGCATTGATTTATTTTTTCAAAATATCTTGACTATTATTACTCATTTGCTTCTCACCCTCAAGCTTAAAGTAGGCTTGTCAATTAAAAATTTGATCAATATGCAGATATTATATGGACTTATTTCAATATATAATTTCTCTATATACACATACATAGATGAATTTCTGAATTATTGGTAATTGTAGTGTTCTGTTTTTCTCCACTATGTGAGCCCTGACAACTGAAATCAGATCATCAGGTTTGGTTACAAGGGTCTTTGTCCACTGAGCTGTCTCACTGGCCCTGCAAATTTTGACATAAGAAGTTTTCAATACCATTGTCTTATGCCCCGTCTGGGATAGTAGTTATTACTTTCCTTTAATCAAAGATTAATTTAGATGTCCCATGTATCTGGTGGATACACTTTTGTGTTATTAGTGTTTAATTTTACCACATTTAGTGGCAGAATATAGTTTGGGTAATTTTTTTATTAAAAATCTCTTGAGACTTCTTTTTAGTTTAATATGTCATCTGTTTTAGATATGTTTTATGTAGTTGAAAGAATATTGATGTCCGTTGTTATAAAGCTTTCTAGATATGTTTAAGCATGTGAATTGGGATATTCAAGTTCTCATTTGGAGGATGTGATTTCTGAGAGAGACCTTAAGAATTTTTACGTTCGGCCGCAATAGTTGTTTTTCCTAAAGGCAGATTGTATTGAACACTCCGGTGATAGCAGGCATCTTGCTGCACTTGCCTCCTTTTCTGGACGGGGCTGCCTTGTCTCCCTTCCTTCATGCTCTGCCTGGTGTCCCCACACTCCTGTCTCTATTGTTAGCATCTGCCCAGTGTATCTGGGGCTCCTCTTCAAATTTGATCTTTCAGAATCATTTTGTTCGGGACGCATCTCTTGGAGACAGATACACCTGAATTTTGCTTAAAGAAATACATAATCTGAAAGTCTCTGTCTTTAAATTGGGAAATCTATTGGTTGCCTTCTCTAGGAAAATGGAAACAGTTGGTCTCATTCTGGCATCCCTGTTTGCTTTCCTATTTTTATGCAAATGAGCTTTTACCCTTTCCTGGAGTGATCACATTTTCTTTGTTTTTCTGATAACTGATTTGAAGGGTGTACTGACTACCTTTATTTATCTAGAGCTTATCCCCCATCCCTTAAAAATAACACATTTAAACATGTGCCTTAAAAACCATATATTTCTAGGTTGTCAGTTTCTCTCTTCTTAGGACTGCAATTTTTTACATCTTGCTCCACTTTTCACTAACTACTCTGTGAGGAATAGGCAGATTTATTTTAACCTGGTGATTAAGTATTTTTACATTGAATTTTATTTTATGAAGTATTATTTGTTAACAATTGCACCAAAGTTAAAAATACCATTGTGAAAATCATTTTGATTTAATCATATTGTGTATTGCTAAGTTATTATTTCTCAACTCCATGCCATTCCTCCTCTTGGATTCATATTTTACTTTTATTTGGCATACATTTCTGAACAAAATTTTAGAAAGACTTGGTGGGTGGCATATTTTTCTAAGTCCTTGAATGTCTTGAATGAACCCAAATGACTTCCTTGAGTTATTGGGAATTAAAATGGAATACCAAAAATCTTTCTCCATTCAGTTTTGGTTACTCTTTGAGGGAAAGAATAGAAGAAACTCATAGCCAGTTATTCAGTTGTAAAGGTACCATATGGTAGACATGACACCAGAGTATAAGAATTCTGAGAGGGCTACTCATCTACAAATGTATGTCTGGGAAGAAAAAGTGACCAGGAGCCAGAGAGAGAACAATAGAATTTGCTTGAAACATCCAAAGTTGTATGGCTGATGACCTCCCCAATGTACAGATACGGGGGTCTGATTCCTTTCTCTGGCTCCCATGTGCAGCTGCACTTGCTTTTTGAGACAGAGTTTCTCTGTGTAACCCTAGTTGTCTTGGAACTTGCTCTGTAGAACAGGCTGGCCTTGAACACAGAGATTCACCTGCCTCTGCTTCTTGAGTGCTGGAATTAAAGGTCTGTGCCACAACCCCCAGCAGCAAGTATAAAATCTGAGAGGGAGACACACACATACATACATACATACACACACACACACACACACACACACACACACACACACACACACAGAGAGAGAGAGAGAGAGAGAGAGAGAGAGAGAGAGAATTTCAGTAGGAAAATTTTTCCAGAAGAAGCCTTTAAGCTGAATAGTAAAGCAACACAGAAATTTACTGGAGATACAATCATATTCATTCTATACTATGTTTCTAATATTAAAGTACTACAATATTTAAATAAATTTCTATTAGAATTATGAAGAATTTACAAGTGTATCTCCCTCTAAATATCAATAAAACTTAATTGTCTTATAAGATCTAAATGTGCCTTCTTCCCTTTTGTGGGACTTTCTAGCACAGAGGCTGGTAAACTAAGACACACTACTTGTTTTTATAAATAAAGTTTTATTGGTGCTGCGACTCCCATTCAGACACATCAGCAGAATTCAGTAGTGGCAGCAGACTGCTCACAAAGCCCGAGTTGAACTCTGCAATCAATCTGATGCTTTTCTAACAGAGTAGATGAGGTAGTTCCCATTTATCTTGGTGGATCGTGTGTACACTGACTCCAGTGGACTTCCAAGTTATCCTGACTGGGGTAGCCAGGTCCATCTAATCAAAACCGCCAAGATTATAAAGTTGATACCATTTATTATCTGGCTCTTTGTAGAAAATGTGTGCAGACTACTGTTCTAGCACATTCCTCAGTGCATAGATGCATGGAACTCATGTCAGTATTCCCATGAAACTGTTCTGACATCTTGATTCCCTATTATATCTGATGGCCACACAGATAGATCTTCAGACATCCAGTTCTCCTATATTTTGCATGAAAGAAGTTGAAGCTGTCACCCCAGCTTGTGTGATTGTCAGCAACAACTTGTCCTTTAAACAAGCCCCTCCTTTTTATTTGGTTTTGTTCCGTCCTTGGGGAGTTGCACAATGTACCATGCGGTTTTGCTTTCTTTGCGTGATGTGAGGGAAGCTGGCCTGATTTTTAATGTGCTGTTGTGTGGGCTCGGGCTGTTGATTGCTTTTGGCCTAGGTGCTGTGCAGAGCTCCAAGGTTTGGCTTTGTGAACACTGCCTGGCAAAACAGAAACATTTTGTGAAATTTTACAAATGTCACACACACCCGCACACACACACATTTTGAATTGCAAAATTCTCCCCCTTGGCACAAAAATACCCCTATGTTTTTCTTCCTCATAATAAATGATTAACTATCTTTCGTTATACACTGAGTCGACTTGAAGGTTAAAAAGTTCTTGGTTTTTAGTTTATCTTTATTGTTCTCCCCTTTGTACTAATTTACTACAATCTTTTAGTTAAAAGAGAAAACAACTTTAATAAAAGGAAAAGAAAGAAACAGAGCTCTACTTTAAACATTCCAAGTAAAATTGCTTTCAAAAATCCTTGAATGGTTACTGATTTGATTCCCACCAAAACACAGTTTTCAAGATGAGACCCAGCACAATGAACTCACTCCCTGCTCCGCTCTCCTGAACCCAGAGGGAGCACAAATAGAAAAATATAGACAACTCCAGGGGATAGTAGGGGGTGTGATTCAGTTCTTGTGCTTGAGTTAAAGCCTCTCAGGAAAAAATATCATAAGAATGCTTAAAGTTGGACAGAACCTTCCCCTTCTATTCTACCAATTGTTTCTTCCAACTTTACAAACAAATCCCCCTGATTTAGAATATGTGGACAGATGAACTGTCACTAGTTCAGAGGAGATATCGAACTTTAGAGACTTTTTGCTTATAGTCATCAAAGATGTTGGTGGGGATAGACTGGCTTCAGTTTAATAGCTGGAATCTCTATTTAGGAATCTGTCAATTTTAAGATACACCCTGGTTTAAGAAATAGTTCTGAATTTGGCTACATAAATTTGCATCCTACTGGGCTCTGAGCTCTACCTGTCCCTCTAGCAGTGATTCACTCTTTCATTCCTTGGCTTGACCCTGGGGTCCCTGCACCTGTAAAGCTGCGCTGGCAACATTCACAGACAGTGCTGTTTGCCTGGTGCACTGTACTTTTGCTTCAGACTTTTTCGGGCCACAGTGATTTGGCTGTCCTCCGAGTCTACTGTGCACCAGAGCCTCAAAGCCAAATGAGGCAACCCTAACTCCACGATTTGAAACACATCACATTGCTAGGAAATAGGCCCTGCATTTCTGAAACTCTAAAGAGAAAATGCAGTGTCTTTGTTTTGTTAGTAATAGATCTAGTTTTCCTCATAAGCCCCAACTGTTGGGAAGAAAAAAAAAAAGAACCTAAAATATTCATTTTCATAATTGAAACAATACTGTAGGCAGTGCTGGGTTCTGCTCATGATCTTTCAGAACATTAGCATGAAAGTGTGATCCAGAGCCAGGCTATCTCAGTTGGAACCAAGGCTTCACCATTAAAAAGCTCTGAGACCTTAGAGGACACAAGGCTACTCTGCCCTTTCATCATGTAGCTATCCAATTAATTCAGTCACTGAGGGTGAAATTAAATGGGGGTAACAGTTTCTTTCTTGGTTGCATTAGCATTCATCAAGGACTCAGGCACATGTGGTTCATGGTCACTGCATTAAAGAGCACAAGAGAACACGTCTACTCAAAAACTGTGATGGAGAGCAGTCCTATGTCTTGGAAGACAACAGTGAAGAATAAGTGAGTGACTCTATCACCTACCACTTAGTCACTTGTCAGGGTTGGAATCAGGCTTCAGGCACCTGTACCCAGACTCATCAAAGAACTTCATGCCTGTGGATTCCATCCTTCACTGGCAAGCCTCAAGTGATCAATGTCAGGACTGTCACTAATGTTCTCTCTCTCCTCAAATCTCTTTCAAGATGGTGGCTGCAACTACTAGAGAAGGAGCTAGGTGTCCATTTCTTGGTCATTAGTATTTGTTTTATTTACGATTCATTTCTTGGGGGGGATTTTGTTGGTTTTTATGAAACTGGATTTTTTTTAAGGAAGAAACTATAGCTGAATCACTATAAATGAGGCCATGGAGAAAAATGCCTCTTAAATTCCAGGGCAGCTTCCTAGTAGTTGGGTAGTCAGGAAAAATTTTCATTCTTTTTGTGTCTCAGCTTCTATGTAGGTAAAATGAGAACAATCATTGTGTTAGTTCCTTCTCTCTTTGCTGTGATAAAACACCTTTAAAGAACAATTAAAAGAAGTGGGTGGAAAAGCCACGAGGGTGGGAGCAGCAGGCAGTTGATCACACGACACCTTCAGTGGGACAGTTGGGAGTGATGGATGCTTTCTTCATGCTCTTTCTGTTGCATTCAGCCTAAGACTCATGGCTCTGGAATGGTATTTCCCACATTCAGGGTGAGTCTTCACATCTCAATTAATTTAATCAAGATAATCCCTCACAGACATGACTAGGCATTTGTTTCCATGGTCATCTTAAACTCCATCAGCCATGGAACCTATATATCACAAAACCCTTCAAAGATTGGGAAATAAATTGATCGAAGAGATGAATCCTGGATGAGACTTGCTATTGTAAGTTCTCCAGAAGCATTATGTTTCATCAAGATTATTTCTGTTCCACCTCAGTATCTCTTTACAGTGTCAAAGGAGTTTTCTGGGGAACTTCATGAGTCTCTCAATATGCTAGTGGAATGTGGTTTTGAGTACCTCAACCCATTTGGTCTTTGGATGGTATCTATTTCTCTGTGCCGGCTTTTGTGGTGGATAGGTGGGTAGTTAATAGTTGAGTGACCTGTGGGTTAGCAATTCTCCAAGTGACAGGACTCTACTATCCCTTCTGGTTATGTGGATTTTTAATGGCTCCAATTGATGTTATAAACCCACTTTCTCTGCCATCCTTGCTCTGTTCATATAGCTGGTCAATTCCTCATTCTCTCTCTGCTTCCAGGACTCTATTTCATCAAGGCTGCTCTGAGACTATTTTCACTTAAGCTTTCAACTCCTTTGAAGACTTTCAGGAACATATAGGCTCTGTACATGCTTCAGGTCCAGATCTATAGGCAGCTCTGAACTGGGAAACGAGATAATTCCATTTTAGTGCTTTCTACCACTTCCCTAGCATTCTATTGCCGTCATCTGGTGACTTCAGATGGAATTCTCACCATTTTCTCCTGGCAACCTGTCTGGTCTGTGTCGATTCCATAAAGAATGAGATCAGATTAAAAAGTCCCAGAAGTATTGAGAGTTTTATAGCAGACATTGGAGAGTGCTTCTGGGCTCCTGTGGATCAGCATCTTCATCCTGACCCTCGAGATTCCCAGAGAGTGACTCTATCACCTACCACTTAGTCACCTATCAAGGTTGGAATCAGGCTTCAGGCACCTGTACCCAGACACATCAAAAGAACTTTATGTTTATGGATTTCATCCTTCACTGGAAACTGAGATTCTAAACTATTTTGGTAGGAATATGAAAGAAAAAAAAGATACAGAAAAACTCATCAAATACTATGGCCAAGAATTAGTATCCTGACTGGTTGGAGGACATAAGGAAGAAAATGTTTAAGTCTAACTCCAAGGTGTCGAACCCAGAGATTGACAATCTGGAGGGTGAAAAACTGTCTTCCAGTTGGATCCGTCCTTGAAGCATGGCGCCCAGATATTAGCAATGTAATGTACACTTGCTGATGATGGATTTTGTAGTTACCATCATAGGTTCTGAGAAGACAGATGGTGACATTTATGGCATGCTAAATGATATGCAAACCTAAGTATTAAAAATTATAATACGCAGGTAGTAATTTGAACATCTTTTTTTACAATATTAATAGCCGAGTTTTTCAAATAAAGCTACAACTTATTGAATTTTTTAAAAGAAAAAAAATGGTGATTCTCTTTACCAATATTATATACTCATTTTCTCCTTGCGGTATGATGACATATGATGCCATGTCATTTTTACAGAGCCCAGAGAACATTCTAGAAAAATAGTTATTTTTTTTTTCTTCCCAAATGAGAATAAACATAGTATTTAAGGTTGTGGACCCTGGTGTAAAAGGGTGATATGTTCCCAGGTGTACCATGAAAATTATTTGATGGTTGCAAACCGTTGATGAATAATTTTCTATGTTGTTTATAGTTCCTATGACAAGAGCGGTAAAAGCTTCATTATTAGAACTAAGAAAAGAAAAGGTTAAACCTCACAGGAAACTGATCATTTTTAGTGGTTGTGGGGAAAATGTTAAAATGACTAAATGAACATATGGGGAACTAACAACAGACCAATTCATGTGTTGCAGCTATTTAACTGCATTACAAATGCAAAATGCATTCTTTTCCCAGTTTCATTTCATTTAAACCCAAATGGCTATGTGAAATGGTGTCATACACCTGGTAAAGAGCTCTGCTTTTTTTTTTTTTTTTAAATCTTATCACTTCACCAAAGAGCCTGGTGTTGAACCAACAACAACATTCTTTCTGTAGTTTTTAAAGTGAGTTTAACCACGTTGCAAAATACTCACTTTTATTTCCACAAAAAAGCCACAAAAAAAAAAAAAAAAAAAAAAAAAAAAAAAAAAAAAAAAAAAAAAAAAAAAAAAAAAAAAAAAAAAAAAAAAAAAAAAAAAAAAAAAAAATCCAAACACGGAAAGAAAATAATTCTATTTCTTTCCCGCTTTCGTGGTTCTGTTGATGTCACTAAGATCATGATGATAGAACTCAACTGTAGCTTATAAGGTGAATAAGGTGCGCTTCTTCTCTCCCATTTAAAGCTAGAAAAAAACAACTTTTTTTGTTGTTTGAGGTGAAAGGCTATGTAATAAAACAGTAAGAAACATTCTACCAAAGTGCTTAGAATGAGGGATCAAACCTATAGCTTTATTTTTAGAGAACAACAGAACAAAAACAAGATTTAGTTTTAGTTGGCAAATACACAAAATAAATTTTCATAAGTCACATTTAAAATAATATTTGAAGCATTGGAGACATCAGCTACATTTAGCTACAGTACATTTATAAATTGAATGCTGTACATTATTGACCCAGAGCCACATCTGGCATACGCTTATGTTTTGCTCAGTATACTAAGTATTTAAAAATACTTCCTACTGGCTACCGACATCTGAAAATTAGAATAAATCTCAGGAAGATAGTAATTTTTCGTTCCGTTGAAATAAGAGCCCAGAGGCCTGTGTTTCCCAAGGTGTCTGCTGGCTGGAACAGAGGCCAATTGCTTCTGCCCAGAGTTCAGAGTGCGCTCTTGGGGGCCAAGAGGGAGCAGTCTTCAGGTTGAATAAGCCTTATATGGCTGGGTGATACCTCCTAAGTATATGAGATGGCTTGCAAGATCAAGTTCTAGTTACTAAAACATTAATAAGCACACACACACACACAAGCTACACTATGCCCATTATATAAAGAGCTATATACATCTATTCTCAATAGGTTTTTCTTGTTGTGAGTTACCTTTAACAGTCCTATTTTAAAATCCTTTCGGATAGAATTAAACAATCTGATAATGTCACTTGGTAGCTCTATTAACAATTTATTTCTGGACCCAGCCCTCAGGTGGCCTTTTAAGTGAAAGTATTTAATTACTTCCTACAACCTAAGGGAATGTGGAATTACAAATAAAGCTAGATTACTGTGGTATGTGTTTGGTTCATAATTTGTATCTTCTGCTCATTTTCATCGATTGGTGGGTTAGAATAGATACACAGCCATGGGTGTTCTAATAATGTGTCAACTTTAAGTAAGATTTTTAATTTGTACTTAACAGAAAAAGTGGAGGAAACAATGAAATGTATCTTGAGGCTTGGTTTTGTGACAAGCTGAGTGAAGAGCCATAGATTTCTGGGGCATTAGCCTCTCTTCAAGGAACATACATTGGTTTGGAGTTGCTCATTGGTCATGTGATCTGCATGTTCAGTTAACCTTGTGTACAAATAAGAGATGACCAGTTAACAGTATAAATTACATAGAATTGCACACTCTGAGAAAACAAACAAACAAACAAAAAACCCAGGTTTACAAACACATTTTGATATTGTGCCATTGAAGTGCATGCAGCTCACAGCTATAATGCCTGGGATTCCTAGGGCATTAATAAATTCAGGTTTATTTTTAACAAAGCAATTCTTATTACAGTTGTTTATTTTGTTGATGGGTATTTGTATTTGAGAATGCACAAGTACACATACACATGCTGTTGAACATGTGTTGAAGACAGTTTGCAGAAGTCAGTTCTTTGAATTCTACCAAGTGGACCCCAGGAGTAGAACCCAGCTGGTCATACACACCTTCACCTACTGAGTAATCCCACAGACCCCAAAGTGAATTTCAAATGAAGGGAATTCCGAAGCTGAGAAACTTAAAAAAAAAGTTAGAATTATTGCATTTTTATGACCTTTTCCTTCATGAATTGCTCAGAAAACTGGACTCAATTTTTCCAAAATAAAATTTTTTTTTGGCCTTCCATTAAAGCATAATAAATTTTGGTTTAAAAGGAGCTGTTGGAAGACATGCATTGGAGGATTTTTTTTTTTTAAACAAAAGAAAGAAATCAAAGCACCAAGCTGAACTCTAGCTGATGTCTTAATTCATGGGTTTGTAATTACTGGAAGCCGTAAAGGATAACCGGAAGCCAGTTATGATTTTAGTGGCTTGATTTTTGAATTTCTCCTCTCAGAAAAACAGAGATGTGTGTTCAGACCTGAAAAAAGCCCTCTCTATGTCTGTGAGCATACTGCCATGTATAATTTGTCTAGAGGAAATAAGGGGATATGGATGGGTGCAACAGAAAATACGATTCCTAACGGAGAGGCGGAAGTCACATGTGGGGAGCCCAGTGCGAAGGTGGACGAGAAGTGAGTGTTTAGGCCATGGCCACTTCCTTCACACTTCCCTGCCGACTGATTCTAAAAGCAAGGCTGAGCCCCTCAGCTTTCATAGACGGATGGGAACAGAGGCGCTAGAAACAAACAGAGGGAGGTTTTTTGGATGATGCATGAGAAAGGGGGGTAGAAAGAGATTGAAAATGTTGCGAGCATTCTGTTCATGTTGTTACTTTAGTGCTGTCTTGTCTCCCCAGCCCACTAGTCTGGAACAAAAGTCAGTCTCAAACACAACAACAGACACTGGGGAGCTCGCCAGCAAAAGATCACCTCCCAAAGAACAGGATGGTGATGGGGACTAATGCCAGCCAGTCCCAGGAAACAGAGACTGACTGATGCTGCAAGCCAGGCTCCACAGCGGCTCCTTGCAGCAGAGGCCTGAACCGCAGGGGAGGGGACGTGAGGCTAAATTTCGTGCACAGAAACACACAGTATAGCTGAGATCCCAGTAGTAGAGAAAATATAGAAGGCCCACTTCGGGGAAAGGTGAACAGTGACCCCAGCTTCATACCATTTCCTCCAAATGAATCCCAGGTGGTCAAAAAGCCAGAGCTTGAGCTGGGTGGCCAGACTCGACCTCGAAACACCTGGATAATATGGTACATTTGTAATCACAGGGCCGGGGAGGCAGAGACAGGCAGATTCCTGGGGATTTCTGGCTAGCTATCTTAGCCTACAATAGACACCACCATTCAAAGAATGACACCTATAGACATTCATACAGATATTCACATTTACCCATGTACCCTACACACATGAACATACACACATGCGTGCGCACGCGCTGAATCCCAAGCAATGGACAACGGGAAATGTTTTCTCTCTTCTGGCTACACTGCACATTGTAGACAGAACTATGCCCTTTTCATGTCATGACTTCCTTCCTTTGGTTCACTTCCATTTAGAACCTGCCCGTGGCTGGGCTGTTGGCCAGATACTATGGTCAGAGAAACAGAATCTGCCCTCTGCTTTGGGACAACTCCTGTATGTGTCAATGATTTCAATAAAAGTATAATATTCAGCAGACGAGTGGAGCATGCCTGAGGATCCTGAGAGGGTTCTGTAGCTCAGCCAGCATGGTATGGAGGCCGTGACTCCTAACATTAGCAAGTGGTCAGAAGAGGACTGGCATTCAACTGTTGCTTTAAAAAAAAAAAAAAAAAAAAAAAAAAAAGGCCTGCTTGAGACTCTTCTCAAGTTACTATTTTGACTCAGTTATAATCTTGGACTCAATACCGAAGACCATCTGATTGATCTCTATCCTAAATTCCCTGGTGGTAACTTACCCCTATCAAATTGTTTATCTAACCTTGTTTCCTTCATCCCCACCAACTGGTGATGACCAGTCCTGGTTCCACTGGAAGCATCCCCAGAGCCAGCCACTCCGTCAGTCTCAGCTGACTGTCTCAGTTGTATCTGTTAAGTGCCATTTCTCATCATTCTTCATCTACACCCTGGAATAGCCTGCAACCCCCTCTGCACACTTACAAATCAGACATCACACTGAATTACCCCACTGTTCAAAACTCCTACCCGTTTTCCCACTGCAAATAGAATAAGACCCTAACACTTTGACATATTCTATGTTGCAGAAATCCTTTGTAAAATGCCAAAACCAATACCACCAATGCAAGGGTGCAAGCAAATAGCAAATAATCCCATTAAAAAAAAAGTTCAATCACCAGTCATCATAAAACATACATTTTAAAGTTCTTGTGAGATCTCCCCACAGTCATGAAGATGGTACTCATGAGGCGGAGATAGGAGAATCTCTGTGAGTTGGAGGCCAGCCTGGTCTACAGAGTGAGTTCTAGGAAAGGTAGAGTTGTAAAGTGAGACTCTATCTCAAAATGAAACAAAACAAGAAAAAGTCAAGAGGAAGTAGAGGAAACAGAGGTCTTGGGCTTCACTGGGGTATGTTAAACTATGCAAATACTAAGGCAAACTGTCAGTGGAGCTACTCTGTATGTGAGGCTTACCTAAGAGAAGGGAAAGCATTTGTCTAGGAAAAGACTTGTACACAACATCCATGGTAGTTCATTCATAGTAACAAGAAACTGGAAGCAATTTCAACACTCATCAAGAATCAAATGATTAAAAATTGTGGTAGGCTCACATGATTGGTAGAACAGTTTAAGAATAAACACTAATTGAACATACAAAAGCAATATAGATGTACAAAAATGATATAGATGTGATGCACAGATCTATTGAGTAAAAGAAAATAGGCCAACAAGCATGAACAATCTGTGAGTGGCCACAAGTGTGAACAATCTGTATGAGTCTAGAGTGGTCACAAGTATGAATAATCTACATGAGTCTAGGATGTCACAAGTGTGAATAGTCCTGTATAAAACTAGAGTGGCCACAAGTATGAACAATCTATGTGAGTCTGGAGTGGTCACAAGTGTGAACAGCCTGTATGAATTTGGGTGATCACAAATGTGAATAGTCTGTAAGAGTCTAGGACAGCCAGACAAAGTACTATAAACCATTTGGCTTTAACAGTGGGAAATTATTCAATGCTAGGCAGACTTGGTTTTTTGAGTCTTGTTTTTAAAAACCTGTAGATGGTCATCTCCTCCCAGACCCTTTATATAGCCTTTCCTCTGTACTTATCTATGTCTAAATATATTCAAGAACCCTAGTCAGCTTGAAGCTCACTCAGAAGCCCTCATCTTTATTTTATTACCTGGTATGATCCTATCTTCAGAGTTACTCTGTAAAGTATTGTGACTTACCATCAACCCTATGAGTTTTATTGAGATACAGCTTTTCTTGTAACATGGTTCCACTTATCTAAGGTTCTAGAAAGCACAATCAGACCAACAGTGGCAGAAATCAGAACCATAGTCACCTGGGATAGCAGGAGGAGTTGGTGAGTGTGGAGATGTGAGAAAACTTCAGAGGGGTGGTGGATACACTTCTGTATTTATTTATGGTGGTGGTTTATTTAGGATGGTAGTTTCATGGGTGTTTTCACATGGCAAAGCTTATCTTATTGTATACTTTAAATATAAGGATACACATTCTCTTGTGTGCTTTTAAGAAATAGCTGGTATTCCATTACCTTCCCAGATTCAGCCTCTCCCTTTACACACTACACACCCTTGCTATACCAATTCCTGCAGGCATTTCAGTATTATCAAGTATTGTCATGTTTCTCAAACAGCCCCAGAAGCCTTTGTAAATGTCTCTCCTGCTTTGAATGGCCTTGGTCTTTTTATGTTCTATAAATACATTTTCTGTCTATAGACTTAGTTGATCATCTATTCAACATGGCTTTGTTATAATTATTTTGTGTGTCACACAAATGTAAAAAGCCAAAATGGGACCTGCAACATATGTCAGAGAATTGGCTCCCACAAATTGTTCTTTCCTTCTCCACAAGTTCCCCTTCACATAAACAAAGGAAAAATAATTATAAAAATAATTGTTTTGTTTGCATTCAATTAAGTTAAGCTTTTGTTTGAAGTTAATCTTTTTGGAGAGTTGGAGATAAACTTTTTATTTTGGAATCACTTTAGATTTATAGACAAACAGCCAAATTGCAGACATAATGCAGAACACTGACATTTTGTATTATTAAAACTAGGAAGTCAACCTTGGTACATTTACTACTATCAAAATGTCAGACTTCATTCACATTTTAGGAATCTTCCCACTCATGTCCCTTTTCTGCTCCAGGACCCAGCACAGGCTACCCAACACATTTTGTTATCATGTCATTGATGTCCTCAGTTCATGATAGTGTCTCAATCTTTGCTGCTCTGATTCTGTTGGCTTGGTATTGTTTTGTTTTAGTATTGTTCACCTGACCCCTAGATGTTAAGAAACAAAATCAATGATGTATGTGACCTCTTATGTACCTGTAAAGGATTCTCCAGACTCTAGAGGAACAGAATTAATTAGATAACATGACAAAGGGGACTTTAGTAGATCGCTTTACATGACTGCAGCTAGATAGCTCAATAATGGCTGTCCGCCAACAATGGCCATCTATGTGCACGTGCTTGGAAAGACTAAGAACAGAATGCAATCTACCAAGCTGGTGCAGAAGTCATGTAGGATTCTTGCAGAGAGCCACTGGTCTTTAGTTTATATTGGAAGGCTGACGATACTGGTTCCTAATATGAGGAAGAATGGTTGAAGCTGCAGCAGCAGCAGCAGCAACAGCAGCAGCAGCAACAGAGCAGATATTCTTACTATCAAGGAGGAGCAGGCAAAATGGTTCCCTCAGACAAATATTTGGCCCCATCTACCCTGGGGGAAGAGTTTTCCCTTTATATTAATCCACCCAGAAAATAGCCCCATGGTCTTCCTGGAGGTGTGTCTCAGATGCAATCAAGCTGACAACCAAGATTAGTCAGCACAATGCCACTCAACGCTTTTTTGTGTGCCATCTCCTCAAAAGTTCCTCCTCAAAAGGAATCAGCTGCTCTTGATTCCTACTGGTGTAAAAGATGAAGAAGCCACTGAAACTGCACAAACCTTTAGCAAACTCTACTCGACCACTAGGAAACATGAGATAGATAGATAGATAGATAGATAGATAGATAGATAGATAGATGGATTCAATTGTATAAGTTTTTCTGCAGAATAGAATTCAGAGTAGGTATGGACCTACAAAGAGTGTATATTCCCTTAGGTTCTTCTGAAAATATTCATCCTTGGTTTGTCATTCCGGAAAACATGCAGCCCAAGGCTAGTCCGGCAGGAGCTACATCACTGTCTACCTTATCCATCCACCCCTACCACAAACAAGAACCTCAGCTCCCCAGAGGGGCACTTTTCCCTCACCCTCAGAAGAGAGATTATCAGAAAAAAATGTGAATGTAGAACCCATATTTGGGAAACCTCCAACACAGATATTTGTGATGAGAAGGAAATGGTCTGTAATGCTGAACTATCTTCTGGGGATCATGGAAGGAGCCAAAGTCTGTGCAGACTGGAAACCCAGCTGCAGTGCCCGTGGAGGCAGGCTCAGCATGCACTTGCAACTGTGAGCCAGGCAACATAGCCCTACTTGTCTCTAGATACTCTGTGGAGTTCTCAAAATGAAAACTCACTCTTTCACTTGGATTATCATGTAAATAGATTTGCGGAAAATTCTCAGTGGTAATTGAAGACTGTTTTTTTGCACTCTGAACCTGCAGACAATAGAGAGGCATGAAAAAAATGCTGGAAAACTGAGCTTAGATGGAATTGTTTTGCTTAGGGGAGACCGAGGGTTAAAGCAATTCCCCCAAATTCATAGGAAAGCCATTCCATGTTTTCCTCAAACTGCTGCCTACTGATGGGTTTTCTTTATAATAAAATTGAAAGACCTGCCTGCTTGCCTCAAATCATTGGTTCCCTTTAAAGAAGAGAGTTGGAGGAATTGGGCCATCCCACAGCTCAAGTCTGGTCAGTGGGAGATGGCATGGGAGATACAATGCAGGCTATGGCAAAACCATACTCACTGGTGGAACGGAACCACTCAAGGTACTCAATCCCATCCATCCTTTCCCTATTGCTAATTTTCTGTCATGGAAGATGCAGCATTATCATCGTCCTTTGTGACCTCTGCTCAGCAGGAGCATTACTGCCTGGTGCAGAGGAACGAGAAAATGGCATATAAAGTCTGTTTTTCTCTTGTCCTCGTAAAGCTAAAGAACAATCTGTCACATATAAGCTAGAGCTGACCCGTTTTCCACATCTTCACCTTGGCTGACTCTGATGAGCAGTCGGCAGTGTTCCTGGAACACCTTCCCTGAGAGCTGTGCTTGTCAAACTTTTTCTGCAGAGGGTCAGATAGGAAATACCGTAGGCTTTACCAGCTGTGCCATGGCTGTTCAGAAGCTTAGACTTTGCTATTGGGTTTTCACTGTAATAACAATAAAATCACGGAAACAGCCACAGACAATCCATACATGAATGAGCATGATTGCTGGCCAATAAAACTTTATTTACAAAAACCCACGGCTGGCCAGATTAGGCCCCTGGGTCATGGTTTACAGATGATTGCCTTCCATAAATGGTTCTGAAAAGAACCAAGACTTTCTAGGCAGAAAAAAGTTTATTTTGCTTCTTATCATATTTTTATAGTTAGCATATTCTCAAGAAAACCTATTGCAAATCTATACCATATTTATAGAATAATTAAAACTTGAAGAAGATGAAGAATTTTGATAGCAAATCATTTTTATAAAACAAAAATCAATACTATTGAATTTAATGTGATATTTGCATGTAAAAGTCGCTGAAAACTGCTATTAAATTTTTTTCTTGGATAATTTTTGGCATTATTACTCAAGATCATATATGTATACACATTATATTTTACTTGATCAAATCTCTCAATATTTAATCCAGCTAATGGGATGATCTATATTCTACAGATGTTGATAATATTATTTTGAACTATGATAACTGCTCTTTGAAATAATTCCTCTTAATGTTTCTCTGTAGCATTCAGTTATCTCTCTGGCATAATTTTTGAAGTTAAAAAAAAAAAACCCAAAACAACAATAACAACAACAAAAACCAGGGTTTTTTTCAGATAACCAAGTGTAGCCCAAATGTTTCCTGAAAATTGAAATGAAGATTTATGGTACCAAGTCCAATAGACAGTTGTCTATTAGATAACTTAGATTAAATAATAACAGCAGAGGAAAAACACTAGAAAACACATGTAAAGGTGTCTCTCTCTGGTGAGTGCTAACAGAGGGCTGGATTAGATCTTTAACCCACGCCTTTCCCCTGAGTTCATGTAGCTGGCCATCTGACTTCCTGTTGGGTATCTTCTAGAGAGCCCTCAAATAATAACATCAATTGCACCAATGCGGAAAAAAACACACCTTCCACCCCACTGTAGGAATGGAATTGTAACTAACCAAATGTTCAAGTTCCAACATTAGAGATTTTATTATTTTTGAGACAGGGTCTTGTAGTCCAGGATGGTCCTGAACTCACAGTGTGGTTGAAGCTCACCTTGAACTCTTGATACTCCAGCTTACAGCTGCAGAGTCCCAGAATCACAGTAGCTCTGAAACTATACCCAATTCATGCAGTTCTGGAGTTTGAAACCAGAGGCTCTCACCCATGTCAGGCAGACACTTTACCAATGAAATCACATCACAAACAGGATTGTTTTCCTACTCTCTTCCCATCTCTTTGCTTCAAAACCAGTAATAAACCTTGCAATATGAATCTGAATTTTTATATTGTATTCCAAAGAAATTCTCCAGTGTTCTGGGGCAGTTTGCTGGCCCAAGCCCTCCAGCTTCTGGCCTAGTTACTGTGACACTTTGGTCCCTGCTCCTTACTGTTTGTCTGCTCTCTCTCTCTCTCTCTCTCTCTCTCTCTCTCTCTCTCTCTCTCTCTGTGTGTGTGTGTGTGTGTGTGTGTGTGAGAGAGAGAGAGAGAGAGAGAGAGAGAGAGAGAGAGAGAGAGAGATGAGAGTGTGGAACTTAAGTCATCAAGCCTGAATGCAAGTGCTCTTACTACGCAGCCCTGTCTTGGTCCCCTCCTGCCTTCTTGCTGTCCATCCCGTAGAGTGGGTTATGAGGAAAAAACTAGGCTATGGCATCCTGCCTCCCTAAGCTCTTTGGACTTCTTGGCCATCTGCAAGTTTTTCTTCTGGAACAGGTAGTAAAATCTGGCTACTTCTCTCCAGCTAAAAACCTCACATGCAGGACACCCAACCCTCTCTGATATAACATCAAGTTACCTTTCATAGAGTGGTAATCTAAACCAGGGCCTGTTCTAAAGACCTTCGTATTTCTGGTTATTCCACCCAGACATTTGGGGAGCTGTTTGTTCACTACATGACTCTGGACAGATGGCTCCCCTTTAGAGGCTTCTTCCACCACCATAGCCTAAGCTGTGCGTCTAACCTTTGCAATCCTCCATCCAACCACCCTAGTTTATCTTCCTTATGAAATATTCAGTTTCCAGGATTATCTACTAATTTGCTTCTGTTTTTGCTTGAACAGACCCTTGTCCATCTTTTTATTGCTGTAGCCTCAACACTTCTGTCAGTCCCTGGATTACAGTGGTTACTGGAAAAGTACTGTCTACAATGAACATTGCCTCTAGATCATCAGCCACCAGGCTCCCCAGTAAATGAGCATGGCAGTTCCTTTGTGATGGATCTGATAGAGTGCTCAGAAGGCAGCAGGTATCTGGGCATCTGATTCTCTTTATGTAACATCAGGAGGATAATGCTGAATAGCTTATTAGAGAAAGAACTCTGAGGATGCAGGATTTATGAATGTTGCGTCAAAAGGGAAGAAAATTTCAGAGGGTGAAGATAAATCACCTTGAAAAGGAAGAGAAATGAGGAACCTAAGCTCTCTAGAAGGTTCTTGGCATACCTTAGTACCCAGACATATTTTTTATTGTTCCTTGTATATTTTAGAAGTAGCAGTAAGTTTAAAAATACTTTTATATCTATCATAGGACTTGATAGAAAAGAAAGATTTTGGAGGCTCAGTTGAGGCATTAAAAGTTGTTGTGTGAAGTAACTGTTTACCACAGATGTCAGCAGGCCCCGGGGAGGCACTGGTGCCCAGATCCTTGGAACCTCAAAGCTCAGGTGGCTCTTGGTGCCAGATCCCCACCTTATTCTGCTGTTAATCATTTCCTGGCAGTCTTCCACTAATGGCATTTTTTTAAAAAATGGGAAATGAGTTGGACTCAGAATCACAAATGACAGCCCAGAGTGTCATGGCTTTGCCTGGTCCACCCAACATTCTATGAGTCTATGTATTTTGGGTACAGAGAACAATATTGGTCCATTTTCTCACCTGTTTTCTGAAAATTTGGTTCATTTGGTTCCTGGTTAAAATCCTCATTATATTTGATTGCATCTTCATCTCTTCCCACAAGTCACAGACAGAATAAGGAAATAAAAGCATAAGTGTGTGTATGTGTGTGTGTGAACATTTTTTTTTCACAATGTTTTCCTGCTCTGTGTCTGTGGGCATGCACAGTAGGATTTATAGAAACACAAACACCAAAAAGTAAGAAATAAAAGCTAAGCTCCATCTTTTACTAAATAAAAAGGAGCAAGGACATTTTGATGTGATATATATGTATATACAATAGTTCTGCTGTCTAGGAGATGAACAACTTTCTTTTATGATTTGCCTTATACTGAGTGTACAACCTATTTCCTCTATTGGGGAGAAGCCTTTTGAAGGAGAAATACATTTCCTATGACAACTTATGTTTTTACTCAGTTTGGTAAAAATTGCTAATACTACTGAATATCTATGATCTCCTTTGTGCTCAATAAGGAATATTGTTGGATTACCATGAATTCAGCTGAAAAAAATAAAAGTAAAAAAACAATTACATGTCTTAGCCTTCTTTAAAAATTGGTCATTGGAAAGGAAGAAGTCAGTGGATGAATTTTCTTCTCTTTCTTCCCACCTCTTTTTCCTCCTCCTTTTCCTCTCCCCATTATTTTCTTCCTTTTGCTTCTTTTTACTCTTTCTTCCCATCTCCTCTTATTTTTTTTTTTACCTCCTCTCTTCCTTCTTCTAGCATCCTGCTCTTAATTTGTTGCCTGATAGTGACTATTCAGTGTGGAGTTTCAAGAGCTGTTTTGGAACCTTGAGAGAAAGACCAAGAAGGAAGTGGTGGTAGAGCTTGATGCTGAATTCCAGTAGCTGGGGTGGAGCCTGATGTTAAAGCATGATCTAACATCAACAATCATCAACACAGATGCTTAGGGTCCAGGAAGAGAATAAGCATTTTCTATCAGTTGTAATTCATCTAATGAATTTCATGGCTTAGATGGATTACAGTTGATAGGCAGGGTGGAACACAGATTTAAAGTCACCACATTATACCATTGTATTTCAAAAGGGACTGTTGTGAGGGGAACCCATTTCCTTTACACACATGTTATATGTTATATGTTTAAAACCACTGATATCATGCACTTTCCCAGTGGTAGGCATCGCATAAACAATAGTTGCATGAACCCTAAAAAGAACTAATTCAGTTCCATCCATAGTGTCATCTTTCCCCAGTGCCTCAATTCCATCACCGGTTTGAATCTAAGAAATCACCTTTTTATTTTGTATTTTTTTCACAGTGGAGTTCTACAAATGACATTTATTGCAGGCAACACCCGGTGGAGTTGCTTGTTTATCTCAGGATAGTTTTCATTTTGTAGCTTCTCCCATTTTATTTCTTATACTTTTATGTTCATTAAGTGCCTGTACCATAAAAATAATCCTTTACAGTTGTTGAGCATGTTTAACTCCCCAGGAGATCATAAACTCCTTTGTTCTCATTTTGCCCCACACCCCAGCAAGGAATGAACAAATAATTAGGCCTACTTTATGTAGGAGAAGCATGAGATGCAAACAGGGGAAATGACTTAATTTCTAAAAATATTTTTGAGATGAGAACTGGAATATGCTGTCTTCCATTGCTGACTGGTCCATCTCTTTTAAAGGGATGCCAACACTTGCCAGCTCTGATTACTTCTTTTGCCTGTCTAGAATAGATTTAAGTACGGTTATAAAGCTGTTTGAGCTTTGCAGACAGAAGGGCAGCTATTGGTTTAACAATGCCTGGGGTGGAGATGAGGGGTGAAGAGAGCTGTTGGAGGCAACTCCTATACCTTGTTTTTGCTATTCTGTATCACTAACTAAAGACAATCATGTGCGCACACTTGTACCACACAGTTACCATAAAATACTTCATCCTTGCACAGTCCCTGGTGTTATCCATGCTAATTTTGCTCCAATAATGTAGATTTATTAACTCTATATTACATAATTTATTAAACTGCTGATGGTAAGAATGGGATAGATGGTATTGATGATGATGCAGTAAGGGTTATGGTGATAAGGTAATGATGATGATCTTAGTGATAATAGTGGTGGCTCTTCTATTTTGCTTTAATTGTCAACAAAGTCTACAGTTACCTAAGAAGGGAATCTCAACTGAGGGGTGGCTCATACCAGCTTGGCCTGTGAACATATCTATAGGGGATCATTTTGATATAAAAAGGCCCAGATCACTATAGGTCTTGGCTGGTGGGCCTGAGATAGATGAGAAAGCTAGCTGAGTAGAAGTCAGCCAGCAAGCAGGCAGCAGCATTTCTTCATGATTTTTACTTCAAGTTCCTGTTTGAATTCCTGCCCTGACTTCCCCTCAATGCTTGATTATAACTTGTAAGTGGAAATAGGTTCCTTCATTCTTAATTTGGTGGTAGAGAGTTTTTACTATAGCAAAAGAGATAAAATTAGAATGATAATGGTGATAATGGTGGTGGTGGTGTGATGATGGTGTGGTGCTGTGAGGATGATGATGGTGATGATTATGGTGGTTATAGTGATGATCATAGTGATATCAATGATCACATATTAATCAATTTCAGAACTGTTATGAGGATTAAATGGCTTAGTTATGGCTACACCTAAGTGATCTCATACTGGGATAAGCAGTGGCCATTTTTGTTAATATTTATTATCTAGAAGGCTTCTTTTCACATTCCCCTGCATCACATGGGCCGAGCATAGCATATGAATGCAGCAGAATAGTGGATGCTGGGTTATGAGGAAAGCCAGAGTCTCTTCCCTCAAATGAGCAGCTTTCTACTTATCTTCAGACTACCCTTGTGTGGAATGAGGTCTTCTTACTACTATGTATAATTAAGTTTTCAAAAGGTGGTAACCTATAGACTAAGTAAATATAAATTTTCTACTTTGAGATTCTGGCAAATTATTTAAAATAAAAAAAATGTGAGAGCTCAAAAAAATCCATGTTTAAGAACTAGAAATTATTTAAGCATGCTCGTGCTTGAAGTGAGATGTCAAGAAGTCGGCAGTCCGTTAGGAAAATGTGAGTACTCAAGCATCAACTTTGAGCCAGAAAGATTTAGTTGTTCTCACTTAGATAAGGTCTCATGCAGGCTAGGCTGGCTTCAAACTCACTGTGTAACTGGATTGATCCCGAACTCCAGATCCCCTTGCTTCCATCACCCAAGTGTCTTATTTATTTCGTACCTGAGTATTACTATCTCCCATGATTCAAGCGTCTCATCACGGGAGAGACAGTTGTTCCATACCAGTGGTTCTCACCCCTTTGGGGGGGGTCACAGTCACATATCAGACATTTGCATATTAGATGTTTACATTATGATTCATAACTCTAGCAAAAATACAGTTGTGAAGTAGCAGTGAAAATAATTTCATGACTGGGGTTACCACATCGAGAGGAACTATATTAAAGGGCTGTATTATTAAAGAGTGAGAAGCACTGCTACACACACATTGTCTCAGGCTCTGTCTCATAAGCAGGGCATCCTGCATTAGATGAGATAGGAAAGGAATCCCCAGCCCCTGGAGCTTTGATTCATAAAAATCAGTAGATTTGCTATGACACCTGTGAAGGAAGTGACGCTAAGGGATGGCATTTGGAGTAAAGTGATTTTAGGAACAGAATAGTCTCTTCCCAGAGTAGAAGAGCATACAGGGATTTTCAGGACACATCATTAATGAGAACAGGGAGGTTTCCTATTTTACCTGTTTGGAGTAGCCATTGTTGGACTGAGCTTTGGGTTTCTGACAAATAGGAGCAACGATGGAATATTTCTATGCAAATAAGTGAGGGAAAGCATGAGAAACTTCTAGGCATGGGGTTGTGAAATAGAAGTGTGTGTGTGTGTCTGTGTCTGTGTGTGTGTGTGTGTGTGTGTATAAGAAGATGCTTGAGGACTGTGCCCTTGGAGAGCTTTAGGGCTAGGTGGGTATTGTCCATCAAACACGACCTTTTAAAGACAGAATTGAAGTGGAGCCAGGGGCCTCAGTATTTCCTTGAAAACATTAACTTTCTTCCATTGGCCTCGAAAGTCATCATCTTTTTCATAAGTTTGTGCTTAGAAATGTCTATTCTTCCATAGATTAAGCCCCACGGATGAGTTCATGTAAGGAATGCGATTTTTAATTTTAGCACTTTCTATAAATGGGTTTTCTAAACCCTAAGCTGAAGTTGTTACCACGACGGGGAACATGGAGATAATTTTTCATTCTTTCATGCTATGCTGAATGTCAGTCGTAGAAACTCCTAAAAATAATCATACCTTATATTTCTAAAGCAGCTTTCCTGAGTTCACAGACTGCTTTGTAGACATCATGTAATTAATCCCTACCAAGCATGCTGAAGGCAGAGATGTGATCTCCAGCTAATGTGTGCCTTAGGTAGAGAGGTTACTCATCCTCTGCTTATATATCACATTGTGTCCTACGACCTCCAGAGCAGTCACAGGTCTTGACTGTCAAAAGCTATGTCTTATTATCATGTTGCAATATGATAGGCAAGAGAATTGCAGAACAGGAGCTATGACTTTGATGGACATGGGGGCAAGTCATGCCCAGGCTGCTGCAGGCTTATGGATGCTTGATTTCTCTTTCAAACTCATGGATAGCTCTTATGGAAGGGTGAGGTGAGGACATAGACACAGATTCTAATATTGCCAAAACCAGATATTTGATTGAGAAGATAAGCGAGAGAGTTCAGTACTGGAGTGAGGCAAGCTGTACTTCCGAGCACTAATGTGTTATGTCTCCCCTTTCTCAACCATTGTCTCCCTACTGTGACACCCAATGCCTTTCTCACACAGTTCTGTCTTCATCTCTTCTATACATTCATGAAAAAGTATTTTGGGATCAGATCTACAGTCAGCCATAAACACTTCAGAATGAATTTCAGCCAGACAACTCCTGCCAAACATCTTACCACTTTACACATCTTTTCTAATTTTCCCACACACAAAAAAATTAAATGGCTTAGTACATATAGCTCCTAGCCCAGAGTCAGGCATGTAGTAAATGCTTATGTAAGTTAGTATTATTACTTATGACCATGCCAGACACCATGGAGTGGGAATGTTGGTATCCTGAACACAACATGTTTCCATGTTCTTGAGGACACATCTCATGGGTAGTCCTTGACTCCATCTATGTAGAATCTGGTCCTGGCAGGGAACACAGCCAAGGTACTGCCTTCATGTCCCTGTCAAGTGGATGAAGAGCTGACAAAGGGAAGAGTGGAAGAGTCAACTCTGAAGGGATACGGAATGCATGATGGGGATGGCGGTCACGATGGATGGTTAAATAGAGGAAAATGTTGACCAAACTCTGTGGAAGAACTCCCAAGTTCCAACTTGGAGGGGTAACATCAGCAGTAGCTGAGCATGCTGTTCACATCTGGCCACGGACAATGTTTATGTAAGCTCTGGCCTGTGCCAGGCCCAGCAGGCTGCCTCAGGTTCACAGCTGAACATTACCACCAGGACACTCACTGATCAGCAGTGGCCAGCAGGCAAGGACAGCCAGGAATGTTCTTGCCAGCCTGAGGTTCTGGGGCTGACCTGGAGGGTTTTTGAATTGGCAAGAGAACTCTGATGCTTTTCTATCAGCCAAGTCAATCTTCTGTGCTCATGGGCCCTGAATTTAGCAACTGTACATTTTCCAGACCTCACCTCATTGGTTCTGATAATCCCTTTCAAACATGCTTAAAGACTTAGCACCAAATCCATTTTCAAGTGCAAACTAGGCCTTGAGCTTCCCCAAATCTAGGTCTGAAGCAGATCGTCTGCTTTTAGTTGAGTCTACTTGAGGCACCCAACTTGCTCTTGGCTCACCCTGAAAAGAAGATATTCTTGAGGAAGAGCCCAAGGCTATGAAAGCCTGCCCTTGGCACTGGAGAGGAAACCTTCAACGAGGTATTGCCAAGGACCTCAGACACACAAATGCTGTAAAGTGTGGTAGCCTCTGAAGATTCAAGGCCACAAAAGAATGTAACCAATGAGACTCTTTTGTATATTAACTGCAAGGAAAAATTTTTTTCTTTGAATTTAATCATTCTTGAAACAATAGCACTGCCTTGAAGATTTAATGTTTATTTTTTAACACTTTTAAAGCTATTAAGGATGGCCTATGAAATGATAGACACCAATGTTGTGACCTATGACATCTCTGTTAAATAGGTGACACACAGCTAAAAGCTTAGTTTTTCTGAAAATGTATATTTTTTTTTATAAAAGTACACACATGTCACTGTTCTTACTTATGAATATGTAGGACCAGAATTGTGTGGAACCAGGTGAGGTTTAATAACTTGGCCTTTGCTTGCACTGAGGCATATTTTGCATGCTTCCTATAAAAATGCAACTGAAGGAAGCAAAGGGGGCAACAGATGAGATGAGAAGGGACCCACACTTGAGGAACTGTTCTGAGCTGGGGAGGCAGGTCATGCTTCCCAGGCTTAGACGTGTTTACTTCCTCTCCGACATCTGTTGGATTTATCCTATGTGCCTTCTCACTACATCTTAGCCAAGATGGCCACCAGCGGTTTCATCTTGCATCACTCACAGCTTAGAGGAGAGGCCAGGACTAGTTTTATAGCTTAGGAAGTTGGGAGGACAGGACACACTGGAATGCAGCTATAGTAGCAAGCCCAGAGTGGATGGCCAGGGGAATAGGCAGGAAGGGAAGGGGTTGGGGAAGGACTCAAGACTGCCCAATCCATGTGGATCCCATTACTGCTAAGGCTTCAGTAATACTCATGCTCTAGGGCCTGCCACTCTGTTAACAACTGCGGCCTCATGCAACTCCTTTCAAGGAAGGAACAGTGTGCCCTTCCTTCTCCATCATGGCTTTGAGTCAAGACAGATTTCTCCTCCTTTCTGTTATTTCTCTGGATGATTTCATCACAGTAAAGCAAAGTAACAAATATGTCCATCTATACCCTTTTTCAAATGTATCTAGTATTTGAGAGTGTGTATCTCTCTTTCTCTCTCTCTCTCTCTCTGTGTGTGTGTGTGTGCAGATGGGGTGTGTATCATGTGTGTAATGGCATACACATGCCATGATGTAGTATATGTAGTAGACAGACAAACTTTGTGGAGTCGGTTGCCTGTTTGCATCCTTGTCTGTTCTCTGGGCTTCCAACTCCAGTTGTTAGGCTTGTGGGGCAAGTGCTTTTACTTACTGTATCATCTCATAAGCCCATTTACCAATGCACTCTGCATCCCCAGGGCTGGGATGACAAGCACACACCACTGCTCTTAGCTTTTTATATGGCTTCTGGAGATTATATTCAGGTCCTCCTGCTTGAAAGGCAAGCATTGTACCAACTGTGATAATTCCCAGGCTCTCTTGATATGTTTGAATATGAACTATGAGTTTAATAACATATTGCCAGTATAGAACAGGATCTCACTATCTACATTTTCTGAGTCTTTCTTAGGAAGAAATTTTCTCATTCATCTCTCCTGGTATATGACTATACAGAATAATAACTTTATAGTCAAACTTTCCAGTGTGTGGTAGGAGTGGAATTCCTATGGATAGCTTCTGGGTCATATTCCTGAAAAAGTTCCTCCTTTTCTCTTCCCTGTTGCATAAGCAGGCATATGGACACAGTGATGCTCCAGCTTGGAGATTGGCAATGAAGGCAAAGCCAAGCCAATGACCAAATAGTAAGCAGAAGGACCAGGGCCCCTGATCCTGGCAGCCCCATAGCTGCTGCCCATCTCATGACTTCCTGCACATAGCAGCCCTCTTAAGAGGGTTAAGAGAGAGGAATGAATACAGTAATCAAAGCATCTCTCCTGCCCCCTAAGCTACTGCCAGGGCCCTTGGAGAAGCTGTCTCACTCTCTGAGCTGAGATCCTAACTCAACAGTGGTCAAGACTTAGATCAAGCAATACAGAGAGGGTGAAGTAATGAGAATTGAGCAAAATAGGGAAAGATTATCTTAGATAATTACTTTGTTGACAGTTGGGAGGGAGAGTTTGAGCTTAAATAGTCAATGAATGGAATGAATGTATGATCTTTGTTATGAATCAGGAGGATCAGAGACTTGAGGAAAGTTTAAAGCTAGAAGGAACGAGACGATTTACCTGGTCTTCTCATCTGAACCAACTAGATGGCTCACTTGGTCTCCTCACCTAGAACAACATGAAGGCTCACCTGGTTGGTCTCCTTACCCTGACCAATCATCTTGTTTCAGAAAACGGGTGCCATTGCTGTTTTAAGCTGGCTGTTTTGATAATTGTTTTATCTGTTGTAAGATAAGAATTGCATCCTGTCCTCCACCATTAGATTTCCCATATTAGTCATTACAATAAAACGTGTAATATTTCACATAACTGCCAAATACACTCTGGGTTCAGGTAGCTATGGGATTAGGGTCCAATAGGGGAGTATTATTTATAGGTCAGGAAATTGAGATCCCCTTCCTGTTGGGAAGTTGGATTCTTCTGTAATTGTAGAACTATTTGCTGTTTGATTACAGTGCGTGACAGCATTAAGAATACTCCAGTAATGGCGAGATGAGGGTGAGGCTAAGAAAGGACTGGGAGGAGGAGAGAGGGGAAACAGTAGTGGATATTGAAAAAAATTTTAAATAAAAAAATATAAAAATACTCCAGGGAGAACCTTCTAGTATTTACCTTGCTAAAGGGACATGGTATTAAACTGACTCCTAATGGCTTGTCATTATCCCCATCTATCAGTGCATCTCTCAAACCTCATCTGAAAAGTTTCTATTTGTAGAAAATGGTGACAAGCATAGAAACTCCCAACTGAGCAATTGACTAAAATGCAGAGGTTAATGACTACAGAATACTCAACCCTATAGGGAACATAAATATCATACCCCTCTTTAGAGGCTAAGAGACAACAGAATGCACAGTCCTATAGGGAGCATACATACCATACCCCTCTTTCCAAGACTCCAATCACTGAGGAGGATGGGACCTAAAGGGTGTGAGAGCCAGGGTTGGTAGATGACAAGAAAATAGTGTCTTCTGGACTCTTCATATGGAAGCACATAGGAATCCATGGTGGTTGTGACAGCATGTATGAAATGTGAAAAGTCTGAGCTGGACCAAGATGTAGCATGGAGAGTGGCATCGGAAGACAAATCTCAGTCATAGCCTGGAGCTGTTGGCAATTGCCAATAGGAAAAGAGACCGATTTCTCTAAGAAAGCCGACCAAGCTCTAATGGGAGACCAACCATACTCCCAAGAATATGTGCATACTACAAATTGGTCTTCATGGATTTTACAAAACAGGCCCCCAAATTCCATAGGTAGTGAATGGGGATAGGTGGGGAAGAACTGGAAGAGGAGGGATGGGTAGGGTCAAAAGCAGCACAAACGTCTCAAAAGAATTGCTAATTTAAATGAATAAAACCACAACTAGGAGAACAATTATAAACAAACAAACAAACAAGCCAAAAAACCCCACATAGTTACAGATACGGATCACCAGGAAGGCCAAACTTCTTCTAAGGTATCTTTTGACTTAACCTTGTGTAGAACTCTGCGGATGAAGACTCCCATTTTAAAGATGAGCTTCTGGAAGTACAGTGACTTTAAACAAAATTGGACATCTCAGGAGCTATAGCTAAGGGATACTTGAAGCAGGTACTGACCCCACACAGGTACTCACCATTCAATATGAGATAAATAGTAAGTAAAGCATCTTTCCAGGCTGAATTGAGTCAAGGAAGAAATCTAAATAGAAATGACTGGGAAATTTGTATTTTTAAAAGTCATGTTTTCTCACTGATTGTTGGATGTTGGCTGGGGATGTATTTTGAGCTAATCAATCTAGCTTAAGTGTTATCACTTTGAGTTACAGAAAGTCAAGGTTTAAGTAAGGTCAAAACGTCATTTCCAAAGGTCTATGGGAAGACCAGGAACTAAATGGGACAGAAAGAAGAAGGCAAGGACTTCCAGAGAAAACAGCTCTCAAACTGGTGGGAATAGGAAGAAAAATACAAAGAACACAGGCAGAGCCCGTGGGATGTTTAAATTGGATATGGGAATGAGAAGGCCAGTCTAGCTCTAATGGGCAATGCAGCCAGTAGAAATGATCAACTATATCCAATAATCTGGCACCAATGGTTTTCCTAAAAGGTAGAGAGTGCATCTAGTGCGAGAATCATGAAAAGTTCTCAAAATTCTAAGATGAATTAGTCTTCCTAGAAAGTTTTTGGGGGCTTTCATTTTTATGGAAGCTAATTAAGATTAATTTACACTTGTAAATCCTGAGGGTTGGACCAGCATCTAAGAAGCACCATTTAGCTCTGAAATTCTGTGCTGCACACAGTGAGCACAAAAGCACTGTATTTGCAATAGCCAAGGATGCTCAGAAGGATGAAAGCATTTCAAAGGTTTACATATGGAAGGTCAGAGGCTCCACTTATTACTCAGCTCTGAACCCCAGCCTTTCAATAAAGGTCGGACCTTTCTTTTTATCTATTGCATATTTTGTAGTTAGAAGTTTTTGTAACTTGTTTGGGTGTAAAAAGATTTGGGGTGTTTTGTCAATCCTTCTTTGTAGGGAGCAGATCCTTGATCTCAGGGTTGTTCACATCAAAGGTGCCGCAAGCGGACACATTCATTCTCAATGCCTTTTTTTGTCTGTAAGTTGGAATTGCTCCTGACTTCCGGAGCTCTTCCTGAATCTTATTTTAGCTAGATAGTAAGAAGTAATTTTTCAGTGCAGTGCACATGAAATTAAGCATGCAACTGCTATTATTAATGGGGCCTGCATCTCACCCCCCCCCCACGGTAACATACACCCATGTGGGAGGCTGAAGTCGTGCTAGGATGTTCTACTCAAATTATAATATCTGTAATCTGTCCCTTGAGATAAAAGCATAATTCATTTTCTCAGGGAAGGAAAACAGAGCCTTCATCCTTGACATCTCATAGGGCTCAGGAGAACCTCGTGCTGGTGCTGAGTGTTTGAGTTTTCTGTTTTATTTCTTGAAATATGTCCATGACATCAGAACATGCTAAAAATGCCCATAGCACTCTTTCTGTAATTTTGTTGATCAAATTATGTGCGTCACTTCAGCACATGAGGAATCAATACTGCCTGTTCATTTATAAATTGCCATCTTTTCATGACAAGAAAAGCTTTTCCATGTTGCTTTAGCTCTATGCCCCAGGAACAGAAGTGATACCACTTCTCCTAGTATAGAACAGTTTGCATCTTTGATGCTTGAATTTTGCCCAGAATTTTTTTTTTCCTTTCTTTCCACCTCTTCTATCCAGGACTGGAAACTATTAATGCCAAGTAAATATTTATGGTGACCATGCCTATTCTCACACTATCTCAATTGGTCCAGTTCTGGATAGTTTATTATTTAAGTAGGTGAGATCTGGATCAATTATAGTGAATAATAGTGGACAAATGACATTGCATTAAATATTTTTTTAAAGGGAAAGCCAAGGAGAGATTTTTTTTTTTAAGTCTTTAAAAGCAAGAAACCAATAAAAGTATTTGGCACATTAAAAAAAAAAAAAAACCATCCTCAGTCCCAGGCATGAAGTTACCTCCTGTGGTTTAAAGGGAGACCTCCTTGCTTCCCATTGGGCCCCTTTTGCTCAGGTCTCTTTGTGAACTGATTGTGGCTGGAAGCTTACAGGTGAAAGCTATTACTTCAGCTCTGAACTCTCCCAGCTGGATGGTGCAGGAAGTTTAGCTGCCAGATCTTTGCTCTGGGAGCAGAGTCACCATCTCCAAGGCCAATACCACTATTAATGTTATCTATGGTGAAATACCCTCTTCTCCTCTTGTTTTGTTTTCTGCCTGTTCCAATCTGACAATATATGTCTGACAAAGGCTTAATAAATAGACAAAAGAAGTCAGACAAAACAGGTATTTCTAACTCAAACAATGTGTTTGTCTATGATGATCCTAGACAGATCACAGAAATTTTTCCATCTTGTCTGTTTTCTTTGGTGAAGAATTTAAACTTTGGAATATGCTGTGCCTTGGGGAAATACCCTCCTTACAGGTGCTGTCAGCTGCCATTGATGATTTTACAATTCAGTCTTTTCTTGCCTTGAGAAATGGTCCTATTTGGGGCTGGGTTTTGTATACATTTTGTAGTTTTTGTACAGTTTGTACACAAAATTGACCTTTGTACCTTCCATTTTGAACTTTTAATAGGCATGAAGATCAAATGTAGAACTTCAAACAGGGTGCTTAGCATACTGTCATACTCTGTTAGTAACCCTTATCTTGTTTGGCTTTAAATATGTCTGCAGTGCTTCCAGAGATGAGCTGGCCAGAGTCAAGCTAAGAACCAGCTAATTCACCTACTGCAGTCTTTCTGTAACTCTTCCAGGATGGTTCTAACACCATCGTGATACGAAAACAAAAAGCCATTAGTTTCTTGTACATCCTGTTTTGATGGGGAAGAAAAACTATCGAAAAAGAAAAATAAATTACCACACATTAGAATATCCTGTGTAGTCCCTGCCACATAGTAGAGACAGCTGCAGAAAAACACAATATTTAAAATAAGTTAACAAAACAACAGTCCCTTGGGGCCTTCCACTCCTCTAAGTCTGTGCAACAATGTATCTCCCAGGCTCAGTTTTCCGTAAACATAAAGTTACTTAGTTCCCAAGGACACCAGTGCGTATTTTTTTTTTTAACCCCCTCGGAACACTTTCTTTACTGAAGGTCTGTGCAACGGTTCAGCGGAAATTATGCGACATCTTTCCTCAAAGAGAGCTGTATTAATGTGCCAATGCCCTTTATTTAATGCACTTTAAAATTCTGACGCGCCTTTTAAAAAGTATGAGTTGTGCTGAGAAAGTCGAATCCCTGTTCTGCATAAGCGGAAATGTGCTATTTTGGTAAGGGTAGCGCTGGAGCTGGGCTTCAGCATAAGGGTGTCTCTATAGTACAGATGTCCGAAGACACTGGATGCCCAAATCAACCAGTTAGAAATGTTAATTCTGCCAAAATTAGTCAAGGGAACTTCAATGACTCATTTAAGCAAATTGAGAGTGAAAACTCTTAAAACTAGACAAAATAGTTAGAATTCATCCTAACTCAGCTTTCAGAATAGTTATTTTCTTTCAGTTTGTTGCTCTGTTACATACAGTTGCTCTGTATGTCTCTAATGACTTCATACAGATTTTTCAAAAGTTGCTTGGAATACTATAGTTCTAGTGCACGGATCAAATCAGTTCTTCTTTCTTCTCGACCACGCAGCCACCCGCCTGTCTTTGGAAGCTCTTCACTTTGGACCCCTTCCCATTCCAATCAGTGTGTCCTTTTAAAAGTGTTTCATTAAGGCTGAAGTTCCAAGGACATCACTTTTCTCTTTGAATAAAATGTGCCTTCTTATTTGAATGCAGACTGCTTGTGCCCTCACTGTACAATCAGAACAATGGGAAATACACCCAGTGCACTCAGACAAAATTGGTGTGTGAGTCTCCTGGAAATATGTAGTAACAGGTGCAGCCAGATAGGCTGGCAAAGCGTGCCAGTTTCCTAACAATTACTAATAAGGAAATAAACGTTATGTATGTGTTATTAAAATATTTCATGTAATTTTTCTACTAAAAACGACCACAACTCCATCTAGTAGTCATTTCTACAACATTCAAACCAATAATAATTGTAAAAAAGAAAAAAAAATCAATCTTTTGCAATTTAGATACTTCTTTGTCTATCTTAATGAAATTTGCATACGGATACTTGTTTTATAGGAGAAGAATATAAACAATTTTCACCCAAATCCTTGACAAAACTGCGTCGTCAACCAAGTCAGTAGAAGATTCTTCTCTCTTTGCATACGATAAATGCAGGATCACATTTATTACATACACACCATATTCTAAAGAAATTTTAATTGTAATAAATGGCTAGACATACATACATGCCTCTCTTTTCTAATAAAGGAACATTTGCCAAATTTTGGAATTATTTTGGTTTCTGTGAATAAGGATTTTTCAGCCTTAGGAAAGGTTCAAATGCCCTTCGCTTAGGAGTTCTGCAAATGTTCTTTGCCATTGTTGAATATGTTTAATTTTTAATTTGCTTTCATACAATCTGAAAATATACATACTTAGAAATTTGGCCACTTGATATCATTTTCAAAATTTCTGTCATTTTGTATACAATTGCAAAAAGAAAATAGCTCATTTGTCATAAAAGATGATCATACTGTATGTTACAATCTAACAACTTTTCCTTAGGCCTTTGGCTTCTAGATACCAATTTAACTTACTATTTTGGATGCATCAAATTTCCAAGTACTAAATATTCTATAGAAGAAAGAATGGGTGCATTATGGAAATTAAAAATAATAATAAAAACCCCGGAATCAAGAGATTTTCCTTAGAGAGGGCAGAGCATCAATAATTGCTTAAAATCCAGCTGAAGAATCAGTGCAGATGAAGCGAAGGATAAAGGAAGGAAACAGAGAATGAAAAAAAATCCCTGTACCTTTAAGTGAAATCGCATAAGGGCCTTGCATTCAAATGAATGAACTGAATTAACTTTGTGGAAATGTAAAGACGTTTGCTGGAATGGAGTTCTAACTTGCTACACTTTACAGGATGTCTCAAGTTTTAGGTTGAAAAAACTTGAAAATGACATGGGCCCAGATATCATTGATGCACCAAAGTAACAAAATAACCGTATGAGAGGAAATGATCGATTTTCATCTTCATTTTTGATGAGAGAGAGCAGACTGCCACACAATTGCTTCTAAATGTTTGTATTGGATTTCAATACCGAGTTTTAGGTAGACCTGTGGTGAGCCGGCTACAATAACCAGGGGCTTGCATAACAGCCACTTAGGTCAGTAACTCCTAAGGTTTAGGAGAAAACAAAAATTTAAAAAGTATTTTACTTATGAAATTTTGTAGGTTATGACAACAAGGGCTAATGTTATTGCAGAGTCTACATGTCTGCATATGTGAATATGTATGTGTCTCTTCACATGTGTGTATGAGAGAGAGGAATTAATGGACAGAAGACAGGAAGAGGGAAGAGAGGAAAACAAGACTTCTCAGCATGAATGAAACTGAAGAAAGATTTCCCCGAGGACCATATATTTCACATATTAAAGAACATATGTGAAACTATATAAATGGAAGTTGAGTACTGCCAACCATAGAACTAAAAACACACACATATTGTGTATATATGTGTATGTACTTAGATTTTTTTTTTTTTTTTTGGTTAGTAGTTCTTTTGGAATGGAAGAGAAAAGATTCAAGTGCCATTTTACCAGCTATTCCGTTGAATTCACAACCCCTCCCAACTCTCCTGACTACACCAATTACCCTCGCTTAGTTCTTCATTACCCATGCTGGTTGACCTGCTTCTATATGTAATAAGGTTAATCATAATGAAATGAAATATTTGATTTTATTAATTTCTTATCCAGGATAGCTCCGGAATTCTTACTGATGCTAGAACGTCACGTAATATAGTTCATCTGCTAAAGTTCGCTTCCTCTACTGCTGTCTCTGTGGGAATGGCAAGATTATTGGCCCGTGCATAAACAAGAACCTTTAGTATTAGATTCGGTAATGCAAACACACACACACACACACACACACACACACACACACATTCTTAGAGAATTAGTGCTAGGACATTTCAATCCACCTACCCTCTGTCATTGCTATAGGTAGTGATGCCAGCATGCTTCCTACCCAGGTGCCTTGGCTACTAAAGGAAAAAGGAAGTTATGGTTGGAAGGGTGGGGTGGGAAGGGTACTGCTAAGGTTTGAACACATTGCACCCACCTCCTGAGCCTATGTCTATACTCCCTGCTGATACCTACTGGGCTCCCAAAGATGAAATCAACAGCTTTACACTCAAAGTATTTTTGACAAAGCAATTCAGTATAAACAAATATTTCACATTTAGTTCTATCTACTCAAAGGGCATGCAGAGAGTTCATGGAAGTAGAGGAAAATTAGGATATTCATGCAGAGACAAGAATGAAATAAATATGATTAAAAAGTAAAAGTTAAATTTTGAAATGAAAAAATGGAGAGGGAGAGACAGAGAGAGAAAGAGAGAGAGAGAGAAATATCCTGGAAATACTGTGGGAAATTCTACATAAAATTGAATCTAAAAGACATTTTGTTTAGTTACAAAACAAGTTCAATAGCTGATGCTTTAAGAATATTTTATTATATATACAATTCTAGACACCAGGAGAGCACACACAACTATTTCTTCTTCTTATTTCTTAGGAAATAGATTAGTAAACTAACATAAAATGTGTCTTTTGCATTCATGTTTAGAAAAAACAGCCTTTTTTTCTCTGAGATGTCCAAAACTATTTTTTGAAGGGAGCTGAATCTCAGCTCTTTATTTGGAGCCATAAAGACAATGAGATGAGAAGAAGGAGGACGTTAGGGAGGAAGGGAGAGCACAGACGTAAGAGGTGGGTTTCGTTTAGTATAAATATTTTAAATCCTGTAGCAAAGCACACTAATATTCTTAATTATGTGGCCTAAAGTTCGATTTCCCTCCTCCTTGATGACTCAGAAAAAAAAAAAAAAAAAAAACACCCACAATCAGAGAAGATAAGGGAATAAAAGAAATGAGTCTATAAAAGTCTGAATAAATGAGAAATCAAACTTTATTTAATGTTTCTCTACTCAATTTTGATGTTCTTATGTCTTTTACTCTATTTTGATGTTTCTTGCCCTCTACGTAGATGCCTGACATTGGCATTTACTGACTTCTTTTGCTATCAAAACATATCGCCTTTCAAATTTATGTAGACCTTACTTGTACTTTCAAAAAAATATCTGTATTGGCTAATAGTGTTGAAAAAGAGACACACAAACAACAACAAAAACAAAGTAAATTGTGGTAGCAATTAGGTTTCTCAGTGAGCATGCTCAGTGGGTCTCTCCTGGTTGCTAGGCAACCAGCTGAAGGTGTGTGGCATAGAAGGGGCCAATGTAAAAATACAAGCACCTTTTGACATGGATCTCACCTGATTCTCAAACCCATGCTCATTTATCGAATTAAATGTGGGATGTTTTTTTGGTGTGTCTGGGTAGTTCCTTTCCTACATTTGGGGGGAAAGGTCGGTGGGGATGGGGTAGGGATGCAAAGGGTGAGGTCTAGTGTCCCAAGTCTAAGAGCGCAGAGCGAACTTCCAGCAATAGCCTTGTATTTAAATTAAATTGCAGTTTTCCAAGGTGTGTGTGCGGCAATTTATTTTTCATTTTGGTCGTGGTAGTTCTGTCTTAACCGCCGCACGTGGGCTGCTCAATATGTCACAGCACCATTCTAATCCTACCCCGGATCAGGGTTACAGCGTACAAGGGGAATTTGAGCCTTTCAAATGAATCCATTTTCACGTACTCGAGTCATAGAACAGAAAAATTCCAGTTAAACCACATTGTTAAATTAAAGGCTGCAGCCCCGTATTCAAGAGCTCGTTCGCACGCTCCAGGGTCCTGCTGAAAGCAATGCAAAAGAGTGATGCAAAGCAAGGCGGCAGGGTGGGAAAGGATCAAGTTCCAGAACCTGCACAAAACACTTGTCTTCGGTGAGGACAGAGCCATCACCACCAGCACCTCTAAGTAGGAGCCCTAGCAAACACCTGGTTGGGTCCGCAGTGACAGCTCACTGTCTCTCCAGTGGTAACAATTTAGAGGCAGAGTGCTAAACAAGATATATACATGATGTCAAATATTGGCTGCATACATCTAAGCCAATCACTTCTAAATAAATTAACCATGGCACTGCCTAATACGACCCACCTGCTTTCTTCTCTGCCTTGCTTCAGACCCTACCTGAACCCCCCTTTGATTAAATGTCAAAAGCTTGCCTTGTGCCTGCAGATTTCACTGAAGGCGGATACAGAAAGGTCCCTCCTGTGACTCTATAAAACTGAAATAAATTCCACTGGCATCTTGTAAATTTTTATTTTCTACAATGACTGCAGGCTCCATCTGCGGCCCAGCTGTTATTAGAACGGAAAGCGCTGGCCCTCCTGCATTACAAAACAGCATAGAACAGTAATTGCCAGTGGAAGAGATTAAGTGTAGACACTAAAAATGTTTACTCGCAATGAATATGCATAACGATGGGTAGGAAACAGCGCTAGAAGATTAAAAAGAGAGAAGGGTTTGTTTACAAGGCTGGGAAAAAAAAAAAGAGTGGAATGTCAGTTGGCCCCGAGCCTGAAATAGGAACGAAAAACCTTTGGGCAAGGCATTAGGGAGAAAAACAGATGGTTTGTGAACCTTTTATTAGATAGAAAAATCATTAATCAAGCCCAGGCTGGAAATGGCAGGGTTTTTTGTAGTTCATATTTTAGTTTATTTTTTCTTAAAGTGACAGTATACTCTTTTTTTTTTTGTCTTTTTAAAAATCATCATCTATGAATATCAGTCTATAGCCACCGCTTTGCAGACTATCTATCTCCTTAAAACTAGCTTCATTTGAGGGTAATGTCTGCACTAGTTTGTTCGACCCTAGAAAATTTCTCTGAAGGGTTTCACATTTCAGCACCTGTTCTGCCTATATAGCAATTAAAAAAAAAAAAAAAAAAAAAAAAAGGAAAAACCAAAAAACCTACAGCCTGGGGATATTCATTTTTCCATTCTTGAAACACTTCTTTGCTTTTGGAAATTGAGGAAGAAAACCAAGGAGAGGATTTTTTTTTTTTTCCATGTAAGGCCTTGTGGAATAGAATGATTTATATACATTTAAAAAAATGTAATATGAATAAGTACAAATTGATTCATCTCCAGAGAGGGAACACACAGTTTCTTTGGAGAAAGCTATCCGGAGCGTGGATAGATCACAATTGAAGTTGTAGCCCCCACAAAATGGATCCTAGCCACTGGTCTTTAAGAACTTGCATTTTACATTTTTGTTTGTCATGGTTGTGAAACTCTCAAGGGGAAGGGGATATTGTGGAGAACAACAATATCCTGGAATTAATGGTGTAAAGCCCATCCTTTGCTATTAGGCAGTTTGCAAACCCTAGGAAATGTCCTGTGCCAGGGGCGTTACTGTTTCAGTGAAATTCATGCAACATCCAAGCACTTTCTACCCACATGTTGTAGGCACAGAGACATATACCATTTTATGCACGTGACCTAAGTAACACACACACATACACACACATATTTTTCAAATGTGTGTTTAAGATTCAAAAAATATTACTGAGTTCCAATGGGCGGACATCAGTAATGGAAGCCAGGGTGAAGATATTAAAATAAAAATGTAATCTTGATAATTTGGTCCCAGGCTCTTGTCTGGCTCTTCATAGGCTAGTACATGCTGGGAACTCCAGGGATCTACTTTTACTTTCCAATTTATTATTTTTATAAATTATTTTTTATTTTATGTGAATTGGTGTTTTGCCTGCATGTATAACTGTGTAAGGGTGTCAGATCTTGGAATTACAGACAGTTGTCAGCTGCCATGTGGATGCTGGGGATCGAACTCAGGTCCTCCGGAAGAACAGTCAGTGCTCTTAACCACTGAGCTATCTCTCCAGGCCCTGCCTTCCAATTTAAATGTAAAACATGGCTGTTCCTTCTCAGTGCATTTTGAAGTAGGATGAGGACATTGTATCTGGTTATTTCTCCTTTGAGCTAGAGAGACACAGGCTGGCTATGCTACGATGAGGTGGGGTGGGGTAAGGGTGGCAAGCAATGTCTTTTTAAGAAATTTGAAAGTAGTTAGAAAATATTTTGCTTGTGCCTTTACTTGTCTCTTGGGAAGCTGTTTTTGTTGTTGTTTTTTAAATATAACAACGACAACAACAAAACAAGTTCATTTGCTGGTGAATATCAGCAATCCACAGGAAGCTATTCTTGGTAAAAGTGCTTTGAGGTAACCTAGTAGTTTCTGCTACTCTTTTCCCATGAGAGAAATGGAAGAAATAAACACTAGAAACCCCCACCAAGTCCTTGTCACCTGATCCTCCTCTGATGGTTGCAAGTGTCCTCTGCCATATTAAAATAAATGAGGCTTACTAAGGACAGGTGTTTGTGATGACATCATGACTACCCTCTGAAGACCCTTTCTTCTCTTTCCCTTTCCTTTGGTGCTCTACATGAACTTAGAGTCAATGGCATCAAGGAAGAAATGGCAGAGAAGGGTGGTAGCCTGCTCTAAAGATCCCTAAGCCTTAATAATCCCCTTCTTCATCTTGGTCAGACTTATTTCTTATTTTTACTTATTATCCTTTTAAACAGAGTTTTACTCTGCAGCTTAGGCTGGCCCAAAACTCACTACATAGCCAAGGCTGGCATTGACCTCCTAGCAATCCTCCTGCCTCAGCCTCCTAAGTATTGGGATTACATGCATGAGTCATCAAGCTAGGCTGTGGCCTGACTTACTGAAGAAACAGAAATCCAAAAATGTGGTTGGCATTCTCCTTTAAAAACACTTAACGGCGTGGCTAACGTTTTTTGTTTTCTGACATTCTTTCTCTAAAGAGATGCTTAAAGGGGGAAAAAAAAGAGTTTCCTGCCACAAAAATGACATTAATATTTCGTAAATCAAGAACTAAGATAATGTTTTGGCTGCTACCAAGACGTTTACCTTATGTCGTTTATCTAAATGCTTTTTGATTAAAACATGACACAATTTTTGGACAGGCTTTCACCGGAAAAGATAATTCCAAGAACATCCTTGTTTCAGAGCCTAAAATTCTTTAATATATTCTGCAGCAGAATTCACTGTGGAGTATTAGGACTTTCGGCTCATTGAGAAAGACTTCCTAAATGATAAATCCCTCTAGCTATCACTTCTGTGTATTCAGTCAAATCACATACTAAAGTAAAGGAGAAGCCTTTAGATTAAAAGCATGCCAATGTGTTTGTAAATTTTCAAGTCACTGAAAGGTTAACAATGCTTTCTAAAGAAAAAATAATTTTGTAGCACTGATTTGTTAAAGAACTTTATTCAGAGAACTTTTTTTGTATTAAAATGGGAAAAATATTCCCATACCCAGTTTTTTTGTTTTGTTTTGTTTTGTTTTTTAAGTAATTAAGCCCTCTTGAGTGGGCATCTACTGGGAGAAGAATTAAAAGGCCACAAGAGTGGTTATGAACTTTAAAGCTGTATACTTCCCTTAGAAATGGGAGAGAGGATCCAGTGTGAGTGGTTACACTGGATATGAGGGAGTGTGATGTCTGGCTTTTTCCATAAGTACTTTTATTTTTTTAATAAAAAATGACTTATAAGGTGAATACTATAACTCTAAGCTTTTATCTGCTTTTGTCTGTGACTGATATTTTTTATTTTAAAACCTTAAATATTTCCCTCTGCAAATTCAAATGAAAGAAAAACATTTATGGAGTAGTTATTTCAAATCGTTGGGGAAATAAGAATTGCAAAAAACAAAATAATAATAATACTATGGTTCTTTTATACACCATTAAACAGTAAATGGAAGAATAGAATTCAGGCCAAGCTGCCCTTCTGGGGAATTGTGAGGAACAGTTGCTCTTTTTACTATGTGGATCATAGGGAACTGCCTAGCAGCTCTCCAGTGTTGCATTAGTAACTTGGGAAGAAACTTTGGCCAGCAGGTGAGTCTCTTGAATGGACGTGAGGGATGGAAGCTGCCTGAGGCTGAAGGGCCTGGGCTAGTCATACAAGGAGGAACTACTTTGGAATGCTGGGCTTGTCTGCGCTACAACACTTCATTAATAATGATAATTTTAAAAAAATAGGAAGTCCTAATAGTGTTAAATTTTTATGGAAATTGGTATTTAAAAAATGATTTGGGGTAGGGAGCAATAACAGAAAGGTAGCTATATAGAGATTGGCTTATGTCTGAAGCCCAGACAACATGTCTCAATGACAAAGCAATAATCAGTAAGAAGCATCTTTCTTTCATTCATTTTTCTCATATTTATACAATTAATAGAAGATAGACTTTACTATAACACTTGAATGAAGTTAGCTGCTTTAGCAGGATCATGTTCCCTGGAAGGAGTAAGAAATCATCAATGTAAGAAGTGAGTATATTTCTACAGAGAGCTGGATAAATGGCTTCAACCATAGCTGTTACGTTTGATTTAACAACAACTCAATACTGTTAGATTGTAGTTATAGAAATGTTTTTGTTCTGCAAGCAAAAGGCTTTCAAGATAATCTAATTTGAAATGTGACAATTTTGTATCAATAAAAATTAAGGTATAAATTAACGGCGAAATTTTTTCATTTTCTCTTTTAATGAAGAAAATATTTGGAGTTGGATGCTTCAATTCTTAAGATCCATTCTATGTGTACTCACTTTCTCATAGAGAGGAGTCATGACTAAGTGATTTCACCCAGGTTATTATAAAAGTGACTTTTGTTTGTTTCTTTGTTTATTTAATTGTCAGAATATTTGAAGAGGAAAAGATACAAAACATGTCAGAATATTATGAGGGCATTTGTCTTTTCAGATCTTCAAGGACTGGCTGAAGGCATTCTTGACTGTGTGAAATCTGTAGTTTCTTGTGTAGATATAAACTAAATTTTTCCTTCTTTCCTTTCTCTACTCTAAATCTAAAAAGGGTTTCTTCCTTAAATGTTTAGAATACAAGACAAATACTTTTGGACTTTTTACTGTTAATAGCACAGACTGAAGGTACAGTTTCCCATGAGACAAAGACCGACTTGTAGGCTCGTCCAACCATGGCTTGAAGATGTGTGCGTCTGAGGACAGCTATGGATGTTGCCTGGAACAAAATCATAAACTTACTTAAAACATAAGTTAGTTTTCAGTTTCACTTTGTCTTTTAATTCAATTGAGTAGTTCTGGAGGGTGGATCTTATGGATAGATGACAGTGGCAGCATTTCAAAGCCTCTTTCTTACTCAAGGGGCGTTTTATGAGGATGTATTAAACTTTTACTCACGAAGTAAAATAGATACTTAGGGTCTCTCTCTCTTTTTTTTTTTTTTTTTTTTTTTTTTGTGGTTACCTGGCTGTAAGATACTTAGGGTTTCTTTTGACCTTTGGCATGAACTTGAAGTGGATATAAGCTGAATTATTTATTTGTTTGTTTATACTTTTGATGACCTTGGTTTTGTAAGTGGGGAAATGAATACTCTCATAGGTTATAGCTTATCAACAGTTCTGTCAATTCTGGAAGTGTCTAAGTTTGTTGACTTTGTAAAGAGCCATCTGTCAGTCATTGAGAGGAACACTGAGAACCGGAGATGCCCAAGAGCATGCCTGATCATCTGCCACCATCACAGTCATGGTACCTGCTGGTGGGCACAGTCTTACCTTCCTTACAGGAAAAGAACTTTTAGTACAGATGACTTTTAGAGGCCATCTCTACATGGTCTAACCCATGTGTCCCCTACCCCCACATCCGTAACACACAAGGCTACTCAGCTACCATAAGATTAACCATCCTGCATTTTCCTTGGCCTATAAATTTAACTCAACTAGAGTACATAGCACGAGAAGGTTTCTGATGCTCTACCTTGATTTTAGTTTTAATCTTGACAAGGCATTAAAAATGTCTGTGGATTTGTGTTTCCGAACTTACGTAGATATAGAGGCCTTGGATCAGCTACATCAAAATCTAGGAGCAGCACCCAGAAATCTGAATTGTAATAAAGATCTATACCTCATTCTAATGCATACACAGATTCAAAAACTACCACCTGATGTATGGACCAGACACGTACACTGCATTTAAGATATGTACAGTGTGAATTCTGTGATGCTGGTTCCGCAGTTGAGCTTGGAACACCCGTGAAGTAAATGTTATGCCATTAGTTGGAAAGAATTAATATGCTTCTAGGAGTGCTCGGTTTATACCCTGAGAATAACTTAAAGACCCAATAATTTCAAGCTTTGGAGCAAGGGCATAGTTGTCAGAATATACATGAATATTTAACAGATATTGTGGGAATATCCAAAATGACTTTGCAATATGTCTAAACAGCTTTACCCCCTTTGATTTCATTTGCTGCTTTCTGGTCTCATTTTCTAGGCTTGGCTGGTGCTTTCTGTACGACACCTTCCTCTTCTTCAAGGTGGTTATGTCCCTGAGGACTTATTTGAATCTGGAGAAAGGTTGGGCCTGCAGAATGAGCAGTCTCATGGCCCTTTAAAAACACTATGTGAGCCTTTAGGTTACAACACCTTTCATTCACAAACTGCATGAGGCTGCAGTTCATTCCAAGAACAACTTTTAATTTTTTTAAAGTCTGTTTTTAAAATGAAAAAAAAAATATGTGGAATGATAAGGTCCTCTGGGGGTGTACATCATCCCTGGGAATGACTTGGAATGAGTTTTCCTGATGAGTTATGGGAGCGTGGACACATATCCTGTTTTTCTTCTCAATTCAGATAGATTTTCACATAGACGCTGGTTTACTCCAGCTCATCCATTCTGTTTACACTGTCTTTGCTGAAACCTAGGAAAGGAAACATTGGCTCACAGGTCCCATCCCAGGTGTGATGTAGGTCTCTGGAAAGACAGCTCTTGTCTGTGAGAAAAGTCTGCATCTCATTTTTCCTTTCTAAGGAATTCCAGAATGAGAGCCACTCTCCACATCCCAGATGTTGCAAACCAGAATTCTGGAACATTTGAATTAAAATTCAATCCCCTGAAGTTCAGCTGAGCAAACCAAACATTCACAAAAATGTACTTGTGCAATAGTTCATGTGACTTCCTCAATGAAGTGCATCCTGGGCTGTATGACTCAGTCCCCAGTGAAATGATACACCGTACTGTAAATTTTATGACAACTCAACTGCAGGATGCTAGAAATAAGGCTATAGTTCATGTTTTGTTGAGAGACTGAAGTTCTAGAAACATATTGTAATGCTGATTGCTTTTTTTAATAAGATTCTTAAACTTTGCTGTTTTACTTGAAAAAAAAAAAAAAAAAAACCAAACAGCAAGTCTACAAAAGTCCCTATATATTTGAGTCTGTTAAAAACTTTCCACAAGGTGCTGTCATGTATTCAGGAAGACTAGTATTTTGAAGAATACAAGTCTTAGGGGATGGAATTAGTCACTATTATCTTGTCCAAATGTAAGCAGACCATGCTGGGAGATGTAAATATCCACGATGTAACAGCAGCAGAAAGGCAGGCTAATATATATTTAATAAGAAATGCTTTCCAGGGTTTATGTACATCTCCACTGGATTTTAGTATGTACAAATCTCAGGTCTCCATCCCTTCTGCTCACCATTCACCTGTGTTTGTATAATGGAAACCAGTTACTACAGCTCTGGTTAACATCTGTCTCATGCATGTGTGATTACAAGCCATTTTAGTAACTAGTAAAAACTACAGGTGTCTGGGTTTGAATGTAACCATTTAAAAAGAAGGGCTCATGGGCCTCTGATTATTATTTTTTATAGCCAGCAGTGTTCCTGCCATAGATTGCCAGCTCAAGGGTTAAATATACCTTGGTCCCAAATCTGATAAAAACCTCCAAAAGCTACTTTGGAAATTAGGTTTTGAAACTTTGATTCCATACCCTTGTATCCAGTCATCTTTGTGTTTTGCATAGAGAAGCCATGCTGCAGTTTCCATAGCAGAATGCTGGATGCTAAGGTCATTAAGTGGGTGTATTGGGTTGCTTACTCTCTGTGGCTCTTTTATAGTATAATAGAGACCATGTTTACCATTCCATCACTTTGATAAAGAATAATGGCACAAACCTCCATAGCCGCTGTAGATTATCCATCTGCATCCTACAATCAGGAGTCCAGTCTAGTATGAGCAAAAAGAATGTGGCATGGAAATTTTTTCATCTTTCATCATTAAAGTAACAGTTCTGAGAATTATTCTCACCACTACTGAAATCCACTGTTTACTAACGTAAATCTTTGAATGAAATGATAATCATGTAAAAATTACAAGTGTCAGTATTGAACATCAACTGATTCACAGATTAATCAGATTAGATAAAAATTGAGTTTTAAAATTTAAGAACTGCTATTATGAGGCACTGAGCTCAGCACACATAGTAGGAAGGGCAAGGTAAATTCAATTACAAATGTGACTTTGCTGTGTGGTATTGGGAAAAGGTGAGCTTCTGTATTTAAGGCTCTGCTGACATTTCTATTACCAATATAAGCATTCTTTTCCAGGGCATTATTGTTTAGTCATAGCAAATTTTAGACAGAATCATTTATTAATTTCTAGGGCTTGGTTTCCAAACTAGATACTTTTTTTTTATTTACTTTCTTTAAATTAAAAGAGAGACTTTATATTTTCTGGATGGTTGGAAACAAATTAATAGTGAGAATTGGTAAAGTTTTCTTTGTTAAATAAAATGTGGCCATTTCATGGTGCAATAGAAACTTTAGTTAATTTCTTGGTGTTATAGCCTTACTTGCCTTTTATCTGTAATAGCTTGAGTGATTCTTCTGAGGGAGAGATGGAACTTGGGATGGATGGCACCCAAAAATATTAATCCCCATATGCTAATGCATTATTATTCAAAGAAGAGAAAATTCCTTTATTTATAATAGCTTCAAAACATTTAATAAAAAGACAAACTTTCTAGAATATGTAAAAAAATTTTGATGGTGGTGCTATTTTTTGATGATATTTTAAGCAGCAAGCCATGCTTAAAATCCTACAAATTAAGGTGACTATTGAACATGCTTTGACACATCTGACTGCCTCAGCTTTTCTGATGTCCCTTTATGTATGATCCTGTTTAGAACCTTAAGCCTAGACTTTTATCTCAGTCATACTTGGCCTACCTACCTTTTTATTTTTTCATTCAATCCATCTTATCCATATTCTTCCCATCCAAATACCAGTACCTCTAAAATGCTTTTCTGATCTCCCATATAGAAATGGAAAACCTTTTTTTCTTGAAGCTGTTTTCATTTTGTGTATCTTCTTCATGACTGACATCTGAAGGAGGGTGCACAGTACATATTCATTTAGGACACACATGAATGAATGGACAACAACTATTAGTGAAAACTGTATTAGGGTCTGGCAACAGATAAATGCCAGTATGACAGACAATATATTAAGGTAGATTCCCTGTATCCCTGGGAGATCTTAGTACATCAAAGGGTAAATAACATTTCAAGCAAAAGTACAACAGAAGAAAAATTGGATTGCCTTTGTAGGTCATTCTCCTCTCATTTATCAAGGCCAGAAACACCAGGCTGGCCTTGTTGAAAGCCATTTCCAGGGTGATGTGTTGGTTAGGTAGTACATATCTGCCCCATGCCTCTCTTGCCCCACATTAGTCATGTATAACAAACCAGTCCACTAAAAGATATGTGAATCTAACTGTATCCATCTGTATTAGTCAGGGCTCTCTAGAGAAACAATTGAAGGAATGAATATATGTTAAAAGATTTATTAGATGGCTGGTATAATACAGTCTGAGTAGTGTAATAATGACTGTCTCACACCAGAGAGACTGAGAATCTGGTAGCTCTCCAGTCTATGAGGCTTTCCCCTTGGACCTCCTCATGACTGGGATACAAGAAGGTTTCATCTACAGGGCCCTTCATGGGCTGACAACAAGCCTCCCTGTAAGTAAGAGCATGTCAATCCACCATTTGGAAATCTTTGATAACTCACAGAGGAACCATTTGATGATCAAGGTCAAGTCCTTGAAGTCATTCTCTGCTTCCCAGACAGCTCCTGCTTTCTTCCCTCCCACTGCATACCTGTGTCTAGTTTCATGACTGACGTTTGCTTACCCTGACAAGGCCATTGCACATCCTCTGTGAGGCTTGTGCTCTCTGTCTCACTCTCTGCCTTTCAAAGAACTCAGGTTAAGTTCCAGTGGTCTGTTTTCTAAGTACCATTCTCTTGGAAGCTCAATTCTCTGAATCTACCTGTTGGCAGGTACTACTTCATGCACATCTTTGTACAAGCCAATGTCTTGCTGCACTTTGAACTGTGGTGAGTACTCTATGTTTTCAACCCTGTCAGATACCCTTTCTTTGAAAACAGGAACCTACTCCACCCGCCATCGTGTCTTTTTGCCTCTGATGCCACCCCACATTCCTTTCTATAGTGTAACGAATTGCCTTGTGATGAATTAAAGCACATGTGTCAGGTGTATAATATACCTTAATGAGAAGTGCATTCCTACAGATTAAAAAATGAGTAAATAACTACAGAAAACAGTGACTAACAATCATCAGCTAATAATGTGCTTCAAGTTAGTGAAGCATTACTGGTGGGCGGATTTCAGGGAAGACTCCTAGTCATTGTTTTTAATGCCTCAATTATATCAATTAGTGAGTGAAAATGTATAGTATTTTTTTCTAAAAGGTATTTTTAACCTTTGTTTCCTTAAGTTTAGGACAGTCTGCTGTTGAGTGGTCTTTATATTACATATAAGAATACCCCTAGTGTTACTAATTTTATTTAAGTTTGAATCTCAGGTGGAATAAAATACCTGTTGAATAAGTCATTCCCTCTCTCTCTTTTAATAATCTACCTTTCAGAAAAGGTTAGAAAAACTCTATTTATTTATTTTTTTTATTAACTATTTTTTTCTTTTAAAACAAACTCCCTTTGTACAGAAAAAATGTAGGCTTGAACTTAACTTTGCAGGGTGTCTGGACTGTAAAAATTAAAGTATGAACCAAGCTACCCAATGAAAAGAAACAGGGGGTCTCTTTCATTTGCAAGAGAAACTTTCAAACACTGCACCCGCAGACATGTATTCATTTTTATATTTCATGCATTTTAAGAGCTGCTGTAGCAACCCTGGACCTTAAACACAAGTCCTTAAAGGTTTAGTTTTTTCTTAAGGCTAGGACTGAACTTTATATTGAGGAGTCCATTCGCAAGATAAGAGCATTCAAATATTTTGATATATAAACTCTTATTTTTATAACTCCTTCTGCAGGTGTTCCAAACTTGCCTAATGTTAGAATTCCACATAAGGCAGTTGAACATTGTCTGATCACCAGTCCCTAATTGGAGCTCTTGGATGACATGGATGGCAAGGGGCACCTATCATAGACTGATCATTCTAGACATTCTGCATTACAGCATTTGGCAGATGGGAATGTGCTTATTGTATATTACAAACAGACACATGAAACCATGAGCACTAAAGGGAGTTCTCTAGACTGAACCATTCAAGAGCAAGCATCATAATTTTCTCAATATCAGTGTTTCTGAATCATCAGCTCCCTCTTCTCAGTGCTATAAGTTTGGGGTTTTTCTCCTTGGTAAACACAGGGATCTCTCACTTTAATTGATTTTGTTCCCTTCTGAGCTTGCCAGTGAGCTGGAGGTAAGCGCAGCTGCATGACTGCTGAGCCTGCTTCCAGATGCTGTGGACCTAGACAGCAACTCTTTCATCCTAAGAGCTCCAGCTGAAACGGGAGGCTAGACTCAAGACTACCTGTATACATTTCTTCAGCATCACCAGCTGGCTTTGCTGACAGATTTGTAGGCCTGCAAGTGTTCAAATTCAAGAGAGACCCATTTCACAAGGGATGCTCAACGAAGTAAGACATGTTGGGAGTATCCCAAAGCTCTGCAAATGGACCAGCTAGATCTGATTGAAAAGATGGAATTATTTTTGCATGTTGTCTATAAGGATGCTTTCCAGGGGAAATTTCTGAAATGATGGAAATACCCTGCCTTGGTGCAATACTGTGTGGCACCTGCTGGCAGCACATGGTGGCTGAACATGGGAAAGGTCGCTACTCTGACTGGGGAAGTGAGTTTTAAGTTCCAAGAAATCTAAATGTAGTTAGTCTCATGGTTACCAAGGCCTCTTTTAATGAATCAGCTCCATAGATCAAGTGCAGTTTATATGTGATAGGACAAAAGAGTTACAAGTGCAGCTCAATGAGTCTTCCGACTCTAATATACAACAACCATCTTTTGTCTTCTCACTTATAAACTCAATGTGATGGAGGAAATAATCACAGCCCCTGTAATACTATGGCTGAAATAATTGCTTCTTGAAATAGTGTTGCTAGAAATGAATAGTGAAACTGTCTGCAACATTCCCATCATGGTGTCCTGCTAATGTGTGTCTTAGAAAAACCAACTGTCTGAGAATTAGATGTGATTTTTGACTCAACTATTTTCCAAATGACCTTGAGTAATTAAATTAACTCTTTGGATTTATTTCATTAATTGATTAACTAATTTTTATTTTGTGTGTCTGATTGATTTGTATCTGTACCATGAACATGCAGTGCCCATTGAGGCTGTCAGAGTCCTTGGTCCTGTAGTTAGATGGTTGTGAGCCCTCATGTGGGTGCTGGGAATTGAACCTGGGTCTTCTGGAAGAGCAGATAATGCTTCTAGCCACTAAGCCATTTCAATGTTTTTTTTTAAATTTCATTTTTAATAATCTCTTTACATTCTATTTTCTATTTGCATCAGTTACTGTACACCAATAATGTTCTACAACAAAACAATATCAGAGACCATTGGCCTAAAACAGCACTTATTTCTTCCTATTCATGAACCTGAATTTGGTCAAATTATATGCACTATTTATATCTGACTAGGTCCAATTGGAATTGGTCCTAAGCTCTAAATTAGACCATGTCTGCTCCTTGTGATTATCATATTTCTGGTACCTGGACATCTCTACTAAAAGAATGCTATTTCTATATTTGATAGAAGAAATACAGAAGAACAAGCCAAGTTATACAATTAAATTTTAAATCTATGTTCCTTTTTTAATCTGCCTATATGTGCTTGGGCAAGCCAAGTCAAGGCTTATATTTTTCTATTCAAGTGTGGATTTGCCAGTCCTCATTCTCCACAATCATATCTAGTTGGCATCTGTTCATTGATAAGCTCAGTGCTCATTTGTAAAATGGAGCTAGTAGAAATGGTGCTGCCTGGCAGTATTACTTTAGAATTATTTAAGACCTCAAAACAAACAAACAACAAAAGGTAATTACAAACCACCTTCATTGGTTGAACACACTGAGTGAATGATTTATTTGTTTTATGCAGTTTTCTATCATATTTCATACATAAAACATGCTTTAAACACATATTTTTTTAACCTAACCTGAATAATGCTCTTGAACTTGAATTTATAATCTCTTCCATATCTATTGAATTGCTTAATGTGATGGTATTAAAAAATAAGTCAATTACCCACTGGAGCAACATTGAGGATGACTCTTCAGTATCCATTCTGCACTTCAAATGAAGTGACAGTGTGGTGACTGAGCTTAGCTTAAAGGACAGGCCAGATTGTTCTATGGGTACTGCCAGTTTCTGTGCTGGTCCTTAGTTTAAGGACTAAATATATAATGTGATTTTGTCCAATGAGTCCTCTTATAGGATGACTGAGGTTTTTAAAGATGGAAAATCACTCTTTTTTTACTAAATGTGAACTAAGATGCAAATATTTCTCTTGTGGCTAGATTTCCTGCAACATTGGGTCAGAGAAAGGTGACCTAAGAGAGTCACAGTGAAAGAGGGCTTGCGTCTTGCTTACTCAAGCCTGCACTATTCTGGAACTTTGAGTGATGTGATCATTAATTGTTTTAATTATTTCAAACATTTTGAAATAGTATTCAATAGTTTTCTATCTTTTTTAATTGTCCAGATTATCTAGTTTTTCACTTTCCTTCTTTCCCCCTCTATTTATTAATAAGACAGGAGAGTGAACATGCATCATTGTGAGCAGGCATTAGGAAAAACAATTACAAGTTTAAGAAGGCATTTTTCAGGCGTTGCGTACAACTGCAAAGTGAATTGATTGATTCATAGAACTCTATCTCAAGACTTTGGCAGCTACAGATACAGTTAGAAAATGAGACAACAGAAAGGATATATATAAGCCTGTACAGACCACGGATACAATGAAACATAAAGTGTCATTCAAGTTCAATGCATAGACTCCCCCAGATTTTAACTCAGGAAGCAATTGTCAGCATGTATGTCCCAGACATGTGCATACCTAGGCAAGCTTGCAGTCAGAAGTCAGGAGCTGAGGGAAGTTCATGGGCTCTGGAAGAGTCAAAGGAAGAATGTCACTGCGAGATGTCTTAGTGCTATGGGGCTCTGCAGACCCTGGCAGATGAGCTGATAAAAACACTTCCTCACAAGGAACTGAGCCAAGCTTTGTGATTATTGGATTTGTTTGTCTGTCTCAGAAATCATGGTAGAACAGGAGAAAGAATGCATTCTAAGTTATGGCCTGAGTGTTGTCTAGATGTCACTCTTAGCAGCTGAAGAATGAAGAACAGGCCTGGGTTACAAAGTAAAAAAGGAAAAGAAGGTAAAAAAAAAGAATAGAGGGAAATCAAGAAAACATAAAAGGAAATTTAATGTTGAATAAAAGGATTACATTCAATGACCAGAATTTACTCTGTAGTGCAGTGAAGAAGAAAAAGAAGGAGGAGAGGGAGAGGAAGAAAAGACTAAAGTGAGGATACTTAGACCACCAAAAGACATGAACAAAAGGGTTACACTTATTCAAGGGAAAAATAAGCAGTTGAAACGATGGCTCAGTAGTTAGGAGCACAGGCTGCTCTCACAGAAAACCTGGAGTTAGTTCCTATTTGCCACAAGGCAACTGACAACTGTCTGTGGCTTTAGTTCTAGGGAATCTGATGTCCTCTTCGACTATCTTTGGATTCTCAGTGCACATGCATATATGAAGACAAACACATTCACACAAAACGAGCAAATCTTAAAAAGTAAAACGAAGTCGTGAAAGCTGAATCAATGACAGAAAGATGTGCAAAACTTAAGATATTTCTATTGAAAATTGTAAGAAATGTTGCATTATCTAGAAATATCTAAATCTAGATATACTTTAGATAAAGCTAAGCAATAATTCAGGTCTCAGTACCAAAACTTTAAGAAACAAATCTATCACATCATATTTTCTTTATCTCAGAAGTCATAATAGGATGAAAAACTATATTATTGTACAAAACTTATAAAGGAAAATTAAATAAATACTAATTAATTATAAAACAAAATCATACATTTAAGTAAAGTAACACAAAATTATTGTTCCTGGCATGTTTTGAAAAACCTAAACATGAGGAATATAAAGATAATATTTAGCACAAGAAGTATGATACTGCAATTCATATTAGCAGATGAACAAGATTTTATATATGATTATCTTAAGGAATATAGAATAAGCGACTAAAATTTCTACTGTAGTTTGTTATTTAAAAATAATAATCAAATGTAAAACAGGGAAAGTTAGAAAAAGAAAAATATTTCTGAGCCTGATAAATGGATCAGAAAAGGTCTCAAGTAAATAGCATATAAATGTCAAGTCCTGGGAGGTTCTCTATGGGCTAGGTTAAAAAGAAAAATAGAAGTGTCCTATCAGTGAGCTTCAGAATTTCATGCATAGTTTTAATCAGTACCATACCATAAGTAGAGGGAGAAAGAATTGGGAACGGAAGGAAGAGAGGGTGGTGATGAAAGAGGGAGGTCCGAAGGAGGAAGAGGAAGAAGAGGAGAGGGGGAAGGTACACATTAAGAAGCAACAGACAGCATTTTCTTACTTTAAGAATATTAAAGTGGTGAAGGCTTGGATCAGAAGATAGCCAGAGGCTGCGAAGATCTGCTGAGGGCCTGAGTGGGCACCACCATGATGAGCAAGCTTATGTTGAGAGAGAAAGAATCTGAGCAGTTTGTACCCCATAAAGTACCGAGGGACTGATGTGAGAGGCATTCACTGCCACCTGATATCTGGACGACGGTGATATCTGGACCTGTGCTGCCACTGAGGGCCATGTGTGGCTCTATGACCCTTCTGCTCCAAGGGTCTGTGTCTATATATGTGGCCTGTATCAGCACCAAAGACCATGTGGACCTTCTCAATCTGAGCTGCCTGTCTGGTCTGAGGCCATGTAGCAACATCTGATAACTGTGCTGAGCTGGATCAATCTCTCACAAGCCACCAAATGATGATGCCAGCAGTTATGTAGGTGCAGGAGAGCTGGCCCTACCCCCTCATCTGAGCAGTATGGGAGAGCTAGCCCTGGTGGCATGACTGGCTGAAGTATGTGTGGGGTTGGCCCTGCAGAACCAAAGCTGAATGATTTCCATGACTCAGGGAAATAGCAGGATATCTGAGCGGAGTCTCTTTGCTGTGGTTTCAGTACTGATGGTGTAGCTGAAGCCACGAGCCTTGAACCAGACCAATGTCTCATTGCAATAAACATTTGTACATAAAGCTGGTTGGACAAAAGTAAAGCTTCTGTGGCAAGGCCTTTTTTTTTTTTCCTAAATCTTATTTTCTCTTTTCTTGCTTTGGGATGATTACAAGGGTGGAGGACGGATATGGAAGACTGACAAATGAGTAGGCTTGGAGTACATGATGTAATATTCACAAATAAGAAAAAATTATGAAAAGAATATTAATTGTTCTATAAGAAAAAGAAAAGCTCCAATACTTTATAGACCAGTTATTAGAACTAACAGGAAAATTTAGGAAGACTGACAAATAAGAAGACCAGTCGCCAAACCATCAATACTCAAAAATGGAATAGTTCTCTTCACATGAAATAAACACACCTAATATAACTGCCAACTAGATGATGTTTCAAACAGTCACAGATGCTGAGGTAAGTACACATATACTTGATTAAAGATGCATAGGAAGAATTTTGGTAGACAACCTGAAAAAGTTGCTAAATGATAATGAGAATAGAAAAGATAAAACACTATCTTGGATGAGGAAAGTTAATATTACAAAGATATTGATCCTTATTTCCATTAGTAATTTTATTGCTGAAAGTTTCAATCCAATACAGCCTCACATGGTTCAAAAATTATTTATGGAACACAAACAGCCAGGGAAATTAGTGAATCCTGAAGTATAGCATGGGAAAAACAGCATTGCTAGTTTCCTAAACAAATGTGGCACAATTGGCTTTTCCTTTTCCAAGAAGTTAGATTCCTAATGGCACCAATGCTTGTCAATGTAGCCACGTGCTGTGGGGGAGAAGATTAATCACACAAATAGTAAAAGGCAAAATAACATTTTTGTCTTTGCGATGTCATCATTTTTAAAAGTCTTTTTATTGCCTTATTTTGTGCATCAAAATTGACAGAAGAGAGGAAGGAACCTCAGCTGAGGAAATGCCTCCACGAGATCCAGCTGTAAGGCATTTTCGCAATTAGTGATCTATGGGGAGGGCCCAGCCATGGTGGATGGTGTCATGCGTGGTCTGGTGGTCCTGCATTCTTTAAGTAAACTGGTTGAGCAAGCCAGGGAAAGCAAGCCAGTAAGCAGATCCCATCCACGGCCTCTGCATCAGCTCCTGCCTCTAGGTTCCAATCCTGCTTGAGTTCCTGTCCTGACTTTCTTAAGTGCTGATTGTGGAAGTGTAAACTGAATAAATCATTTCCTCCCCAACTTGCTTTTTGGTCATGGTGTTTCATCACAAAATAGAAGCTTAAGGCAATCTCCAAAGCATGAATCATAAAGAAAAGTTTTGACTTGGGATTTTGATTTTATTAAAAAGTTAAATTATTGAGAACAAATGAAACAAAAGCTAAATATAATAACAACCATGAAAATGCAAACAGTGAGATTACTTTACCTAGAACGTGCCCCAAAGTTCCAAAATTTGGTTAGAAGAGACAACCCAGTGTCAAATGGTCAGTGTGGTATCATAAATGAGATTTAGAGCTAAATATCTGGGGAAGGCTGAAATATTAGAGAGAGGAAGTATTATAGTCAATTTTTATTTAGCTGTCTTGTAATTTTTTTAGTCTTGTTTTCGTTAGTTGTTTTTTTTTAAGTCACTTTTGTTTTTTCTGGGTTTTTATAAACCCTTATATATCTATTTAGGTTAGAATTAAAGGCTGTAGCCTTGAACTCACAGAAACAGAAGAAGTTTTGTCTCTGGAGTTATGGGATCAAGGATGGAGGTCACCACTCCTGACCCTCCTTGTGTTGGGATTAAAGGTGTATGTGACTGACTCAGCTGTTTATCTTTGTATTTAAGGTTTAAGAATTTTTTGAGCTGTCTGCCTAGAATTTGACTGGGTGCTCTCTCTCCAATATTCAGGTTTTATTAAATGTGTAATATATATCTACAAGTCAGCAGTTGGCTGAATAAATAATCCTTCTGGTCAACACCTACAGAAAACATATACCAACCAAACTCAGAATTCTTGATCCTTGAGATGCAAATTTCACCAACCAGATATGTAAAACAGTCTGGCAAATAAGTGATTAACAGTAACATTTAGGATTTGTTAAAATAAGTTTGAGAAAAACATTTTGAAAAAGCACTATGTAGTCTCGTTGCAAGAACACCATATTTGAAACATCCTAGATACCTGTATCACTGAAATGCACAAGGATGACACACAGCAGCTGTGTTCACAGTACATCCCACTTGTGGTTTTCCACAGAGAATTTGGTGCATGTATACAAAAAGTTATCATAAATTTGATAGTAAATATTATAATGTGCCATATACGCAATAATTATTTTTCAAAGGTACTTTAAATAATGGAAGAAAAAGCATGGTATAATACATAGCATATATACTATTGGCATCATGCAAAATGAGGATGCTGCAGATCATTTCTGAGTATTTCTAGAGATGATGGCATCAGGCACATTGGGTTAGTGGTTGTTGCTGGAGAAGGAAATGGGAAGATGAGCTAGAGGATCAGTGTGTAGGCAAGGACCGAGTTTGAAAGACTGCATCTCTTAAAACTGCACAAGTGTACAGAAAACTGTTCAGATTTGACAAGCTCGTGGGAATGCGTCACATCGATTTTCTGTCCGATATTTCATGCAGAAGAGGAAGGAGAGAAAGCAATAGTGACATTCTCAAGGTGGAGTGGTGACTATGGATTTGTGAGGAAGCACGGCCGTTGGGACTCCAATGAGGCTCCTGACAGAGCTGGCTCCTTGCTCAATGTCCCTTGCCTCCCTGTAACCTCCAGCCACTTCCAGTGAAATACACACTTCTGGATTCGGAGAAGAGCGGCAGGAGAGGAGCTATATTTGCAGGCACACTCTGTTTAGGGGTGTGTGTGACTAGAATTTACTTGTTGTAATTACAGAAATGAAAGACATTTTCAGGTAGTGACTGGTTGGGTCCTCAGAAACCTTGGGCCCCGTGTAGTAATTGAATGTCAAAAAATATCCTTATATGAATGAACCATCTTCCTGAGCCCAAATATTTCCAACAGTAATGATCTAGACAATGACTACCCAGGAGAAATCTGTTCAAAACAAACAAACCCTTTTTCATTTACTTATTTTAATGCTTATGGTTTTACAATGTACCACCTGTTATTAAGAGCTTTTTATAATATTAGGCACCTTAGGGAAAATGGTAAAAGCCTAAAATATACATGGAAAGGTCTGAAAGGCCCAGAAAGACTTCAGGTCAGGGCTTCAGCCTGCTTGTTTTCAGGCAGTTCATCTCCCACTTCCTCACTGGGTGACAATTCCCTTTTGATATTGCCTAGTGTTAGAGTTAGGAGCTAATGTGATCCAGAGTTACCTGATGGGCAGCAACAAATAGATGTAGAGACAGAATAGTGTGGTAGTAAGAACAATGCATTTTTTGTTTGTTGAGGTTTTTTTGCTGACCCCAGAGCTCCACACACATTAAGTGCATGATGTACCACCCTGCTACATCTCAATCTGTTTTTATAGCATTTGAGACAGGACCTGAGTATGTTCTATAGGCAAGTCTTGAACTTTAGATGTTCCTACCTCAGACTGAGGTGTTGAAATTATAGCTGTGTACTGCCCTTCCTAAAAGTACATTTCAGAGATCCCATTTACTAGCCTGTAGCATTCCATGTTCCTTTATAGACTAGGGCAAGGATCACTACTCAATGGGGCATCTGCAACTTGTTCTGGTCATAAGACCCAAGCAGCAGTTACATCCATTTTTAATCCATCTTCTCTTTCTATATCTGTTTGATGGGTGCAATTAAAAAACTAGAGGAGGGTGGATTGCAGATGCAAGAAGTCTCCTTGTGAGTAACTCACTTTATTATTTGGTAACTTCATACATGTATGAAATGTCTCTCTATTGTATCTACCCCCCCCCCATTTTACTGGAAAACATTTCCTGGATGACTATCCACATTTTCCCTCCTAACTTTGTATCCTTACCTTTTTCTTTCTTATTGTACTGAGTACATTTAGTGTTGTCTGTATCCAGGGGGATGTAGGGCCACCACTGGAATAGTATGGACAACATACCAGGGGTCATGGCCCTAGAGAAAATGGAGTCTCAATTCTTTGGCAAGCACCACCTGCCCCAAACTTCTCAGCTATGGGGGAGACATCATGATGTCCTCCTCTGTTCATTCTGTAATGTTGACTAGCTTGATCTTGTGCGGGGACCATAGACGCTGTCATGTCTAGAAGATAATATTTTACATTACTTTTTACCAGCCTCTGGTTCTCATAATCTTTCCGTCCCCTCCTCTGAGATGTTCCTTGAGCCTTGGGTATATGAGCGTTGTACAGACCTCTTATTCGTAGCTGAGCATCCCATAGCCACCTCTCCTCTGCCCTTAGACTAGCTGTAATCTCTGTCCTAAGTGTGATCCTGGACACAGACTTGTAATGGGCTCTGCATAAACAAAGAATAAGATTCATTACATTAGGTTGGTAAAATCTGGCATTTACTCATATGTTACCAACTTAATTTACTCAGTTTAGCAGGTAGTATCACTGCTACCTTTATTTCACAAGGTCTATGGTGGTCAATGTGTCACCCCTCCATGCTTCAATTTCCTTATCAGAAAAGAAAATAATAATCTCCAGAACTAATCTGGATCTTTGGATGTCTCTAACCGTGTCTCAGAAGATAGTTTATAGATCGTAATACGCTGGTGTGCTCTCTGAAGGCAATACAGGGCAGCCACTTTCAGACTCACTCATTAAATAATGCTGTAGTGACTACAGGAGGCAGGAAAAGAATCCAAACCAGACAAGTTATCACCTATAGTTATTGCAACCCTACCACATTCTGGGAATGGACTGAGGGACTTCTGATTTTACATATTTAGACACAGTGACTAAAATGACTTCAATATCCTCGACGTAGAGGTGAAAGGTCACAGAACAGGAAATGGGCCACAGACCCCTCCCACTATGACTACTTGTACATTTTCCAAGCCCTTCATTTTCTACACAAATGTAAATTTCTGGGTGACCTTCTGTGTGCTGCTTCGTAAATTTTCCCTTCTCTCTTCAAATTATCATGGGCATTTGTTTTCCTGAGGTGCATAATCACAGCACATCCTCCTTTTTGGTAAAGATGAAGAATTTAGTATTTGGAATCTGAGTTTTTTGGTTTTTTGTGAACTCAATTCTCACTGATGAACATGCAGTTTGTTTAATAGCTTAATGTACACGAAACTGTAAAATTATTGAGTGTGCATGTACAAACCTTGGGCAATCTGCTTCATTGTTTTCTCAGGAGAGAATCTTAACATTTGCCTTCAGTCATTATGATGTACACTACACAAACTTTTAACATTTTTATTCAGAAAATTTGATTCATTCGTTCAATTAACTGGTCAAGTATTTACATTCCTATTTTGAAAATGTCCTGTATATAATAAAATGAAAAGCAGTCAGCACTGTACACTCTGTGTTTTTATTCTGGTCATGGCATTTAGGACACATCCCGAGAGGTCCTCAGTTCTGGGGGGGTTTTCCTCCTTTTCTCTCTGTTCTCTTCCTCCTTGAGGACTTCATGCTGTTCCTTGAGCACCATGAAACCTGTGCAACCACACCCAGTCCGTATTCAGAAATTCCTGCTTTGCACTCTATTCTGCCTGCTACTTTCTCCATCAACACTGTCAGGAACATGAAGCGAAGGGTTGTTTATTCTAATTTTTAGAGGGGAGAGCCTTTTTACTTTCAAGACAGGGTTTCTCTGTGTAACAGCCCTGGCTGTCTCCAAATTCACTTTGTAGAGCAGGTCAGACTCAAGTTTATAGAGATCTGCCTGCCTCTGCCTCTCAATTCTGGGATTAAAGACATGTTCTACCATGCCAGGTAAGAGAGAGAGAGATTCTTTAATGTGAAAATTCTATATTAAACTGTCAAGTCAGGTAAGGATTAGTTCTCAAAGCATCCTTAAGGGTTAAATTACTTTAAGGCAGCAGTTTTCAATCTGTGGGTCTTGACCCTCACAGGAGGTCAATATCAGATTTTCTACATATCAGATATTTACATTGATTCATAACAGTAGCAACATTACAGTTATGAAGCAGCAATGAAATAATTCTATGTTTGGGGGGTTGTAGTTGTTTGATTGCCCTTATAAACTCACTGGGAGTGGCACTGTTAGGAGTTGTGGTTTGTTGAGTAGGTATAGTCTTGTTGAAAGACGTGTGTCACTGTGGCGGTGGGTGAGCTCTCCTATGCTCAAGCTTCATCCAGTGTCTCAGCTCACTTCCTATTACCTGCAGGTAATATAGGCCTCTCAGCTCCTTCTCTGGCACCACTTCTGCCTGCATGCCGCCATGTTGTGGACTAAACCTTTGAAAATGGAAGCCACCCCAATTAAGTGCTTTTCCTTTATTAGAGTTGCCATGGTCATGATGTCTCTTCACAGCAACAGAAACTCTAAGACAGGGAGTCATCACCACATGAAGAACTGTAAGGAAGGGTCATAACATTAGGCAGATTGAGAACCAGTACTTTAAGGGGTTAACTCACTCAGAGAGGTGAGAGACATTTCAATAAAGAACTTTAAAAGTGAAAGATTTTTCTCTGTTTTGGGATACCTATAGCACAAATCCTAATTAGTCTTAAGAAAAATCCAAAGCCACAAATCAGGGTAAATGCTGAAAAATCAGAGAAGCAGAGGAGCAACCACTAAGAACTTCTTACCTCCACTGAATCCTCAGGTCAAAAAGACTGACCTCCTGTCTCTTCCCATATTATATTCCTTTCTCTGCCTGGCCATATCACTCGCTGTCTCAATTTCTCTAGTGCTGGGATTAAGGCATGAGATTCCCAAGTGCTAGAATTAAAGGTGTGTGCCACCAAGGCCTGGCCTGTCTGGCTGGCTAACTGGCTTCTCCCTCTGATCTTCAGGCAGGCATTGTTTTTTCAACATTCTTGCCTTGTATACATTTTGGAATTTATAGTGATATCCCCAATATTTCCAAATCCACAACCAAAAAATCCTTTCGGTTGATTTTCTGACCACCTAAGGTATTTATAGGCTAGGCCAGCCATAGTCAATTAAATATATTGATCACTTTAAGGTGTTTTAAGAAAGCAGAGGTTAAGTTCAAGAGGGTCATTGGTGGTGATAAATTACCTCCAGTCTCATGTGTGACAGATTGTTTTTACTCAACAAAACAAAAGAAATACAGCCTACTACCCATGAACTTTACTATGCAAAAGAGCCTACATAGAAAACGAATATAGACATCAGTACAGAACAGTGAGGATCACATAACCGAGTTTCACTGGATAGTTGGGTTCATATTCCATTGGAATAGCTGTGGTTTGGAGCTGAACTGTTTGTCGACTGCTGTCAGGTGTGAATGCATGCTTCTGTGCAGTTGACTTACTTGCCTCATGCTTTCTACTTGGAATGTAAAAAAGCTTCCTAGAGTTTCTTTTCATCACCTTCCTAAATGCAGTTAAGTGAGAATGGGAGAGGGGTAATTTTAATTATGTGATACATAGGATTGTTTTTTTTTTTTTTTTTTTTTTTTTTGAGACAAATCTTGCTTGGTAGCTTCACTAGACTCAAACTGGAGATCTCCCTGCCCTTCTTTAGGAAGGAGGATGCATGAGCCTTCATGCCCAGTTGGTTCTTTTCTGGACATATGCAATCACTTACTTTGGCTGAATACCTAGGATGAGTCCACATGCATACTTTTGACTGTGTTAGAATCTGCCAAGCCATTTTCCAAAGTGGTTGTGCTATTTGCATCTTCTCAGGGGTTATATGGAGGTCCTTCATGCACACTATCACTGTGTGCAAATCTTAGCAGTGCTCCTACTCTGCAAAGTGATCAGCAGAGCCTCACTGGGATCTAAAGCTGAATTTCTTGATAGCTACTGTTTTTAGACTGTGTTTTCATGTGTTTATGACTGACTCAGATGTCTTATTTGGTGAAATGCAAAGGCAGCTCTTTGGTTCGTTAAAAAATTAATTAGGCCAGGTGAGGTGGCACACACCATTAATTCCAGTACTTGGGAGACAGAGCCTGGCATATTTCTGAGTTCAAAGCCAATCTCGTCTACAAAGTGAGTTCCAGGACAGCTAGGGCTGTTACACAAAGACACTTTGTTTCAATCTGCCCTCTAAAAAATTAATATTCTTATTGACATTAAATTTGGAAGGTATTTATATAAATGTGGATATAAATTACTAATCATATATTTTCTAAGAATGCAAGTCATCTTTTTATATTTTACTGGTGCTTTTCATATATATACATATATATGTGTATATGTTTTAATACATATGGTTTAAGAAAATTGTTTTGTTTATTTATTTAGTTTGCTAATGTGTATTACATATGTGTAATGGTGCATGTGTGTAGGTCAGAGGACAATCACTGGAAGTTGACTTTCACTTTCCTCCATGTGAGTGAGTTCTAAAAATCAAACTCAGGTCATTAGGTGTAAATATATATATGTTATAGCCCCAGACTGAGTTTTGCTGTATAGCCTCAGTTAGCTTTTAATTCATTATGTAGTTCAGGATGTCTTTAAATTAACAATAACCCAGCTGCCTTGCTCTTCCAAGTATTGTGCTTGTAGGCATGAAAATACCTGGTTTTAATATTTTAGAATTAATTAACAACTTAAAAACTCAAAGAATTTAACCTATTAGTCCATTAGTAAGTATATGCAGTATTCTACACACACACACATACACACGCACACACACACACACACTATCTCTTATTTAGTACAACACACAGCAAGTAACATCAATAGTGATTATTTCTGATATATACAGTTCTTGTAGACTTCATCTCCACTGTAATTTAAATTTCAAGCAAGCTGGTGAGATGTCTCAGCAGGTAAAGACATCTATTTCTAAGCCGGGTTATCTGAGCTTGACCCTGAGAATCTACAAAGTGAAAAAATTGACTCATGAAAATTGTCCTGGGACCACACATGTACTGGTACACATAATTTTTGGTTTAAAAATAAAAGAATTCTGACCCTACATTTGGATGTTGGTCATTTACTTGGTGGAGCCCACCTCTGACAAACCTTCATCCAGGGCGTCTTTTGCTTCCTTATGTTTCCTGTTGGTCATTTGAGTCATTGTTGAATCATAAAACCATGTCATATTTATCTCAGTTGGCACTGGGAATTTTAAGATTAATTCTTTTGAGGGGCCTGGAAAGGGGGGCTTAGCAGTTAAAGGCACTTGCTGCTTTTGTAGAGAACTAGTTCCCAGCATTCCCCTGGAGGCTTCTCACAACAGCCTGTAACACCAGTTTCACGATTTCCTGCATCGTATTCTGGCCTCTGCAGGTACTTCATGCACATGATGTACTTACACATATGCAGACAAAAACTGTTAAATACATAAAATAAAAAATATGCTTTTAGAACTTTTTCTTTAAAAAATATGTTCAGAAATGGAACAGCTTTTTTCTTACAGCATCAGAGAATATAGAGCATAACTTGATGGGACGTGTTAGCTTTAACATGGGAACATGAACAGTGGATCCATGGGAAACCTATAAATCCTGAGCTCCCAATCACTAAATCATGCTTCCGGGGCTTCTTGAATATGGCAGTAATTACCCTAGATACTTTGTTTGCAGTTAACAAAATATCATGATCTCATTTCAGGTAAATAAACCTGAGATGTTGAAATCTGTAGCTGGGGATAAAAAGGTTGATGGGCTGCAACCCTGTCACAAGGAAATGTAGTTGCTTTAGTGTTAACTGCTGCTGATACTGTTGACATTCACCTTCATCGCGATATTGCCTTGGATCAAGAGGTCAATGAGTGCTACAGAAATGGAGGTCCAGAAGGAAGAAAAGGAATAGAAGACAGCAGGAGAAAATACAAATATAACCACCCCTCAGTGTCTGCTGGGATGGATCCAGGATCCCTTATGGATGCCACAATTTGCAGATGCTCAAGTCCCTTGTCTGAAGTAGCATATTTTTTGCATAGAATCATCACATATTTTCCCATATACTTTAAATCATCTCAGATTATATCTCATACCTAATACAATGTAGATGGTTCATAAATAATTGTGCTACATTGCTTAGGAAAGTACCAGCAGATAAGGTCTATACATGCATAATACTGACACAATTGTCCCCCAAATATTTTTTACCTGTAGCTGTTTGAGTCTTGGATGTGGAGACACTTAGGAGGTGACATTGATAGTTAATGCTTATTCAGATGGTGAATGAAGTTCCAGCTTTGCATAGTTATTTTCATCATAGTTATTTTTTTTTTGTTTTTTAATTTTTTGAGCAGTTGGGGAATTCTTGTAGCTATCAGTTAGAAATGCTTTGGGTCTAAGTTAAGTGGTCTAGTGATTTCTTGTTTAGTATAACAGACATTTGATTGCTAAGCATAACTATCATGTTATGTGTTCTGAAGATAAAGTTATAAACAGACAATTTTTGTTCTTGGAACTTGTATTGCTGGGAAAACTATCAAACAAATTACACAACTTTCAATGAATGCTGTGAAGAAAAGCACATAGCTTGGGTGCCTATCACAGAACACAGTGTAGGGAGGACCCACTAGGGTAGTGTCACCAAATATGCCATGAGTGTGTGTGTGTAGACTAGAGGTTGACACCAGGTATCTTCTTCAAAACTTCAAAAACTCCTTGCTTTTACTTACATGGATGGTATAGATTTGACATCAGGCTCTCATTCTTGTGTGGCAAGCACATTACTAGCTGATCCATGCCCCTAGCCTTCATCAGGATGTTTATTTGCTTGTTTGTTTTTTAATATTTCCTAACAACCATAGCTCTTATTCACCAGCTGAACTCTTCTCATAGGTTTGAAATAGTATCTCTTTTCATATTGGAGCAATCAAGAATCTATTAACCATCCTATGGTCTCATGAGAATAAAACTTCATGTTTTGCAAACATGTAAGACTTGACTGTTGTAGAGTAAGTGGGGTAGCTGACAGGGTTTGGTGGTGTAATGTATGGCTGCAAACTAGGAAACCATCTCCTGCTCTAACATATCCTCTATGTGTTGAGCTGATAACTTTGAGAAGATTGTGAAAAGTTACTGTTATTGTGAAACAATAGAGTATGCAATTTGATTAGAGTATATACACAAAAACTTAGTCTTTTGAAGACCTCTGCTTGTCTTGCATTTACACCTGTAAATAGTTTCCAACTAAATGCTGATAGCAGATTTCACCTCCCTAGGACTTTCTCAGTGAATGCCCACTTGTCTTTTCCTGAGAACTTGCTATAACTCAGTCCTCTTACAATAACTATAAAATGGGAAATAAAGGCCTGGAAGCTGGAGAGTAAATGATCAATGGTTAGAGGCTCTGCTGATATACTCCAGGAAATATCTATTTTTAAATTTGGGAAGCATGAGAATTCCAAAGACAGTCTTTCTGTCTGGATACATGCCTATGCATGGAACATACTGCACTCAGGAGTATATAGTGTTACCTTGTTACCATGGTTTACAGGGACAGTGTGAGCAAATGCTGCCTAAATTTTATATTCTATCTGTATGTCATATGCTAAGAGTCCAGAAGACAGCGAAAATAGACTTGTATGACAGAGTCAACATTTTTCACAGTGATTGTGTGTGTGTAGGGGGACATGGTGTTTGTAGAATAGAATGAAAGATCAAGGAAGAATCATATATATCTCAACAAAAGAAGAAAATGAAACAACAGAGCTCAGCTTCTCCCTGTGACCCACTTTTCTCTGTGATGTGGGTTCTCTCCTTGATAACACACTGAACAATGTTCCTCCTGATTTCTGCAGTGAGGAACAAAGCAGATGCTTTGGATGAAGGGTGTGGGTGGACAGGACTGTGTCTCCTCTGAGTAATGAGAACTTTAACTGAGGGAAAGTATTCTGCTGGGTTCATTATCCCACATGATAAAGAGAATTTAACCATTCTTCCTGCTTCCTGAGGCTCATGTTTTGTCCCCTCTCATCTGGGAAATAAACCCCCTAGAATAGAATGTAGAAGACCAAGGATGGTAGCACAGTAAAATAGCAAGCTCTTCCCTGGCAGTGTAAGTGTGCACAGCTCTCTGTTATTCATGAGCCGCTTCTTTCAGTTTTGAATAATCAATGTCTTTGCTTCTCTTGCTTCTTCCTTCTGTTTCTACCATGCTGGCATTTCCTTGCTCATTAATAATTGTGGGAAGGGGGGCTGGAGAGATGGCTCAGTGGTTAAGAGCAGCGTCTGCTCTTCCAGAGGACCGGGGTTCGATTCCCAGCACCCACATGGCAGCTAACAACTGTCTGTAGTTCCAGTTCCAGGCAAACACCAAGGCAAATAAATAAGTAAATAAAGTTTTTAAAAAAAATAATTGTGGGAAGAAGAAAGAAATTCCATTAATTGATGATGGCACCCATTAATACACAACTTTTCACTGTCATAAAAGACTATGGTCTTTTTGGACAGGTGAACACTAATGGTTAATGTACCAAAGGTAAGCAAGAGTAAGTTTATCATAGTCTTCATCAGCAGAGAGGGAGGTAATCAGTGGGCTCCTAGGAGCCATAGTAAAGACCTCAGAAAAGACTTCCAGGAAATAGCAATCATGACCATTTGAATTTATATTCTGGAAATATATTTGAGAAATAATTTTGTCTGATAAATAACAAAACTAAAAGTTTTCAGTCATGGACCTTATGTCTGGCATCAGTGTGCTGCGTGTTCTCTGCATATGTAGGAATGGGTAGCTGCAGAGTAATGGTGAAATAAATCAGGCCATTTCACTACACACTTGCTTGGGATGATCCCAGTCTTGCAATAGTAGTCAAGATGCTTTCTTCAAATCCTTTTTTCTTTATTCTTGAGGCTTCCATACATGTATGTAATGGAATATGATCATATCTAGCATTTCCTCCATTCCCTCAAATCCCCCTATCTCCTAACACAACCATTCCAGGAGTCTTTCTCAAACAACAGCACTGCCCATAATGATGGTAGCAGAGCAGAGATGATCAGTGGGCTTAGATGCTTCTATCTTCTTACATGGATGTTTTATGGTAAACTAGTTCATCTGTGAGGCAGTCCCATAGGGTCAGGAAGTGGTTCTGTAAGTAAAGGTCTTGCTACTAAGTAAGCATGATGGCTTCAGTTCCATTTCGGTGACTTGAATGGTGGAAGGAGAAGGCTGGCTTCCATCAGTTGTCCTCTGGCTGGCACACAACACAGTTACCCCAAATAAATAAATGAATGTAATAGATGTTTTTATGGAGCATCTCATAGATTTTTTGATCCCTGTGAGCTTCTGCCCCCATGGAAGACCAAGAATCTGTACAAAACCTACCTGTGGCTAAGGGTGTATTTGAAACACTAGATGTGTAAGGTAAGATACCTGGAAAGCCAGTTAGTGAGTTATAGTACACACAACAGTACACCATCAGAATAACAAGCATGATAAAATGTTAATTATCAGGAGAATGACATAGATATGTACTGAGGTATTCAAAAGAAAGATACAAGGAAGGGGATAGCAGTGTTCCATTGATGGCCTATAAAGAATAAAAGATTTCTGTTAGGCTTGCAAGGAATCTTGAAGAGGAGGAGGTGTCGAGTGAGGAGAAAGGCAAATGCAATGGCCTAGCTGTGGGACAGCACATGACATTTAGGATTAAGATAAGGGGTCCTTTACTCTCAGAGGAGCAAGGGGATCACACAGGAGGAAGACAGAACCAACATGGGAAGAGCATGACAAATTTTAGTACCAGGTTGAGATACTGGGCTCTGTTAAATGCACTGTATGACTTTGAGAATGCTTACAACTCAACTTGAAATTTTTTCTTTTTCCAAATCAGCAAAAGATGTATATTCATTCAAGAATGTGGAAGTGGTTTGGAAGAAATCAGTGAATGCACTGGTGGTGACAAGTCTCTGTAATCAATATTAAAATAGACCCACAGACAATCATATAGTACCCCTGAGAGGTAATGCCAAGATCCGCACACTCATCTCTTAGCTCTTGCACTGTAAGGATATGAATGACAACCATAGATATTGAACTGAGAGAAACTATTGACAGAGTTCCCATCACATGCCATATGTCAGCTCACTGTTTCATAGCCAGCCTCTTTTCTCATAAACTAGCTATGGAGGCTTCAACATGGTCTCACGTACATTGTATTATTTGTCCTCACAACATCTCTGTTAAGTAGGCAAGAATTTCAAGTTATAAAGTTATTTCTGGGTTCCCAATTATCTGTGCAGTCAATCCCAGTTACATATGCAGTACTCGCATTTGTATTGTCATAAAAATTATAATGAACAGTTTGACCTTTTTTTTTTTTTTTTTTTCTAAGATAGTTTAAAATTCAGGACAGGTTGTTGAAATCTATCCGAAAAGAGCGTCTTATTTTAGCATTGCATTTTGCTCAGATTAAGAACCTCGGTTCCGCATCAAAATAAAAGCTCGGATGCCACGAAGAATCATTTAAAACAAGGCGTTGCATCTTTTAACACTCTTAATTACAACTGAAGAAGACGATGCACTTGGCAGTCCCCGGAGAACAGGCAGGTGATCTGCTACATGTGTTTATTTATCTAAAACAATTTAGCAATTTACAACCGCATCAAGTCTGGTTCGCCTGTCATGGGGCATTTTCCAGAACTCTTTAAGTTGGTCCACATCCGATTTTCTTTTTGCTTCAACTTATTCTCCATGCAGAGTACTTTTGTTTTTCTTGTTTCTGAGCCAAAAGTCGCCCATATCCCCTGACTAAATGAAAAGAATTTGGTAAAATGTGTGCTTAAGATTCCAGTCTGCTACAAACTACCTTTATTGGTATGAAACTCAGACCCCTCTTTATTAAACACTGTTAAATATTCTCTTCATTTTCAAGATAAATATGAACAGAAACACAACTAAACATGTACTGTATTAAAATCATTGATTCACAATATTTAAATTTTCAGCTAGCCTCCAATTAGCAGGCTTTCCAATATTTGAACAGAAGACCATTTTAATATAATTACAAACACATTTTAGGCATCTAAATTTTTTGCATAATTAGTTCCCTATTAAACTATTTATGTAGCCCCTTTTCCATCAGAAACAGAAAAAGCAGAACAATTTTATTCCTTACTGTTACAATAATTAACTATGCAAGTAGAACAGCATATTAATAGAGTATAATTTGTTTACATTTAAAAGAAAATTGTGTTAGATTAGCATAGCAAAAGACTATTTCCATATCCAGGCAGTAATATGCAGGCCTAATAGCAATTTACAGTGTAGTTAAAGAATATTATTAATAAAGTAATACAGTGTAATTCTGTTTGCTCCACCATATTTCACAGTGTCCTTAATTACAGCAAATTCCATCGAGACTAATTTGGGCGTTATTAGGCAGTAGACACTGAAATCTTAAATACAACCTTTGCTAATAACAAATTTAGAAGTAACCATAGAACCTGTTTTTACATATCATATGTACAAGAGAAGTAGTTGTATGTTTTTCCCCTGGGGTAAAATCTATCAACATCTACATATGTAATTGATATTCAAACACAAGCTTTCTGAGATCCAAAGTGTTGCTACCCACTTCCTGAAAGGTTTTATATATTTATAATAAATAAATGGGATGGAGTAGATGATGGTAGTTGATGACAGTTTGGATAGGTAATCTAGAAGTTTACCGGGTGAAAATCTCCACATATAAATGCCTTAATTTTTTTCAACTGAATGATATTAGTGGCGAATCTCCATGACCATCTAGTATTTTCCCTGGAAGGAAATTAATAGTTTTCCCTTACCAGTTCTATATTTTCCAAGGTTCTTTTGAATCTCTTGCATCATGTCTTCAGTTTAAAAAAATCAAACTGTTAATGTGTGGAAACATTGATCTAAGAAAATTGTAGATTGCCAGTCCACGTTGTTATCTAACTGAAATTCTAGCTCATTTTACCTTAACTACCTGTGTTCATGACGAAGTTCTCATGGAATGGCCAACAAGATACTGGACTCTGAAAGCATGGATATGTCCCATGCTTTGTCTTTAGTCCTTGAGGCTTCCCTGAAATCAACACTATCTACTTTCCAGATGATGAGGAAGGTGAGTCTGAGACTTTAGTAGATTTCCTTGAGGCCACAAAACCTATGGAGATTCTAAGATTCTCATAGCTTTAAAGCTCAGGCACCTTTACCCACCAAATGATTTCCCCAGCCTCAATTATGATATTTTTTAATAAATAGTAAAAATAGAAAAAAATACAATGTTAAATGTGAGTGATGAGTCTCTAGCTACAGCTCTAAGTGTAGTAAACCAGTTATTTTACCTTCTGATTAATCAAGGGTTTTCATTGATCATCTTGTAGAAAAGTACAATTATACCACTGCTAATATTTAAAATGTGCTTGAAATAAACAGCTTCATTTTCAGCTGCTAGTGAACATTATTGAGAGTCAGCTCTAAACTCAGGCTTGTTTGGTCTATCACCAAATAGCCTCATATTCTGTAAGTTGGGATGGTGTTATCCCATGCCATCCCTTCAGATGATGCTAAGTGCCTTTCCTTTCATTAATGGACAATGATTAAATGGTAAAGGAAATGATATAGCTATAAAGAAGAAGATGCACTGGGACCATGCTATTAGTTTGTGAATCCAAAGGCTAAGGCTGTGATTCTGCCATCATTGGCCATGTACTCTGTAGATAATTCATGATCTCTTAATAAAACTTCCTGCTATGGTGGGCATGCCTCAGATTTATACCACAATACCAGGGCTACCAAGTACTTTAAATGTAGCCAGAGTGTCTAAGATTCTACTAATTTTAACTAATTGAAACCCAAGCAGCCACATGTGATCAACTGCTAACTGATTGGAATATTAAGCACATGGATACTGTAATGGTAAATGCTTCAGAGTATAGTCATGAAACCAAGGAAGATTCTGTATGCAATACTGTTTGTAAGCCCTAAGACCTCTGTCAAATATTTCATTAATAAAATGATAGCAATAAAGATGATGCTGGACAGTGTTCACGTACAATTAACAAGTTAGGGAATGCCAACACCTAGCTTGAACTTTAGAAGAGTATTTTATTTTTGTTTTCTATAGTTGTGTTGGTCTGTGGTTTCATAGGTTCTTGGGGAAAATGGCAGTCATTGCACGCTTAATTATGTGTATCAAAGGAGGACCAAGTAGATGAAGACAGGGAGCCTAGGGAATTCGGTTCTAATTGTAATACTACTGTTGACTAACTTGACCAACCACGTAATCCTGGCTTCCCTTAAAGCTCCAGGGCCCCATTTTTTCATATGCAGGGATCAGTGACATTCTTTTAACAGTTTATAAGATCACAAAATGTTATCAAGAAGAGGGGCAATAGATGCCTTTTCATTTTCTAGAAGGGGACACCCAAGGCTAGACATAGTAAATGACTCACTCATGAGAACTTGACTGATTGGTAGCAGAATCAGACCTAGGATACATGTCACTGTCTCCTTAAAATTCTACTCCAGAGTGTCACAGAGCTGGGAAGCGTGTGGAAGATGGTAGTCACAAGAAAAATGAACGATCACTTGATGAAATCAGCCTACCAGAGAAAAATTACTTGGTTCATTTAAAACTCATTTGTAAAAAGGCAAATAAATGGTGTCTAGTTTCCTTCTGCTTTGGTCATGGTGCAGAGCAGGGTGAACTAAAGGAATTTTTGTTAAGTTGAAAGAGCCCAAACCAAGATTGTTCAATAGTTGCCCCCTCTCTTTAATTTCTATAATTTTATGTTTGGAGATAATGGTGATGCTCTTTATGTCTGAAGGGTGAGAAGCTCATTTCTACATCAAGTAAATTATATACATTCATTAAGATTTACCACTTAAAATGAGTGATTCTATTTCCCTTTGAATGCTGTTTGTGAACGTTCCTGCTATTATGAAGCATAATGACTTGCAGACCATCCTTTCTTTTATTGAAATGACACAACATTGTATTTTCCCATTGTAACATCTTATTCAAAGCAGCATATATTTATAAAGTAGCGATTACATTTAAGTCACTTTTCAGAGCATTGTAGGAAATATCCCAAATAAGTAGGCAAGTCTGTACCCTCAAGAAGCTTAATTTTAAGTGTAGTAAGTGTCAGACAGCTGTAGAAACAGACAACTTAAAACAGGTGCCACCAGACAGTTCAATACAGAAGGGATAATACAAATATCTGATGAATAGGAACAATTTGGAAGATGAAAATGGTATCTGAAATAGCTCTTAATAACAAGACTATGTGCCTGTAAGCACTGAATGTTAGGTTCAAAGGACTGTGTAGTAACTGATGTTAGACTGTAACGACTAGTTCACAGTGAGGCTCCAACACAAACTGGAGAGATTTTTGTGCAAATGCAGCAGAAAAGCAGTAATGAAGAACGAGTAGTTTAATTTTGTAGTCAATGGAGATTAGCTGCAGATTCCAGAGCAGAGAACTTTATGTTCACACCTGTATTGTAAAGCTATCTGGCTTCAGCTTTAAATTGACGTAAAGGCAAGAAAAGGGATGAAGCTGGGGAGAGGATAAGAACTGATGAATACCTCCCCAAAAAGTAGTCAGAACTGGAGCTAGAGAGATCGCCCAGTCTCAGATAGCTCATAAAAGTGCTTGCTCCACAAGACTCATGACCTAGGCTCCCTACAAAAAGATTAGCACTGTAGTTCCTGCTTGTAATTCTATTGTTGGGGGTGGTAGATACAAGAGGTCTATCTGTAGTAGGATGGTTCTGGCCCATCCTGCCCAAGGTCTGGACCTGCCCACAGCTGCTTAGCCCCCCAAAATAACTCAGACACTTATATCGATTATAAACTGTTTAGCCTATGGCTTAGGCTTATTGCTAGCTAGCTCTTACAACTTAACTCATTTCTGTTTATCTATGTCTTGCCATATGCCTCTTGCCTTACCTGTTTCTTTACATCTTGCCTCTTGGGTGGTTGGATCTTGTCTCTGTCTGACTTCACCCTCCTTTTCCCTAATGCTTGAATTTCCCCACCTGCTTCTAAGATGCCTTGCCATAGCCTAAAACAGTTCCTAAAGCATAGTCTCGGCATACAGAAAGATATCCTACATCATTTAACCTAATTAGGATCTATCCAAATAGGTGAGCCACAGGTCCTAGAAAGAGATCTTCCTCCAAAGTGAGGTGGTTAGCTAATGAAGAATCATACATAAGAACTGTGGTTGCACCTCACTCAACCACAAGGGAGAGGGGCTTTGTCCTTCCTCAACTGGATATGCCAGACTGTATTGACTCACCCTGGGAGTCATTACTCTCTTTGAGGAAAAGATGGGAAGAAGCTGGGGGATGACTAGGAAGAGAGGAGGGTGGGGGAAACAGTGGGATGTATGTTTAAAAAAACTTATAAATAAAATATAATAATAAAAAACCTGTTGTTGCCATACACACACACATAGACACATAGATACATGCATATACGCACATACACACATAGACACATACACACACACAATAATCAAAGAGAAAGATATATGATGAAATGAGTGGTTAAACCTTCACATTATGGAGGGCATGTGGGAAGGAAAGTCAGAGTTGACTATGAAGCTGAAACTTGATGAGCAGGAAAACGTAGGTAGCAGAGAGCCAAGGAGGTAGTAAGGAAAATATAGTTGTAACCTTTCAAAAATGTATTTCTGCTGCATTATATGATATTACTATTTTCCTACTAATGTTATTTTGTTTTTAATTAAAATTAAAGGAAAAAAACCAACACCTAGAAAAAAAGTGTGGATGATGATTTGGGGAAAGTATGATCAAGGTACTTCAGATACTTGTGCAAAACTGTCACAAGAAAACTATTACTTTGTGCAATTATATACTAACAAAAGCTTATGAAAATCAAATTCCTAGCAGTTTCTCAGACCCTAGAAAGGAAGATTTACCTATTGTTTCTTCTTGAATGCCTCAGCAACATTCAGGGATACAAGGCACGTGGACTTAGTATGTGACTAATGCAATTATTTATTATACTCATATGTTTTACTTGAGTCAGTCAATTTTAATTTAACATAGAGCAAAGTGTCAAAGAGCCTTGCAAACTGCCTGTCAGGGCAGCATGCACAGATTCTAATTCTCTGAAAGTGGGTGTTATATTCTCAGTATTATGTGGATGGGGAGAATGGCTATCTGGAGGTGCTTTGGCTCATTGGCTACAGGGCTATCTCCAGCTAATGGTATTGGAATAAAACAAACAAACAAACAAAATGCTTCTAATTCAGATCAAATGTGAAGAATTTCAAGAATTTGAGGATACACACACAAAAGCATCACCCTTTGAGGTACAGACCATTCCCTGACTGCTGTTATTAGGTTGAAATCTTATCAGTTACCACACTGGTGGGAGATCCAACAGCTCCAAACCCAACCTAATCAAATTAGATGGTGTTTGTCATTCTTTCCCCAGCTAGCAGGAAATTAAGTTTCACTGAAGCACTTGGGGCAGGCCCTGACTATCTAAGAAGAACCTCCTTGGGAGATAGGCTTGCAGGATTGAGTTACTCTGGTTCTTTGAGTTCCAATTACTTTTCTCAGGGAGTAGACATATTTAAGGTGACTTTAATATTTTACACAGCTCCAATATCAGCGTCAGAGTGTGAGTCATGTGGTGACAACAGAGAAGTCTCACCTCATATTTGTGGAGAACCTGAACAAAAATTATATGAATCCTTTTGTAGTAATCAACAGGTTTATTTGTGCTGTTCTAACTAAAAGCTCTCTGGCTAGGACATACCGGGGTCTAATGGTAAGTAGAAGGATGAATCTGATTGGTCTCTCAAAACAATGGCTTTCTACAAATGTTTTCACAATTTCTCTTTGGTTTGCTCACACAGATTCCTTGTCAGCTGTTATCCAGGCCTAGCACAGTTCTGCCCTGTTTTTCTTTCTCTGCTGCTGAGATTCAAGGATTAGTAGCACATTTCTACAAGTCACTTTCAACAAGGTAAGTACAGTGTTGGTTAGAGATATGACGCTGGAGTTTAAGCAGGCCAAAATGAGTAAACAATCACCAATAGATGCAGGAAATATTGAATCACTTGGCTGCCTCTTTCCTGGTATATATTCTCCACTTTGCCTCTGAGTTCCTCAGGTGCTTGAATGCTATTTAATAAAAATTGAGTATCCTGGGGGGCTAGAGCCAGGACTCAGAAGTTAAGACCCCCAGCCATTCTTCTAGAGGACTTAGGTTTGATTCCCAGCATCCACATGGCAACTAACAATCCCCTCTAATGATAGTTCCAGGGAACCCAATGCCCTCATCTGGCCTCTTCAGACACCAGGCACAGATGCACATGCAAACCCACATGCATAAAAAATATAGATAAATAAGTCTTAAAAAACTTTTAAAATGTTAAATTTTTCCCAGCTTCCTCCAACCCCCCTCACAATATCAGTTCTATTGAACATTCAAACATTACCCAATTCCTTTTTTGTTTATTTTATAAGACAGATGCTATATGAGCATTAGCTTTAGTATTAAACTTAATGCTGAGTCTAATGAAATCATGTGCCATATCAATACACACATTTTCAACTTGGTAATTGTGATTGATTCTAGAAATATCGGTACTGAGTATTTCCTTGTGTCTTTCCATATTCTCAAATTCCTGAAACAGAAGCAATTGTTATTATACAGTCCATATAACGACAAACTCCTATGCATTTGAAACCCTACCAAGCGGAGTGAACAGGATATCTGCATTTTCTATTTTTTTTTTTTAACACTCTGAGCCCTTCAGTACATACAAAGTTGCCTAGTCAAATGCAATCTTTGTGTTTCCAAATACATTCCAACAGCTTTTTACCCTGCATCACCATTTCCACCAGGGACCTTAGAGTCTTGCTTTCTTTTTTTGGAGACATATTTTGCATTCATAAACGGTTGCATGTTGCTCACAGAACCCTGTTCCCATAGTCCTCTCCAAATGCATTTCTGAGTGACCCCACATGTCAGCACTAGGGCATTGTACAGTAAATAGACTGTTTTGCTTCGTAAATCAAGCATACAAACTTATAGCCAACTTCAGCATAAAAAAGTCCCTGAAATAATATGACCCAGCTGCAGGAGATGGGCATTGTATTCATAAAGCTAGCTTTAAATTACTGACATTTAAATCCAGACTTGACAAAGCTGAGACCATTTTGGAGGACTCTGAGTAATCCTCATGAAATTCCAAGTTCTTCTTTTGTTGTTTTTGAAGGAGATTCACTTTTAAAAGAAAAGGGGATAAGATTTTGTCTTTGATGGTATCAGAAAGGTGCACTGGGTAGACAGGTCACTTAATTATGCCTGTCACTTTGCAATCATTTCTGGGTTTTGTTGGGACTGTGTTCTCTGGGATATAGCTCTTCTATTTTATTGCACCATTCAGCAGTAAAATGCAAAGGTGATCTGGAAAATTCAGGTTTGGATTTCATCCCCCACCGAAATCAAATTGGCCACTAGCCTCTCACTGAGCATGTCCAAAATTAGAAACTAATTTTACTTCAAGCAGCAGTTTGTATTTCTCTTTTGAAATATAAAAGAAAGAAACCGGAAGTCTTTACAGCTCAGTGATTGGTCAGACTTCCGGCATTTTCTGTCTTTTCTTTCTCTTCTTTTGCAAGTAGCAGTTTTAGCATTCAGATCTTAAAAACACCCCAGGAGAACACATATTTTCAGGGCTCCCTCCCAATCACACTTCTGAAATCACCTTTGAAGATGATTCCAGTTGAGGAACGACTGTCTATACAAACTTGCTGAGTCTAGAATCTCCCACACATTTTTCTGAAATAAAGTTATTTTATCTTTTCATTAAATATAATTTACCTCACCTCTCAAAATTTTGTTTTATTTCATTGTTGTTTTAGGGCACAAAACTAAGTGCTTTAACATGTAATTACAAGAATATAAGAATGAATATGGGACAGGAAAACCTAGTATTTTTATTTCATCTTTTATCTAAGTGAATCGAAATATAGTGCTATTCTATTAGAAGCATTTACCTGAGAAGTACAAAATGAACTATGCTAGATAAAATGTTTTTCTTCTTATTTTTTAAATTTTAGTGTTCTTGCTTACAGGTAATTTCTTTGTTCATTTAACATAGAAGAGTCCATGGGCAAAAATTGCCTTCTGGAGTTCAGCTACTTTGGGATATAACTAGATCTTCAAATTAACCTCAGTTAACACGAATAAACTAAAAAAAATGTTCAAAAATTTATGTAGTTCAAAATTTGTCAGATTTGTTGAAATGAATAATGTGTTTGGATTTTTGGAAGACCTTTACAAATTTTGAGCCTCCTGCAGCTCCATTTGGTGTAAAGAATTACACTATAAACAAGGGGCTCCATCTGTACTTTTGAAAAACTATTCAGTTTTCCATTTCAGTGCTCAGACAAAGTGACATGACAAACTGAAAAGCAGAAGTCAGTGTTCAAAGAAGTTAAAGTGTAAACATTTAGCCAATTCATCTGCTCAGCCTGAGACGGACTGCACAGGAGCCCACAATTCTAAACGATGGGCAGTAGGCAGCCAGCCAGGGGTGAGAAGAGGTAAAACGGGGGAGGGGGGGGGCGGCGGAGAGTGTCTTTCTGATCGCCTCCAAAATCTCATCTGGGACATCATCAGTCCACTCAGAATTCCAGGTAATCTGCAATGCTTTGCAACACATTGTAGTGAGGCAAATATCAGCATTCAATATTTTATTTACTAACTTTAGATTTTTCTGCCTATTCCCCCCCCACACCCTCAGAAGTTCCGGTTACTTACTGGGTTCCATATTTGGAAAAGAGGATGAGAAATCACATTTCCAGGAAAGGAGCTGAGGTGATAACAGCTGTTGGAAACCCCTTTGATAAGACTCAGCAAGGCACGTTACAGAATGCGGGTTGAGTCATATTATTTTTCAATTCAGCTGGGCAGGAAATTACAGATCACCAATGCACAAGATTTTACGATCAGTGTTCTGTGATCTGCATGGAGCAGAAGCTGTCATTGTAGAGTAAAATTTAGGTATAAATGAATGGGGCCGACAGGGAGCTAATAAATCCAGCCTTTCCCAAACCATTCAGTATGTCTTTCTCTTAGTGTCCAAATCAGTTTTCACTAATACTTTCTAGTTGGGACCTGTGGGAGGGCTGTGGCCTTATCCCTGTCTCCTTCATGTTGCCCAGAATAAAGCATGGCCTAGTTAGAGACTTAGTCTCACTGAGTTTGCATGATGTCTTGCAATTCTTATGCAAGATACTCTCCTAGGCTGCAGCTTTTGCATCAATGCATTTTTTCCCCATTCTTTCCATGATTGCTCACTTCTGCCCTAATACAAACGTCTTCCTGAGGCATCTGTGCCTAAAGTAGGTTTGTGCTCTCCCTGATTTTTTTGTAGCACATGTTACTATGGCCATGAAATGGGAACACACCACACACAGCCCAGCATCTGTGACTAGCCTAAAAGTTGTGTATTTTTCTCTCCAATAAGGAAATGTGTTCTTAAAGACTTTAATGTCTTTTTGTCTCCTTTAGTCAGTCTGAAAGCATAGTAGGCTGTCAAGGATATTTGACTTAGCAGTGATTTATTGGACAGACATCTATGAAAATGGCTGAGTTAATATGCTACATTCTCAGGGCATCAACCTTAGGTAAGATCATTTCCTGGCTGACTGATAACAGTTTTATTTTTCTTAAAGATAAAAAAAAAAAACCCACAGAAAGTTACCATCAAGCCTCTAAGTTGTATATTGCAATAAAAAAACCTTAAGTTTAATACAGTTTGTTACAGATATTCTATTAACATCCTCTCAGATTCTCAGATTGTCGTTTTCATGGGAACATTGTAGTTGTAACCTCAGTTTGTGTTTTCTATTTTCACAGACTCATCATTTTAATATTTTAATAAATCCTTTAGTAGTTGGGTTGTTTCCACTCAATGTTGAGAGAGAGAGAGAGAGAGAGAGAGAGAGAGAGAGAGAGAGAGAGAGAGAGCACAAAGGAACAGAATTCTTTGATGTTTACCTTTCTGTGACAGCCCCAAAGTGTGGATACAATTGCCTTCACTGTATTCATGAGAAGACAGGAATTCAGAGATGATCTATTAATTGTTTAAGGTCACTCAGAGATAGCCTAAACCTTGCTGTTCTATTTTCTTGTCTATTGCCTTCCACCATTGTCTTTGTAGTGAGAAAACATTAGTTTTTCTGGTAGCTGGATCAGCATGTTACAAAATCCTATTAGTTACAATGAGAACATTATCAGTCCTTCTTCCCTGTGTAGTATGTTGCTATGTAAGCAGATCTTGGAAAACTAGAGTGATCCTAATAGTAGATATCTGGTTGTTTTTGTCTGATGGGTGAGCACTTATGCCAGAAGTTCTAATGGGCTGTCCCAGCTGTGTCTTGTCCCTTGACTGGATTGGTAGCTCATGTTGAGGAAGTTGATAGGGCCCTCGAATCTGTTTCAGAGACTTTTAAGTTTCAAAGCATGAATAATTAGTATCTTAAGGTCCCAAATGTTCATTGCTGAAAAGCATGCCTACAAAATGGGAGTTGCTAGACCAGAGACACAACCTGGCCTCTGTCTCATGTTGAATTACCAGTATTCATCCATGAGACCTCTGTGGACAGAGGACTCTGGTTTGGTTAGTGGCCGTTTGTGATTTCTTGTATGTTTGATGATGTGTTTCTTTCATACATGCTAGTTTTGATTGAATTTCTCCTCTCCCAGCATTTCTCCTTTGTTTTGATTTTTACAAAGCCAGCTTTGTGTTTTGAGTTACTTGTCACTTATCAGCTCTTTCAATGGGCTGTCCACTCCCCTGGAACTCTGGTAATAGTCTAAGATGCCCAACAAAGGTTTCACTCCTTTCTTGTGCCACTCTGGACTTAATGGCGTAATAACAAATCTGCCAAGAATATGCCCTGGTCTTCTGTCTTTAACTAATACAATGTGAAATAAGTATTATGGCATTAGCCTTGAGCTTGGAAGCTTCCAGTTTTTCTATTTGAAGCCATCTCTGTGTAAAAGCCCAACTCTCTTGAGACCATCATTGTGTAAGGAAACCCGTGCAGACTTGAAGAGAATTTGTAGAAAGGGACCTTCAGCCAGCCTACAGATACTTTAGCCATCACAGCTGAGGTAACAGATGGGTGAATGAAGGAGCCATCTTGGATCTCTCAACAAAATAATCATTTAGAATAGCCTCACCTAGTAAAAGAAAATTAATAAAAAGTAATTTGTTCTTCTTGCTTTAAACCATTGACTTACCAAGTATTTTTCTGTGCAGGCAACTGAAAGTGTTGCTTAAAGCTTATATTCTAGTGTGATCCACTAACATTTAGAGATAACTAAAAATTTTAAAATATGAAAACAGTGCCTCAGTGTCAGCGGCAGTATATGGGGTGCTCCATATCTATTGTGTGGGACAGACTTCCACCCGAACAGAAAGTTCGAACGTTGGATCTTAGTCATTTTCCACCTTCTGGAGCCATATGTTAGTTATTTGTAAAAACATCTCAGTTCTAGCAAATAGGTTCAGAAGTGTAAAAGGTTCCTACAGAGTAGTAGAGAGCTGTTCTAGTCATACATTACCAGAGGCTAGGCTATCCAGTCAGATGCCAGGCCATGATGGTTTCCACTGAACAATCTTGGGATCTTTTGAAAATAAGAAAAATGGGCAAATGTGTTCTACAGGGAAGTCCCTCTCCTGAAGCATGAGTTCTGCTGGTTTCCACACTAAAGGCCTTCTCTGCCTTACCAGTCATTTATTATGCCAAGAATCATACATTTCCATATGATTTTGTTTTTTTCCATTCATTTTCCTGAGGGTGAAGAACAGTAGAATCAAATCCATTCATTTTATGCTAAAGAGTGATTTAGCCTTGATTATGGCAATTTGTTGTATTTTAATTGAAAAGAATTGGCATCCAACATAACTACAAAGCCTAGTGTCATTTAAAATATATGTTCTAAAGAATCACTGTTAAGGGTGTAGTATGTACATGCTTCCTCCGTATACCATGAACACTAGACTTTTACACATTTTAATAATTTTTTGTCATTTTGACAACTGAAAAAAGTTCTTTTAACTCAAAACATTATCAAATCACCCAAACACATTGCAACTCTTTTATACCTCCTGTTAGTAAGTCCTTTCTCCTCAAATTAAAAACAAAATAAACCTTTAAGAATTACTTTATGTTAAAAATATGTCCCATATGGCCAGTTTGGGGGTTATTAAAAGGAAGAAAAAAAATAGAGAATAGTTGATTTGAAAGATACCACCCATCTTTGGCAACTTGCGTTGACAATAAAATGCTGGAAGCTCTCTCTTTTTCTCTCTCCCTTCCTCTCTCTCCCCCTCCCTTTTTCTCCTCTTTGTGTGTGTATGTGTATCTTCATTTACAGTCCTATGCATATTTTTCTGCAGTGAATTATCTTCTCAACAGTTAAAAATTAGTCCTGTTTCCATAACACTCTAGAAGGTTCCATGTGGGTACTTCTCCTACCTGTCACACTAGTCTTGGCGATTTGCCTTATGACTAGTTATCCTCAATACCCTCATCCCTTCCACTTACTTATCCATTTGTCTTTCAGAAATACATGACTTATATACTTATTTTATTCAGGACTCTGCCAAGTCTAAGTGAAATGAGAAGATGGCCCAAATGTGACCTCATTTGAAGGGCCTTGTCAGAGGAACCGAGATTATCTTGCTGTCCCAAGAGCAGTACCTGGAAAGTTCCCCTAGCTCAGTGGATTGCTGGTAGATGGACATGACAGTGGGGAGGGTACATAGTTTCCTATTCAATCCTGCACTCACTGAAGTTTGTCCTAATTTTCTCTTCAATGCCCTCCACTTTCCCTTCAACATGGTTTTCCACATCCCTGCTCTCAGAAATCCACCATGTCTGTTTGCTCACTTAACACCTATTTTTAAATCTCTAGGAGCATTGCAGAGGATGAAAAAGAAAGTCTGTGCTGAAAGAGGGCTGGACACAGATTTACAGACAAAATACTCTGTTTGCTGCACTGTATTTACCTGGTTTAAATGATTAAAACAATGAATCAGACATAGACTAAGGATAGAGTTATAATTTGGTTTACATTTCTGAAAGATTACTTCTAACTCAGTAGATATGAGAGCTGATGAGGGAGATGCCTCATGGTAAGAATATGTATAAAAGTAAGTGCTTATGTGTTGAGGTAATAGAAAGAGAAATTAAAAAAAAAAGCAGTGCAGTCCATACTCTCTCACTCAAAGGCACATACCCTATGACCTGGTGAGGTACCACATGGTCAAATTTCTTAAGTGTTTCACCACTTCCTGAAAGTGCCAACCTCAGGACCATGCCTTTAATAGCACATACCCTATGACCTGGTGAGGTACCACATGGTCAAATTTCTTAAGTGTTTCACCACTTCCTGAAAGTGCCAACCTCAGGACCATGCCTTTAATAACACACCACTGAGGACCCTCATTCAAATGATAGCAACTATAATGGAACTCACATCCACCTTAAATGTCTTGTGGGGAGATCCATAAACTTGAGCCATTTGAATATGAAAATAAAGATGTCTTATTAACAGATGATACTTGATGGGTGGAATGCCAGCCACCATTCTAAGAGCATCATAAGCCCCACCATCTCATTTAATCCTCTTATAAAACACATTTGTTAGAAGTCATTGTTATCTACATTTGCTAATATATTTAAATTCATTCAGCTAAAAAAAGGACTCAGTGGGAACTCAACCCTATATTGGGTAGTTCAGAGTTTCTCTTTTAGATATTCTGTCTTCTCTAAAAGAGCACGCACCACACACACACACACACACACACACACACACACACACACACACACACACTAAAAAATAAACAAAAGCAAACAAAAAACCCTCAACCCAGTTCTGCTATCTCCTGACCTTTATACATAGGTCATAATGTTAAAACTCAGGTGTATCAGAAATAAATATAGTAACTACACCTGGCTCTTATAATCTGTTTGTCCTTTTTTATTTTTATTTTTATTTATTTATTTTTTTGAGATGAACCCTTACTCTCGGGGAACAGAATGTGTAACATAGGTGTTCCGTGTAGTCCTAGGTACATAGAATAGCTGTGGGTCTTTGTATTATTATCATCTACTATAAAAAGCAGCTTCTTAGATGGGGGTTGCCTGCCCATGGGGGGATAGGGAGATGTGGAGAAGAAAGAATGACCTGATGTGGTGGGAGGGGTAAGGGACCTTGATTAAGGATGTACAAGGATAGAAAATGTGACTTCTTTATTCATAGTTAAAAAAAAAAAAGAAAGAAAGAAAGACACACTGATCTATGGACTTGAAGATAGAAGAACAGAGAACAATTTAATACTTGTCCATTTAGCAGAATAATAGTACTAGGTTCTATGACCTCAATCAGCCATAGAACCTTTGACCTAGTTAACACTAGCAGGTGAGAGCCTTTGGTTTTTTGCATGTGACACGTGAATGGAATCTCAACACCCCGAATACCACACTAGAGTTTATTAGCAGGACAGCAAACAGAGATGCGGGGACAAGAGGGAGAGAGAGAAGGGAAGGGGCTTGTGTGAGCACTTTCTTTAAGAGAGTGGGCGGGCTTATGTTTGAATAGCCACCCCCAGGGGCGTAACTGCAACTCTGTTTCATTTCAGGTGAATGCGGGCCTTGGGAATGCTTATAAGAGCTTCATAGGTTCTCTCTGCTTCCCAAGTTTCTCTAAATTTCTTTGAACAGAAAATTCATTTTGAGTGATTTATAAAATCGTTTAGTATTTGGGTGGATTGAACAGAACTAAATTATTTTAAGGTAGTTATTGTCTCTTATTGTATCTCATAAAGCCTCTTGAGAGCACATTCCCCTTTCAGATGAAGGAAAAGTATTTAGTAAGATAACTAAGTTAAAGCCATCAGGTGAGTGAAGCAAATCCAAAAGTTAAATCAAAGTGCCAGAAAACAGAGCCCAGGACCAAGGGCTAAGGGGACTGGACAGATCTGTGAATACTCAGAGAGATGGAGTTCATGAGTAGGGGAGGAAGAAGAAACCCTAGAAATATATATGTAAGATAGATATGCATGCTTTTACTTAAAAATTATTTTTCAAATAATGTATGTTAAGTGCCATGTTATAAAAATAAGTTAAACTTTGCTTGCTAATGGCTTACTCTTGGAGCGGTGGTGGGGGGGAATATCTGAACACAAAGCACCAATATAAGCACAAGTTCATGGTTTACCCTGGAGCCGCTAAGGAGAGACCTGTGAGTTTACACACTGATCCACAGACCCAGAGAAAGAAGCAGAAAAGGAACATTTTACCCAAGTAATACACATTATGTTTCTTGCATCAAAAATGCATGGGTTTCTTTTTTCATAATTTCAACAAACATAATGAGACATTTAGTGTACATTGGATACAGTGTTCAGCAGGTCACCAGAAGGAAAGAACGTGTCTGAAAGCCAAGGCAGACTAAAAAAAAATGTCATGGAATCTTTGCGAGAAGATTATTTCACATACAAGGCACAACTAAACAGTGACCTGACAAATACAATTGTTTCTCCATAGAATTTATGTTTCTCCTTAGAATGCACACCCACGGAGATGACCCACCATGGATAAAAGTATTTTTAAAAGGCCACTGGTACTGTGTCTGTTCCTGCTTTTCCTTTTCACTGTTAATTAGACAATTCTGTCTGATAACCCTTTACAGAGAGTACATGGCGTGAGACAGTACCAGAACTGTAGGGATTCTGTAAAGAAATCAGGATGGGGCTGGAGTTGTGGCTCAGCTGTTAGCAACGAGTAAAAACCTTACCAAGGACTTGAGTTCAGTTCCCAGCCTCCGTGTTAGGCCCTCTCCTAACTCTATGGGTATCTACCACTCCCACATGTTCACGTATCCATACACACTCCCACACACATAATTAAACTAAATAAAATGAATCTTTTAAGTATACAGGAAGCTATTGTATAGGAAATGCACAGCTACATGGTATTTCAGGTACAGGACTCGAGGATCCACTGATTTTGGTATTCTACAGCATTTTGGAATCACTCCCAAATAGAAACCAAAGACTGAATGTATAGAGTTAGTTGAAGTACCAAGGTGGGCACAGGTTTGTTTTTTGTTTTTTGTTTTTTTTGTTTTTTCATCTGTACGAAGAAGTTTTTGCAACATAAACTAGTGTTACTCATTAACACGGGGCTGCTGAATGGGGCCTGAAGCAACATGGAGATCTATTTAATGAATATACTGCACACGGTGGGGGTCGGGGAGGGGTAAAGTCTTTATATTTAGTCATCTCTTCTGTATAAGCAAGCAATCACACACTAACGCTGGAGGGTTGAAGCATGGTGGATGAGTCTAGACACAGAAAGGTCATAAATAGTTAACAGTCAGAGCTTGGGCCCTCTTTGAACTGTTCGAGGCAGCCAGTAAATTGAACAGAGCTCCCTCTGCGCACCCATGGAAACAGTCAAGCTGCCGCAATTTGCACAAAGTGCAAGTAACAGATCAGCCTTTCAGAGGACCCTGCACACGCTGCACATTGCGCTGCTCTCACCTCGGTCACAGAGCCTCTGCCTCACAGCTGGGCTAGAGGAATTAGCTCGCACACCAGAATATTAATGTCAGCATCTTTTATCACATGGGCTGGAGATTTGCAACCATTTGGGGGAAAAATACCACAGCACCAACTCTGTTTGTGATTATCTGTGATTTAGAGAAAAGGGGCAAAGTTCTCGTTGAAAAGAAAGTCTGTTGCCGAATGTGTTGATGACAGTCTCTGTGTAAGGAGGTATGCTAAGATGTCTGGGTTGCTTTCTGATTTCTAAGCTATCATGGCAATGCAAAATCAAAACGACAATGAAACCAAGAACTTTTAGGGCCTGCTTTAAAAGGAGAATGAAAAAGTATAAAGGGATTAGGGAGGGGTCTTACTGAGTAAAGCCTGTGCTGTTCAAGCATGTAGATCTAAGGTGATAGCCATTGCTCCTGTTTAAAAGCCTTGTGTGGCAATTTGAATCTGTAAACCCAGTGTTGGAGGTTGAAGAATTCACAAGAGTTTGCTGAACAATAGGTGAGCCAATTAGCCAACAGGTGAACCTTGGCTTCAGGGAGAGAGACCTCGGCTCAAAAAATAAGGTGGAGAGTAACAGGAGAATATTCTTGAAGAAAATGTTGTCATCTTCTCACACATGGAAACATGCAATCTCTACAGATGTGTGTATAAAACACACACATAAGCATATGACAGAGAGAGAGAGAGAGAGAGAGAGAGAGAGAGAGATAGACAGAGAGAGAGACTATGAGAAGAATGCTTCATCCTTCAGTCAAATTCCCCATCTCTACTTTGCTGTATCAATCCAGACCAAGAAGCTCTAGATTATATGTTATTTATTTGGGGATACTTGGGTGAAAGAAGTGCATGCTGGGATAGAAGTAAACTGGGGTAAGTTAGGACCATGGTTCACCATGGAATAAAGTTTTTTTTTTAAGCCAAAGTCAAGACTCAAAGCAAGAAAAACAATAAGGTACCACAGAAAGAGACTGACTTTAACGTTGAAGACAAGGTCTTCAGTCAGAAATGTCATATACATGTAGTCTGGAGACCTGCAAGAATCCAATCACAAGGCTTACAGATTCTTCCTTATCCATCACCAGGTCACAAAGTCAATGCAGTTTCTCCCCATGTGTGTCACATTTTGTGAGAAGCTGCATCAGAATCACCTAGAAATGTTCTGCTTGTCAGAGTAGTTGGTTTATACTGAAGGTTACTGAACACTCAAGGATGGTGAATGTCTGTTCTAATAAGACACAAATTTTATGTATTTTTTCCCCAAAATGGAAGACCTGAAAATGAAATCCTGCTACAAGTTGTCTTACACAAATAATCCTTTCTCAAAATTGTACCTAGTGCAGTTATTCCTTGAACATTTCTTAAAGAACAATGCTTAGTGTTTCCAGTCTATGTCATAATTGCTTCATTCTCCAAAGCCACCAACTGTGCCTTTTGTCCTTAAGAAGATCTACTTTCTCTTTTCCTACATATTGTCTGTGCTTCAATCCACTAGTAAGTTCTCTTGCCTTTGCTAGATTTCTCAATGGCATCAGTAAACCTCAAACTTTGCTCCTATTCATGAAAGGCTGTCACAAAAGACAGCAATTACAGATTCTTTGATTTTCCTGGTGTCCTCTAACTAGGGAATGTGACGGTTGAGGGGGTGGAGTTTCTCCAAGCTCTTTACGACAAACACTGTGTGCTGATGTTAGGGATGAGAACTTCCTCCCACATGATCTTTCACAATGCCAGTGAAGACTCATTAACCAGACATCTGCTGAGTATCTACTACTTACTAGGTACTGAAGACATTGAATTGAGTACATTCTAGTGTCTCATTGCAGAGTGTTAATAAAGACAGGTATAGATCAGATGTCTATGTCCTGTCATGGTAGTCATGAGCATAGAGAGCTGACTATGGTTAGGGCTAGTTTCTGTTTGTGGCAAAGATTAGCTGTAATGATTAGTAGGGTTCTGATGTTGTGACTGCTAAAATGTCTCTGAGTCTTCATTCCTATTCCTCATGCTCCCCTTTTTCCTTCTCCAACCTAATCTAAGAATTTACTGAGCCAAGTGGGTATCCTTTTCACACACCAAATTCTATTGATCCCCTAGACACTTGACCCAACTATTTCTTTTTCAGACAACCCAGACCACTCCTATGATGGTCCCATCCATTTTCTCCCTTTTATACCCACAAATGTCTTGACTTTCTGCCGTTTTCACATCTTCATTGTCTCACAGGTAGGACAAGCCCCTTTTGAGACTGACTGCCTCCATGATCTGCTGTGTGCTGGCTTATCCTTCAGAATCTCGCCTGGCTGCTTAACTCAGTTTCCCATATGTTCTCAATCCATCTCTTTACTATCATTTTTTTTTGTCTCAAACACACATCTCTCTTAATCTAAATCTATTAACTCATGTTCAACCATTTTGTAATGATTTACACTTTTATTTTCATCTTCCTATGACAGGCACATAACTCCTATAAAATCTAAATGTGTGTCTAAAGATCCAATAAAGAAAATGTGAACTGCTCAGTTTTCTAAGCTGTCAGGAATTACACAACCAGTGGATGACTGTTATATTATACATATGATAATAATTATGTAACAGTGATTTAAGAAATGTGAGATAAATGTGGGGTCCAGTGTAAGATTCTGAACAGAAATGGATTATCCTTGGATGGCACTTATGCTTTCTCTCCCCCAGTTTCCTCATCGAAATCATTAGCATAATGACATTAGCACACAGCGAAGAAGTATCAACATGATAGATCTAAGTCCCTAGCACAGCCGCTGACACATACTGGCACATAAATACTTCTTCCTTTCACTTTGAGTTCAGGAAATAATGAATGTTAAGACTAAGTAAAGCATTTTCTGACTAAGTTTCCCCTCTGCTTATGAAACGTTTTAAACAACACTGATGGTGGGAAGTAACCAGTTTTTACGTAGATAATATAATTTGAGTACATACTTAAATTTAGCTCACATTAGAAATATATAACAATTACTATGTTAGGTTATACATATCATTATATATTGATATATGTAGATATATATTGATATATATCCTTAGTCTACTTAACTATCTCTATATTTACATATATATGTATACTTAAAATCTGTATCATATGTGCTTAACAATAAAGAGACTATTCTATATTAAATTGTTGAAGTACATATTATAGGAGATTCTTTTGTCTATGAAAAATTGTTTTACAGACTGAGGCATATTTTTGTCTGACTGAAAAGATTGCTTTTCATTCACATAACCTTGTGGCTTGTCCAACCACCAGCTTCAAAACCTGTAACTTCCAGGTCTATGGAGTCATTTACAGACAACTGTTACTGTTAGTCTAGATGAAAAAGATATGTCTCCTGTGACTTCCAGGGACCATAGTCATATGTCAGCTGCAAAGTCTCATGACTCTGAGACTTTTTTCTTGCAATGAAAGTAGGCTCTTGTCTCTTCTGCCCATACACTAAGCAAGAGAACATCAGGCCCCTGGAAGAAGTAGCATGAGAGCATCTTCAAAAAGCAGCCTGGGCTGCAGAAATGGCTCAGCATTTAAAAGTACTGTCTGCTCTTCTAGATGACTTGGTTCAATTCCCAGCAACCACATGGCTGCTCACATAGGCCTGCAACTCCCGTTCTGGGGAATCCAGGCTTCCATGGACACTAGCCACAGAAGTGGTAAATATACATACATGCAGGCAAAACACCCAAACACATTAAAAATATTCTAAAAAACACCTCATTGTTTTAAGAGAGAGGAGAATTGTCTATATTTGTATAAAAAATACTTGTAGCACCAGCTCTGACTTGCATTCTCCAAATGTATCTTGGTTTTCTTTCAGGGTATCTTTGAGCCCTTCAGTGCAATTTAAGCACATTCAAGTCAGTGAAGGATTTTGAAACTTTAGAATGAGATGGAAGACAAGATGGGAAGCATAGAAAAATGTAACAGAGCATCTCTTTCAACCAACCAACTAAAGCATTGAGAATTCATTCGGTCTTGGAGATTGACATCTAGTGAGTTCTCTTATACATTGAATAGTATCTTGCAACTTCATTGTACCGAAAGTCAAGGCAACTATCATTCTTTGATTTGATCCATAGATGGTTAGAATCATAGAAACATCTTTAGACTCATTTTTGTAAAGTCAACTTCTTTACTGCTTAGGAAATGTTGCTAGTGTAACTGACCATATAACACCAGTGATGTAATGGCAACAAGCTGTTCATTGATACTTGTGGAAACATTCTTTGAAGAAATAAAGAGTTGGGGTTTGGTGTTGCAGTGTTAGCCTAAAATGCAGGAGACATTGAGTATCCAGTAGTGAGAGAAAACATCTCACAGTTCACAAATGGATACCCACTACCAGGGAAGCTACCGACCTCTCCATCTAAGACTTTGTTGCTCACAGTAAAGTCTGTAAAGGTCAAAGGTGTGAGATGTATAATACTGAAGAATTTTGAGATGGAACACCGGATTTCTTTGTAAAAGATTTGTTCCAATCCAAAGTGCCATTGGCAATGTTTGAAAGCATCTTTTACTTCTGGTTTCCATCAATGGGTATCTCTTGAAAATATGATTTTGACAGGCCTAAACAATGAAACAATATATGGTTTTAAAAAGGAAGCTTCCTTTGCAGTGATTCTGATGACTTCTTGCCTGCAGCTTCACAGTTGAGAATGAGAGATATAGAAGGCTTCTGTGAAAGCACCGCTCCCTCAAAATGAACAATCTAGAAAGAAGCCACGAAGAGAACTCTTAAAAATTGTGATAGGGTTGCTGAAATGTCGCTCTTCACCATTGATAGCTTCTGGCAGGGGTATGGAGTGGGGAGGGACTCAGTTTTTTTAAGGGACTGGCCCTGAGAGTTTGACCATGCTCTGATGAGTGTAAGGGCAACACAAGTTGGAATTGGTGCACTTTCTTCTTCTTTTGTTTGGGAGGTGGACACAGAGTTGGGGGTAGACCTGGGAGAACCAGGAAACAAGTATAATCGAGATGCATTGTGTGAAATTCCCAAATAATCAATAAAAACTATGTTAAAATAAAACTTGAGAGTTACTTTTATTTCTATTGAGAAGGGATATTTTTCTATTTTTCCTCTTGCCGTTTTAAAAATAAACAGAATGACTTGTGATATTTGTATTTAAATAACGACAATAGACTATAGTTTAACAACAATGTAAGTCTGAGACAAGTGACTCATCTAGTAGTTTTCTTCTTATCAAATAACCCGCCTTAGATGATAACATCTTTGCTTTTCTTTCGAGAATGTTTCTATATACTTAACATTCTAATATATCAATTCGTATATGTTTAATATATTATATAGCTATTGTGGCACTACTTTATCATATTACATATATATTTATATCATTTAAAATAGTTATTTAAGCACTAGCTTTCCTTTAAAAAAAAAAAGCAAGAGTGTTCTTTTGGAATTAAATGCTCAAGGACCTCTATAATTCCACAATTTAAACTAGTGAAAGATAATACAAGAAAATGATCTGGGTTTGTTTCCTATATGATATATATCCCACATTGCTGAGAGAAAAACTTCTGATTTCACAGTTCTAGTCAGGGCCCAAGAATGAGCTTGTCATAAGCTCCTGTGTGCTGCTGACTGTCTATGCACATAGAATGAGAACTGTATCGGTTTTTCCTTGTCTTCCTTGTTTCTTTAAAAAATTGTTTTTTTAATTTCAAAAAACTTAATTATTAATAAAAATTCCTTTTACATACCCTCCACTGTGTCCATTCCCTCTCCTTCTCTTGCTTAACTCCTCCCCCCACTCCTCAACAGGGGAAAAGTCAGCCCAGGCTAACATATCAAGCTGACAAAGGACTCATTCTTTCCATGGTATGTGCTCACTCATAAGTGGATAGTAAAGGATGACAAGGCTAGATTCCACCACCCCAAAGAATCTGCGTGGAGAGCAGGACCATACACATGGAGTACCTCAGGAAGGGGAAATGGTTAAGATCTCCTGGGTAAACTTGGAGGGAGGGATAGAGGGGAGCAGATAGGAGGTGAGAACACGAGAGTTAGGTTCCAGAAGGCTTAATTGGGGAAGGGACCGAGAGGGTGAGCAATAAAAGAAGAAATAGCTTGGCAAAGTGAACCATCATGGGTTTAGGGAGAAACCTAGTATTAGAGAAATCCACAGGAACCCACAAGAGGGCCCCAGCTAAGACTCCTAGCACTGCTGGAAGAGGGTGCCTGAACTAGTCTTTCCCTGTAGCCTGATTGGTGACTACCCTAATTGTCATCATAGAACCTACATCCAATGACTGACAGAGGAGGAGGAGGAGGAGGAGGAGGAGGAGGAGGAGGAGGAGGAGGAGACACCGACAGCCAAGCACTTCTGGAGTTCAGCTGAAGAGAGGGAGGAACGACTAGAGAAGCAAGGAATGGGGTTCAAGGGCAAGGTGGAGAAAACCACAAAGACAGCTGAACCCAGCTAATGGGAGCTCATGGACTCTGGACTGACAGCTGGACAGCCTGCATGGGACCAAACCAGGCCCTCTGAGTGAGGATGACAGTTACATTGATAAAGCTATTACTGGGACCCTAGGTGTGGGACCAGGAAATATCCCAGTTACATGAACTGGCTTTTTAGAGTTCATGTAACCTAACCCGGACACTAACCCACTCCCTCTGGTAAGATGCCTTACTCATCCTTTATTCTCTTTTTGAGTCAGGGTCTCATGCCGCTCAGGGTAACCTCAAATCCTCACTAAGGATGACCTGAAGCTCTTGGGGCTCCTGCCTCAACCTCCCAAATGCTACAGTTATAGGTGTGATGATGGCTAATTCATCAATCCTATCTAAAACTTAGTGCCAGGTATGGTGTCTAATGCCTTGTACATAGTAAATGTGTCTTAGATCGTGAGTTCCTTATTTTTTATATTTTTCTATTCCCTATAAATTTTCATCGATCTATTAATTATGCATTATAATTAATTATATATCTATAACTAATAGATAAATAATTATCTATTAATAAACTAGGATCTTAAAATTATTTGCTTCCAATTTTTAAGCAACCTAAAATAATTCAATCTTTATATCTTGACACTTTAAAAAAATCCTCTCTAACATTTTCTGTCAGCTTAGTTTAATTTAAACTAAGTATCCTTACTGTGAAGACAGCACCATTTTCCTGTAGTGTATTCGGGAAGCTTAACTTCGTTCATGCTTTTGCTTTACTGATGTGTTCTTGTGTAGTGATTATGGCTCTTGGCATCGTTCTCAAGAAACTTGGCCTACGACCGGCTCTCTGTAATTCTCATCCCCAGGACTGGGCCTGCTCAAGTCTAAATTTCCTTTTAATTATTTTAGTGAGCACTGCCTATGGAGAAGGATCTGTCATCTTGGTTACTCACCCCCCCCCCCACCTCACATTAATGGAAAGGCCTGTAATGCTCCAGTGAATAAAACAATCTTTCCTGTGGCAGATTTTCTCTTCATCCCTTCACACATGACACTGACAGGAGAGATGAGAACATAATCGGAAGAGCACAATGATGGCGGATGTGATTTTATTTTCTTTGCCACAGACTTTTCATTTCCCAGGTATAGCACTCATGCCTGTTAGCTATGCTGGGAAAAGAAATAATAAGAAACAGGTGACGGCCTTGAAAGCATCATGGAGTCAGTTCCCAGAGCAATTGAGAACTCTCCAACACCATGTCCTGAGCATGTGCAAGGGAAATTTGAAGGAGCATAAATGTAGCAAGTGGATGCAAGTCATGTCTGGAGAGATGAGAGTATTACTGTGAGCTGTAGTTAGCTATTGTGATGCAGAGGAGAGAGAGCACAGTACGAGACTTCAAGAACTATCTACTACATTGACATTAGATCCAGCACCTCCTTTGGTCCTCTTATGAAACTGTTCCCATTTCCTTTTATTCATAGAAAATGTACAGAAGGTAATAGACTTGAAGACAGGGAGTAGGCTTTGTGTCCAGACAGCTCTTGCTGTGTCTTTAAGAACAAATGATTTAATCCCTTCAAGATTATCAACTGTAAAATAGCAGCAGAAATCTAGCTGTACAGGTTGTGAATAAGAGAGGTAAAGTTTAAACATCTGGCTCAGATCTCAGCAAGAAGTAGACTCTGGCAAATGGGATCCGGGTTGCTAGGGCTGTGTTATTGAAGCACATGGCTAACCCTTGAGTTATAGCCTCTGATGGAACAGGAATTACCATTTAGAGAACAGATCCTGGATTCAAGAACGGATCCTGAGAATTCATTTGGAAGATGGGGGTTAAATGATGTTTCTGTCTGTTCATTCCAACAACAACAAAAAAGACTTCTTGTGAATTTGTGGTCTTGTTGTTTTATATTTCTCTAGAACATTCTATGCTGTTTATATTAGAAAGAAGGAAAAATGGCTGTTTGAAGATTGAGAAGACACAGTGATGATGTCAGTGGCCTCTGCAACCTCTGGAAGCCAGGGCAAAAAATATTCTGAACAGTGAGGCAGAGTTGTTTAATGGAGCGGCCCCGTTGTTCCCTAGAAATCACAGGTAGTCAGGTAGAGGATAGACTGAAGGAAATGCTACAACTTGTTACCAAGTTTCTCTCTCCATTATGTATTCTAAAAAACAGACAGGATGTGCTTAAGAAAGAAAGAAAGAAAGAAAAGACACAGGTCCATTTAGTCTGACACTGTAGATTCTACAAAAACTATGTGTTGAAAAGTCCGTTGTGATCAGCTTTGGCAATCAAGAACAGACAAGAAATTCTGGTTGATAATGAAAGAGAACAAGTTTACACTCATAAATTAAAATTAAGAAACTTAAATATGATATAAAATCATTTAATCTTGCTGATTTATACTGGCTTTTAGTGGCAATTCTTTACTAACACTTAGGTTTATTGCTTTTTTGACTTTTTTTTAATTACAGTAAACCCCAAATTTAATTATACACTCTACTATATATTTCAGGCAGTAGTATTGTAAATAAAAGTAGAACCAATTAATAATGTGCTTAGCCTAGCAAAGCTAAATCAAGTAGAATACAAAAAAGGGTGCGTGCGTACGTGCGTGCGTGTGTGCGCGTGTGTGTGTGTGTAAAATTTGATCAATGTTTGAAAACTCTGGTAAAAAAAAGTCCACTTGGTTAAGCTGGAAAACTTGGAGATTGGAAATAATTCTTTGTTGTTATTTAAAAAAAAAACTTTAATAAGTTACTCCTAACATGTTATGTAAGTTGCAATTTTCTAAGTTTAAGGGTGATTTAAAAACATACGTGTGTTTGAAAACTGCAGCTTTCCTATCAGCAATCAGCACTGTGTTTTGTTTTGGTTTTTTGTTTTCTTAGAAAAAAAAAAAAAAAAACCAAAAACCTTGTTTTTTTTTGTGGGTTTATCTCCTTTATCATCTTGCACTGGCATATGCTTTTGGAATGATATAGGCCGCTCCAGCTGTGTTTTGGGTTCCTTAAACATCTCACACTATTCCTCAAATGTTTGGGGTTTGACAAAACCCCAAGTGCATTTGGCCACGCACGTTTTCCCTTGATTTTTAAACACATGTGGGTTTTATGGGAAATTTCATCCATGTGTTTTTGATTCCTTTACACTTAACTCATCAAAATGTTGTTGTGTAAGGTCTCTTTGATGTCCAAGGAACTTTGGGAGACCCCCCCCTCTTTTTTTTATGGGACACTTTAATCCTTTTTTCTTAGAAACAGGATGTTGCATGATGCCAAGAAGAAATGAAGCCCCACTCCAGCACAGTGTTGTACAATGGAACACTTAAAATGCTATAGTCCAATCTGCTTCAGACTTTGACTGAAATAATTCACTTGGTCATTAATATCTCATTAAATTTGTTGCTTTTTGGTGGATTTTGAAGTAATAAAAGGTTATATTTTTCTTTAGGAGCAAATACAAAGAGGTAGAAAATTATAAAGCATTTTAAAATTAATGATGTTGCCTGATAAATGAACTTGCCATTTTAACCTGTTTACACATCCTAAATGAAGTTCTATAAATTGGAAATAATTATGTCCTGGTCTCTGTCACCAGGAGGCCTGGGAAAGGGTCAGTATGAAAAGAAAAAAACTCATTTGAGAGATAGTTGAGCTCAGTCTCTCCCAAAGGGGGAAGATAGGTATGTAGAGTTTTTATTTTAGTGCTTTGCACAGAGATAAGGCCATTAGTGTCATATATGCACACACATGTATGCACATCTACAAATGCCACATAATGAGAAATGTGTTGCTAGGGAAGCATGTGGTAGAGTTTAAACCTTGTGAAATAAGGACAGCAATCATGCCTACCTCTTGAAAAAGTGCTCAGCTCTGTGAAGTTTGAATTAGCTATTAAAGTGACAGCCCCAAGACTTGGGCCAGCCCATTGTAGGTTCTCAGCAGGTACAGCCAAATCACCTCCAGCTATCACCATGAGCTTGCCCAAGGGCTCTTCCATGTTCACCCTTGGTTCCTTCTACACACACCCATTATAATTACTGTAGAACTGTGTGCATGGAAATGTCACACAAGTGTCTAATCTGCACTAATGTGAGAAATGACACCTGTGATACAGAAGAAGTACTGACTAGTCCAAAGTCACCAAAGCATGAAGAACAGTTAAGAGAGTTTGAGCAGATCACCTTCAACTGCATAGTCTATGCCCTCTCTACTACATTTCTAGATGACGGTAAGCAAATATTATAACTGCTTAATTCTTAATTCGCACTTAAAAAAAAAAAAACACTTTCAAGTTAATAGTCAGTGAATGTTAAGAATAAAAACCAAAGAACAGAACACAGCTTTGCCAATGACTGTGACAATAGTCAGGGGCCAATGGCTTAACAGAAAAACTATTTCTTTGAGAATCATTTATATGCAGCATGACAATCGTTAAGCAAAACAAGAGTTATAAATGATACCTTTCTGGTGATATCTCTTTTGTGAGTCTGAGGCCGTCCTGTTCAGTACCACCTTTTCAGAGTTTCTTCTTCATTGTTTCCTCCTCCTTTCTTTTTATTTTCCTCTTTTCTCCCTCCTTTCTCCCCTTTTTAATTCTTCTTCTTTCATTCTTACTCTTTTTTTCTTTTTTCCCCATGGCCTCCTGTAGTGGGATTATGGTATGTTGTAAGTATTTGTCCCACCTACGGCTTTAATAAAAAGCTGGTTGGCTGTAGGCAGACAGGAAGTGTGGGCAGAGCTAACAGACCAAAAAAAAAAAAAATCTTAGAGGAAAAAAAAAATGTCAGACACATGCCACAGAGATGCAACAGAGGCATGAAAAAACTGCAGCAGACGCAGAAGAAAAAAACTAAAATACTACTCTAAAAAAAAAAAATCAAGCTGCATGGCTGCACATAGAATAGTTTAAGATTAAAAAGCTAACAAGTTATATGCCTAAGCCCTAGGTCAATTAGCATAAAAATAACATAAACATCTGTGTGATTCTGTGAGACTGTAGGTCCAAACCTTAAAAATAGGCCAAAAAGGCAGGCCAAAACCTCATACAACACCCTTCTTCCTGTGTGTATCCTATATTTGACATTAGGTGTTAGAGGTCTGAGGAATTGGAGAGACTATCACTGGTTATCTTTCCATTCATATTGTGAAGTTGAAGAATCCCATCTTATGAAATCCTTTGCTGCACATCATTCTATCATCGCTATCCTCAGAGTTGGCCCATTATTTCTCAGTAACAGGCTTGTCTATCATTAGAGGTTATCATACAGTTAGTGCTTCATTTCCCCAGTGTATGAAATGGAATGAAGTGGGAGCTGGGCACACATTGTGTAGAATCCTGTATTTCATAGAGAAGTGAAACAGAACAGGAAACATAGAAATTTCATATTTCTAGAATCACAGCCAAACTGTGATCAATCTGATATGAAGTTAATCATGTGAGTCACTGCAAATGTTTTTCTTAAACTACAAAATTATTATTTTTGTTCTGTGCTTGGAGAAACAGCTTTTGGGGAAAGGGAGGGATCTGTATTGTGTTCTATTGAGAACAAGTATGTTCTTATATTGCTTTGGGGGATATTCTTTACACAAATCACTAGACAAAATGATAGTCTGATCTTAATTGCAGATTTCATGAACTACAATGGAGAAGAATAATTTACCATAAATTATTGATGACTAATACAGTAGATGGTAGGTTTTCAACCTAATTTTCACCCTGGCAGCATTATTTGCTATTTATATGCTTATTTAAATGACAATGATAAATAACATTTTTCTGAACCTTCATATGTGTCAGATACTATTTTTGGCAATTTGTAGATATCAAATCATTAATCCTATATATGCATGTGTAACACTATTATTGTGACTTTACAAATGGACAGATATAATACAGAGGTTAGTACTCTGCTGCTGAGTAGCAAAGGAAAGGATGAAACGTTCTGGCTTGAAATATGGGCTCTGGAAAAGGGTTACCCACTTGCATTTCTACAGTATAAACCCAGTTTTGTCCATTCAGACAGACAAGCCTCCACTGAAAAATGGCACTCTCTAGAAAGCTTTTAGGAAATAGAGTCTGTGTTTGAATCATCCAGGTATTCCCCCAAGGCTAGCAAGTGCTTTACTCACCACTAAGTATACGTCAAATCATACTTTCTTTTATTTCAACTGTTTCTATGCATTGAGCCTATCAGACTAAAAAGAGTGTTTTGCTGGAAAGGGATAGCCACAGTTCTTAACAATTCTTTAACAGGGTCAACATATACCATGGATGTTAATGATCTAGAAGGTAACAGGATGACATGTAAGAAACAGTATGCTAGAAATGAATGAAAATCCCATCCCAGAACTTCCAACCAAGGAGTGTTGTAATCAACAGTGTTTCCCATCACACCTCAGGCCAACAGACCAACAGTGAGAGCCTTTTGCTGAATAGCTGCTGAGAATTAAACTGCATACATGTAAACAAACAAACAAAACAAACTGCCACGTTACAGTGGGGCTGGATAGATGGTTTAGAGCCCACACTACTCTTGCAAAAGATCCAAGTTCACTTGTGAGCACATATATCAGATGACTCTGTAACGGCAGCTCCAGGGAATCTGATGCCCTCTTATGGACTCATCTGCAATCATGTGCACACACGCACTAATATAAATAAATGTAAAAATACGAGACAGTGGAAATCAAGGCCACGGGAAGGTAATTACTGCTTCCAGGCAAAAGCACTTTAGAGGCGATTTAGTGGTAAGTCTATTATAATACATGTTTTAATTTGTAGCAATTTTAGAATTACTGGAAAATTTTAAGGGTAGTATGGGTAATTTCTTTGTATACTTTATTTATATTTGACCCATTTGTCAAAGTTAAAACCTTCATATTAGTACAACTGCATGAACTATATACTACAGACTTTAGATTTCACCAATTTCTCCAATAATTCCCTTTCTGTTTTATGATATTTTGTAGGAGACCAGATTACATTCTGACTGCTTTTCTCCAACTTGTGACAGTTCATCTTTACTTATCTGTTACTAATAACTAACTTTTTAAGAGAGAAAGTTCTCTACATGTGAAATCATTTTGTGTTTCTGATTGTGCATGTGTAGAAGAGGAAAAGAATACATATATATACATGAAACACAAGTCTCAAGCAGGTCTCTGGAGGTGATACTGAAGCAGAAACCTAAATTCAAGAGATAAGAAACATCAAGTGATAGAAAAATATCATCAGAAAAAGTTGCAGGCTGAAAGAGTAGCCAGCACATAAGCCCCAAGGCAAAGAGGCCAAAGGAAGTTGGATGTGGTCAAGAAGCCACAATAGGTCTTTAGTAGATTAGGTAGAGGAGATATGGTTATGAGGAAACTGAAGAAGAGCCACAGGCACACTCTGAACAGACCATGGATGATTTGGAGAATGTAGAATGCTCATAAATGTGAGCTTTCCTGCAAGATTTCCTCTAGATGTTCCAGAGAACTGAAAACAAACAAACAAACAAAAACAAAAAACCAATTCTCCAAAAAGTAAGCTCTAGTGAATTCAAACTGTGAATACTTGTATTTGGACTTTTTTTTTCTTCTTCTGATCCTTGGTCTTAGTTCATATTTGTTCTTGAGAGTGTGAACATACACCACTCTAGGAGTATATGGCTGCTTTCTGAGACACCCAAACCTGCTTTCCAGGTGAGATCCCTTCTGCACAATATTTTGTTTTATGGTTGTCTCATTCCTGAGGGTATCTTAACTGTTGGATCCTTTTATCCATGGACATCACCTCCTTACCTTAATCTACCTTCTCCTCCACTGCTCCTCTGTCAATCAACTCTATCAAAATCACTCAATATGACAACACTAGAATGATATAACTATTTTTATAAGGGAATTTGTAACTTTGGGGAAAGAAGGACTACAAAGTAGATAGCCTCAGAACATTAGCTCTGCAAATTCCCTCCCTTAATGTGGCGTGTGCGACCCTGATTGTCTGCAAGCTGCTAAGCTCATGATTTGCAGTGGCTGGACTGCTGTGTCATATGTAATAGCTAATAGAAAAGAGAGTGGGATGTGAGCTAATCATGTTGCTGCTTCTGGAGAAGCTGTCAAGTATATAAAATCAGAGAATTGTGAAAGCAATAAATAGAATGCTGGTCACTTTCCTCTGTAGATATTTTCAAATCTTCTGCCATCCACAAAACTAAAGCATATGAATTGTAATTGATTTTTATGAAGTCTTCATAAAAATATATCTAAACATTTGGAAACATCTGTGAGATGGGCCAGGAATCTTATTTTTATTATTTTTGAATGAGTTCAGCTTGGGAGATTTGTGATGAATTCAATCTGGCAGTGTACAAAGTCGGTCGAAGGTATAGTTATATCCACTAAAAAAGAACCACCCCAAGGGAGTTTTCCTGTAACACATACCTATATACAAGCTTCAGTGGTATGGCCCCATAGGCTTGACCATGATCTGTAGGTGGACAGTGCTGGATTGGAGTTCTGGGTCATCTCTTTATTAGCTCTATAACTGTGGTGATCTCACCAAAACATTTTCAACCTTCCATTTGTAGATCTTTAATGTGGAGATGATATTGCTACTTTCTAGGATAACTGTGAATATTAAAATAGTATTTACATCAAGGCTTAACATAATGAATCTTCCATTTTAAATGACCAATAAAAGTTAATGATTATTATAATCATTATTGTTAATAAGAGCAAATACTTATTGTTCTTGTCATGTGTAATGCAATGTTCCAAGCCTTGTACGAACTGAGAGAAGAATTGAACATACTTACTTTTTGTAGAACTGAGGTCTGTCCATGTAGAACTAAATTATCAACAGAATCTCTAAGAACAAAAATGAAAGGAATTTAGAAAGAAAATAAATGATTGTCAAGGAGACAGACACCCAAAACAGAATCCTAAAAAGTGAAAATATGTAAGATTGAAAGAGGGTTGTAGCGGGCTGGAGAGAAATTAGTGAATATTCATTAGTGAATATGGAGAGAGCTGCTTTTCCAGGACCCAGGTCCTGCATCCAGCAATGATGATGTGAGACTCGCAACCTCCAGATCTTCTGACCTCCCACCACCTGCTCGCTCGCTCTCTGTCTCTCTCCCTCTCTCTCTCTCTCTCTCACACACACACACAAATGCATACGTACACAAACACAATTAAAATAAAAATATCTTTTAAAATGTCGGGGGGAAGTAGGTCATTATTGTGCTTCAATACTACACAGGCATAACTATATATTAAAGAAAATAGAAACTAAAGAAAACTAATTGTTAAAAAATAGGTATAGCTAAGAAGTGTAGGGTTTTAATAAGGAAAGTTTGAGGCTGGCTCAAAATAGCTAACTTGATTAATTACTGTCAATTATACACACTGGTTTCACTGAAGCATTTCTATAAATCAGAACATTTCCCCCTCAGGAAGAGGCTTGTAGTGGGTGGGAATATTTTTGCTAGCCTTTGAATTCGGCTTTCACTCAGTCACTCAGATCGTGTAGAGTGGTTGTGATAAGGAGGGCTTGTTGGAAATGTGCATGTATCAGGATTGTAACACCTTTAGGCCCAGCACCCCTGCAAAAACCCTTGTCACTTTAGTTTAATTGCAAATTCCCCGGAGAACCTCCTCTAATGACCCATTTACATTAAAGCTTTTAAATTAGATTTCAATCTTAATTTCACTTGAAATGCTACCCTGGAGTAATCATTCCATTATAAATCATTTTATTTGATTTTATGGAATTGCTCAATTACAAGAGAAGTATTGAAATAAAGTGGAGGGATATTGAGAAACGTGGAGAGACAAAAGCGGGGTCTGTTTGACATTGGGAAAATGTTATCAGTCAGAGCAAATCTTAGTCATTTAGAAGCTACACAATGTCTTACAGTACTGAGCTGTGGGATATTCTGTCCTAGAGATAATTGGAGTACTGTGACACAGGGAATGAATGTCTAGGCTTTAAACTTCAGCAGGAAGCATAGCAGAACACCACACTCATTCTAGATTGAGGTAGGATGCTTATTTCTGCTGGACAAATTGCTCATCTTCTGAGGCCACCATTAATGACAAAGAATGCATTTCAGAAACTACCTTTCCCTGCACACCTTTATTGCGTGTGTGCTAGGAATCTCCTTAAGGCAATCCTCGGCTTGGTATGCATTTTTTTTAATGTGTCACTCTAAACAAAGAGACTTTCCTGTACACCCAGCGTGAGAACTTCTTCATAAATATCTTTTTAAAATTTATTTTATAGGAAACATCGACTTTTTCATTATTTATAATATGCCACATGAAAGTTTTGTGCTCAAAATCTCACTTACACTTTTACTCTTAGCATTTGAGGCTTAATTGATTTAGAGGTCAGTCTGGACTTCACAATGAATTTCAAGCTAGTGGGACTTTTGTAATTGTTAGTAAACAGTTCAAAACCAGAGACCACAAAAACATAGTCTAAGACCCAAAAAAGCAAGAGACTTGCTTCTTTGGGTGGTCATCCTAAGTATGTGCAGAGTTCAGTATATCAATTACGTTTTCTTACTATGATTAAAATACTGTAACCAAAAGTAACTTAGGGAAGATGTTATTTTCCTGTGTGGTTTTAGAGGCAAAGAGTCCATCATGAGGAAGGTATAGCATGATGCCCGGAGCAAGAAGCTGGCAGGTCACATTTGAAACTCTCACCAAAAGTAGAAAGAAAGAGCAACAGGGAAGGGGGTGGTTGTGAGCCCTCAATGCCTAACCCCAGAAAGGCTGCTGTCTCCTAAAAGCACCATAACCTCCCCAAAGTGCCGCCAACCGGGAGCAACTATTCACCTATATGAGCCTATGGGGAAAATTTATCTCTCAACCCCTGACATTTGATATCTGGCCCCTTTAGATTTATGACCATCCCATAATACAAAATGAATTTTGTCCAACTTCAAAAGTCCCCCAGAGTCTTTAACTGTTCCTGCTCTGCTAAGAGTATTCTGCTTAAGTCTTGTCTGAGACGGAAGGCAATCTCTTAACTGTAGCCCCATGTCAAATAACACATTACAAAAAAAACCAAAAAAAACCCACAAAAAACAAAATTATACTCTCAAAATACATACAATTCCCACTCCAAAAGATTGAATTGGGGATAGTGAGGAAGCATGTGACCCAAGGAAGATCAGAACCTGTTGCACGAATTCTGGTTGTAATGAAAGAGACTCAGAGCCAGATATCGGGGAAAGACTGAAATATCAGAGAGAGGAAAAGCCACAGTCAAATTTCACCCAGCTATCTTCCAGCTTCCTCATCTTCACCGCTGATTGCTTCTAATTTCTGCTGTTTTCTCAAGCCTGCCTTAAATGCCTTCTTCGCCCAGCTGTATCTCATCCAGGTTAAGATTAAAGACATGAGCTACTACTTTTTGGTAGTCAGCCTTGAACTCACAGAAATACAGATCTCTGCCTCTGGAGTTAGAGGATTAAAGGCATAGGTCACCATTCCCACTGCCTCCCCCACTCCCCCCACTGGGATTAAGGGTGTGTGTCACTGAAGCCCAGCTTTTGGCCTTGTATTCACAGAGATCCAGAACTCCTGGAGCTATGTGAGTTACCACTGCTCTGTTATCCCTGGAACACCTCTGCCTAGATTTGACTGTGGGTTGATCTCTTGATATTCCACAATTTATTAAATATGTAACATATCACTACAAAAACCAACTAGGGATACACCAGCCCCATGTCCTGTATCTGGGCTTCAGTTTCAAAGGGCTAATGTGGCCTTGTCCCTCCAGCTTTGCTGTCTACAACATACAGTTGTTTTTTTTTTTTCTCTTATTATGATTCCATGCTCCATGGGCAGTTCTCCTTGGTAGATGTTTTATGACTCCAGCATCTCCAACATCTCCATGACAACCCAAATTTACCATCACAACTTCATCTAACAGCCTCTCAGGTCTTTCTTACAAGAACTGTTCTCATTTTGCTACTTTTATGAATTGTAATGTAAATATCTGATAGGCAGGATATCTGATATGTGGCCCCCATGAAAAGGTCATTTGACTGCCAGTAGGGTCACAGCCCAGTTGAGAACCTCTGCTCTAGGATTTTCTTCCCCTTCCAAAATTGGCACTTTAGCTGGGTATAATCTTGCCCTGGAGTTGCTCCTATCATTCCAATGCACACCAAAAGGCTTCTCTTTTATGGATATTATCTCCTAAAAAGCAGCTGCCTTCTTTTCAGCTCATGACTTGGCTATAAGATCATGCTTCCTAGGGTTCTGTTCCTCTCTACAGTCTTCATTTTCTCTGCCCTGTGGGTTGCTATTTTTCTCTGTACTCATTCAGAAAAGTATTGAGTAATAACTATAACTCTATCTCAGTTGTTTATAAAATCCTTGTTTCACTTTGAAAGAAACATCTTGAGCCAGGCACCTACAGTCTACAGTCCTCATAGCAGCACTGCCTTTCTGGGTTCCCCCTGGATGGTCCTATTAAGCTCTGCTTACAGTGTCCAACAACTTTTCCAACTTCTTCTACATTACTGCAGAACACAGCATGATCAGGCTCATCAGAGCAATAACCCCACTTCCCTGGAAACAAGGTTCTCTACCAGCTACTTCTCCTTTGCAGGATATAATGCCACAACCAAAAGCAACTTATGGAAGAGTTTATTTTGGTTTATGGTCAGAAAGGGATAGAGTTTTTCATGGCAAGAAAGACATGGCATGGTGGCAGGAGCCGGGAAACTGCTGGTCACATTTTCATCACACACAGAAAGGCAAAGGCAGAGAGAGAGAGAGAGAGAGAGAGAGAGAGAGAGAGAGAGAGAGAGAGAGAGAGAGAGAGAGAACAGGAAGTGAGGTAATGCTATAAATTCTCAAACTAACCTTCAGTGATCTAAAAGTAACATAACCAAAGAGAGAAGCCATCATTGTAGCACAAATTCAGATTGTACTGAAAGAGACTCAGCGCCAAATAGGGAACTATCAGAGAGAGAAAACACCATAGTCAATTCTCACCCAGCTGTCTTCCAACTTTCTCAGCCTTGCTCTTGGTCACTTCTGTTTCTGCTGGTTTCCTACCAGGCCTTAAATACTCTTCTCACCAGCTGTATCCCATCCAGGTTAGGATTAAAGGTAGGAACTATTCTATTTGGTAGCTAGCCTTGAACTCACAGAAACACAGAAAGTTCTTTCTCTGGTTAGCTATTTCTCTGAAATAGCCTTTCCCTGTGCTGGGATTAAAGGTGTGTGCCGTTGAATCCCAGCTGTTTGTCCTTGTTCTTAAGGATCAAGAAATTCCTGAGCTGTCTGCGTAAGTTTTGAATGTGTGTGTTGCCTCTTAATATTTCAGGTTTTATTCATGTCATACATAGCATCTGAGACTGCATGTCCAAATACACAAGCCTGTGGAGGATAGTTCTCATTCAAACCACAGCAGAAATGATTAACTAGAAACTTCTATTTCTACTCTACAATGCCAATATTTAACTTTCAAAAGTTAGGCTTCCTTAAAAAAATTACCAAGGAGTTGATTTAAATTGTATGTAAAAAAATAAAGTCATGATTTTAAAATCTACTAATGTCAGCTTTGTCAAGAGGTGAAGACATTTTACTTTGCAATCATTTTTCTCAAGGTCTGGAACCTGGTTAATTTTCATATGTGTATTGCATACACTTAAAGTGTATATTTTCTATTTATATTTATCAGGTTTGGTTCTCTCTCTCTCCTGAAAATTTTTAGTTTCTACTTATTACATTTCCAACATTCTGGGTAATGAGGCTTTGTTATTAAGAAAAAAAAACAAAGCAAAAATCTATCATTTCTACCATTTTGTCAACCATTATAAAAATATTCTCTAGTCAGTTTAACAAACTTCAATCCAACCTTTGGGTCAGCCTTCTATACCTAGCACAACTCTCTACCTGGAAAAGAGGATGGTCACACTGGCTGAGAATCAGCCAGACATGAGAAATAGCTTAGATGCTCATCAATAGATGAAGGAATAGTGAAAATATGGTATATTTACCAATAGAATATTACTCAGCTGTTAAAAATAATTGAAATCATAAAATTCATAAACAAATAAAAAGCTAGAAAAGATCATCCTGAGTGACAATCCATATGGAGAAAGGCAACTATGATAAATGTCTCACTTAGTCATCAACAGGGAGCCTTCTTCTGAAGGGAGATGGGAACTAAAACAGAGACCCCAAACTGAAATGTACTGAGAGCAAAAGATCTTAGAATACTGTAAGAAATGGGTTGTTTTCATCAAACTTATCCCCACAGAGCTCAAAGAACTACATGGAAGAGGAGCTGGCCAGACTCTAGTGGTGATACAAATCATCAAGAAAGCAATGCCTTCCAGTTAACAGTTCTGACACATATATGAACCCACAGAGATATGGTAGCCTATCCTGGGTCTGTGCTGGTCCAAATCAGATGGGGTCTTAGCCCAGAGAGGGAACTGGACACATACTTCTATCCTAACCCATAACTATCTGCAAGTGATAACCATTTGAAAGGAAAATGTAGTTATATTCAATGGAGTCTTTCTGGGTAAGAAACTAGAGTTAAGAGGGTCCCTAGACCTAGCAGCAAATAGCCAAGACAAAACAAAATCAATGATATTTTTGGAGTTTTGTCTCATAATGATTTATTGGTGCATTATGCTTTTTTGGTGCAAGTAATTTTCCCTTACCTGTATTTTGTTTATCTATTATGGTTTCCAGGAATGTATTTTTTATGGATTGTGTGTGTGTATGAACATTTGTGTGAATCTGTGTGTGCTGTTTCTTGTGCTTTTTCTTTTTTCCTTTGTCTGTTTGCTTTGTTTTATTATTTTATTTATTTGCTTTGTTTGTTTGTTTTATTAGCCTATTTGTTTTCTAAGTAGGGAAAGAAAAAAGGGTGGCATTAGATGAGTGGGGAGGTGGAGAGGATCTGGGAGGAGAGAAAGAAGGAGAAACCATGATCAGAATATATTGTCTGAAAAAAAGTTATGTTAAAAAATGTTTTTTATTTGAATGATCTTTCAGGATAACTTTGAGATAATTAGAAAACAATATTATTCTGTATGAATGTTTGAAAATTGTTATTATCTCTTTCTCTTTTTCTTTATAATAAATATTATTCTACTTCTTAAAAAGTCCAGTTCCAAAAGGAATTTATTAAAGTGGCTTATTATGACTATGACATACATTTTCATACATAGCTGAATACTTTTGCTTCAATTATTTGGTCGAAGTTTAAAGTGAGGATAATATAGTTACTGGAACTTATAAATGAACCATACCTTTTATATTTTAGGGTTGTCCTTGTCTTGATGATTATACTTGTGTGATATCATTATTAAGAAATTTGATTTTTTTTCTTTTTTCAAGATAGGGTTTCACTGTGTGGCCCTGGCTGTCCTGGAACTCACTGTGTAGACAAAACTGACCTCAAACTCACAGAGATCCACCTGCCTCTGCCTCCTCAGTGCTGTGATTAAAGGTATGCACCACCATCACCCAACAAAACATCTACCTTTTGATTTGTATAAAATCTTTTAATGATCCTTAATTTTTCAAAATTTGCATTTTATGCAAGTATTTTTTTGAACAACAAACTAGAGTTTTTTCTTGCTTGTTCTTCTGTTTTAATTTACACTCTTGAACTATTTACCAATTTTATCGTCACCTCCATAATCAACACCAGTTTCATCGTCACCTCGCTAATATCTACACCATCAATTATGAACTATTTTTTTTCTAATCTGTATTTTGTTTCTTTAGGTTCAATGCACAAATTTTATCTCCAGATTTTTCTTTCTGGCTACTCATTGTTGGGTATTATATTTACTTCTAAATTTAGTTTCTTGCTCTGGTCTGAGAATTTATATTTTTTAAAGGTTTTTCTTCTTTCTTTCTTTCTTTCTTTCTTTCTTTCTTCTCTCTCTCTCTCTCTCTCTCTCTCTCTCTCTCTCTCTCTCTCTCTTGAGACAGCTTCTCATTGTGTAACTCTGGCTGGCCTGCAACTTCCTACATCGCCATAGTACTTACAGAGATTCTCCTTCTTCTGCCTCTCAAGTAATAGGATTAAAAGTATGATCCATTACACCTTCCCTTTTCAATAGCTTCTTAAATGAACATAGGTGGTAAGTACCAGTCCTTTATACATTTTGAGTAGATTTATTTTGGTCTCATAGTAGATTGATACGTTGGTTGGGTATGGAAATATTTTATTTTTTCCAGTTTGGATTTTGAGTTGCTTCCTTTTTCTTCCGGTTCTAAGTGCTGTTCTGAAAATTGTCTGTCTCTTAGTTTCTCGTTTTTCTTTTTGTGTCTTAGCAGAAGTTAGTATTGTAAAATTTCAAATGCAAACATGAGCTGTGTATGGCATGTAGCAGATTTTCTGGGTATACCTATTCTCAGCAGTCACTCTGTTTTTAGTCCTTTCTTGATCCCTTTCTACCACAATACAAAAAGGAGTAAAGTATTTACATTTCTTCCTCTTGCTGGGCCTCTGCACAGCAAATTAGATTGTGGTACATGATACCACACTCCTACACTATATTTTAATGTCCTCTGTTCTGAGTCCATTGTTGGGACTGTTTGCTTCCCATCTTTAAACATTTGTTGGTACTTCTTACTCCCTTTGAGTCTTCTTTTGTTCAAATTGTCTTTAACCATTTACATAACTTTGTTTCTTCATTTTGATGGGAAAAGATTGATACTAAATGTATATTTATTATAAGTTTAGCTAGAAGTTTCTTGGGTGGATTTTAGTGATTTGTTTTGATTGTTGCTAAAGTATTGGCAGTATTTTTGTGTGTTATGCAAGGCAGACTATATGAGTATGTGTACAGAATGGAGGTCTTAGGATCAGTTCTTCCACATTAACCCAGTCTGGTATTCTTTTTACTTTTATTTCTTATCAAGTCCTCCATGATACACATTGTATACTTTATTTTACAGATCAGTAAATTTAACTCAAGAGTTATTAAGTCATTAACATAAAATAAGAACATTATGTCAAATGGCAGAATTAACATTAATACCAAAGGAAAGGTATAAAAGTCCTACTTACAATTAGTGATTAACTACATTTGAAGATAACAAGAATGACACTTAATAATCAGTCAATTTTACCCACCAGTGTTCTGATTTGTGAAATGTTGCTTCTTATACTATGTTTCACTTAATTTTTTATCACTTGTTTAGATCATATTTCACACACTAGAATCATCACAACAATAAATTCTACCCTTTTAAATTTTGACATAAACACACATAGAAAGGTTTATTTTTTTTAATGATGATACAGTAAAATATAACCTAACCAGATGACTATGACATGGCTTTACAACTAATTTACATAGTTTAGAACTAAATACCCTTGATGTGGTGGCATGGCAGTATAATAGACAAAAAGGGACGAACTTGCTCAAAAAGTCACCTCCAGACCATCCCACAGAAGCATGATGTGAGATGTTTTTTTGTATGCTGTGAATATCATTGGTTAATAAAGGGACTATTTTGGCCTATGCAAAGGTATCTTAGAAGTAGGTGGGAAATCTGAGCATAGATAGGGGAAGGAGGACAGAGTCGGACAGAGATGAGATCCAGCCACCCAAGAATCAACATGTCCAGACCTTGGAGGTAGTCTGAGCCAGAAAATTCATACTATAGAGACGCAATTATCCTTCAGATATTAGCTCTAATCCTAATTTGTCTTAATAAGAGCCCTGGGACCAGATATCAAAGTAAATGCTGAAAGATCAAAGAAAAAAGTAGCCAGCCAATAGAGAGATTTCTTACCTCTACTGAACTTTCAGGCTGAAAAGGCTGAGCTCTTGTCTTGTCCTGCCTTATATCCATCTCTCCACTCAGCCATATCACTTCCTGAGTCAAGTTCCCAGTGCTGGGATTAAAGACATGTGTGCTTCCCAAGTACTGTGATCAAAGGCTTGAGATACCAAGTGCTATAATTAAAGGTGTATGCCTCCACTGCTTGGCATCTATGGTTAACTAGTGGCTGGCTCTGCTCTCTGATCTGCAGTCAAGCTTTATTTATTAGCGCATACACAAAATATCACCACAAGTTATTTGTTGTTTTTTTTAATCCTTGCTTTTGAGGATTACTTGATATGTACATATTTGTTGTTATAGCACATATGCATGCAAGTTTTCATGTGTATGAACACATGTGCTCACTTGTGTGTATGAACATTTGATTAATGATAGGGTGTTTCATGTTCTGTGGAAAGGCAGCACAGTAAAAAGTATAGGCTTTATGTCTTTGAGTGATAAGGACGTTAGACAGTCACAATCAATGCCATTCAAAGAAAAATAGATGATGCAAAAGCATGACACTCACTGAAACTATCAATTCAAAGTTCATCTCTATTTTACTGGTTTTATTCAGACAGTTTTTGTACATATTTCAGTATGTCTTGAACTTACTATATAGCCTGTATATCTTTGAGCTTAAAGGATTAGCCTGCTTAAGCCTCCCAAGAATTTAAATTGCATGAATTGTCCAATCATGCTAGGTTTCCCAATTCTGTCTCAAAAATAAACCCTATGTTGGCTATAGAAAGAAAGTTGGTGTGATTACTCCTTGTCAGTTACTAGTCTATGGCTTATGGTTCAGAAGATGGTCTAGGTGCCTCCACACATGGTAGGCATACAATACTATTAATTGATGAAAAATAATTGAGACAGTTCCTCAAATCAATAAGAAATTGGATTTCTGCAGCATTCAGATCATCATTCCAACAATACAAGTCATATTCTATTTACTCAGACTATCCAGCAACATCTAAGCCACAATGAATTACTGTATATATGCCTAATGTGTATAAAATAGAGCTACACTGGAAGAAGTATAAAGTTAGAACTTTCTGCCTTGCAAGATTTCTAAATGATGTTGTTGTCAGCTTAATTTTTTTACATGAGCATAAAGTAAATATGGAATTCATAAACTCCAATAATAGACCTAAAGTATCCTCTCCTCCCCACAACCCATCCCAGCCTTTCTCCATCTTGCCCAGACTTTCCAGCAGTTGAATTCTGAGCCACACCCTTGTGGTATAGCAATTCTGAAAGTATTTCTAGAAATCAAGTCTTTTTTAGATCTCGTTTGAAGTCATTGCCCAACTAATATAAGTCATCTTCAATGCTATAAAATTAGTCATCTTGTAGTTATTTACTGTACAGTATGTTGCAGAGACATCTTTGAGACTATGATTTCATTATTTTGGCATTAGAAACTGAACTTTACCATCTTGTGGCTGAGTTACTCTTGGCACTCTGGTGGAGACTTACATATTTCTATCTTTCAAAATTCAGAATTCTCTCTTGTCTTAGGGTTTCTATTTCTATGAAGAGACACTATAACCACATTAGCTCCCATAAAGGAAAGCATTTCATTGAAGTGGAGGCTTACAATTTCACAGACTAAGTTTATTACTGTCATGGTGGGCCATGGTGGCATGCAGGCAGACATGGTGCTAGAGCTGAGAGTCTTACATCTTGATTGGAAGGGCAACAAGAAGTGTACTGAGACACTGGCTATGGTTTGATCACATAGGAGACCTAAAAGTTGACCTCCACAGTGATATATGTGCTCCAACAAGGTCATACCTACTCCAACAAAACAATACCTCCTGATAGTACCTCTTCCTTTGGGGGCATTTTTTTTCAAATCACCACATTGCACTCTTTGGCTTCCACAGGTCTGTAGGTATATTATAATTCAAAAATGCATTAAGTACAATTTTCAGTGTCCTCATAGTCTATAACAGTCTCAAACTTAGTTAAAAGTCTAAAGTTCAAAGTTGCTTTGTACAATCTCTTAACTATAATCCCCTACAAAATAAAAATAAAAAAGCAGATCATAGACTTCCAACATATAATGGCAAATGATATATAGTGCCATTCCAAAATGTAGGGAAAAGAGCATAGTGATGAAACACTGAACTAAAGCCAGACGTAAAACAAGCTCGGCAAACTTCAAACTCTACATCTCCATGTCTGATGTCAAAATGCTCTTCATATCTCCAACTCCTTTCTGTTTTGTTGACTGCAACACGCTTCTATCTCTTGGGATGTTTTCACTCCCTGTTAGTAGCTCTTTTCAGAAGGTATCCCACAGCTCTGGCATCTCCAAGGCAATCTAGGCTTCAACTTCACAGCTTCATGCAATGGCTTTTCTAGGCCTCCATTCTGGGACATCCCTGACACATTTCTAACTAACCTCAGTGACTTTCCTTAACTTTGGAGGTAAATTCCATAGCCTCTTTCTCCTATCATTAAAGCTAGAACCGCACGGCTAAAGCTGCCAAATTTTGCTACTTACTAGGGTGGGAACATGGTTCCCACTTTCAATTATATCCTCAGTACCTTTCTGTTTTCAGTGGTTTCCTTCCATGCTAAGCATTGCTATCCTAAAACTGAATCAGCAGACCAGGCTGATTGCAAGCTCAGAGATCCACCAGCCTCTGCCTTCTGAGTGCTGAGACTAAAGGTGTGAACCTCCACCACCCTGCCTGCCTATGCTTCTCTTTAATTCCTTTTCACAATTTGGAAGCATAGATGGGTGGGATCTTGCCCTAAGGTCACTACTCCCTTTATTCAATGCCACTTCCAGGTGCTCCTTTTTCTCCTCCTTTTCATTCTAAATCTTTTTAAGCATGAACACTAGTAATCACTCAGTAGAGTCTATACTAGGCTGTTTTGAGATTTCCTCTGACAAAGGAATTAATCTAAATATCCCTTCACTTTAGGCTCAGGCATACTTTTTTCAGACAAGGGTAAATAGCAGCCACATTCTTTCCCAAAGTATCACACAAAATCTCTAGGCAACATACTATTTTTTTTCTCCTCTTAAACCTCCTGAGCCATCCTCCCGCAGTTCACATCATTCTCAGCATTTTGTCTTCCATGCTCCCACTAGGATGGCCCATTAAATAGTGCTTAAAGCATTCTGCTTTCCTAACCAAAAGTCCATATTATTCCAAACAAAAACATGATCTGGCCTAGCTCAATAATATACCACTTCTGGTACTGTAGTACATGTCAAGAGACCCCCAAGGACCACCAGGGGTCTGGATTCTGATGCAAACATATGAGAAAGTCTGAGATGAGTTACAGTGATGCCCTTTTCTTTGGCTGCAGACTTCTGTCTGCTTGTCTCTTCACATGAGAGAGCAAAAGGAGCAAGCACAAGTTTGTAACTCCAATAAAGGCATTAACCTCATTTGTAAAAGTATCTAATCATGATTAGCTCATGAAGGTCCAGTGTCCTAATACTTTACGATAGGGTAGAATTTTCACATTTGTATTTGCATAGCCCAACAATTATTCCGAAATGGCACCTTTTAAAGACCTCCCTCCTTTACAGTGAGGCTGTTAGATTTGTTGATATCAAGAGCATCATGCTATCCTCTTGTTGTCCTATTTGGATCTATAAGTTAAGGACCAATGCCACCTCATTCCAGATACTGGGCTTTGGTATTCAATCATAATCTATAGTGTTTTGAACAACCTGTGTGTGGTGTGTGGTGCAGGCTGAGTGTGGCTCTCAGGAGAGGTCGTTCGGAGCTGGGACCCAAAATACAGTGGAATTTTCCAGTCCTCCTGGTTGTCTGGGAGCAACTCCCACAGAGTCAGAGGGAGACGGATGAGAAAGTAGTTGTGGGATGTGTAAGTAAAACTCTCTACTCCCTGGAGAGAAAAACCCCTCCTCAAAGGAAGTAATTCAAGGGAAAGGTAATTGATTACTCACTAAGCAGTAAACAGTCTAGTTAGTCTGTAAGAAGAATTAAAAGATATTTATACTCCAAAAGGAAATAGCAGGCAGTAGTTGATTGGAGAAGAAAAATGCGAGAACAAGACCGAGGAAAACACATCAGTGCATAATGATGGGAAGGTCTGTTATTAAACTAAGGTCTTCAATTACTGCAAATGTTGCATAAGCAGTTTTCTAGTATTAGAATAATTCTTTTCATCAAAATTAAATCTCAGATTCCTATTTATTATCATGCATATGGTAGTCCTAAAGTTAACTATTTTTTTTACATATCAAAACATTAATCATAATGAAAAACATTGAAGTCTTTAATATGTTCAGGTGCAAACCTTCAGAAGTTCCTATAAAGAAAGGAAGTGGAAAAGACTCTCTCAGTAGGGATGATAAAGGGACATTTGATTTTGGGGACAGAGAAACCAGCAGAGCAAACTGAGAACGTAGAGTGAAAGCTGTGTCACTCTAACATGTCCTCTTACAGGTTTTTCATTCCCTCAATGGTTTAAAGGCTAATCTCTGAAGAAGAGTGCATTTCTCTCTAGGGTATAATACAGTTAGGCTCTGTATATCTGTGGATTGTGCACCTGCAAATTCCACTAGCCAGGTTTTAGAATTACTCAAAAAAAAAATTACATCTATATTGAGCATGTACTTTTTTTCCTGGTCATTTTTCCTAAGAAATACAGTATGACAACTCTTTATGCAGCACCCAGTTGTCTCTGTCATCACTCTAGTAGATAGGATTTCAGCATATGAATTGGGGGACACAGTACTCATAGCATAAGCATGCTTCTACTTGATTTCAAGTACAAAAGGGTCCCCTCTGGGGTTCTTTTGGGGTGATTCAACATGTTAAAAGTATAGTTGGTGAATATGATTCTACACCCTACCAATCAATTAAATATATGTTATATATTTAGATCCCAGTGTCACTGGAATCAAAAACAAACTAGTTTGAAATAAATAATATTTCCCTTGAGTTCTCCCTAAAATCTTTTGGTATCCTTATAGCAATCTCCCCAGGTAACCAGTGTTGAGCTATGATTTAGACATGGCTAGCTATTTTCCCAGGATTCCACAATGTGTCAAAAGAGAGCCTGAGATGGAATCCCAGGGCCTTTGCTTGTATTCTTTTCATTGTAAATCCTCTTTGCAAAGTTGGAAGAAATGAACACCCAGTCCATGGGCTATTTTAGAACCTGCCGTGTGGAGTGGATCATAATCCCTTGGCACCTGTCTAAGATAACCCCAAATCATCCTGTGGTCAGTCAATGTACTCTTCTCTGTCTTATCTTATCCAATGGTGTAGTATAGAATTTTATTCTTAGCACACCCAGAAAAGTGGCATAGGATTTGCACAATAAGTGATTATTACTGAAGTGCTTAATACATTGATACGTTCATGGGAGAAAACACAATTCCACCTCCTATTATTGAGTATAACAAAGCTCAAATTGACTTTCACAAAGCAAATTTTTCCCTTTTAACTTTTAAACCCATGTGTACTTTAAAGGAAATTCAATCCACATGCCTCTAAGTTATTTGCACTTAATTCATCAAATCTTGTTTGGTAAAAGCTTATTTGGTTTCTCAGAAGCTGTAGGACACTTGTTTATAGGATTTTAAAGCCCGTCTTTATTGAAATAGAAAGTCTCACTCTGTTAGATTCTCCCTTCAGTGTAAGCCATAAGTGACTAAGATGTAGGATCCTGGGTTTTCCATTGAACAATACATCTTAACAATATTCTTTCCAGCTTTCCCATGCTGCCAGGCTTGCCATCAACATGGTGCTCTTTAGACATGCCATTTTGGCCATAGATACAAGAAAACCAAGATCTGTTCAACACACAGGTTTACCCACAGAACACCAGCTCTTTGAAACCATCCTCCATTTCTACGGCTTTCTTCCCCATTCTCTAGGCCAAATTTCCTTGAAAAGGCTAGTCATGCCAATAGCCAACTTGACTTCCCCTACAGGACCAGTTCCTTCTAATTATCACTCTTGCTTTATATTTAAAGTGGAATAACATAAAAAGGAGGAAAAGAAAGTCATGTGATTTTACTACTTATCAGAAGACTATTGAATTTCTTGTTGAAAAATAGAGATAAGTGGATTCTATCACTCAATATGTTCAAAAGGTCTGATGAAAGATACATCTAGATGCATTAGCATTTGTAATTAGACTGAAATGGTTATGAATTAAAGTTAGATAGTTCCTGGGCTATGCTAATCATTAATAAACATCCATTCTATAGTATTTTTATAAGGTCATTTGCCAGCATTCTTTAGACTATCCTTCAAGATTATCAGTTTTAGAATTGATCATTTTATATTTAATTAATACTATCAATAAAAGCTATTATTTATTAGCTTTTGGGCATGTTTTAGAAGCTATAGCATCTCACTTTGTCCTCATAGTTACTATAGAATTGGATGGTATTATCATAGGTTTTCCTTATTGTATTCATACCTAGACTTTTGCAGGACATGCCCACTGTCTGAGGGTCTCTGGCTCAAGGGTGTGTTAAAGTTGGGGATGGGAATTAGTAGCAGAGCACTTTCGTAGGATACACAAGACCCAGTCTTCTCTCCTCAGTATCAAGAAAAGAGTTTGTGTTAACTAAAACTAAAGTTTTTTTTTTTATTAAATAAATTTGGTCTTTGGCAGTGCCATTCGTATGTATGTATGTATGTATGTATGTATGTATATATGTATGTATATTTGTATGATGCATTCTATTTATTTTCAACACAGTTCCCTCTTATCTTGCTTATCTTAAACTGTATTATAATAAAAGATTTTTTGGTAAGAATTCATCACCCAAAGGGTTGGAGAGATGGTGTAGTCAGTCAAGTGATCACTTTGGAAACAAGATGGCCTGAGTTTGAATCCATGAACTTATGTTAAAAAGCCAGGCACAGTGGTATGTGCTTATAATCTAAGCACTGGGGATGTAGAGAAGAGATGGATGAATCTGCAGTTTGCACATTTCTGCCATAACATCCATATTTCCAAAACCTCCCATAGTTATTGGGTGACATCCTCCTCTGTTGTTACTTGTGCCTGATAATATTTGTTACTAACTTGACACACTTGGAAAGAGAAAACTTCAAGTGCAAAGTTGCCTCCAGAGATTGGCTCTTGAGACTGTCTGTGGGATATTGTTCTCAATTGCTAATTGGCAGAGGATGGTCTAGCCCACTCTGTACTCTGTTGCCCCTGGACATATGTCCCTGGGTTGCATAAGAAAGCTGAATAAGGATGAGCAGCCAGAGGGGAGTGAGACAGTAAGCTTTTTTTCCTCCACTACTGCTGCCTCTAAATTTCAGCTTTGGGTTTCTTCCTGACTTTTCTCAAAGATAGAATGCAGCCTGTAAGATGAACTAAATCCTTTCTTCTCTCAGGTTGCTTTTGGCCATGGTGTTTGCTAGAGCAGCAGGAAAGTAAATAGAACATTTCTAAACACTCCATGCTTACTTACTTTTCAACTCTTCACATGCTTTAGTGTACTCGCATATTACAGGCCCAGGTTATGTATTATACTTATAAAAGCCAGGTGTGATGGTTTATGCATATATGTGGAAGACTGAGAAAGAAGGGTGCAAGTTTGAGACCAGCCTTGACCACAGCATTCATTTTTCTTGTTGCTCTGATAAAAATAGAAGGTAAAAGTTAATTAAGAAAGCAAGGGCATATTTTGGCTCGTAGTTTGAAGGGCTACAGTCGTCACAGTTCCCAAAGCTTGATGAAGAGAGTGTGAGGCAGCTGGAAACATGGCCTTTGTGGTCAGGAAACAGAAATAGATATGGTGCTCAGCTTTCTTTTGTTTCTAGCCCTCTATATTCAGTCTAGAAGCCCAGGCCATAGGATGTTACCATCTACATTCATGTAGGTTCTTCACTCCTCAGTTAAGCCTCACTGGAAACACCCTGGTAGGCACACTCCAAGATGTGTCTCCTATATGAGATTATCAAGGTGGCAATGAAGATTAGCCATCATAGCTAGATAGTAAGAACTGTCTCAGGGCCACCACCGCTGCTGCCACCACCACCAACGACGAAACCATTTAATTGCCTGAGAGATATCAACAGTGTGTTAGTCACAGCACAAACCACAGTGTACACAGGTACTTGATAAAGATGTAATCCCTGTGGCACAATTAAAATAGCTTCTGTTTTTTCACTACTCCCAACTCAGAGCAGAGTGTAGCTCATGTGAACTCCAGCTTCATTTGGTGTCTTGAATAGACCTCAGAAGAAGATGCCCATCAAACATAACCCAGACAGCTTTTTATTCCTGACCACAGTTGGTCTTCTTGGATTATTTCTTGTCTCTCACTCTCTTTCTTTTGCTATAGCACCTAAACTTTCTTCAGCCACTTTCCTTACAGTTTATCACAGTTTTCAACCAGACAGCAAACTGGCTAACTAGGCATGTACTGTTTTGCTTCCTCATACTTAAAGACAATAGGAGAAAAGTCAAAGAAATGGGAGAGGTCTGAACTGGTCATAAATAATAATCAATGACCAGTAGTGCACTAACAGCCAGCTGGAGATCTCACAGCTCCTCTATTCCATCTATTTCATCTTTTAATTTTTTAGAACTTGTACCTTGTTGTCTGTCTCTGTGATGTAAACCTTCCTGATTCTCAACCAATACTATGAGAACTTGGTCAACAGTCTTCTACTTAAACTTAAATTAAAATATTTTTAATGTCCCAGAGAATCAACTTCCAGGCTTGTGCTTGTGTCTCTTTTTTTCTTCTCTCTCTCTCTCTTTCTCTCTGAGTGAGTGAACAGGGTTCCATGTAGCTCATGCTAGTTTCAAACTTATCCGAGAGCTGAAGTTAATCCTGAGGTTTGCACTTAATCCTGAGGTTTGCATTGCCACACCCTCTTTACACAGCATGGGGACTGAACCCACAGCCTTGCTCTTGCTTGCTAGTCAAGTGCTCTACAAACTGGGTTACAGTCCCAGCCCAGCCCCAGCCTGGGTTCCAGTTTCTTATGTATGTGCATGAGAGTTCATGTATGTTGTAGGAGGGGGAAAGGATAATTAGAAAGAGAGGAAGGGGGGAAGGGGGGAGAACATCAGGAGAGTATGTTCAACTTAAGAATACATATTTGTATGAAATATTTTCAAATAACTCAGTATAATATATAATGAATACACAAAAGGACTATTTTAAGACAATAAGAAAAAGGAAGCAAAGGAGTAGACTTTAGCATACCAGTCCAGCGTTGAAAAAAAATAATTTGTTTTCATATATATTTGCAGAAGTGACTAGAGAGATTCTGGTTAATATACTCTCAATTTAAAGAATAGCCCCAAGCCAGTCCTGTAATCCCAGGTCTTCAGGCAGATGAGGCCAGAAAATTGCAACTTCAAGGAATGGGCTATACTGTAAGAAAAAGTATCATAGGACACTTCATAAGACCCTACTAAAGAGGGTAGTGAAAAGAGATCTGGGAGTGTAGTTCAATGCCTAGAATAGGCAAGGCCCAGGAGTTCAATCCTTAGTAGCATAAATGAAACAATTCTTGACACCACTCACTTCTTCTCGAGTCTACATCCTAGCAAAATGTAACCATAGGATTTAGCACTGATTAGAAGTACATAGCTCCTCACTGGCTTGCCAAGGATTTCTATCACTCCTTGACCTTGATGTTGCTTATGAATGAGACCACCATAGAGATCTGACATGAAGTGCTTCGCAAGTATATGCTTTTAAGCCAGAAGCATAATTGTATTTTTTTTTCTGTATTTGAAATTTTCAGATCACTTCTTTTGTCCTTGGTGTTAGATGCTTTCCATGAGATCAGTCAACATACAACACCTGAAATGAGCCCCAGAGGGCATCCGACTCAGCTGCCATCAGCACAGCATTCTCTCCAACTCCCCAAGTCCGAAAATAACAAAGCATTGTGTAATTGGAGTTTGCTTTGAATTCATGTGTCTTTCTTATTAAATTTTTTTATACAATCTATCATGACACTTTCCATCCCGCATCCTCCTAGGTCCTCTTGTCTCTCTCCCACCCTCCCAGCTCCATGCCCTTTCAGCCTTTCTTTTTAAAGCACACAAAAAGAAACAGACAGAAAACCCCCACAAAAACAGAAACCAAAATATACAGGCAAAATAAAAACAAAACAAATAATTTTAATTTGAATAGTAATGGGCTGTAAGTTTTCATAGCATATGGAGATTATGGACAGTTAATGCTCTGATCTGTATGAACTAAATTGTACATCTATTAAGAAGCACAGAAACACTAACAAATAATTTTTATCGCAAAGATTTTCCCCCTCTCTAACTCTTGCCCCAGTATGCCTTATGACACATAAAAACTCTTCAGTCACTCCCTTATTATGCCGCAAATTTAGACAGATTCATTTGTTTTTATGATTTAGGAGCATGCAACCAAATACCCTAGGTAAGTTATATTTAAAAACCCTTTCAAGTGTGGTGCACTTTCTTTTTTATTGCCATCATAAAAATCAATAAAAATAATCATCAAGATGGCTTTATCCTAAATATGTCATCCATGTGTGCAGTACAAGAACCCATCATCTCTGGATAAACCAGTTACAAATATCCTCAGACTAGTCTTCAAAAACTTTAGAGCAGTGTCTTCAAAGCTTGTCTGAATTTGAGAGACACAAAGTGAGAAGTGAGACCCTGCAATGTAGGAAAAAATGTGACTTCAAGCTGTACTTTGGTTTCCCCCGTTTTATTAAGAGAATCTCAGAAAAGAAAATCTTTTAAAGGCATTCTCAAAAACCAGCTTTTTCAGTTGGCCTTGAAATTTCCTAGTCAGGACAAAAGTGTGGCCAGTCTACCTTAGTGAAAGCCTTGCAGTCTTCCAGGCTTAAGCCATTGTGATCCCCTCCCCAAGAAGGATTCCCTGTGTAACCCAGGAAGCACAGCACTAAAATCCTAGAGTGTGTCTTTCTTGTCCCTTAGCCTTCCTGCTGTCCTGGAGGGGGATGAAACACTCGTGTTCTTTTTTCTATACCCACAGTATCATGAGTGTTATCCTGAGCCCCAAAGGCACGTGTTAACACTTATTAAATCAGCTGAGGATTTGCAAAATTGATATTATAAATTGATTATTGGCTCCAGCAGATTTTATATATTCTCTGTACTTTTTTTTTCATTAACTGACCTAACCATGACCCTTTCTTTGAGATTTAAAGCTGTGGCTTCTGATAGGTCACAGTTAGTCACGCAAGTGTGAGGGGACACACTCTGTAGGATCTTGGACAGAAACAGGGATGGGACAACTAGTATTTGGAAGAATTTACTTAAAACATCTTGAAAATATTTAAAAATCATATCTTCAGGGATCAAAGACTATAAACAGGAAGATCTTAAGTATATTTTGTATATAATAGAAAATGAAATATTCCAGGCAGCACTGTGTATTTGACTGGATATACATTGTGGGTTGATCTGTGGTTGTGGGCATTCCAGAGAACATTTGTTAGCTTGAATAATGGGGTACAACTTTATTCAATGGGAATATGGGTATGCACTACTCACTAGAAAAGTTGCCTAGCCATGAGTCATTTTATAGCTAACTTTCTTTTTAAGGACGGGGAAACCTTTTAACAGAAAGATTTAAAGAATAAAAGCACCAAGAAAATAAAAACTGTGAGTCTGCCTACAATCAAACTCAAATACTTTATATGTTGGAAATAAGATTTAATAGATTACAAAACAGTTTTATGTAATTTCTTCTATGCTGCGGCCAACTCCTGTGAAGGGTAACTCCTACCTGAGTGTGCATTGCTAAACATGTGCAATTGATCCTAACAGTGTCATTGCCATGCTCTGCTTTAGATGGGCTGTTTCTCTCTAGTCATTAACCCTCTTAGATACCCAGGGAAAAAAGGCTATCCTCCATCGTGCATGGCCATCTGCACTTGGCTGACTGATGAAGCCTGATTCTGGATTGCCATTCCTTGAGATCCCGTGGTGTTCAGATAAAGCATGCACTGCCATTCCTTGGCACCTTGGATCACACACTTCATATATGATGGTATATTTGCATGCAATCCTCTCTGCCCAGGGTCTGCATTTCTGCTTCTACTTCTCTTCAGACTTGAAAGTTCAGGTTCAAACAGGTGAAGTGGATCCCTTTAGTTAATGCCAGACTTTGCAAGACTGCCAGGAAAAAGAGTTGTATTTCCACACAGGGCACAAGAAGTTGATGTTGCAGCTCTGGATGGCACTGAATTCCATTAATTAGGTGCTAATATTTCCAGTGTGAATCATTCTAAGGAAGTGTTTATTCAATGAGAGGCGGAGTAGGGTGGAGCTGCAATGTTTAATCCATAACTCCAACAGGCCCAGATTTTCTTCTGCTTTCCTTGAGGGGTGTCCTGTGATGCTGACGTAGGCAGATGTTCTTTATGCCAGAGGAGCTGGTTCCAGGAGGTAAACACGTTCACCTTAGAAGTCATTGTTTGCAAAAGGATTTTTAACAGACTTACATCCTGTAGCCTTTCAGTAATGAGTGTGGTCACTTTCCTCATCACTGTGACCTGACAAGAAACATGTAAGGGAGAAAAAGCCTGTCTGGGCTCAGAGTTGGAGAAGATGTTGTCTACTGTGGAAGGGAAGGCATGGCTGCAAGCATCTGTGACTCCAAGATGATTAAAGAGTCCCATGATGTGTTCATGTATCAGTGAGCCAGAAGGCATAGAGGGAACAGGAAGTTGAACAGGGCTTCAAACCTAAAGGCCCATTCAGCCAGTGATGCTCTTCTTCCAGCTTAGCCCCACCTCCTAAAGACCCCACCCTTTCCCAAGATAGCTCTGCCAGCTGGGGGTGTTCAAACATGTTTGAGGGACATTTTATATCTAAGCAGTAATGATAAACATTTGATTGCTATAATTTTCAAATTGACCAATTATAAACTTTTGTGATAACACATGTATATATGAAGACAGTATATACATATCCTTACTCACACTTGTTCTGAAGGTTACAGAAGCAAAATGAAAGACTAAGTAACAACAGAGAGAGTTTTGAGATCTTGAGACTTTTAAAATTAGTTCCTTCTCTTTCAAGGGAACCATCCGAGACCAGCTTTGCTGGATGAATCAATCGCCTTTCACGTTCTTAAATACACTCACCTGACAGTCTGCAAAATGTGATTTTCTGATCTCCTCTCCTTTCCTTGTTTCCTCTAGGAGACAATATAGAATATAGAGCAGCTTCTTCTTTTTCCTGGGGCATTCTCACAAAGACAGAAGACAACTAAAAAGCACATAGCTGTTTCTGTTGACTCTTCTTCTAGAGGATGGTCTAGACTTCTTTCTTTATTATGTTTGTCTTTGGTGGTCGGTTATGGCTTCGCTTAACACTGGCCAGCTTTACATGTAAAGAAGAAGAACTGAAAGCGATGTAATCAGTAGGTTCTGAAGAGCCAGACTGTGACACATGCTTCTTGCCCTGCTGCAGCCCATGCCATGATTTCTGTCTTCCACCTCACAATGCCCAGCTCTCCTCTGCCAGGGCTGTTTTCGATGAGCAATTCTTATGAAACATTTAATTTAAAAACATTTTTACATTTGTTATTAATTCAAAGGAAAGCAAGCAACCCAGGAAATCAGTTCTGTTAATGTTCAGATGTACATTACAAGGTTAGGCAAGATGGAAGCATGGCTAATCCCAAGACTTGAAAATCATTATGCTGTTATTTTTTAATTAAAATTTTTTAGTAACCTATGAGAAATCCATGAAGTTAAAGAGATGGAAAAATGAAAAACATCTGGATAGTAAAATGTGCTTAAAATTTAAATTTGTATCAAACATATTTTTTGTTCAAGTTAGTAAAAAAAAAGACCCTGACTCTGTGTGAATGGGCAGTGAAGGAAGTGGTTGGAAATGATGCTGATGTACAAATTTTGAAATTCATAGGGCACTACAGAAGCAGTTGTTGATCTGCATTTATTACAAAGAAGAGTCTTTGCACTAACACATTGTCACGAGTCACTACCAGAGAGAACATTAAGAAAAATAGGTCTCTACCATATCACTTCTCATACTTCATTTATTAATTCTACCCCTATACATCTGTCTGTCTTATAATTCAAAATAGGCAACTAAGTTAGGTTTGAGGATGACATAAACATGCAATTCTTATAGTTGGGATAACATTAGCTCCTAATAACCAATCTTTACTAGTCCTTGATCTCCCCAAGTTAAAAAAAAAAAAAAAAAAATGGAAGCCATTACTAACATGGGGTTCTGTATAGCCAATGCTAAACAGAAATGATCAGTTATTTGCTAATTTCTATCAATGCTTTCAAAGAATGCCTTCTTTTAGCAATCCATGCTGAATCATAATTGTCTTTTAGACAGATATTTTCACCATATCTTAATTTATCATAGACTTATTACATTCTGGTCAACTCTCATCTAAAGGCTGGAAGACCAGAAAACTAGAGTAAACAATGAAACACAAAGAAATAACGACAAATCTGGGAGAGAAGCAGGCATGAAGAGGTCGTCAGTAGTCTCCTTTATAGCATTTTATGTCTCAATAACAAAGCATTTTATTATCGTGGAGTTTGCTCAAGACAGTAAACAGAACAGGAAGTCCTATTCACTTTGATTGTAAGACTGTTTTGTGCCTTGATGGAATAAAAAAACACTAATGCCTGGGTTCCTTGCAGGAATTTAACCATCAAGTATCAGTCTCATAGATAGTGTGTGACTTGCTTAGAAAAAGAAAGAATGCCAGCTGGTCTTTCACTTTCTATTCATTTTTATGGAACGTCATCTTTAAAGTACAACCACTTTTGCAATCCTTTCTTTTTTCTTTTCTTCATTTTTTTCCTTTTCCAGTTTATCTGAGAGTTTTCTTCCACTTGTGAACATCTGGGAAAAGTTAAACTAATTTAGAGATGACCTTTCATGAAAATATTACCTAGTAAAGCAGAAGTATATTCTGTCCCTTTAAGGTTGTCTGAATTGGAACCCAACAAATAAACACAGGTGGAAGATGTCATCATTTAATAGAACTTACTACACTCTAACACTTACCTTCATGAATCTCAACCATTGTTGAAGAAAATCCTTGACACAGCCTAATTGTTGTTGAAATTACCATCTTCCTAATAGTGACTCGCTGATAACTTACATTATGCCAGGACCATTATGCCCATTACATCACTAAATCACCGGGAAACCTATTAGGGAGAAACTTATCAACCGCCTGTGGTAGTGATGGAGACACTTATTGTGGTTAGGAATTTTATTGCTGGGTACTAAGTGATAGAGAAAACAAATTTTCTGATCCTAGAATCAAGTACCTCTCTTAATGCACTTTTAGATGCTCCATGGAGATTGTATTGGGGAGACTTTCTCTTATACCTCTATCATAAGCAAGTTTTTGTTCACAAGGTTCTGATTGCTACCTTTAAGAAATGAAGTACATAATGTCATGTGTAAGTTAGTTCAACTACATTCATTTGAATCTAAATTGAAAAGTACAAAATATCCTTGACAAAGTAGCAGCTAACAACACACATTTCCTGGGAAATCGGAACAAAGTTACAACCAATCTTAAATCTCTGGTGTTCGGGATGATAATTTCCCAATAAACTAAATCCAGCTACTTGGGAACACTTGAAAAATTCTAACGATTATTACCAGTGCCTCCAAACAAGATGGGCTGACGACAGTCAATCAGAAGCCTCTGCTGGGTTACATTCAACTTTTATTTCAAAAAGGTAACTTAGCAGAAATGGAGTAACTATTCATTATTTCCTGTCATTTTTATATCAGTTTTTTTTTTACCATGCATATTGTGCAGTAATTGCAGGAAATTAAATTTGAATTTTGTGACACAAGCATGTTGTGAATATCATAAAACACACATATGTTCATAAATAGCAAGAAAGAAAAAGGTGATAAAATTACATTTAGAAAAGTTTTGTAAGCTTTTAGAACAATGACAAAGGGAGTGTTTTTAAGGTCCTTTGTTCAGACTAAATTCCGAGCACACCAGTATTCTCACATGCCAGTGTTTTGACTGGTTGGCATTTAATAATATTATTATTATTGTTTACAATTTTTCTCTGCTGTGTTTTTCTCCAAGGGCATTTTCAATGCTTTTCTATGAGCAATAGAAAATTTGAAATGCTCCACACAGGAAGTGATATGAAATAAATTCTTATCTGTGGCCAGTAAGTG